>CM030368.1:151524650-152724650 GCA_017893485.1 Hemerocallis citrina | reverse complement strand
CAATGTGCGGAAAAAAAGCGTTTCACCAAACTGGACGAACACACAAACTGGGGAGAGAACGTTTACATTCGGCGTTGCGACAAGCTGGAGATGAAGCTTGATGCACTACTAGAGGAAATTCGAGAGATCAAGAGGATCCGCAAAGATTGATTATTATCATGATTGTATTATATATTTTTTCTGAAATTTAAATAAAGCTGGTTAGTTATTTTTTAACATATGTGAACTACTTTGGTGAATAAATTAATTTATTTTGATATATAAAATTTTTTGCAATGTTTTATGTTCTGAACATGATATGAATTCTTATGATTTTATTCTCTTAACCAAATGGTGTGTTTTGTAGACTCGGAATGATGGAAGAACCTCGAACTAGAAGCAATGGTGATGGAGTAGAAAACTCCAATGGGGTAGACTTGACTTGGAAGTTAAGATTGCGAGAGTCTATCAGGCTCTCAATGCTTTCATGACTGTTGGGATTGGTCGGAACCCTGGACCGGGAATATCAAATCCAAATGCAGATCCCGTTCGACAGGTGGAGTCATTCAAGAGAATGGAGCTGCCTGTGTTCGAATGGCAGGCTAACACTAATGAAGCCGACGACTGGATTAGACAGATGGAGATTGTCTTTGAAGTGCTGGAGACTCCCGTGGCTAGCAAGGTGAAGTTAGCCACGATGCAGTTGGAGAAGGATGTTTGTGTTCGGTGGTAGTACATAAAGAAAACTTTCGGCGAGGAGCCGATAACATGGGTTGCGTTCCTATAGAAGTTTTGGGACCATTACTTCCCCATGGATTTCCAGGAGAAGAAAGCGATGGAGTTCTTGAGCCTACAGTAGGGCAACTTTTCAGTGAGAGAGTATGAGACTAAGTCACTCAGTTGTCAAGGTACGCTCCTGAGCTCATTACAGATGAAGCTAAGAAGGCGAGGAAGTTCGAGCAGGGCCTAAGGCCGAACCTTAGGTCTTGGATGATACCGTTGGGAATCCGAAGGTTCGATAACCTCATCAGAAGAGCAGCAATGATAGAAGCAGATATGGAACTGTTTGTAGCGCCCCGGATCCCACTACCGGAAATTCGTGACTCAAACCAGAATCTTTTCCTTCGAATGCATCTCTACACAGTAATAATACAGAAAATTTAAAACTTTTTATTGCCAATAAAGTTATTACATCATCAATTACAATCATTATCTTGTTCTTAAACAAGGAATACAAATTACATCCACTTAATACAAATTCTGCTGATGTAACCCCTGTTTTTCATTTTTCGTATTCTTAATGTATTTTTCTTCTTTCTTGAGTATTTATACTCTTCTTGTATTTTGGACCGTATATTCGAGTTGTTTTCAATATATATTCATTTGGTTCATTTTTGGTCTCTTTGAGCCTGATTGTTTGTCTTTTGCTTCGTTCTTTATCAATTGTGATTTTCTTTTTATTGGATTCTTGCTTTGTTTCTTTTTGCTCGTACGGTGGGTGCTCGTGGTTCTTTGTTTTGCCCAATCCTATTGATAATCTTATTGCCTATTGATCCCTAATCAACTACCAAATCATAATGGCTTATAAACCCTATTGCAAATCCTATTTCAAACCCCATACAACTCCTATTTTACTAATCCTATTCATACTCCTAATTAAACCCAATACCCAATACCCACAACCCTATATCTCTAACCCTAAAATCCAAAACCCTATACAAACTAAACCCTTACCTCAACCCTACAAAAATCCTAATCCCCAATCCCCTCCTTCTCTATTTGCGCCAACCAACACCCCAAACCCATCCTGACTGCACCTCCCCTCTTCCGACCCCGTAGCTGTTGCACCCTACTCCCGTCGCCAGCCCAACCCGAACACCCTAGCTGCTAGCCCCTACTCCCGAGCACCACCATCTCACCATCTCTCTCTCTCCCTATGTCCCTCTCCTTGGCGTCTGCCGGCGTTGCCAGCAGGAGCAGCAGCAGCGTCAGCACTAGGCCAGCGCGTTGTGCTACTTTCGACCGCTCTCTCTCTCTTGGTTTGCGCATGCACATGGATTGCACGTGTGGTTGTATGATTGCTTTGGTTTGTGGTTTTCGTTCGTGGGCTTTGTTCGTTGCTGGGATCCGTTCCCGTTATTCTTGGTGTTCGTTTCGTCTTCGGTTAAGGCAAGTAACTTGTACTCAATTCCTTTGTATGATACATGTCATAAATTCCGCTTGTAGTATAGTTGGGTTCTAGAGACAACTCGTGTGTGATGTATTTTTGATGAGTATTGTCTCTATAGTGCTATTTGACCATAGTTGCCTCACGACACAAATTTGACATGAAACAACTTACGTTTTGACCATTCTTGATGTGATTATATTTATGAGATAATTATAAGAATTTGTGTGTTTGTTTGAAACATATGATATACTTGTTGTGGACATGCTATATAACCTATTTCATGTTGTTTGGACACTTAGTAGACTCTATAACAAGTTTGGTTGTGTTTGGAACAAGTTTCGTATGTTGTATGTTGATTTGTTGTTATGAGAAAAATCTGTATTTTGTCAATAATCAGTTTTGATTGGTAGTTTAGACCATATTAAGGCCAGTATCTTAACTTCAGCATTAAACATGATTTTTAGAGAAATCTGTCTTCTTTCCAAATTTTCTGACAGAGATCGATCTCGTTTTCGTATGTGTGAGATATGATTGTTTTACTACAGAGGTGTATTATATTTGCAGATTTTGTTTCTTGATAATTTCGATAACTAAACTATTTTGATACTAGTGCTAAGCATATTATTTTTATCTGAAATTTTGCACAGTATTTTTATACTTATTTAGGGATTACCCAGAATTTTGGCAGATTTTATTGATGAGTTTTATATACCGTTTCATGCTTGTTTATAAAAACTATACTTGTTGGATTTTGCTCGCTGTTCTGTAAAGAATTGTATTTTCACCCTAATTCCTTTTCCTGTATGAAAAATATTTATGAAATATGAAAGTTATCTTATTTTGTCTATTTTCATCTCCCTTTGACGGATTTGGATTTCGTTTCACGGTTTACGAGATATTACAGTTTTCGTACAGCAGTGTTGGGAATTCCAGATTTGCCAAACTATCTTTTCTTGATGTTTTCTTATTTTTTTTGGCTAAAATAATCTTATTGGAAAATTATGAAACTTTATATTCCGATACTAGACATATAGGGGAATACCCCAGATTTTTTCTGGATTTATTTGAGGTGTTTTGATGCTGTTTTCTTGACTTTGAATTCGATTTACTGAAATCTGGTTGAAAGTATTTTCTGGTTTCAAATCAGTTTTGAGTTATGTTTTTCTAAAACACTATATAACTTATATGTATCCACTAGATTCGTTTGGAAGTCTATTTTCCAGATTCTCTAACGGATCTAGGTTTTGATATTTTTGGTAACGGGAATCGCTCTTTTCGTGCTGTCCTGGATTAGGAAGTACTCTATTTTGTTCTGTTATGTGACTATTTATCATCTGTACATGCTTATTTGTTATTCTGAACTTGTGGGTCGATATATCATGCTAGATTTACTATATTTCATGCACATGCACATCTGTCTGATAATAATTATAAAATGATCAAACCTGGGTTTATGGGAAAGATCTAGTATTGGGAAAGCATAGAAATGTTTACTTAAAAGGGGGCCCGTGTTTCCTATATGATTATCTATTATCTATTATTCTGTACCCTGTCTACATTATTTCCAATAGGAAGGTGTAGGAAAGAAAAGAACCACTAGGTTCTATCTGTCTATCTGGATCTGTTATCTGATATCTGTTTGTCTGAACCCTGAGTACACGGCCCTATATGATCCCCTACGAGATCTACCAACGTAACTGTTTTGAATGTAGCAACCATGTGATAAAAGGATGGCACATGAAGTGCAACCTAGCTAGTAATTAATACAAGACTTATAAGAATCTGACATCTATATATGATATCTGAATCTGTTATCTGATTTTCTGGTCATCTAATTATCTGATTATCTGTCTGATACTATCACTTGATACTATTATTTGACACTATCTACATATCTGTCTGCATGCTATTTGACTTTTGACACTTGACACATGTTAGTATACCATGTTAGTTGATTCTGCTATATCATGCTATACTTGTTTCTGCTATTATTTAGATTTGTTAGTTTTCCTTGTATTTGTATCCTACATTACAAGCGGCCCTTAACTTGCATTGACGGGTACTTGTTTTCTTTTTTCTTTCTTCTGCAATTTATTGATTGCAGATCAGGATGGTCGTTTGCCCGATGGTATCGGAGAAATGAAATATTAATACTGAACTTCTTTTGCTATTATTATTATCAGTTGCTTTTGAACAATGTATTTAAGTATATGAATTTTATTTGTATTTGGGCAGTATGACCCAGGATATTAACTTGTTTGGATCTGTTTATTTGAGACTATTATATTATTGGATTTCAATTAACTTCTGTTGGCACTTTGTTTTGTTTTGAGATATATATGTCTGTGTGAAGATGATTCTTTTGGCTTCCGACTCTGATTATTCTGAGATTTGTTTTTAAAGATTCTGAACAGCTTATGGATGATGCAAATCATTCGCTGGATTGAGTTGCGTATCCGTATTCCGTATTCTTTTTGAGAAGCGGGGCGTGACAGCTGAGTAGTAGCTATCGCCTGCCCTTCAGAACGGTGCCCCCCCGGACACACTTCCGAATTTGTAAAGCCATCTAGTCTAACCCAAGCTCTGATATCATTTTGTAACAGTTACCATATGTAACCCAGCACGGTAGTCAACCGATCACCTCTGGAGATCCACTAAGTGGCCAGTCTTCTTTCCTGAGATGTGCCACACGACTCGAGTCTTCCACTACGCTACTCTGATTCTTCTGCAACTGCTTAATTGGTGGAAAGGTATATTGGTTATTCCACTTGGATACTCTTCTGGCCTTGAGTTTTCCTGTATTTGCGATCCGACATCTATCACCTAATTGAGTGGGCACGTCAGTATATATACTGACGCAATGCTGATGAAAATAGTGATCTTCAACTTGCACACTCATAATTCATCTAGAATGAAAAGAAAATGTGCATCCAAATTTTCTAGTGTCTGTGCATGCCATGACCTGAAGTCTAATGCAATGTACAAAAAAAGGATGCACTTAATTTAATATCAGCAAGACTTGGACACACAGGCATCCCATACTACATACGCTCCAAATCAAGCCGTCTTCTCCAGTTCAAGGTTTCGAACCCTCGCTATGCATTGCATTCTACTATTGTACACTTTATGTTCCCGATAAGCACAACATGATTGAGGAGGTTGCAAAATTCGGGGTATCCCTATTTACCACTAATAACCGGTGTACCAGACCTCACTCAAAAGCTGTGATGAACTTACAGATACACAGCAGCATACCTATGGCACCGAAGATCCATAAAACAGCAGCCCCATGGTCCGTTCATGTCCACCAACATTGAACAAGGGAACATCCTGTTCCTATCAAGGTACCTCAGGAATTAACAGAGCGAGATACGGTATATGGCTCCCGTGTTCTCGACTAGTGAAAAGACAGAGCCCGTATCCCTTTGACAGGAAGAGACAACTTTGGTTATCATCGCCTAGTGCTGGCCCTTAAAGCAAGTCGAATTATAGGGTATCACCCTGAACACCAACTCGTTCCTCAAGCGGCAAGGGTAAAGAAATAATTAAATAATAGTTGTTACCAAAATATGCTGTTTATTCAAAATATGCACAGTGTTTAACAAACGATTGAACCCGACTGGTCTATCAAAAAATAATAACCAGGCAAGTCGGTATTCATCGGCTGCCACCACCTCTATTGGTCCTTGACTAAATTCCCGGCCCGTGACCCCCAGCGAGTGGTACAACGGTGCCCAGTGGATGCCTTAAACCTGGCAATAGAGGTAAACCTATACAAACATCAACACCCCAACTGTTGACAGACCTAGGCAACAATAAATATTCTAGATGAATCAAATACATAATTTAATATTACTCACATCATAAGTGGATTAGACAAGTCTAGCAATCCAAGATATTGGCGACCTGATCTCCATCTGTCGCCACCACCTCTAACTTGGACTTCATTCAATATCCCGGCCCGCGATCAATCACCAATTGGGTAAGAACTCATCGATGCACGAGGAATGAGAATCCAGTTCTTGAGGCGGAAGAATTCAATTCTAGTTTTCGGGTTGATAGTCATAGGATAATACTTTACCCTAGACGATCCCCAAAATAACTTAAATCAAAAGAAAATCATCACACACAATAGACAAACTCAAAACATGATAGAATCAAGTATTTAAAGCATAGAAATACTACTAATCTCAAATCCAAGACTTAGGAGTAGAGAAAAATTATCTAATTTAACAAAAACCATAACTGCTATTTGGACCAGATCTATCCTGAACTTAGAAAAATCATATCTTTCATTATACAAACTGAAATCACATGATTCTAAACATTTTGGAAACCTAAGACTCTCTACTACAAGTCCCTAGTTGATCATTTTTTCAAATTCTAAATACACAATTCCAGAAAATCTCAAGTTCACAGACTAGCTAAATCTGAACTTAAACTGAACATGGTCTACTAAAATTTCTATATCAATTCAACCACAACACCAATATTTATCAAATTTTGGATTCATTAACAATACATACACAATTACAACATATCCAAAAATTTGCATCAAGATTCAAAATATGCAAGGAGTTATGGTTTTTTTAATCCAGTAGAAAAACCTCTCTGTTTTCAGGCAGTGTGCCAAAACCTCTTTCACAAACTAATTTTAAAAATCCATCAAATGTTGTCTAGAAATTCTAAAATTTTATATACATGATTTAGATACATAGTAGATGCTACATCTAAAATTTTATCCCAATATTATTCACCAAAAGAAGGTTATGATTTTTTGAAACTATACCTCTTCAACAAAAACAGAGCTAGTTTTGGTCTTGAACCCAGTCGACTAAAACATATTTTAAATATATCAAATAAATTCAGAAAATTATGAAATTTGGAATTTTTTTTTTTGCATATCTAAATACCTCCAGTAAAAATTTTAGCTCAAGATATCTTACCAATTCCAAGTTATGATTTTTTGGAATATAAACAAGTTTTGATACAACAGCAGTTTGTTTCTACTGCTTATTGTTCCGAAATTAAAAAAAAATAATTGAACTACTAAATGAACCTAGAAATAATATGAAAAAATTAGAATATGCTCTATATTCATAGAAGAACATGCCATAAAAATTTTAATTCTAGATTTTAAGCCATGACCAAGTAATAAATTCCTTAAGTCTCAACATGATACATACATTTACAAGCATGGTATCAAAATTTTCTAGCATACAAGCACAAGCTTTTTTTTTGTAACTTCCCAAGCATACAAGCATGATATCAAATTTCTACTATCATTCCTATCATTCCTACACACAATCATCATTATAAAAAAAATTAGACTTAAAGAACACCCACCCTATATTGAGTTTGATTGAATGGAACAAGTGCTTAGGTTTGAGAGCTTCTCCTCCTTGGCTTGCCTCATCTTGAACAAAAAACCTAAATAAAAAAATGTAAATGGTGAAGGCTAAAACACTCTCTCACTCTCTTTTTCTTCTTCTCCTTCTTCTTGCTTTCTAACTCACTCACTCACTCACTCATTTTTTTGGAAGCTTAAGCAAAAGATCAAGAAAGAAGGAGAAAGAAGGAGTTGGAGTTGTTTGTATGGAAATGGAGAGATGGGGAAGGGTTGGCCGGTTATGGTGGATGAGGATGAGGGTGATGGTGTAGCGCCCCGAATTTCCAATATAATATCTCAGAAATACGTGGCACAATTCCAGAATCAACTTCAATGTAATCATAAACATAGCAACCAAAATACAGGAAAATTAAAACTTTTTATTACATCAATTGTTTACAAAGCACAGTGGAAAATTAAATACCTTGAATTACAATTTCTTTCTTTTACAACACATTCTTTTACAATTTATATAAGCCATAACATCAATTCTACCCCATGCATCCAAATCCCAAGCTATAGGCACCTACCTGTAAAACATGAGGCTAGAGATAACCCTAACCCCCAAAACTACAGGGGTCAGCCATAACGGTGTGAGTAACATAAAAATAAATGCAATATAAATAAAATATAAGGCATAGAGTCATAAATAACATGTATCAACAGCACGAATAAATGAAATAAGAAATAACAATAAATAAAATATGAAAATATCAAGTGAAACTAGACTAAGTGTCAAGTGTAGAAAACAGGAAACAACATGCATAAAACCAAGTCAAGAAAACATCAATGCTATATGCTAACTCTCTAATGCATACTTATCGGATTCTATGCATCTCACTCTACATAGGTCTGGTGTAAGCCCTTAACGTTCTCCACTTGATAGGTTTAATCCCTCGTTATGTAACTAATCCTACTACGATGACTACTACGAGATAGAGATAAACTGTGAGTATTAGCCCATGCCCCGATAATTCTGGAGGTCAATCTCTATCCACAGATAATTTCGTAAACTATTTCACTCACACCTGAGAATCTTTGAGAATACCCCACACCGCAAGCTATGGCGCCTCATCACACGAATACCCATGAGCGTCACCTCGATCCCGATAATTTCGGAGATCAATCCCACACCGCAGGTAATTCTGGAGACTATTTCACTCGCACCTCGATAATTCTGGGGATTATCTTACAAAGCAGATCATACTGAGGTCCATAACCCAGGTTCTCATTTCATCATATCACCATCTAGTGTCTGTCCTTATCTTTTTCAGTTAATTAATTAATTATGAATCTCCTAGAGTTGGTGTACCCTACCGGACTTAACTCAACTGATCAACAACAAAGCCACAACTGGCCAAATTATAAAAATCTTAACTGCTGGTATCTAGGATCCCACACACCCTCTAGAGACTCACAACTCAACCATTAACACAAAATCTTTCATTTTTAATCACTTCATTTCATTGTTAACTTACTCAAAGAAATTCATTCATTCCTATTGTTACAAATATGCAAATCTGAATTCGTCGAAAGGTCTAGAAAATAGACTTCCAACCGAATCCATCGGATACATATAAGTCATATAGTATTTTACAAAATCATAACTCAAAACTGATTTGAAATAGAAAATACGTTCAGCCAGAAATCTGTAAATCAAATTCAAAGTCAGGAAAATAGCATCAAAATACCTCAAATAAATCCAGAAAAAATCTGGAGTATTCCCCTATATGTCTAGTATCAGAATATAAAGTTTCATAATTTTCCAGTAAGACTAGTTTAGCCAACAAAAATCGGAAAATATCAAGAAACGATAGTTTGGCAAATCTGGAATTCCCAATACTGCTGTACGAAAACTGTAATATCTCGCAAACCGTGAAACAAAATCCAAATCCACCAATGGGAGATAAAAATAGACAAAATAAGCTAACTTTCATATTTCATAAGTATTTTTCATACAGGAAAAGGAATTAGGGTGAAAATACAAATCTTTACAGAACAGTGAACAAAATTCAGCAAGTATAGTCTTTTTAAACAAGCATGAAACGGTATATAAAACTCATCAATAAAATCTACCAAAATTCTGGGTAATCCCTAAATAGATATATAAATACTGTGCAAAGTTTCAGATCAAAATAATATGCTTAGCACTAGTATAAAAATAGTTTAGTCATCGAAATCATCAAGAAACGAAATCTGGAAATGAAATACACCTCTGTAGTAAAACAATCATAGCTCACACATACGAAAACGAAATCGATCAAGGTCAGAGAGTTTGGAAATAAGACGGATTTATCTAAAAATTATGTTTAATACTGATCTTAATATGGTCTAAAATAGCAATCAAAACTGATCATTGACAAAATATATATTTTTCTCTTAACAACAAATCAACATACAACATATGAAACTCATTCCTAACATACAACATATGAAACTCATTCCTAACACAACCAAACATGAAATATGGTGTACAAGATGTCCAAGCAATACGGTATAGGGTATTTCACAAGTCCAAGGCAAGTCTATCATGAATAACACGAACGGGCACAAGAAATCATGTGAACAACACATATACATGCAACAAGATGTGGTCAATCCTAGGTTATATCATGTCATATATGTTGTGAGGCAACTATGGTTAAATCATCACAATAGAGACAATATGATTGAAAACATCCTACTCATGATTTCTATTAGGTTCTTTAACAATCTCAAGTTATTAAATTAGGGTTTCAATCATCAATAGTGTAGTCTCATGAAAAGATTCAATTTTTAATTCATATACTCATAAGAATTTATTATATCTTTATACAATCATCTAACATGATTTCTAATAGATAAATCATCACATACAACATTCTTAGAACAATAATAAAATAAACACAAGTCACTCATCTCAATGAAGAAATCAATCGAATTGATAAAGAATGAAAAAAACTGTTCTTTTGCAAAATCTAAGTTTATCGCTTCGAAACTCCAAGAAATTAATAGTGAAAATATATTTTGTTTTTGCAGAGGAGAGGGACGGTTGTAGGAGATCCTTTATAGGCCGAAATCTGGACTTTTTTTTAGGGTTTTACAACTTTATGGAAACATCCCCTAACAAATTATACTTTACATATATAAACATTTCTTTAATAAAGTAGTTAATTAAGTTAAATAGATTAAAAACAAATCAAACTCTTTTACTACTGAGTTTTCCAGCCATCCAGCATAACCCAGAAAAATAAAAATTTCGGATTTGTACTAAAAGTGGTAATTTTGCACAAAAGTCCATCTTTTTGTAATATTTGCAAATAGGTCCGATAATTATCAGAAAAATCCAGAAAATTAACAAATAATATCTAATAATAAATGATGAGTTTTCCCAAAATAATTTTTGACTCTGAACTTTCCAAGACAACATTTGCACATGATCCACTTAAATTTCATATTTGCAAAAACACCATATTTGTTTAAATATTTAACAAATCAACTCTAAATAAAATTTAAATAGATTTTATTTTCAATGATGACCATGAAAAGCCCAAAATTAAGTAAAAATGAATTTTTATTATTTGTTTGAGATCCAAACAGATTTTTACTTAAAAGCCCATCTCTTTTGAAGTATTTACAAAAATAGTTTCTTTATTCAAAAAAATTCCAAAATTTGGTATATACTTAATTATAAATAGGAGAAAGTATCTAGAAATCTAAAAGTGGAAATTTGCACACAAAAAAATTATTTGCACGTGTTTTGCACATGTAAAATTGAGAAATTCATAAAATGGTCAAATAAATTCAAATAAATCTAAAAATTAAAATATCATAAATAAATGAGGAAAACTAATCATTAACCATAAAATTTTAAGAATTCAAAGTTTCCTAACTTTGCACGTGTGTTACACGTGCAAAATTGCAATTTCAAGAAAATAGTCAAAATAGTCAACTTTACCAATTTAATATTATTTAGTAATGCAAAATAAATCATTTTATTTTGTGGGGTGTTACAGATGGAGGGTGAGGATGGAGTGTGAGGGTGAGTGGAGAATGGATGGTTAGATGAGTGTCAACACAAATTGCTAGAATGTTCATGTGCTTTCTAAGTGCTTTCATGAACACTTTTCCGTGGCAACACTCAAACCCTAGGATCTTATCAAATCACAACCAAGATCATCAAGATGAGAGGGTTACATAACCCTAGGTTAAGGAACCCTAGGTCAAAGCAAAACCCTAACCCTTCAAGCAAAAACATAACCATTCCATTCAATCAAGTATTTATATGTCTATACATAGAAAAATATGTTCAAGTATTTAAATCATAGAATATATATGGACATATTCACATTTCAAATAATTATAAATACATATATCATAGACGATCCAATATACAATCCAACAAATATATAGATATATTTATACACATGCTTACAATAAAATATTTATTTGTTGAATAAAAAAATATATTTTCTAAAAATTATTATTATTCTCAATGATTGTCTCGTTTAAAACAATCGGGATAATCCATAATTTAATTGAGAAGACATTCTGAATCTATCTTATCGGGTTCACAATGGCTAATATATCTTGAAGTTTCTCAATTAAAAATAGTAATCATGAAAAATATATAATCACGTGCAATTCTTAAACGTGCACGGATTAATATGTAAAATGGCTATATACTATTTTGCGGAGTGTTACATTGTTCCAGTCGAAGAAGGAAACCTGGAACAAAAATAAGATGCCAGCAACAGTGACTCACATCATAGGCAAGTTCCTGGGGAAGAGGGGCAGATCCAGTGAGCCCGGCAGAGGTGCAGTGCCAGTTCAGGGAGTGACTTGCTACAATTGTGGAGAGATGAGCCACATTAGGATCTCATGTCCTAAGCTAGCATGGACTCATACTTGTTTCCAATGCGGCAAAAAATGGCATATCAGGCCTAATTGCCCGTAGTTGAAGCAGGGTGGCATAGGTGGTGGCAAGCAGCAGAGACAGGGGCGAGTATTCGCATTAATATAGAGGGATGCTGACAACTCTGAAGAGGTGATTACGGGTATGCAAGAGTGTTAGATTTATGGCTGAAGTGTATTGAACAAAAACTATGGATGAGAATAATATTTAGTATTGAATATTATATTTCTCATGTAACAGGACATGTTTTGTTGAATGGAATAAAAGCTAAAGTTTTGTTTGATACTCGGTCTTCGCATACTTTTGTCTCGCCCAAGTTTGTTAAATTGTTAGGTATTAAGCCTAAGATGTTTGCAGGCAGGGTTCAGTCGGTGGCAAAGTTGTCAGGAGAGGAGTTGACTGCTTATCGATATTATGCAGGGTGTGATATCGAGATTGGAGGAAGACTTTTTTGGATTGACCTTATCGAGCTGGATGTCTTGGGTGTTGATGTGATTGTGGGCATCGACAAGATGGCAATGCCACTATAGAGTGCAAGTGTAAGAAGGTTGTGGTGAAAGCAGCGGGAGGGCCCGCGGTGACTTTCATGGGAAGAAGGGGAGCACGAAGGTGGTTTCGGCATTAAAAGAGACGAGATTTCAGAGGAAGTTAGGGCAATTCTTGTAATTCAAGATTTTCCAACAGTGTTCTTGGATGAGCTACCGAGGTTACTGCCGCAGCGTGACGTTGAGTTTTGCATCAACGTTTAGCCGGGTAGTGCTCCAATATCTAAAGCTCCTTACAGGATGGCGCCTGTAGAACAAGACATAGTGAAGAAGCATATGAGGAGATGTTTCACAAGGGATTCATCAGGCCGAGTGCTCCGCCTTGGGGTGCTCCGGTATTGCTCGTGAAGAAGAAGGATGGGTCAATGAGGATGTGCAGTTACTATGGGGAACTGAACAAGGTGACAATTCAGAACAAATATCTGATTCTAAGGATTGATGATCTATTTGATCGACTGTAGGGTGCAACTGTGTTCTCGAATATTGATCTACGGTCTGGATACCATCAGGTCCGAGTTAAGGAGGAAGATGTGCACAAGACAGCTTTCAGGACGCGACATGGCAATTATGAGTTTCTGGTGATGTCGTTCAGGGTGACGAATGCGCCAGCGATATTCATGGATTTGATGATCAGGGTTCTGCGGCCGTTCATCGACTCTTTCGTCGTGGTATTTATCGACGATATCCTGATGCACTCAAAGTCGGAGGAGGAGCATGTTGAGCATTTGGCAGAAGTTCTAAAGAAGTTGCAGGAGCAGCATCTGTATGCCAAGTTTTCGAAGTGTTAATTCTGGCAGTCTGAAGTGAAATTTCTCGGTCATATCCTTTCTAAGGAGGGAGTGGTAACTGATCCTCAGAAGATTGAGGCGGTGCCGAGTTGGCCTAGACCGACAACTGAGAAGGAGGTCCGGGGTTTCTTGGGGTTGACTGGATACTATTGGCGTTTCATTCAAGGTTACGTGCCGATAGCAGTTCCATTGACGGGATTGACAATGAAGAAAGTGGAGTTCAAATGGACGATTAAGTGTGAAGTCAGTTTCCAGGAATTGAAAGAGAAGTTGACTACAACACTTATTCTTGTGTTGCTGCAAGCAGGTGTGGATTATGATATCTACAATGATGCATTTTTCAGAGGTTTGGGTTGTGTTCTGATGCAGAAAGGGAAGGTCATTGCTTATGGGATGAGGCAGTTGCGTCCTTATGAGAAGAACTATCCGACGCATGACTTAAAGCTTGCAGCTATCATTTTTTCCTTGAAGCAGTGGAGGCACTATGTACATGGTGAGAATGTCAACATGTATACATATCACAAGAGTTTGAAGTACATCTATCAGTAGAATAATCTGAATCTACGTCAGAGACGGTGGTTGGAAGTTTTGGAGGATATTCTTCCTGAGATCAAGTATCACCAAAGAAAAGCAAATGTGGTGGCCGGTGCACTCAGTTGGATGGTTAGTCTATCTCGACTGGTTTTGACGTAGAAGGAGTTAGCTGAGGAGCTGGATCGGGCATGTATCGAGGTAGTATTGCAAGGTTTGGTGGCATCATTGGCTCAGTTAAGACTTCAACCTACTTTGGGGGAGCAGATGATTGAGGGCCAGAAGTCAGACGTAGAGATTCAGAAGATGTTAGAGCAGATTTCCATCTTGTCAGAGTTTCGTATCCAAGATGGGGTGCTTTCGATGGGAGAGAGGTCATGTGTGCCGGAAAGAGAGGATTTGAAGGAAAGCATATTGAAGAAGGCACATACAACCCTATTGTACATAAATCCTGGAAGCACAAAGATGTACAAAGACATCAAGCAATGTTTTTGGTGGCCAGACATGAAGAGAGATGCTACAGATTTTGTGGTAAGGTGCTTGACGTGTCAGCATATCAAGGCAGAGAATCAGAAGCCTGGAGGATTATTGCAGCCGTTGTCCATTCCGGAGTGGAAGTAGGAGAATATCAGTATAAACTTGGTGACTGGTTTGCCGAGGAGTCTAAAGTGTAATGACTTGATCTGGGTCATTGTGGATAGGTTGACCAAGTCAGCACATTTCTTGTCGGTGAAGATCACATGGTCATAGGTGCATATTGGAGAGGTCATGAGAATTCATGGAGTTCATGTGACTATCATCTCCGACTGAGATGCAAGGTTCACATTGAGGTTTTGGAGGAGTTTGCAAACTGCTTTGGGGATAAGGACTTACTTTAGTACAGCGTTTCATCCAAAAACAGATGGACAAATTGAAAGGGTGAATTGAGTACTAGAGGATTTGTTGAGGGCATGTGTTATGGACTTTGGCGGAGGCTGAGAGAAGTACTTAGCACTGGTGGAGTTTGCCTACAATAACAACTATCATGCGAGTATTGGCATGGCACCGTACGAGGCTTTGAATGGGAGGAAGTGCAGAATACCCATTTGTTGGTATGAAGTTGGCGAGAGAAAGATGTTTGGGCCAGAAATCGTGCAGCAGACTTTGGAGAAGATCGAGCTGATTCGGATGAGGCTAGTTGAAGCGCAGTGCAGGCAGAAGAGTTATGCAGATGTTTGATACCGAGACTTGGAATTTGAGGTTGGAGATACAGTTTTTCTGAAGGTATCACCTACAAAAGGAGTCACCAGATTCGGAATTGGAGGCAAGTTGGTAGCAAGGTACATTGGACCCTACAAGATTCTGAAGCAGATTGGTAAGGCAAATTATACATTGAATCTACCAGAAGAGTTGGAACAGGTACACAACATATTCCATGTGTCCATATTGAGAAAATACGTACCAGATCAGAATCATCAGCTAACCAAGATACCAGAAAGATTGCAGTTGAATTTGAGCTACAAGTAGTAGCCTGTGGAGATTTTGGATCGCCGAGAGAAGGTTCTGCGGAATAAGGTCATACCAATGGTCAAGGTGCTGTGGAGGAACCAGCTATTCGAGGAGGCCACATGGGAAGCTGAGGACCGAATGAAGACTAATTTTCTGGAATTGTTGGTGTAAATTTCGTGTTGTTTTCTTTTTCTTTTCCCTTGTTAGCAGTAATTCTGATGACATATCTCTTCTAAGGAGGGAGTGATGTAATGCCCCATAATTTTAAATATAATATTTTGGATTAATAAATAATTTTTAAATGAATCTCAGAGTTGCATCAACAAAACTTGTTGTGTAGAAACAGCTAGTTCGACGTTCAACTCCGTTTTTGAAGTTGCCTCAACAAACTTGTTGGCCGCAAAAACTCATCCTCCAACGAAACGCTCGACCGACAAAACAAGCGGACAACACAATGCTTGGTCAACGAATAAGCGATTCGATGGGATAGACCGATCAACAAAAACTTGGTGGACGCTAATGAAACATGCACAGAGATTTCAATTCGAGAAAAATTATTGCAAGATCAAGCTAAACTTCTGCAACAGTTTAGCCTAGATCTTCTACCTGTTTTAACTCAGATATATGGTTCCAGTCAAATGTGTTAGCTCGGAAAGACCCAACTCGATAGAGCTCCAACGATTGAAGATCATCAAGGCTCCGAACTTGGCAAAAACTCGAAGTTAACCAAAACTCGACTTCAAACTCGGAGACGGTCGAACCCGAATACAGCCCGAGCTCCACAGAGAACCTCAGAGTTGATCAAACCCGAACTTCGGCATCATCTCGTCTAAATTATCAGCATAATTGTAAGGAGGCCATGATGAAGGTGGAGATCAGAAAGATGGCATCATGGGACTAGCAAATGTGCCACTACTCCGATTCAAACAAAACCAAAGCAGGAACAACAACAATATGCAACATACACAAGTTGCATATACACCACCGATGCCCCAATCTTAACCTCACCAAAAACCCAAGCTTGGAAACCAAAGCTTTCAAATCCAAACCAGGAGATGATCAAGCTTTGAAGGCAACACACAAAACCCCAAAGCTCCACCAACAAAAGCCTAGCTCCAACAAACTAGACCCCGAAGCTTTGTTGCCATTAGCAAAAGCTTCCAACTTGTACTCCGCAAAGGATTTTAAGAGATGATCAAGCAACTCAACCCAAGTGCAACTAAGAACTGCGGTGTTGATCAAAGCGAGACCCAAACTCTAAGATCAACGTCTCAGATTGCGCCAAATCTCGTGCCAGGTCAGATAATTTCATTAAAAAAATCCTGAAAATCATTTAAATTTTGAAATTTTAATTAAAAATTTCAAAAATAATTATTAAATTTGGAAAACTAATTAAAATTTTCGAAAAATAATTAAAAATTGGAATAATTAATTATTTTTTTTGAAAAAGCCATTATTAATTGGGGAAAAATTATTAAAAATCCGAAAAAATTATGGAAAATTCTAGAAAAATCAAAAATGTCCAGGAAAATATCTGTCGCCTCCAGAAGTTTCTGATCAATTCCAGGTATCTCCAATCGTCCCTGAAAGTAAAAATTGTATCTCATAACTCTGAAACAAGGCGAACTACTTCCCGAAAGCCGAGAAAATTACCTTTTCGGAGTGGGGGGCTTATAATAATGGTATAAACAAATCAGAGCCATACGATTCCAGCACCGATCCTAAAGTTTCTACAGACGGATTAACCATAACATGCCTTTTTAGCCGATCTAGACCTTCTTCAGGCTCAATAACAAGACATAAGTCATTTTCAAGCTCATTAAAAGCTACTGGGCCCACTAGGAGAGACATCTAGCCCATGAGGGCTGTATGTCAAATTTCTTATCCCCAAACAAGAGAGTCTATCTCTTAAGGAGGAGAATCAACATGAGATAATAGATTCATATCAATCTCCTAATTGTTTCTCAGGTCTATAAATACCCTCCCCCTTCTTCAGTCAGAAGGTAATTGACAATTTCTCTCTTAAACTCTCTTTCTCTTTCTGGTTCTGACCTGAGCGTCGAAGGGTCTGTCGCTGAGGACATCCCTGGTGTTTCAGGCTTTTTGCAAGTCCATCTACTGCATTAGCAACCGTCAGATTCAGATCAATATGCTCTTTCAACGATCCAGATCCAATCTCAGGTGCTCCAACAACTTTTTACAGCGACGATCAAATGTTAGATCTTTAGTAGTTTCCTTCAAAATATACTCACTATCTGTTTACTCCCACACCAAAATAAGTAGCAACAAGTGTGTAGACTGTTGATGCTAATTTGTGCACAATCAGGGTGTGCATGTAACCTCTGGTGCCCTTAATCAAATCTTTCAAGCTGTCAGAAAAAGTTAAGAGTGAAAGTTTTTCCTTTTTTCAGTGTCTTTCAGGTTGTTTTTATTTGGTATTTGTCTGAAGGATGTTTTGTTTAAATCATGGCCTTAATAATGGAGAACAGTGTGCATACAAAGTCTTCCTTTCTACTGGTTATGATTAAACTATATATATCAAAACAAACAAACGAACGCGCACTCTTATGAAGCATTCATATTTCAGAACATGGTATTAGTATGTGAGTTCCCTGTTCGCATTCTTCACCTCGGTCTCTTTGATGATACCGTTGTAATACTGAAGGGCTGCAGGGAACTGAATGAGATGTTCTTTCAGTAACTGTACTACTAGGTACCGCTTGCAAAGTTAAGATCTTAATGTCCTGACTCTTCAGAAGACCCTACATGGTTCTGAAATTCTGTGTATGTTAGTATAGAGATTGGCCAATAGAGATTCTGGAACACTGATCTAGCTATATAGACTCCATCTGAATCATAAGGCCTTCAAGACCGCGAGAACTCCATTCACTTTTAAATTTCTCCCAACTCAGCCGTGCTCGCATGCATTTACATATTTAACAGTGAGCATGTCGTAGATGAGAGAGTTTAAAATAAATAAAAGAAACTAACAGGTACATGCAATGCTTGCTCTAGAATTCGTATTCCTCCTTCAAATTACAGAGCCCTGAAAATCAATAAAATCATGGATGGATAGACTAGTGTATTTATCATTTAAAAAATGGGCGAAAAACTAGCACAATTAAGAGCACAGTTCCAACTACAGCCGTATCCCCCAAAAGAGAAAATAAGACAGAAAATTACAGCCAAATATCTCAAACAGAGGTACAATAGGAATGTTTAGACAGATATTGGCTGTAGGCCCTCAGAATGAGAGTGATGTCGATGCTTTTCAGAGGAAGTCACCCAGAATTCTGGTGCGATATACACCATGAGCCCATATCGGAAAAATATTTTGATTGGCCGAGTAGCTGATCATGAAGTTTCTATTGAAGACTCCCATAATCTCCTGCAGCAATCATGCAAAAACAAGTGCAAACAAAAAAAAAGGTTGATTCGAATTAAGTTGTATGTTCAGTTTATAAAAGAGTGTTAAATATAGGTGATGTGAAGGCTTCATATACTCCAGCTATATTGTTAAGTCTTGCTTGTATATATGATTATATTGATTGAGTGCTCCTCCCCAATTACCACAGCTATGGCCGAATAATGTATCTCCCGACCTCATTGTAGCGGCGGACGCAGAATTTTCAGTTTATGTAGGCATGGCTTAAATAGTATGTTTTGTAATTTCTAGATAAATTATTCCAAAATTGTAAACAACACATGTTGCATGGTTTAAATACAAAAAATTTATTCTTTGAGAATTGGGATAGTGGTTTGAGTTTATGAGATAATTTTGCAAAACAATAATGACCAACGAGGTTTTTAAGAAAATGAATTTAATTTATTTGGATGTGGTGTAGTTGTGAGACTATGGGCGGGTTTTGTAAAACTATTATATGAATGCGAGCTTTTTATAATGTTACCATTCTTATGCTGAGATTTTTTTCCCCAAAAGTTTAGGGTAAGCCATTGCCTACCCTAGACCAAAAGTAGGTCAACCACTGCCTCGTTGTCTTTTTCTTTTTTCTTTTTTTTTTCTTTGAAGAAAAAGATGGAATGTAGCCACCCTGTTTCATTAACGATAGCTTAAAAAAAACAAACTCAGAATACCAGGCTTAAGTACAAGAACTGCTAAGCTGGAAAAGAAAACATAATCATCAAGCCTCCAATAAAACCCTGGAGAGTGGGAACTATCTAAAACCACAATCAGCAAAATAACAACATAGGGAGTACAAAGCACAGATCGGAACTCCCTCCAATAAAAACCCTAGAGGGTGGGTATCGGAACACCGATCACTCGAGAATAGACCCGATCACGACCTCCTCCTCGTCGCACTCATCCACCGGCAAGCTCTAGCAATCCCCTGGGACCCGATGCCGCAGTTATAGCCCAAAAGAATAAGATGCATGATATGAATTAAATTACCAGAAATACTAATATAAGTCTCACGAAAGTAAAAGTTATTTCTGTCTAACCATAAAATCCAGGTCATTGCGACGATGGTGATATACCACGCTTCTTTCATTTCTTTTCTTACCGATACAAACGTAGGGCCTACCCACAACTCCTCATATGATTAAGAGTACGCTGTTAAGCCAAGGGCTCTAAGGACCTCGGATAACACCGATCTGCTCCTATGACAATCTAGAAAAAGGTGGTTTCTAAACTCCAGATCAGCACTACAGAAGCCGCAGTTCGTCCCAACATGTGGTAATTTCTCCACTAGATTTTCTCTAGTTAAAATAGCATCGTTTAGGGCTAACCACAAGAAGACTAACTTTCAATGGGGTTTTCGCCTTCCAAAGAATCGAAGACCAACTCGGTCTACAACCCCCGAAGTGGATGCGATTATAAAAGGAGCGGACCGTGAAGGAACCTGTCTTTTCCAGTTCCCATGTTTTCCGATCTGGGCCTTGTGAGCACCTCACACCTATTTGTGTAATGTACTCCTACAGTTACTAATCACACTTGGGCTTCCTGCATCATGCAGGGTCTGAAAGAGGGCCTCCGCGACCCTCTTTTCCAAGTCTTGGCCACATAAATGTGGGGCTAAGCGACAATCTCATATAGATCCGGGAACATGTCACGTAAGGAATGAGCTTCTCACCATTTGTCCCACCAGAATTTAGTCATCAGGCCATTACCAATGAAGAAAATTACATCACTACAAAACATGTCATGAGCTTTGAAATGCTCCTCCAGAACCACGAGACCCTGGGGCCCATTCTGAAGGCCCAGATTACGTGAGCCATTTCCATGTAAGTAAGACTGGACGAAGTCCTGCTAACCTTCCCTCTTCGGGTAGTAAGTTTTCTACCACCATTTGCCAAGGAGGACAAGATTTATATATCTCAGATCGATAACCCCTAATCCACCATGTATCTTCTTCATGCAGACCTTCTCCCACCTGATAAGATGGTACCCTCTCTGTTTGTATCAGCACCTTCCCAGAGGATATCTTCTGAACTCGGTCGATCCGCGAAATTACCCATTTTGGCTTTTCAAAGAAGGACATGTAGTAGGTTGGGAGATTAGATAAGACCGAATTGATAAGTGTTACTTTCCCACCAAGAAAACAATTTGCCTTTCCAACCGGAAAGTTTGGATTCAACTCTATCAATGATTTTGGTAACCAATCCGACTTCTTTAGCCTACCTGGTTGAATCGGTAAACCCAAGTATTTGAATGGGAAATTGTCAAGTTAGGCAATTCTAGACGGATGCGTGAGTTTGCGCCTCCTCATCTGACATGACAATAGGAATAAAGGCACTCTTATGAAAGTTTACCCACAGTCCAGATCAAGCTTCAAAGCAATACAAAGCTCCTTTGAAAGAAATGGTTTTCCCCAACTCTATGTTACCGAAGAGTAGGGTATCATCAGCGTACTGGAGTATAGTGCAACCCGGTCGGTTTCGACCACTAGCTACCGGTGCAAACCACTCTGCGAGCCTGCAATTATCAATCATGCATTTAAGGACATCTGCCACTATAGCAAAACAGGAGGGGGGACAGGGGGTCTCCTTGCCTCAGATCTCTTCTGCAAGAAAATGGAGACCCAGCCATACCATTGAACATGATAGATGTCCTACTCGTTATCAGGCAGTGGCATATCTATCCGATCCATCTCACCCCAAAGCCTCTGCCCATAAGAACTTCCAACAGGCAATCTCAATCTACCGAGTCGTAAGCTTTCTCGAAGTCAAGTTTAAGCAAGTAGCTCTTACTGTTCGAAATATGACAGTGGTGGATCATTCTTCTACAATAGCCACACAGTCCAGAATACATCGGCCTTTGATGAATCCGGACTATTCACGACTGATCAAATTATCCATCAGCTTTGCTAACCTATTAGCCAGGACTTGGTGGTCATTTTGACCGAACAGTTGAGAAGGCTGATGGGTCGAAAGTCCCACCCTGTGGGAGTATTCTTTTTTTGGGATAAGCACCACCTTAGCGAAGTTGAGTCTACCGAGTTTAAGACATAAGAATGGAAATCCATCTGGGCCCGGAGCTTTATCACTTCCCATTTGCGAGATCATCTCTTTAACTTCCTTCGTGAATGAAATTTACAGTGACCTAAAGTCTTGGTTTGTGCCTGAAAATCTTCTCCCAGAAATTCGAGATTTGGGGAGCTCTAAATTCTTTTTGCATCTGAAAAGATTTTTGAAACGTGACTGGAAAGCCTGTCTGATTTGAGGTTCCTCTTGGATCACACCCGTTTCAGTCTAGATTAAAGTGATGAGGTTGGAATGTCACCGTGCACTAGGCATTCTGTGGGGAAAAAATCTGTATTCGCGTCTCCCTCTTTTAGTCACAAAATTTTGGATCTTTTTGCCACTTGATTTCTTCAAGCTTGTACAGATGAACTATCTCCTCCCTAAGGTTTAATAGGCAATTACGTTCATCTTGTCTCCTATCTTTCCAGCTCATCTATGCCATCCAGAATGACTGCTTTCGCATGCCAGGTAGTAGCAAACCTGATGTGGTTCCATTTTCGGAGCATAGACCTAAGTCTGCAGATTTTTGCGCACCAAATTATAGCCGCTTCTGTACCCCGTGTAGGGAGAGACCATGTTTCCATGACCAGGTGGTGAATGCACTGGACTTCCTACCAAGCTTTTTCAAACCTAAATTTAGGTTTTTTCCTAGAATTGTGTTCGCTAGAAGAGATGATGATGGGCACGTGATTAGATGTTGGTTTTGGTAAGGATCTGGCAAAGGCAAGCAGGAATTTCACCTCAGTCCATCGAGACAAGAACTATGTCAAGCTTAGCCAAGATCGGAGTAGCTTGCATATTGGACCAAGTGAAAAGTCTATCCGAAATTGGGATATCAACCGGCTCCAACTTTGTGATAACCACGGTTGAATTCTTCCCTATCCGAGTCGCTAAAGCCCCTACCACAATGTTCAAAAGTAAATCTAGTGATGTTGAAGTCGCCTCCAACCACCCACGGATCATGTCACCGTGTTTGGATTGAGTGGAGTTATGTCCAGAATGTAGCTCTAAAAGGATAGTGATTGGCATCGTAGACCACCAATATAATTGTCTGTCCAACGTTGGAGCCTGAGAGATAAATAGAATTCCCCTTGGAACTCAAAGCACGTAAAAAGATTGGGATTAAAGCCGATAGGAATGCCTGCAGACGCCACGGTGGATGGCTGAATTCTCCATTCAGAGATCCTAAACGTGGGTCTCCTGAATCTAGAGACATGAAAAAGTTTGGTCTCTTGAAGATCCACAACATCAGCTTTGGAGTCAATAACATCCCTAACCATCTCCCGTTTCCCATACCTTGCCCAGACCCCTAACATTCCAAATCAGCATAATCATTACTAACTAATTGGGGTCACGTGAGGTATTGGGTTCAGTATTAGCCACAAGGGCCCCTCTATCTAATTCCCACACTCTAATCTTATTGAGTAAGGCATTACGATAAACATCGTCAATCACAAGACCACAGATTTTAGCTAGACTGAAATCATCGGCATCTGACATATAATTAAAAATAGCCAATAACCAAATACGCGTACCTCCATCGTCGGTCCTTGAAGCCTTAGCTGTAGCTACAATCTCCACGCAATCATTAAAAGACTCCGTAAGGGTCCTCTTGTGTACTACCTAAAGCCCAAAGCATGAAACCCCTCTCCTGCAGCTATCCCTCAAAACTGGACTGAGAATTAGGAAAGGTGGATGGCACCACCTCCCGGGACAGAAATTTCAGACGCTTGTTCCCCATCTAATAATTAATGTGTCCTAAACCATCTCCTCATCAAACACTGAATCCTCTGTCGTATACGGATCATCATCTTCTAAGCTGAGGCACTCATCATTTTCAGTGAGGGGAGACTACACTGTAGACCCCCTCTTAGGCCCAAGAGTTGAGTTGTTGCTGAAAACCGAGTTAATGGGCACAACACTAGAGGAACTAAGCATAAGAGAAATAACAGGCCTGCAAACTAAATCCACAGTGGGTTTCTTAATGGATTGAGGCCCATAAATAGTATTAAAATCAATATCGTGGACCTCTTCAAAGGCCCAAGCCCATATTTCAGATCTAAAGGACTTGCACGTGCATCGCACGGGATTGCGGGAGGTGGGATAAGAAGCGAGGAATCCAAGGCATTATCACAAGGGGTGGTGGGAGTTAGCACTGGCGCACCACCACGTGTCACAGGAGCGGGGACCCAAGGGGCTAAAGGGCAAGATGGCAAAAGTATATCGCTGCCTTCATCTTCCTTTCCATCCAACTTTTTTCTGAAGAGTTCTTTTAATTTGGTCGTCGTTGAGCTTGCCAGATCCACCTACTCTTAGCTCTTAGCTCTGAGCAACACCTCTGCCCTCCTTCCCAGTCGCTTTGACAGCCTGAAACCTGCTTTTCCATGGGGTGGTTGCAGCCACCGTTGCTACCCCTATGCTTTTGCTTCAGCCTTTTTTTTTATTTTTCCAGATCTGGCTCTGGTAGCTTCTGAGCGGAAGCATCTCTCTTTTGACTCGCTTTTTCAATCTCATCTGGGCCCGTGGATCTAGATCTTTGTGCGAGATCCTGTCCCTCCAAAGTCTCAGGGTGGTTTGTCATCTTCGGTGATCTACAACGATGATCAAACCCCTTCGCAGCCCAATTTAACTCTCTATGGGCTCATTCAATCTTATGTTCTCCATCAATCATCGAATCAAGGACCCAATCGGCGATTGGGGATTGGGTATCGAAGGGGTTTATGGTGCTAGATTTCCATCTCTTAATTTCTCGTCGGAGTCCGCCTTGGTGTCGAGCACAAAGCGTATGTACGCTTCCTCAAAGGTAAAAAAACTTAGCGAATCTGGACATCCTTCCAATGTCAAGGCTTTTAATCTGAACTTTAGTTGATATGCGCTCTGATTTCTTTAGTGTTTTAGGATCGATGTCAATGACGGTCTGGAAGTCGAATATTATTTCTTCCAGAGCTTCTCCTTTCCAACAATGGAAGGGGACGTTGTGGATCCAAATCCAGAACGTCTCCCTCTGTGGAAGCTTAGCCCCAATCCTTGGGGACCATTG
This sequence comes from Hemerocallis citrina, assembly GCA_017893485.1. Classification (NCBI taxonomy): domain Eukaryota; kingdom Viridiplantae; phylum Streptophyta; class Magnoliopsida; order Asparagales; family Asphodelaceae; genus Hemerocallis; species Hemerocallis citrina. The sequence goes on along the minus strand of CM030368.1, from coordinate 152,699,343 downwards.
GTTGAATTGCACTGAGAAGTATTCAAAATCCACGCTCCCCATTCCTACCACCTCTGACATCTTCTTTGGGGAGGGGAAGGAAACAAGGAATTGGAGACGGCACATCTTCTTTACGACCCAATCCCGGTGACCCCTCATTGGCCACCGTTTGTTGAGTTCTTCGAGTAGATGGTTTTCCAATTGTCGGCCACTCTTCACTTTAGCAATAGCGCACCATGTTTTGAGCCACTGTTCTTCATTTTGGCAAGGTTGCTGGCTAATCTGCTCGTGGTCGGGTTATCCGGCGACCGACCCTGTTTCACTACCCGATTAGCTTCTTCATGGTTCGACACCACATTAGTGCATACATATGACATGTGCCCCCACTTCAAGTATTTGAGGCAACGCACATCCTTCGTGCATTCTGCCCGAACATGGCCCAAATCCCCGCAATTAAAGTACGGAACATGACCCAAATTCCCTTTACGATACTTTCTCAAACTCCTGTAATCTCGATCCATCAATGCCTTTCTCTTGGTAGATTTGCTCACCACCGTGATCCATGGTGTTTCATTCTCTGCATTATGCAAATTTCCTCCTGGGGCTCCAACCAAACTCACACCAAACTCACAGGACTCCCCTATGGAGCCCTAGTAATCTCATGTTGGCTATCGGGGTTGGGGGGACTGCAGAGGTGGAGGGGGTGGGAGGTGGGGATTCGGGTTAGCTATGGCAGGAGTTTTGGGGGGAAGGGGAGGGGAGGACTTGTTTGTTCGGAAGTAAGGTATTTGGTGGTGGTGGTATGGGGTTTGGGTTGAATGAAATGTTGAGGTTTTGGAAGGGGGGAGGAAGAGGATTGGTTTGCATGGCGGTAGTGGTGGTTGTGACGATGATGATTGTGGTGAGAACCCTCGTCCCCTGTACTGTGAGTCTTTGTGTCTGCATAACCACATTCTGGTTGTATGGCCACTTTGGGTGGAGTGCTTCGACGGCTCGATCGATGGGTCTTCTTACTCCAATGCTGGAGAATAGGACCCCCTGGTAGGGCCCGTCCTCGGCGTTGAGGTGAAAGGGAACGATGATGATGGCAATATAGTCAATTCGCTGATCAGGCGACGATCTGAGTTCTCTATTGCCCTTCGTCGAGGATGGGACATGCTGTTGAGGGTTTATAATCGGAGATGGTGGTTGTGCAAGGAGCAATGACGGTGGTGGTGGGGGAGGATCAGGGCGGTGGACCACCTCATCAGGCTCACAACCCCGCATCTCAAGCTCGAACAAATCCATCATAAAAGACCGGGTAAGAGGAAGGGAAAGAGAGAGAGAAAGAACATGCAACACAGAGGGGGAGGGGGGGTAAGAAAGGAGAGAAAGGAGTGGTTGTCTATGGGGGAGGGGGCTGAAGGCTTGCGGTGTTGGCCAAGGCAACAACCACCGGAGGGAGAGGGAGGAAGAAGGCTGACTCCAAGACATTGTCTTTCTAGCTCTTTTTTCTAATTGAAACAAATCATCTTCAACCTTCATTTTCTACAAATATTGCTTAGTTTTTACTATTCTCTCTAAACCTCAATCTTCGTTTTACGCTCATTCTATTCATACTGCAAAATAAATTAACAAATTGACAAAAGACTTCATGAAAGATTTGCACTAAAACTATGACACCCATTGACTTATGACGGATTCAAGTTATAACTTACTTGTTGAGGAAATTCACCATCCTCCAACTGTGTATTAATCAACACTTTCGCTGCACGGTGCAAAGGCGTTGGATCTCTATCTGCCTGCATGATTTTGTAAATTCTAAATGGACAAGATTTCAGTACAATTGACTTATTAGAATATGGGTCAAAATTATGCACTAAAATACACATTGGTAATAAACATCAAGCAGATAAGAGGAACATATGCAGTTTAGCTCCAAAAGGTGAATTATGATCTCAAAAGCAATTATCCTCAACATTGTATGTTTTGCAGATCTATCAGAAATAGGATTGGTGCTTTAAACATAATGTATATTCTTCGTGGCTTCTTAGGGTAGGCTTATGATGGGAGATGTACAACTTAAGAAATACTTTGAGAATCTTCTTCAGATGATAAGTATACATCCTTGAAATTCATTAGGTGTACACAATACCTGGGATATTAGCCGACAAGCCACACAAACTTCCAAAAATCAGAACAGCATTGAAGAACAGTCCTCACATAAAAAATATGAAAAACCATTTGATATCAGAAAGCAATGGCAGAAAAGAAACAAAAGAATTGATCTATTGCACTATAGCACAGCATAAAATCATAGTACATATTGACAAAATCTAAAAACAGGTAACAGACTGATACATGCCACTTGTAGCTTTTCCAAGAGATGAAATTAGATGTAACTAATATATATGATGCTGGTGTATGAAAAAGTTTATGTAATATATCTCACAGTGAGCATATATTCAAATGAAACAAACCTGTCCAGCATCAATTAGTGCCAACAAGGCCCATGCAGTGTTCACTGCATAAGGTCAGTTACCCATGAGATTTGTGTACACCTGTTATTGAGAGGGAAAAAAGGGTATAAGTATGTTTTCAAGGTTTTAAAGATATATAGAATTATCTTAATTGTATTACATATTGATTTATTTGAATATCACTCTAGCAGGTAACAAGACAAAGAAAGAGATGAATGGTATACAATATTGTGAAGTCTCGAAGTACACTATAAGCAGTCATGTATACTTCCCTAAACCATTTGATGAGAACTTGTGCAGGGAAAGGTATAAGACAGAAGATAAAATAACTTTTCAAATATCCAGATACTCATCATATGCCAATAACTATGCAAAACTTTCACAAAACCCACACATAGAATATTTACATATTGGTCCTTCCCTACGAAGAAGAGAAAAAGTGCAATTTGAAAATCTAATAATCTCCGTGGCATTATATTTCACAAGAAATAGATAAAATGCCTTCATGGCATTAAATTTCCCAAGAAATCAGCAAAGATGCCTTCTAAAGAAATGCTAGGTTACAAATTACTAGTGTGACTGTTGAATCTAGAGCAACATAAATAAAAGGAGAAAGTGAAAGTACAAAAGGAATATAGTGCACATTAGATACACCCTGATGAAAGATGAGTCCATAATAATATTTTGATCAATGTTGTTCTACCAGAGTCAAACCAAATCTGAAGGATTGCTCAAATGCAGTGAAGAACTTAGTTAAATAATAGCAAATCATGATTACAGAAAGTAGGTAATAACACTACTAAATTCAACAATTGTAAGATTCTATCAAATAGAAAATTTCAAATAAATACACACAAGTTACAAACACTTCACAGATCAGATACACAATATGGAGCACTGGATTTCCCCTGATTCAAATCAAGAGCTGAATGCATCTAGAGGTCAGAAAAAAGTATTGCCTGTAGTCACTATGAAAAATATCCATAGACAGTAACATAAAGAACAAGGGTCTCAAAATAGTGTCTCTGTAATATCTTTATGAAAATCATAGATTCAAATGATTGACCTTTTGAACTTTTGAGCCTAGATTGGTTCTAGACACCAATACCCACAAAACATGCTGCAGTGTTTGAATTGGTTAATGATAGATACTACCATAAAGGTTGACATGCAACTATTGAGCTAATATCAACGTATATGTTAGATACTACGCCATGAGTGTCTGACAGGTACTCATGCACAAGTTGAGCTGATCTATGAATAATCCAGCATTTAAGCATTAAAAAGTTTCATACGTCCCCAACACCTTGTATTTGTTGAAAGCATGGTATTACATACTGGCCGAGATGGAGACGGTATGCTGAGTCATCTCAATTTTTGGACTTTCCCCAAAAACTTCATACCAGCCAATACTGGAGTTAATAAGGCAAGAAATAAAAGGCAATGCATAAAATAGCGTGCTATGAAGCTTGAAATAGCTCGCTATGTACCCTTTAGCTACGTGACTCGTGTGCATAACCCATTTACTACACAGCTTAGCACTATTTTTATGTATGCATGCTATTTGCGCATCATAGCTTAACTTAAATAGCATTAGCATGCGCTACAAACACACCATTTTGTTTAACTAAAAGGGAAAAAAACATGTCAAGTTATAAACACAAGTGACAAAATCCCTTCATTTTTTTTCTCTTTCATCATGATTTCTTAAGACTAAGATACTCAATCCTTGTGAGGACTCTAATTTCTTTAAGTAGTGACAGAGACTCTCTGGCAAATATGGCTCCGTTGTCAGTGAATTTCTTAGTATTCTCTTTATTTTTGTCTTAATTTAGCTAGCAACCCACCTATTAGGGTTTCTCTTATTCTCTTTCTCATTTTTCGGATTCTTCATGCTCTCTTTATAGATGATGCTCATGATTTCAATCTCACAGTTTTAATTTCTTGAATTTTGAAGTTTGAATTAGGGGCATTATATTAGATCAGAAGAGCTAGTCTACATCATTCACTTGGTACTTCTATTTTATATTCACGTTTATGTGTGTTTTAAGGCCTTATAACTTGAAGTCTTAGTTCTTGAACAATGAAGTCTCATTTTCTCCATTAAAAAAAAAATCATTGAAGTCTCATTTTGGTAAATATTTAGTATTTTTTAGCCTTCAGATTTATTTATTTTAATTTTAGGACGTTATTTCGAATTTAGATTTTTTTTCATATTTAGTTTTAATTATTAAATTAAAAAATAAAAAATGTTTACAGCTTACGCTATCGCAAATCTCCCTTTCTACATGATTATTGTTCGTCCTCAACCATGGGTTGCCACCCTCCGCAATCTTCAACTTCCACATCCTCAAATCCTAACAGAAAAAATCAAAGATAATCTTTCATTCACACGAATCTCAAAGCAAATCGCACTTGAAAAAATCGACAAAGTGAGTCCTTAGCATTCAAGTATCAGTCCTCCACTCATTTTCATTCTTTATTGGTGTTTTGTGCAAAAGAATTAGGAGTTTTATAATGAAGTCCGCTTACTGGTTACACGGGCGGTGCACGGGCATAGTGAGTAGCCGCCCGTGCTCTGTGCACTAGTTGAATCTTTGGCTATATAAACAGCCATTGTAATCTTCTTCTCCCTTATGTGGAATGAATATGATTTAAGCTTCCCCCTATTTCTTCTTCCTTCTCCTTGTTCTTCTTCTTCCTCCTACTGTTTTCTTTCCTTTTCTTAATTGATTCATGAATGTCATTAGGAGTTACGGCAATCCATCGCTCAATCAGATCGGGTTCGTAACACAATGCGACGAAGAATCGGGCTATCAATGCACTAACGAATCAAGAAATCGAGAATGAAGCAGGAATCACAGTACCTGAGAGATATGAGAGATCTTCGATGTGACGCGAATATTGAGGAAGAGAGATGAACGAAGTTAGGGTTTTGAAAGTGGTTTCTTCTTCTTCTACAGGTTTATTGTACTTCTTCAACTTCTCAGTCCCTTTTTCATCAAAAAAACTTCTCACTCCCTCTCTTTCTTTGATGATTCCAACGATGAACACTAACAGGGGTGTATTCAATTGAGATTTCAAAAGATTTTAAAAGAATTGAGAATCCCAGTATTTAAGGGATTAAAACTTTGACTGGGATTTATAAGGATTTTAAAATAGTTTGATGGAATTTTTATTATGAATTTGATGGAATTTGAAGGAATTCGATGAAAATAAACTTTATAATTAGTTCATTTCCTACACAAGATTGTCATTCTCATAAAAGTAGTACGAATAAATATCAAGGCACATCGCAAGTCATAAAAATATCATTCTCATAAACTTTTTCTGAAGTACTAGAAGGACACCCACATAAACAAAAGTAACAACAAAAAAAAAATAGCCCTACATGAGAGTTGTTGATGAGTCCATCAACTCAATACTCGTTGTTTTAACATTCTGAAATAGCATAAAATAATAATAACTGATAACACCCGTTAACCAAAGTCATGGAACAAGAGATTTATAAGGAGCACCAACTCTCCCGTTAGGCATCATAACTCTACCACATCTCCTCATGAAATCAATACTCGATGTTTCTGCACCATAGGTCTTCCAGTTAACAGTTTCACTATAGAGGCCACATCATACAAACCATGAAACGTTATCCACTTCGTCCTGTACCTGCAACGAGAAACTAATTTATGCCATAACAATCTTGAGAATATTTTTGAATCAACTCCATCGCGTTGATTTTGATTGAAATTGATTCCATTGTCTTTCAGGAGGCGGATGGAGGCCTCTGCGTGGGGATCGTTGGTTGGGTTGAATTAGGATTTGGGTTGAATTAGGCCTCTGCGTGGGGATCGGAGGTCGGGAGGTAGAGGAGAGTGGGGTAGCAGCAGAGGAGAGGAGGGTGTCGGGAGGTAGAGGAGAGGCGGAAGAAGATGATGGAGAGAGCAGGGGTTATAGGGTTTGGGTTTATTTGGGATAATTTGGGGCATATGTACAGGAAACAAAACCATACTCACCAATGGCTTGAAAGTTTCTACAGAGAAGGTGAGAATTGAAAAGGCTTTTGGTATTTATACCTCGGACGCTAGATTCCATCTAAATCCTCCAAATTCTCAATTCTACCAAAATCATTAACTTTTTGAATACACCGAGAATTGAATGGGGTAATTTAAAATCTCAATTGAATACACCGAGAATTGAATAGAATCACTTAAAGTCTCAATTGAATACACTGTGACTTTTATAAACTCCTTTAAAATCCTAATAGAATACACTAGGATTTTCACATTCTTTTAAATTCTTTTCAAATTCCAATCCAATACACCCCTGTAAAGCAGGGGTTCCGATAGGCACATGATGGATAATCTACATCCCGACTTGGATCCGGGTTCCGTAGGTGAGTTACCCGATTCGGCCCGGTGCATTTTAAAGAGACAAACTGAGAAAGGCTGTTTGCCGGATCCGACCGACTGGACTTAAAGAAAATTAGGAAGATCTGGAGATGGCACAATTATTAAGGACCAACGTTTTTTTTTTTAATGTATATCTATCTCTACTACTATAATGTGGGAGAAGACCTTAGTGTAATTTGTCCTTAATCCAACCCGTGCAACGCACGTGCTGGTAGTTTTTTTTTGCCCTTTTCATTCCCCCAATTTTCTCCACGTGCACAGCACGTGTATAATACTAGTATAATAAAACCCAAAGAAAGCTATCAAGTGGCTCTCCTTCAATTCCCCCAAAAATCAAGGGCCCAGATCTAACTTCACAAAACATATTTTTTCTCCCAAAACTCAAATTCATATCCACAATCCAAAACAACTCCTATATTTATTTAATTAATTTTTTTTCTCTTTCTCCCTCCCTCTTCTATTCAAAATATTAAGAAAATAAAAATTTTAAAAAATTAAAAAATTAAAAAACTAAAAAATTTAAAATTTTAAAAACTTTAAAAATTTTTAAAATAATTCAAAAAAAAAATCAAAAAAATCGTATAATATGTTTTTTTTTGACCCCCAAAAGTTTTTCATAAAATATGTTTGCTACTTCAATTAATTTGCTGGACCTCCAAAACTATTTTACATGATCAAATAAGATGCACCGTTCCGAAGACGTGCCGTAGGCACGTGTCAACGGGCAAACCTAGTATATATATATATAAAAAGATGACCCCCCATCATCGTTTCATTAATAATGATTAACGAAACAAAGTAATACAGTTAAACGGACAAAATAGTCGCGTAATGCTCCTCAAAACAACAATCAATCCTAAATAAAAGCAAGTACATCAAAATGAAACAGAAATACAAGGATAGCATCCAAAGCAAAGTATTACAACAAAATACATCAGAATCACTAACAACTGTCGTCCCACAATAGACAGTAGATGTGCTTCTCCTCCTCAATCTTGGAAAACTACTCGTCTTCATTCATCTTTAGCTTCTTCCTGGTATTAAGGACCAACGTTCTCTCTGTCATTTCAGATTAATCAATATGATCAATATATATATAGGGAAATGATCCATTGAAAATGCAAATGTCTGTAAAAATGTGGAAAACCACTAAGGCTGTTGTTGGAGACAACGGCCTAGGTTATAATGCATTATAACCTAGGCCGTTGTCTCCAACAACGGCCTAGGGTCGTTTTCACGTTTTCACAGACATTTGCATTTTCAACTGAGCATTTCCCATATATATATATATATATATATATATATATATATATATATATATATATATAGTAAGTCTATTAAGAGCTGGGAAGCTGGAATCCTTATCGGGAGCTGGAGATCTCAGCCATCCGATCGATCTTGATCGCGATCGGACGGCTGAGATCGACAACGGCTTATCTTCAGATATAGTGAGGGGTGAAAGGGGTATAATCGAAAATGCTTTTATCTCTTATCTTCTCACGCTCTCTTCTCTCCCGCTTTCTATCGATCCAAACCCTAATCCCAGCTCTTATCTTCTCCCGCTCTCGAAGATCATCCCGCTCTCTTCACAACCCTAATCCCTTTCTCTTCTCTTCTCACGCTCTCACTCCCGATCTCCATCTTCGAAACCCTAATCCACCTCTCTTCGAAACCCTAATCGAAGAGAGCGAAGTGGAGCTCTTCTCTCCCGCTCTCTTACTTCGTCACCTGTGTAAACCCTAAACCCACGATCAAGTTAAATCTCCAGTCGCTTATCTTCAGATCTGTCGAGGAGTAAAAGGGGTATAATCAATCAGAACCCAACTCCCTTGTCGTCTCACGGTCTCAGCACCAAAGAAGAGCTCTCACAAGTTCGTTCTCTCTCTCCGACGGAAAACCCCAACCGCGATAAGGGTTTCGATTTCTCGGCTCATTCTCAAATTTTATTTCCTTTACAAATGCTTCTAGTTTGTTGTTATATTTTTAGCCCTTACATTATGCTTTGATAATATTCGTACTAGTACATTTAGAATAACAAATAATATTCATACTAGTATATTGAATTTTGAGATGTGGTCATGACACATGCATATAAGCACACAAAATGCATGTAATATGCAGTCTAGTTTTTGATACTTTTGAGATTTGCTTCATGATCGCTGCTAATAGTTTTGTTAATGGGTGGTTTTTTTTATGCCTATCGATTCCATAAAATCAAAATTGGGAAGTCAAATCCTTTGCATGTTTGTGTACGTGTACTAATACTTTAGAGGAAGAAGCTGAGGGTTGCTTGCCATTTAACTATGGATGTTTCTCCCAAAAAAGAAAAATATTTAACTGTCCAAAATCTGGGCATACTTAAATTTTTTAAACACTAAGTTTCATATCCCCTCAGTATGAAGACTTTATTACTTGTAGCTTCAGAATGTAGTCTGTTAGACTTTTTCATTTGTGTTAATTTAAAGTTGTAGCTTTTTTTTAATGTTTGTTATCTCATTTTCCTATGAAGGATGGAGGTTGAAAATGAAGAATTACTAAGCCAAGATGCTCAGTCCGGTTGGAGGGACGTTGATGATGCTTCTAAACCATTTATTATGCGGCAGTGATGAAAAGTTTATGCATGATTTGATACTTCATCAACGTCCCTCCAACCGGACTGAGCATCTTGGCTTAGTAATTCTTCATTTTCAACCTCCATCCTTCATAGGAGAATGAGACAACAAACATTAAAAAAAAGCTACAACTTTAAATTAATACAAATGAAAAAGTCTAACAAACTACATTCTGAAGCTACAAGTAATAAAGTCTTCATACTGAGGGGATATGAAACTTAGTGTTTAAAAAATACTTAAGTATGCCCAGATTTTGGACAGTTAAATATTTTTCTTTTTTGGGAGAAACATCCATAGTTAAATGGCAAGCAACCCTCAGCTTCTTCCTCTAAAGTATTAGTACACGTACACAAACACGCAAAGGATTTGACTTCCCAATTTTGATTTTATGGAATCGATAGGCATAAAAAAACCATGCATTAACAAAACTATTAGCAGTGATCATGAAGCAAATCTCAAAAGTATCAAAAACTAGATTGCATATTACATGCATTTTGTGTGCTTATATGCATGTGTCATGTCCACATCTCAAAATTCAATATACTAGTATGAATATTATTTGTTATTATAAATGTACTAGTACGAATACTAGTACGAATATTATCAAAGCATAATGAAAGGGCTAAAAATATAACAACAAACTAGAAGCATTTGTAAAGGAAATAAAATTTGAGAATGAGCCGAGAAATCGAAACCCTTATCGCTGTTGGGGTTTTCCATCGGAGAGAGAGAACGAACTTGTGAGAGCTCTTCTTTGGTGCTGAGACCGTGAGAAGACAAGGGAGTTGGGTTCTGATCGATTATACCCCTTTTACTCCTCGACGGATCTGAAGATAAGCGACTGGAGATTTAACTTGATCGTGGGTTTAGGGTTTACACAGGTGACGAAGTAAGAGAGCGGGAGAGAAGAGCTCCACTTCGCTCTCTTCGATTAGGGTTTCGAAGAGAGGTGGATTAGGGTTTCGAAGATGGAGATCGGGAGTGAGAGCGTGAGAAGAGAAGAGAAAGGGATTAGGGTTGTGAAGAGAGCGGGACGATCTTCGAGAGCGAGAGAGAGAGCGGGAGAAGATAAGAGCTGGGATTAGGGTTTGGATCGATAGAGAGCGGGAGAGAAGAGAGCGTGAGAAGATAAGAGATAAAAGCAGCCATCGATTATACCCTTTTTACCCCTCACTATATCTGAAGATAAGCCACTGTCGATCTCAGCCATCCGATTACGATCAAGATCGATCGGATGGCTGAGATCTCCAGCTCCCGATAAGGATTCCAGCTTCCCAGCTCTTAATAAACTTACTATATATATATATATATATATATATATATATATATATAATAAATTACAAAGAAAGCTATCAAGTGGTTCTCATTCAATCTTCCCTAAAATCAATGGCCTATATTGATTCTCACAAAACATATTTTTCCGCCCAAAATTTCAAATCCCAAAATTAAAAGTTTCCCCCTAAAACTAAAAAACTCATTACTTTATTACTATCTCTCTCCTCGTTCTTCACTTTTTCATATTTCTCTCTTTTTCTCTCTCCCTCTCTCTCACATTCTTTCTTTATTTACTTAGAAATTTAGATTTTAAGATTTCAGGTTTGTAAAATTTTCAGAATTTTTATACTTTTTTTATTGCACATGTTATATTGAAAATAGCAAATATCTCTTCAACACTTAAATTTCATCATTTTCCACAATTAAAGTTCTAAGAAGTTGGATTTTACACCCTCATTTATAATTATTTTTCGACATATACTAATAGAAACATGGACTTTAATTTACAACTAATTATTATCATACTATTCAAACTTGAACTACATAATTGTCGTTTTACTGTTTACAGAGTTTTTCGTGTGTTGTATCGTTCCGAAGACGTGCCGTAGGCACGTGCCCACGGGCAAATCTAGTGTGTGTGTGTGTGTGTGTATATATATATATATATATATATATATATATATATATATATATATATATATATATATATATGGGAAATGCTCCATTGAAAACGCAAATGTCTGTGAAAACGTGAAAAACCACTAAGGCCGTTGTTGGAGACAACGGCCTGCATTATAACCCAGGCCGTTGTTGATTATAACCTAGGCCGTTGTTGGTCATTTTCACGTTTTCACAGACATTTGCGTTTTCAACTGAGCATTTCCCATATATATATATATATATATATATATATATATATATATATATATATATATATATATATATATATATATATATAGGCAAATGCTCCATTGAAAACGGGTTTGTTTTCACGGGTTGGAAAACAACGATCTGAGCCATTGGATCACTCTTGATCGTGATCAGTGGCTCAGATCGCCTCCGCCCATCACCCAATAACACTTAAGTGGCGGAGGGTTATTTTGGGTATTTCGTCCCAAATAACTCTTCATCTGATTCGCTCTGAAAAAATTATATAACCTAGGCCGTTGTTGGGAACAACGGCCTAGGTTATAAAAAACTAAATCATAAACTGTTGTTTGGAACAACGGCCTTGTTCTCAATTTTTATAACCTAGGCCGTTGTTTCCAACAACGGCCTAAGCAATAAAATTTTATAGAAATTTTATAGCCTATAAAAATTGAGAACAATGTCGTAGTTACAAACAACGGCCTATGATTCAATTTTTTATAACCTAGGCCGTTGTTCCCAACAACGGCCTAGGTTAATTCATATTTTTTAGAATCCATGAGGCGAAGAGTTATTTGGGACGAAATTTCCAAAATAACCCTTTGCCTATCATTTTAACCGGGTGATGGGGAGCTCGATCTGAGCCGCTCATCACGATCATGAGCGATCCAACGGTTCAGATTGCTGTTTTCCAACCCGTGAAAACTAGACCGTTTTCAATGGAGCATTTGCCATATAAGCTCATCACGATCATGAGCGATCCAACGTCTCAGATTGCTGTTTTCCAACCCGTGAATACTAGACCGTTTTCAATGGAGCATTTGCCATATATATATATATATATATATATATATATATATATATAGGCAAATGCTCCATTGAAAACATGTTTGTTTTCACGGGTTGGAAAACATGAATCTGAACCATTGGATCGCTCATGATCGCGATCAGCGGCTCAGATAGAGCCCGCCCATCACCCTATATGACTTAAGTGGCGGAGGGTTATTTTGGGAAATTCGTCCCAAATAACTCTTCGCCTGATTCGTTTTAAAAAAATGATATAACCTAGGCCGTTGTTGAGAACAACGGCCTAGGTTATAAAAAATTGAATCATAGGCCGTTGTTTGGAACAACGGCCTTGTTTTCAATATTTATAACCTAGGCCATTGCTCCCAACAACGGCCTAGGCTATAAAATTTCTATAAATTTTTATAGAAATTTTATAGCCTAGGCCGTTGTTGGGAACAACGGCTTAGGTTATAAAAATTGAGAACAAGGCCGTTGTTCCAAACAACGGCCTATAATTCCATTTTTTTTATAACCTAGGCCTAGGTTATATCAATTTTTTTAGAATCTGTTCAGCGAAGAGTTATTTGGGACGAAATTTCCAAAATAACCCTCTGCTCAACAATTGAAACGGGTTATGAGGAGCCAGATCTAAGCCGTAGATCACGATCATGAGCGATCCAAAGACTCAGATCGCTGTTTTCCAACCCGTGAAAACTAGACCCGTTTTCAATGAAGCATTTGCCTTATATATATATATATATATATATATATATATACACACACTAGATTTTTCTGTGGCCACGTGCCTACAGCACGTATTCAGAACGATACAACATATGAAAAGTCTTGTAAACAGTAAATCAATAATTATGTAGCTGAAGTTTGAATAGTATGACAATAATTAGTTGTAAATAAAATTCCATGTTTCCATTAGTATATGGTGAAAAACAATTATAAATTGGGGTATAAAAGTCCATGTTTCCACATTTGAGTTTTGGGGGGAAACTTTGGGGGGGGGGGGAGGAATGTGTTTTGTGAGGTTAGATCTGAGCCTTTGACTTTAGGGGGATTGAAGGAGAGACTTTTATTATATATATAGGCTATCCTTCACTCCCCCCAAAATCAAAGGCCCGGATATATATATATATATATATATATATATATATATATATATATATATATAGAGGAGTGATCCAATGAGAAACATTCTTAAATGAGAAAATGAGAAACAACAATTTATACCATTGGATATGAGGGGATTGAGATGAATGACTAAGATTTCTCCCGCTCTCTCAATTATGATGGAGGGGTATTGGGGTCATTTCACTCATTCTTAAATCCCTCAATCTCCTTCTTTCTCACCGTTCTCTCTCCTTTCTTCTCTCTCTCTCTCTCTCTCTCTTCCAAATCCAATCAGCAGTGACCCTAATTTTCTGGATGGCTATCAGCCTAAAACTGAATGACAAAAACTAACAAATAATGAAACAAAAGAAAAGATGAAAGAAAAACCTGACTTGCTTCTGTTTGCACTCCTCTATGAGATTTGGAAGCATACGGCGCATAAATCATCTGGTTCATATCAATAATGCCATTATTATAAATTATTCCAATTTAATGTAAAAAACTTGGAAGGGGTCCATTTTAGTGGCCAATTTAACCCACCACCACACACTCTGCATAGATTCCTGAATAAAAGATTAAAACTTGTCCACTCCATCTTTTATGTTGGCTTATTTCATCAACTTGTATTATCTTATCTTATTGTTGGCTCATATATACTTTCAGAGATTTAATAACTTTTTTAAAAAAATGAAATCTTGGTATTTTCAATTGGATGAACCTTTAATCTGCGTGAACTGTTGATTGGATTTGGAAGAGAGAGAGAGAGAGAGAAGAAAGGAGAGAGAACGGTGAGAAAGAAGGAGATTGAGGGATTTAAGAATGAGTGAAATGACCCCAATACCCCTCCATCATAATTGAGAGAGCGGGAGAAATCTTAGCCATTCATCTCAATCCCCTCATATCCCACGGTATAAATTGTTGTTTCTCATTTTCTCATTTAAGAATGTTTCTCATTGGATCACTCCTCTCTCTCTCTCTCTCTCTCTCTCTCTCTCTCTCTCTCTCTCTCTCTATATATATATATATATATATATATATATATATATATATATAGGTTATATATATATATAAAAAACCTATCTATCTATCTATCTATCTATCTATATATAAAACCTATCTATCTATCTACCTATCTATATATAAAACCTATATATATATATATATATAACCTATCTATATAACCTATATATATATAACCTATATATATATATATATATAAACCTATATATATATATATATATATATATATATATATATAGAGGTTATATATATATATATAACCTATATATAGGTTATATATATATATATAACCTCTATATATATATATATATATATATATATATATATATATATATATAGAGAGAGAGAGAGAGAGAGAGAGAGAGAGAGAGAGAGAGAGAGAGAGAGGTTATATATATATAGGTTATATATATAGAGAGAGAGAGAGAGAGGTTATATATATATAGGTTATATATATAACCTATATATATATATATATATATATAGAGAGAGAGAGAGAGAGAGAGGTTATATAACCTATCTATCTATCTATATATAACTTATATATAGATATACAGATATATATATATATATATATAGAGAGAGAGAGAGAGGTTATATATAGATTATATATATATATATAATCTATATATAACCTATCTATCTATATATATATTGGTTATATATAGATTATATATATATATAATCTATGATAGATAGGTTATATATAGATTATATATATATATATAATCTATATATAACCTATATATATATATATATATATATATATATATATATATATATATAACCTAGCCGTTTCACAGACATTTGCGTTTCCAATATATATATATATATATATATATATATATATATATATATATATATATATATATATATATATATATAGGAAAATGCTCTATTGAAAACGGATCTAGTTTTCACGAGTTGGAAAACACCAATCTGAGCCGTTGGATCGCTCATGATCGTGATCAGCGGCTCAGATCGAGCTCCCCATAATCCGTTTCAATTGATCAGCGGAGGGTTATTTTAGAATTTTGTCCCAAATAACTCTTCGCTGAACAGATTCTTAAAAAATTGATATAACCTAGGCCGTTGTTGGGAACAACGGTCTAAGTTATAAAAAAATTAAATTATAGGCCATTGTTTGGAACAACGGCCTTGTTCTAAATTTTTATAACCTAGGCCGTTGTTTTATAAAATTTCTATAAAATTGTATAGCCTAGGACGTTGTTCCCAACAACGGCCTAGGTTCCAAACAACGGTCTATAATTCAATTTTTTATAACCTAGGCCGTTTTTCCCAACAACGGCCTACGTTATATTCATTTTTTCAGAGCAAATCAGGCAAAGAGTTATTTGGGACGAAATTCCCAAAATAACCCTTCGCCACTTAAGTGATATTGGGTGATGGGCGGAGGCGATCTGAGCCGCTGATCACGATCAAAAGTGATCCAACAGCTCAGATTGGTGTTTTCCAACCCGTAAAAACAAACTCGTTTTCAATAGAGCATTTCCCACATATATATATATATATATATATATATATATGAGGTTTCTTCCATTGCAAACGGGTCTGTTTGCACAGACCCGTTGCGAACGGCTATCTGAGCCGTTGGATCTAGATCCAATGGCTCAGATCCGTTTTGATTTTTTTTGTGTGAATATTTTGCCTTAGACTGGCAACGATGGTCTACGGCAAAATATTCACTTTTTTTAACTCTATCTTCTCTCTCTCACTCTCTCCCTTCTTTATCTATCTTCTTCCCCGATCCAAACTCAATCCCCACCAAAACTAATCCCCTCTCACTCCGGCGACTCCTCCTCTCTCACTTCACTATCTCATTTAGCATCGTTTCCTCGTTGGCACTCTCTCTCTCTTCCGAAGCACCTCCCCCAACCCAAAAAACCCTAACCCGACTGTTGCTCCTCCTCCTCCGTCCACTCCTGCCGCTCCTCCTCCATTCTCACTATAACACTCCGTACTTAAGCGGGTATATATATAATATTATATATAGAAATATATAATAAATAAAAATAAAAATAAAAGAAATGGATGGTTGGTTGTTGTCTTATAGAAGGATCCTATGGGATTATGATCAATGATTGATGAAAGTGGCCTATAGGATGAATTATGGGGCATAGGCATTAAATGAATGAAAAATGAAAATGAGTATGCATGCATGGGATGATAGGGACGTGGCTTGGCTTGGGTTCAATGTCCCATATCGTGGGTAAATATGAGTGAATGTGTGTGTATATTAGGATACCAAAGGAGAAAGGTTACCTAACGGGTATACCCACCTTTTGATGGTGCCTGTAGTGGGCGTGGCTAGAGTTTTGTGTCCGTTCTTTCACGTGCGAGCACACTTAGCCGTGTGTGAAGCTGAGCCGGACTCGGGGCATTACAAATGGTATCAACGCCGACTTTCGACACCGACAGTGGGTCAGAGTGGGTTAGAGGTACGCCTGGCTAAGGACAGTACGCTAGTAGAGACCGAGAGCAGTGCGCTAGCAGGGTACTCCATTCCATATCGACTAGAAAGACAGTCCTGTATTAGCTTGCGGGTCCCGGGCTAAGCGAGGATGCTAAGTTCTTAAGGAGGGGTGTGTGTAACACCCCGTACTTAAGCGGATATATATATAATATTATATATATGAATATATATAGATATATAATAATAATAATAATAATAATAATAATAATAATAATAATAATAATTAGAAAAGATGTCAAATGGTTAGTTGTTATTCTATAAAGCGACCCTATGGGATTATGATTAAGGATTGATGAAAGTGGCATATAGGATGGCTTATGAGTCATAGGCATTAAATGACGGATTAAATGAATGAGAAGAAGGGTGCATGGAGTGTGACGTTGGCTTGCATGGGGAAATATCCCATATCAGAAAATGGAGTGCGTGAGTGAGTGAATGAATATATTAAGAGACATTGTAACATCCCGTGTTAAAAAAAGATAATATATATATAAAGGGATTTGGAGTTGGCCCCATAGGATTTCCTATGGGGGGTTGTATATGGTTATTGGAGTGGGTGTCCTATGGGAGTAAAGAGACAGCAAGTAGCTGCTGCCTTGTTTGGAAAAAATGTCGCTGAGGTGGCATTCTGGCATGGGGCCCGCCAAAAGAGTAGAACAGGGGTATTGCCTCTGGTTGAGTGTGACGTGTGGCACGTGGGGCCCACGCCACTGTGTGGCTCTCGGACAGAGAGAGAACAGATGAAAGATAAAAGAGAATATTGTCCCATATCGGGAGTTTCAAAGAATATAATAATATATAAATAATAATGCCTATGATCAAGAGTCACCAATTCGGTTAACTACCTTTTGAGAGGCAGCCTGTGGTGGGCAGTTGTACTACATAATATCTAATTTGTCTTATAAAATTGTATAAATTTTCTGAGCTAGGGGCAGGGGCATTACAAATGGTATCAGAGCCGACTTTCGACGCCGAGTGTGGGTAAGAGTGGGCGAGATGTATGCCTAAGATGGAGCTAGCATATGTACGGGTATGCCTGAGAGGGAGCGAGGTGGTGGCCTGAAATAATGGACCACCCACAGAATCGGGGTACGGTGCAGCTAGCAGAATCAGGGTACTCCACTCCACATCGGCTAGAAAGGAGATCATGCACTAGATTATGCATGCCCCGTGCTCAGCGAGGACGCTGATTTCTGAAGGGAGGTGTCTGTAACACCCAGTGTTAAAAAAATATAATATATATATATATAAAGGAATTTGGAGTTGGCCCCATGGGATTTCCTATGGGGGGGTTGTATATGGTTATTGGAGTGGGGGTCCCACGAGAGTAAAGAGACAACAAGTAGTTGCTGCCTTGTTTGAAAAAAATGTTGCTGAGGTGGCATTCTGGCGTTGGGCCCGCCAAGAGAATAGAATAGGGGTATTGCCTCTGGTTGTGTGTGATGTGTGGCACGTGGGGCCCACGCCACTGTGTGGCTCTCAGACAGATAGAGAACAGATGAGAGATAGAAGAGAATATTGTCCCATATCGGGAGTTTCAAAGAATATAATAATATATAAATAATAATGCCTATGATCAAGAGTCACCAATTCGGTTAACCACCTTTTGAGAGGAAGCCTGTGCTGGGCAGTTGTACTACATAGTATTTAATTTGTTTTCTAAAATTGTATAAATTGTCTGAGCTAGGGGCAGAGGCGTTACAGCCATATGATAAAAGGATCACCTGACGGGTATACCTACCTTTTGATGGTGCCTATGGTAAGGCGTGGCTAGAGTTTTGTGTCCGTTCTATCCCGTGCGTGCACACGTAGCCGTGTGTGCAGCTGAGCCGGGCTCGGGACATTACACTCTCAATCTCTTCTCCTATCTTCGAAACCACTCCTCCAATCTTCAAACGCAAATCGAAACCCTAGTTTGGCGACAACACCTAGATTGAAAAAATTCACAGTAGTGTAAGATAATGACTTCTACAAATTGGCTTCGTAGTTGTATTTGTAATGTTTTTCTAGTTTTTTTTGTCTCTTTCTTGCTAATTACTTGAATTGATTAAATTATGCTATAATTTTGTAGATGTAGTTGTTTGTATGTAGTATTTTGATGATTTTAGACGTTAGAATTTTAGTCGTGGTTGTAGTTGTAGTTGTTTGCTGAAATTGTATATTTATTCGTATTATTAATTGTTCGATATTAGTAAAACCACATAAACTATCAAAAAAAATCCAAAATTTTGTGGGTAGGTCAGACTCTCACTACACAAGCCACCGCAACTTGTAGAAGTAATTTTCAACTCACGGTTTGAGTAATACAGCCGTGTATCGCGTTTGGTAAACAAAAACTAAAATAAAGCGGTACACGGTCGTATCTCGCAAACCGTGAGTCGAAACTCACTTCTACAAGTTGCATTGCCTTGTGTTACGTGAATTCAATCAACTTGCAAAGTTTTTGAATTTTTTGATGTCGTTTGTACAGTTTTCTCACGTTTCTCGAACAAAAAAACTACTAAACTAAGAAATTTTTTAGTACGGTTACACTAGTTACAAACGACCTCCATTCACGTAACTCAAGCCAACACAACCTGTAAAAGAGAGTTTCGACTCACGGTTTGCAAGATAAAGATTTGTATACTGTTGCCGCTGATTTCGGTGTGGGGGCAATCCCCCACAATCAGATGAATTTGTGGGTTCGTGAGGAATCGAAGAGGTCAAACCTGACCACTTCCACTGTTGATAGACTAGCTCCTTGGTACTGCTACTGACCTGCACAAAGTTCAAAACACTGGGGTTGATTCCGACGACGAACCCTTCGACGCTCTTATCAATACTCAGAAAAGAATATGAAAAAGCTTTAGGTAGGCAAAGAGTGATCACCTTGTAATGGTAGGAGGTAGGGGGTTTTTATAGTCGCCGTGGGGATCTGCTTCGAGATAAGATTGAATCTCTACTCCCTGGTGGGGCTGGATAGAAGTGGTTAGAACCACCTCCTAAGGATAAGGACGGATCATAATTTCTCCATATCCTCCTGAACTGCCTCTCAATGGGTTGGGACCCATTCTCGGTTGAACGGATCTGTTCATGGGTTATTGGGCCCTAGAGAAGAAACCCAGTTCCCATTTCGGACCCGTCTGTATGTGAGATTACTGTTTTGCCCTTGTGAACTTTAAGATTCGTGCTCAATTTGAACGGTTTCGATTTAATCCCACTTTTAGCCATATCGAGCCCACCACTCCTAAAGACTGTTTGCTACAGCCTTTGGGGAATAGTTTTGCTGTTTCAATGGCGTACAGGACTTTATCGGTGTTCTTAAAGGGGGTTCGAATCTTGTTCGAGAGGTTACGGTGTTTTTCTGAGCTGGTAACACGCCCAAGATTGTTCTTAGGCTCTTCTGGGTTTTTGGAGATTTTTCTCATTTTTTATATTATTTATCGAATCATTTATTCAATTTTACAAAGCGATGATTTATTTTTCGAGAGCACTAATTAATTGTTCTAACCAATAATTATTTACCCAGAGGCTCAAAAATATTTTCCCATATTTATAAATATTTTTTAGAATTTTTAATTAATTTTTCTGAATTTTTAATCTTTTTTGCAATTTTTAAATATATAATTCGAATTAATATCTAAAAATAAAATTAATCACCGTATTATCAACGTGGATGAATCTGGGACGTCCATCGCTTACTGGCGCGAATATCTGAACGATCTGAGGTGGATCTGAGCTTTGGTAATGTGGCTGAATCAGAGGCGCTCATCAGACTCAAGCGAGAACTTCCAAAAGATTGGATGGCTCTCTAGACGTGAATGCGTTCTTTTCCCCCATTTAGGGGTCGGTGGCAAGAACGCTCGGCACCTGTCGCTGACCTCCTTTAGCAACTTCGGTAGGTTGACACGTGTCTGGATGGAAGCCAAGGTCAAAGAAAGACCTCGAGATGATTACACGTGTCTGGGTTGACCGTTGACCGTTGACTGGTCAAAGAATTTTCTCGCATTTGGACGTCGGTGGCAAGAGCGCTCGGCACAGGTTCCCGAAGTCCAAAAGAGATTTTTTTCTC
Organism: Hemerocallis citrina; assembly: GCA_017893485.1. Classification (NCBI taxonomy): domain Eukaryota; kingdom Viridiplantae; phylum Streptophyta; class Magnoliopsida; order Asparagales; family Asphodelaceae; genus Hemerocallis; species Hemerocallis citrina. The sequence continues at coordinate 152,678,266 of CM030368.1, read as the reverse complement.
ACGTTTGGACGTCGGTGGCAAGAGTGCTCGGCACAGGTTGCCGAAGTCCAAGAGAGATTTTTCTCGCATTTGGATGTCGGTGGCAAGAGCACTCGGCACGGGTTGCCGAAGTCCAAGAGAGATTTTTTCTCACGTTTGGACGTTGGTGATAAGAGTGCTCGGTGCAGGTTGCCGAAGTCCAATAGATTGATTTTTCTCGCATTTGGATGTCGGTGGCAAGAGCGCTCAGAATAGGTTTTCGAAGTCCAAGAGGTTGATTTTTCTCACATTTGGACGTCAGTGGCAAAAGAGCTCGGCACAGGTTGCCGAAGTCCAAGAGAGATTTTTTTCTCACGTTTGGACATCGGTGGCAAGAGTGCTCGGCACAGGTTGCCGAAGTTCAAGAGATTGATTTTTCTTCCATTTGGACGTCGGTGGCAAGAGCGCTCGAAACAGGTTGCCGAAGTCCAAGAGAGATTTTTTCTCCCGTTTAGACGTCGGTGGCAAGAATGCTCGGCACAGGTTGCCGAAGTCCATGAGATTGATTTTTCTCGCATTTGGATGTCGGTGGTGAGAGTGCTTGGCGCAGGTTGCCGAAGTCTAAGAGATTGATTTTCCTTGCATTTGGATGTCAGTGGCAAGAGCGCTCGGGACAGGTTGCTGAAGTCCAATAGATTGGCACGTGGTGCGCTGACCGTTTGACCGTTGACCAGTCAAAGGCTTGTTGAGTTTCTTATCGTCTTGCAGTTGATGGGCCGGGCATTTGAATTTTTGAAGCTCGTTAGTCTCGATTTGCGTGCAGCTTCTATAAAACCTCACCCCCACTCCTCACTTGCTCATTTCTCTAGTTTTTACTCAGGCAACTAGTTTTCACTAGCAGGAGCTTCAAGCGAGAATTTACCGACTTCCGGTGATCTTTCTGATCGTCGCTGTCACTTCAAGGTAACTCAACACTTAGCTTATTTTTTAAAAAAAATGTCTAGCTTACTGCCGAGGCCAGAGACCTCCCCCCTCGCTCATGAGCCGACCTTGAGACAAGCTCTTCCAATCAACAAGGGGAAAGCCGTAGAAGGGGCCGCTTTGGTCGTAGTGGAGACTGCAGTTGAGAACCCACAGAGGATGGGGGAGTTCGGCAGGTTGCCTGGGGTTCTGACCGGACTTCAGAGGGTTCGGGAACTGCCGGAGGAGCATGCCGAACGAATCATGTACAAAATGGGGCGGAGCTTCGAAGGGAATGCCGCAAGGGAGACTTCAGAGGTTGACAATACCATCTCTATACTCAACGAGGCGGACCTGGCCTCAGCTCGGGAGTGCATTCAGATCCCAGAGGAGTTCGAGCTGATGCTGCCTGGACCTGGAGTGAGGGCCAATTTACCTATGTCGGTGAATATGTGCTTCTGGCCAGTCGACGCTTTCATAGCCGGGGCGCGGCTACCACTCCACCCCTTTGCTATCGAGGTGCTGCGGTGGTTCCGGATCAGCCCAATTCAACTCATGCCGAACGGGTGGAAGGTGATCAAAGCGGCAGAGATTGAGCAAGATCTGAGAGTGCTCCGGACCATCTACCGGCTTCATCAGCAACACAGGTCGGAGTTCAGGTTCTACCTGGCTCCGAGGCTTGGTGCCAGACTCGTCAGCTACCTGGACTCGATAAAGCACTGGAGGGACAAGTACTTTCTCATCCGGAGTTGAGAGCCGTGGAGCATCCCGACGACCTGGGTCGAAGAGGTGTCGAAGAGAGTGACGAAGAGTCCGATTCTTTACCACGATGAAGAAGACAAGGTTCGGACTCTTCTCGACCGACCGAAGCTCGATTGGAGGGACCTGATGGAGGAGGTGCTCTTCAGGGGGGTCTTAGCCGCATAAACCCCAGTATGCGGTCTATTTTTTTTCTTTTTTCTTTTTGAGTTCGGTTTACTTGTGCATAATCAACTCTTCCTTTTGTGCAGAAACTATGGACTTCGATTCCATGCTGGCGCAATGCAGGGTTCTGAGCAGCAAGGCCCCGAGGAAAAGGAAGTGGGTCGTCTCAAAGGTGTCTTTTCCGAAACCAAAGACTGTCTCCACAACTGTAGAGCAGGTGGTTGTGCCGGCCACTGTCGTCCAGAGGCCACCGACCCCCGCGGTGACTTCGACCTCGGCAGGGACAGTGTCCTTCCCCTTAGCTGCCGCTTTGGGTATGGAGTTCGCGCCTCTGACGACCGAGGCCGAGGTGTTCCTGACCGAGGAACACAAAAAGATCTTCATCCCAGATTAGCAGGTCCGGAAGCTCGACGGCATCCTCAGTGACTCGACGTCGAGTATGCAGGTGGTTCGGCATCTGGCGACACCGAAGGACAGGGCCGCCAAGGACACCGGCGGAGTAGGGGACGATGCGCTCGAGATCGCTCGAGCCACAGTATCGGTAAGCATTGCTTCTTCAGATCGTAGTTGTATACTAGTACCCTTTCCTAGTTCTCAATGTGACTGTTTTCTTTTTGCAGATAACCTACCACTTCGGTCATCTAATGGAAAAGATGACGGAACTCGAGAAAGAGTTGAAGCATGAGATGGATAGGGCTCGAGCAGAGAAAGCTCGGATCGCCAATGAGCTTGAGCAGCTGAAGGCTGAAGCCGAGGGGAAGACGACGAGGATGGAGTACCTCGACAGTCTCGTGGCAAATCTTGAGGCCAACATCGCTGTTCTGCTCCAACAGAAGGAGTCGGTAGCGAAGGAGAGGAAGGAGGCCGTCGAGGCTGCCAAGATCATCGCCGCCAAGGAGGCCAAAGCCGAGGCAATGGAGAGGGCGCAGGGGTTCCTTGCGGTGAACATGACAAAGGCCTATGCCCAGGCCCTCGAGCAAGTGAAGGAGAGCTACCTCGAGGTGGACTGCTCCGGATGGCGCCTCTTCCCCGACCACGTCCCAGGATTCGACGACGCCTTCGAGGAAGGTGAACAAGGAGACGACGGCATGGAGGTTGAGGTCATCGAGCTCGAGGTGGAGACTGGCTCGGATGCCATACCCTTGGCAATCATTGTCACCATGCATAGGTCGGAGCCTGCAACGACCGGCAGCCACGGCAAAGAGGTCCGGCCTTGACTTGTAATTCATAATTTTGATAAGAAATGTATTGCCTAATCGCGGACTAACCACCGCTTGTGACTTGAATTTCAATGAAATGAAAACTTTTTGAAATCTTTTTGGCTAAGTGTTCATTGCAATTTGTCTGATTTGCTCCCGAGTTGTCTTGTTGTGGCTTCGTTTGAACAAAGTATCTTGGCTTTTTCAGATCACCGAAGTATCTCAGTTGGTCGAACTATCTGAGATCGCCGAAGTGTCTTGACTCCGGACTGGTCTTGGGATCACAAAGCTGGGCCTTGCTCGAACTTGAGAGAGATTGTTTAAAGCCGAGTCGGAGTTGAACTACCTCAAGCTGACATTGGCCCGTCACACCTCTAAGCTGAAACGGCTAAAGGAGAAGGCTCGCGAAGTGCCCCCCAAAGAAGAAGAGACGTGTCCCTCGATGGCCGTTAGCTAGGGCTTAAGACTAAAATTCCTTCGTCAGTCTCTGTTCGAAGTCAGGGCTGAGAGAGATGGGCTGAAGAATGTGATACTTGAGAAGAGCTTGGAAGCGGCGCAACTTCGGAGGACTATCACCGAGGCTTCTCGTGCGGGTAGCTCGAGTCGGATGACATGCCTGAAGATCAGAGTGACCGATGAGTCGCTGAAGAAAAGGTTCGTAGAGCTAGAGGCGGAGAACTATCGGCTTCGACGGCTTTCCGAGGGGAGCAACGTCAGGAGCACTTCCTGCCCCCGAGGCGAGTACGCACAAAGGAGGTCGTTCCACGAGTTGGCGCTACGCTCGACCCCTGTCTTGAGGCACCCTGGAGACGCATAGAGCGAAGTGGTCGGCTCGTCGAGCGGAGCATCTGTTGGGGCAATACTTAGGCTCTCAGGTGCCGATAATGCAACTCGGCTCGCCGGTTTGGAGACCTCCGCGGAAGTAAGGCCACAGCAACACGGTGCTCATCGGCCTTGTTTTTCACTTAAGAGAAGCGTCCCGCTCCCCAGGAGGGGTTACAGTAGATTTTTGTAATTTTGTAATCTTTGTTTCGAATGAGTTGTACCTTGATGTAAAGATGATTCGTTGGTCTATACTTAGACTTGTACCTCAAATTTTAATGAAATAGCAAACTCATTTCATGAACTTGTGCATTTTGCTATTATTTGTGAGTGTATCACCAGTTGCAGAGCATCACAGGTTACCTAGGTCCAAGAGATTTTTCTCGCATTTGGACGTCGGTGGCAAGAGCGCTCGGCACAGGTTGTGGCACAATTCCGAATGGTGAACCACTTCGTACTCACTTAAAAGCAAGCTTTTGAAGCGGAATCGAACCAAGTATTGGACTCCGAGCTTGTCGTTTTGAGAATATCAATAGGTGTGGGAGCAATTCCGAATGGTGAACCACTTCGTACTTGCTTAAAAGCAAGTATTCAAAGCGGAATCGAACCAAGTGTTGGACTCCGAGCTTATTATTTTAATTATTTTATTTTTGTGTGTGTGAGCGCCAAAATAGTACAATTAGAATGCTTAAAATAGAGAACTTGCAGGGGTAGATTGCTTTTATTGAAAACAATTAGGTGACCGCTTCTATGTTGCGAGCCGCCCTTACACTTTGATAAAGAAAAAAAAACTTTGACATGTTTTATGGAGAACGTTCTTGGCGAAGTTGCTTGGAGCGATGTTCAAACACCCTCTTGGTACTTCATCAAGTGTTCCGCGTTCCATGTCATCGGTATTCTCCTGCCCCCGGGTCTTCGAGTTGATACACGTCGGGGCGGATAACTCTGGAGACCCTGTCCGGACCTTCCCAATTGGGTGCTAGCTTGCCATTTTTGCTCGGAATGGAGATCGATAGCCTCCAGAGTACTAGGTCCCCCTCTTTAAGGTTATCTGGTTGGACTTTCTTGTTGTAGGACTGAGCGATCCTATGTCAGTACGTCTCTTGTCTGATGGAAGATCTCTCACGGATCTCATCGATGAGGTCCAAACTGTTGCGAAGTTGGTTCACGTTCTGCTCTTCATTGTAAGCGATCAGTCGCGGTGAAGGTAGGCCAACCTCGAGGGGGATAATGGCTTCGGAGCCATAAGTAAGATTGAAGGGGGATTCTCCCGTCGGAGTTCTCTTCGTGGTGCGGTAGCTCCATAGCACGTTGGGTAGCTGTTCGACCCATAATCCCTTGGTGGATTTATCGAGCCTCTTCTTTAGGACGGGGAGTATTTGTCAATTAGCGTTCTCCGCTTGGCCGTTGGACTGAGGATGGGATATCGAGGAGAACCGTTGCTGGATACCGAGGTCAGCGCAGAAGTTGCGAAAGGTTGCCCCTGCGAGATGGGTTCCGGTTACGAGGATACGGGGTACACCGAACCGGCAAATAATGTTCTTCCTAAAGAACTTTTGAACCTTGTTCTCAGTAATCGTTGAAAGGGGTTCGGCCTCGATCCACTTGGAGAAGTAATCTATCGCCACAACCAGGAACTTCAGCTGCCTAGCACTGGAGGGAATGGTCCGAGCAAGTCCATCCCCCACATTGCGAAAGAGATTGTACTTGCTAAGGAGGAGAGCTGGGCTTGTGGTACGCGATGGAACGGAGAGAATCTCTGGTAGGAGCCGCATTGGCAGATGTACTCTTCAGAGTCACTAAGTAGTGTGGGCCAGAAGTAGCCGTAATTTAAGAGTTTACGGGCAAGGGATCTCGCTCCCAAGTGTGCGCCACACATACCGTCATGGGCCTCCTTCAAGGCATAGAGTGCTTCTTTGGGGGAGAGACACCTCAGGTAGGGGTTGCCATCAATCTGAGTGTAGGAGCATTTGTACATGACTCTATCAAGGAGTGTGTACCGCTCGGCTCTGGTCCTGACCCTTCTTGCCTCTCTTGGGTCGGTGGAAGTATTCCGTCTCTAAGGTACTCGAGTAGGGGCTTCATCCAATTTTCTCCAAGTGTTAGTGGCATAATCTCCATCGGCTCTAGGCTGTCTTCCTCAATACTGGGTCTCAGGAGGACCTCTATCAATACAGTTTGCTCCAAACCTTGGAGGGAGGAGGAGGCGAGCCTTGAGAGAGCATCTGCCTGTGCATTTTGCTCTTGGGGGACCCGCTGGAGATGGGCATCTTCAAATAAAGTTAGTAGTCCCTTTACCTTCGCCAAGTACTTGGCCATGCGCTCATCTCATGCTTCGTACTCCCCAGACACTTGATTCACGACCAGCTGCGAATCACTGAAGACCTGGATGCGCTTGGCCCCTGCTTTGCAGGCCATGCAGAGCCCCACTATGAGGGCCTCGTATTCGGCTTTATTGTTCGACGCACAGAAGTTTATGCGGAGAGAGTATTGCAGAACAAAACCATCTGGTCCGATCAAGATGATGCCTGCCCTACTTCTGTCAGCGCACGAGGACCCGTCAACATACACGGTCCAGAGCAGGGGTTCGGCAGCCGACTCACGGGGGTCGAGAATGGTGCTTTCCACAATGAATTCTGCTAAGGCTTGTGCCTTGATAGCGGTTCTGGGTTGGTAGCTGATGTCATGCTGGCTCAGCTTTATGAACCATTTCATTAAGCGTCTCGATGTCTCGGGCTTGTGGAGAACTTGCTTCAACGGCTGGTCGATAAGAACAACCACCGAATGAGACGGAAAGTAGGGGCGGAGCTTTCGGGCTGCCATAACCAAGGCAAAGGCCATCTTCTCTAGCTTCGGGTAACGGAGTTCAGCATCCCGGAGGACCTTACTCACATATTAGATGGGTCTCTGTGTCTTCTCTTCTTCTCTTACCATGAAGGCACTAAGGGTTTGCTCTGAAGTTGCAGGTAAATGTAGAGGGTTTCGCCAGGCTTCGGCTTGCTCAAGAGTGAGGGGTTTACTAGGTAAGCCTTCAGTTGGTCGAAGGACTCTTGTTGTTGTTGCCTCCACTCAATGCCTTTCTCTCCCCTCAGAGCTCTGAAGAACGGAAGGCATTTCTCGCCTGACTTTGAGAGAAATCGCCCTATAGCTGCGAGGTATCCCGTGAGCCTTTGCACTTCTTTGACGTTAGAGGGAGGGGCCATATTGAGTATGGCTTTGATCTTCTCAAGGTTGGCTTCTATGCCCCTCTGGCTCACCATGAATCCGAGGAACTTTCCAGACGAGATGCCGAAGGAGCATTTCCTCGGGTTCAACCTCATGTTGTGCCTTCTCAACACCCCGAAGGCTTCCTGGAGGTCGAGGACATGCTCCTGCCCTCGGATGCTCTTGCCAACACGTTTTCCACATAGACTTCCATGTTATGGCCAATCTGGTCTCAGAAGACCTTGTTGACTAGGCGCTGGTATGTAGCTCCCGCGTTCTTCAGCCCGAATGGCATGACCCGATAGCAGTACAGGCCTTGGTCAGTCATGAACGAGGTCTTCGGGATGTCGGGAGGGAACATTCAGATTTGGTTGTACCCCGAGAAGGCATCCATGAAGCTGAGGAGCTCATGGTCGGAGGTCGCATCGATCAAAGCATCGATACTCGGAAGAGGGAATGGATCCTTTGGGCATGCCTTGTTAAGGTCGGTAAAATCGATACATATCCTCCAGCTCCCGTTGGCTTATTTAACCATCATCACATTAGATAGCCATTCGGGGTAGTTCACCTCCTAGATGAATTGGGCGTTCAGGAGCTTCTCGACCTCCTACTTGATCGCTTGTTGGCGCTCGGGAGTGAACTTATGTCATTTCTGCTAGACGGGCTTGACTCCCGGGGCAACGTTGAGGTGGTGCATCAAGAGCTCCTCTGAGATCCCAGGCATATCGGCCGTGCTCCAGGCAAAGAGATCGCAGTTCTCCCTTATGCATTGGAAGATGTCTTTCTTGATGGAGGGGGAAAGAGCTTTGTTGATCTGGAATATCTTGGTGGCATCTTCTTCTGAGAAGGCCACTTCTTCCAGCTCGTCTACCGGCTCGGAGATGGTCTGGCTACTTTCCCGTGGGAGTTCGAGGGCTTCCAGGGAGAGGACCGGGCCTCCCATCGAGGTCATGTAACACTTGCGAGCCACCTCCTCACTCCCTCTTACTTCTCCCACTCCAGCAGGGGTGGGGAACTTCATCTTCATATGATAGGCCGAAGGAATGGCCTCGAGTGCGGCCAGACCTGATCTGCGGCCAGACCTGGTCAACCCAGGATAACATTATAAGCGGCTTTCACATCTACCACCATAAAGTCCATTGGCTCCGTGCAGGTGATCGGGGTTTTGCCAGCAGTCACGTCGAGCATTATAACTCCCTCGATCGTCACCAGCACCCCGGTGAATCCATGATGAGTGTAGCCAGAGGGCTTGAGCCGATCTCTTGACAGCTGGAGGCCCTTGAACGCCTCCAAGAAAAGAAAATTAACTGAACTGTCATTGTCCACCAAGATCTGGCGTCTGCCGAAGTTGGCCATTCGAAGGTTAATAACAAGGGCATCGCAATGGGACGTGCGGATGCCTTCTAAGTCTCTATCGGAGAACGTGATAGGGACCCCAAGACCCTTCGGAGGGGGATGGCTCTGCACGGAGTTCACTCCCGAACGAATGCTTTTCGGGAGGAGTTGGAATCTCCCCTATTAGGCCTCCATGTATAAGGTGTAGGATGGCCTCTGCTCTGGGGTCTCCGCATGTTGTTCGGTTCGCCTGTTAGTCCCCTGGTGGGTGGAGGTAGATCGGCCCTGTCCCTCCTTACGAACCTAGCGAGCTGCCCTCTCTGAATGAGGGCCTCGATCTCGTCCTTCAGGGCCCGACAGTCGTCTGTGTCATACCCGTGGTCCCTATGGAAGTGGCATAACTTATCCCGGTTTCTCTTCTTTCCGGGGGTGTTCATCTTTGGAGGTGGCAGTATAATACCCTCGTTCCCAATTTCCATCAAGATGGCGGAGACACTCACATTGAGAAGAGTGAACTTTTCGAAGCGGGGGAGAGGGCGACGTTGACCTCCATTGTCCTTTTGGAGCTTCTTAGCTCCTTCTTCCTCTGCAGTCTTTCGTTTGTTCCCGGAAGATGACCCCTCAAGAGTGGGGCAGTTGAGAGCTTCTTCAGCCCGGATATACTTCTCACTCCTGAAAAGGAGCTCTGAGAAGTCCCGAGGAGACTTCTTGGCCAGGGATGCCCTGATATCAGGGTTAATGACATTGGATAGGAAAGCAGCCGAAGCTACTGACTGATCCAGGAAGGCGATAGACATGGCCTCCGCGGTGAACTGCTTGATGTAATCCCTCAGCCGCTCACCCTTCTTTTGGCTGAGGAAGAGCAATGAAGTGCTCGTCTTCTCGGAGCAGTGTTTGCTCATGAAGTTTGTGAGGAAGAGACCTTCGAACTGGTCGAAGGAGAAAATGGAAGCCAGAGCAAGTTTGGAATACCACTCCCGAGTGGGCCCCTTAAGCGTGGTTGGGAAGGTCTTGCAGAGAAGGGCATCGGAGGCATGATGGATCATCATGAGAGTTTGAAACTCTCAATGTGATCAGCGGGGTACGACTCCTCGGTGTAAGACTCAAAGTATGGAGGCTTAAAGTTTTCTGGGACGGGGGCCTCCAGGATAGTGCGGGAGAACAGGGGCCTCTCGGGTGGAGGTTCCTCACTCGTTGTTCTTCATCTCTGTTGAGCTGGCCAAGGCATCTCTCCATCTCATGGAGACGGCGGTAGACCGAGTCTTCCCTTCGGTCATGCCTCGCTGAGCCCCGAGACTCATCTTCATGTAGAAGAGGGCTGAGGCTGCGGCGGCGATAGCTTAGAGTTGGTCGTGGACTGGGGGTGCGACGGCGATGGCTCGGAGCCGGCCGAGGACTAGGAGAGCGACGGCGATGGCTCGGAGCCAGCCGAGGACTGGGAGAGCGGCGGCGATGGTTGGGAGCGGGCCGAGGACTGGGAGCCCGTTGGTCGTTGTTGGGGCGACGTTGAGTGCCCGTTAGACTGCCTCCTGGAACTGTTGGAACTCCGCCCTCGTGATGGGGGCCTCCTGCTCTCGATGAGCTCGAGGGGCAGGACGGCCAGTCGGGGAGCGACTTCTTCTCTGGCGATGCTGGGCCGACTCTCTCCGCCTCCTGGGAGAGTTAGACCCTCTGCAATCTGTCCTGCAGGGTGACCGGTCCCTCTGATGCTCCCGGTAAGGGTTCCCGTCTCGAGTCTGCCTCTCGTCCAAGTGGATTCGAAGATCTATGTCGTTCTGCCGGTAGTTGAGAACATCTTGCAGATCTTTCGGCGTTGGAGGGCTATGGGAGGCCATGGAGTCGGTGGAAGGTATGTGTACGGAGATATGAACTTGATGCAGGGGTTGCTTATGGCGACTTCGTCGAGAGGGCTCCCCAATGGCCACTTGAGGCCCTAGAGGCTGCTGAACGGATTGAGGAATTGGTTGTTCGAGCTGCGGGGCCAGTTGGACGGGCAGAGGAAGATCCTCCGGAGGCAGAGGAAAAATGGTGGTTGTTCTACGGTTGGACGCCGCGGACTTCCCTTTCTTCGGAGGCATAGCTAGGAGTGGCTTTGGTTGATGGAGTAGGTTGGATTGCTATTCGAGTTCCCACAGACGGTGCCAATCTGCTGCCGCTGATTTCGGTGTGGGGGCAATCAGATGAATTTGTGGGTTCGTGAGGAATCGAAGAGGACAAACCTGACCACTTCCACTGTTGATAGGCTGGCTCCTTGGTGCTGCCGCTGACCTGCACAAAGTTCGAAACACCGGGGTTGATCCCGGCGACGAACCCTCTGACGCTCATGTTAATACTCAGAAAAGAATACGAAAAAGCTTTAGGTTGGCAAAGAGTGATCACCTTGTAACGGTAGGAGGTAGGGGGATTATTATAGTCCCCGTGGGGATCTGCTTCAAGATAAGAATGAATCTCTACTCCCCGGTGGGGCTGGATAGAATTGGTTAGAACCACCTCCTAAGGATAAGAACGGATCAGGATTTCTCCATATCCTCCTGAACTGACTCTCAACGGGTTGGGACCCGTTCTCGGTTGAACGGATCCGTTCATAGGTTATTGGGCCCTAGAGAAGAGACCCAGTTCCCATTTCGGACCCGTCTGTAGGTGAGATTACTGTTTTGCCCTTGTGAACTTTAAGATTCGTGCCCAATTTGAACGGTTCCAATTTAATCCCATTTTTAGCCATATTATATACCTTTATTTTGGTTATTGTTTCCCGAAAGCAATACACGGCCGTATGTCACAAACCGTTTGTCAAAAATGAATTCTATAAGTTGTGTTTGTTTGTGTGGGGTTAGTCCGACCCACTTGCAAAGTTTCGGAATTTTTGGATGCCGTTTGTGCATTTTTATATCATTCATCGTAACCACAATAACTTAAACAAGTAATTTTTTAAATTTTGAGTACGAGAACGTAGAAAACCTCACAAACGTCAACCAAAAATTCTGAAACTTTGCGATTATGTTGGACTCACCCCACACAAGCCAACACAAATTGCAGAAGAGAGTTTTGACTCACGGAATGCGAGAAACGGATTTGTACCGCTTTATTTTGGGTTTTTTTACCCAAAGCGATATACGGCCGAAGCTAGCAAACCGTTTGTCGAAAATTAATTCTACAAGTTGTGTTAGCTTGTGTGGGGTTAGTCCGACCCACTCGCTATGTTTTGGAATTTTTAGATATCATTTGTGCATTTTTATATCATTCATCGTAACCATAACAACTTCAATAAGCAATTTTTAAAATTTTGAGTACGAGAACGTAGAAAACCTCACAAACGATAACCAAAAATTCAGAAACTTTTCGAGTGGGTTGGGCTCACTCTACACAAGTCAACGCAAACTGTAGAAGTGAGTTTCAACTAACGTATTGCATGATACAGCCGTATACTGCTTTATTTTGGTTTTTGTTGACCTAAAGCAATACACGACCGTATCTTACAAGCCGTCGGTCGAAAATCACTTGTACAAGTTGCGTTGGCTTGTGTGAGGTGAGCCTGACCCACACGAAAAAGTTTTGCAATTTTACCTTATCATTTATGCATTTTTCCACATTTTCGCTTTGTTTGCTGTTGATAGAGTAATGGCTTATCAATTAACCTTATGTTTATTATTGGTATAGAAAATAGGTAGAACAAGGCGAGCGAAAAACCCTTCTAGTAGCGCTAGTGGCGTACCATTTACAGAGGTAAGATTGATTATTATCATTAGTTTAAATACGAATATGTAACACTTTCTTTTTAATACCAAGATTTGTATTTGTTCTTGTAGGTTGTTGGCCGTTATTCTTCATCTGTTGAGGCCGGTCCGTCGTCTTCTGTCAAACTTACACCTCCAGGACCGTTGGACTTAAGCATACTCGCATTACAATCCATACATAGATCCGAAGTCGTGTGGGATGGGTCCGCAAAGAAGTGTAACTCCTGGAAGCACGCAGTTCTTCCAATGGACCCCCGTATTGCTCCGTACTTGGTCAAAGCCGATTTTTACAGAGCTCAATTTATGGGGGGTGTGAAGCTTGATCTTCCTTTACTTACAGCTCTTGTGGAGCGATGGAGGTCAGAGACTCACACATTTCACCTACCGGTATGAGAGATGACCATCACTCTCTAAGATCTAGCAATGATTATTAGGATTCCTATAGATGGGGTGGCCATGACAGGGAACATAGACTTTGACCGAGGAAAAGTTGTGCGTGATTTGCTCGGTATCGACTTGAAGGTGACGCTGGATAAAAGGAAAGATGACGTTGAAGATGAAATCGTAAAAGATATTCCGTCAGATCATGATCCAAATGAAGTTGAGCAATCAATAGACCAGGCTAAAAGTGAAGCCAAAAATGTTTTTTGAATGAAGTATTCGAGGGTAAATCACTCCGACTTAGTTGGTTGAAATACCAATTCGATGATTATTTGAAGGATAATTCGGATGAGGAAGCCGTACGGTACTATGCGCGTGCATACATATTCAGTTCGATGGGGGGTGTGATCTTCCTAAACTCATCCGTTGTGAGTGTGCCACTCATGTATTTACGGTTTTTAGAACAGTTCAGTACGGTCGGCCGTTACAGTTGGGGGAGTCCGACCTTAGCGCTGTTATATAGGAATTTGTGTGCATGTGCATTAGGTTCCGTACAGATGGGTGGCCCGATGGTTTTGTTGCAAATTTGAAGTTGGGAGCGCATCCACATCGATCATGCCTGTATTATTGAGGCAACACTGGATTGGTTGGCCGAAGCACCGAATGCAGAGATGTTACCTCCTTCAGGAGTGTATTAAGCTGGGCGGCACACGTGGTTCGATAACCCACGCACATCTCTCACGTACTATAGAGATGAGTTGGATGCTTTACGCGACGAGTTCGTCAATTGGGTTCCGTACACCACCGACGGGTTGGAACTAGTTCCACCAGTATGTTTGGCTAGCGAGCTTTGGTTAACGACTGCTCCACTTGTCAACTTTTCTGTTATGGAGTTCCAATATCCGGACAGAGTGATGCGGCAATTCGGAAATCAGCAGAAGATTTCTGAAGCCCGCTCGTACAACAAAAAATTGCACGAGGTGAAAGGAACGGGCCGCATGCCTAAATTCAACTAGGCGAATTTTCACTGGGTACATGTGGCAAATTGGAACCCCTTACGCTATCATATAAGACCCAATATGTTGTATATTGCTATACCTTACGATGGCTCCTTCCAAGAGGTGTATATGATGTGGTACAAACACATTACCTGATTGTATGTATCTCCGCAATCCGTTGTACCAGCCGGAGTCCAGATTCTGATTCGCCCAACTGAGGAGGAACCACCACCGGTATATTCCTCTTTGCAACCAATATATCAGCCGAAGGTGTCGACGTATCGGAACATGGTTAGTCTAACTTTACATATTTTCATATATTTCGTATGCATGTATTGTTATTTGAAGACGTGATAATTATATAGATAATGTTGTTAAATTTGTAAATTTCAACTTTATGTAGATTGAAAACACATAGGACACTGTTCGGATAGTTGCTAGTACATTGAAAAGTAGGGTACCCGAGAGCGTGAAGGATATAATGCGAGAGATTCTTAAACCGTGCCGCCGCACTCTTGAAGTGTAAGTGAAGGTGCCAAACTTGATTCATATTTAAAACCTAACGTGACAAGTTCTCAGTGAAAGAGCGTGACAAGGACAGAAATTCATATCGCCAAGCCACAACAACTGCAACAAGAACCAACAGATGTAGGTGAGGAGGAGCAATGGTCGGATGACCCCCCATCCATCGAGATACAAGTTAAACGGAAAAATCCCCCACGAAAGAGGAACGAGCCGGATTAGGACACACCAAGTGGACGCAAACCGCATGGTCGGAAGAGGTAGTGGCATGTACACCTTTATTATTAGTTTTGTATTTGCCTTGTGATTTCATTCCTTAAATTTTTAATATATCTTTTTCTATGCTATTGTCAATTATGTAGATGAATTGAAGCGCTTGTGCGAGGAAAGTCGGCTACATATGTAATTGTTTTGTTATTCGTGAATTCAATGTATTGATCCAGATTTATGTACATATTTGTTAAATTTGTAACTTGGATTTATATATTTATATTCGATTTTGTTTTTTATAGTTTGTGTATGAAAGTTTTATTGTGGGCTGTTGTTGTTGTTACCGGATGAGATTGATGTATGCTGTGATAATTGCTGCTACGGTTTTGAATTATCATATTGGTGTATGTAACCCGCATACAGTTATTTGGTTAAAATTTGTGTAATATGTAGAAAGATGTATGTTGTGTTCATTGATGTATGGTGTGTTAATTGTTTCTGTAATTTTCTTTTAAACATAACTTACCCCGTCATCCCCAACAATGGGTTAGGTTATTTACCTAAAATTTGTAGTTGACTGAAGCAAGTGAGATTAAACACTGGAAAAAGTTTTCAACTTAACACGTTATTAGTAATAACGGATTAAGTGAGCTTAACCCGTCATCGACAACAACGAGTTAAGTTGAAAGATTTTGACAAAACTTAATCTTAAGAAGTTGAATTTTGTACACATTATCATCCAGAAAGAGCAAATACATTGGAAAAGTCATTCAACCTAAATCGTTATTGGGGATAACGGGTTAAGTGAGCTTAACCCGTCATCCACAACAACATGTTAAGTTGGAAGATTTTAGCAGAACTTGGTCTTCAAAAGTTAAATTTTCATCCACAAAGAGCAAATAGTACTGAAAAAATCATTCAACTTAACCCGCTATTAGTGATAACAGGTTAAGTGAGCTTAACCCGTCATCCACAACAATGGGTTATGTTGGAAGATTTTGACAAAACTTAATCTTAAGAAGTTGAATTCTATAAACATTTTCATCCATAAAGAGAAAATACACTGGAAAAATCATTCAGCCTACACCATTATTGGGGGTAACGGGTTAAGTGAGCTTAACCCGTTATCGCAAACAACGGGTTAAATAGGAAGATTTTGACAGAACTTTTACTCTTAAGAAGTTGAAATTTTTTAACCATGTTAAATTTTTTAATATTGAGATTTTTATATATATTTAGAATAATTTTTTTAAAATAAATTTAAAAAACCCCAAAAAAAACAATTTAATTCATTTTTTTTAAAAATTGTTCTTAGAATAAAAAGTTTTTTAAAAATACTTTCAAATAAAAAATTAATAAAAATTGGGTACCAAAAAGTTTTTAAAATCTAACCCTACAACTCTAGCACTTACTCTAACCATTGCCCTAATGTTCCAACCCTAGCCCAAACCCTGTAACAGTAACCCTCTAAGCCTACAACTGATGTGAAAAAAATTGATAAATAAATACGAAAAATTAACAAAATAAAAATTAAAACAAAATGCTCGAATTTATTTTTAAAAAAAGTTTATGAAAATCCAAGGCTACAACTGTTTTCTCTACCCCTTGCCCTAACCCTCTAACCCGCTAACTCGTAACCAAAATAAAAGTATATGTAAAATGACAATAAATTCATAATTTTTAATTAAACATATTATATGGAATTCTCAATTTGTATGGATATTTTTAAAATATTATAAAATCATTTATAAACAAAATATAAATGAATATTAGAATTTGAGAAAAATTATGTAAAAATAAAAAAATTAAAACATAAAGGAAATTTAACAAAATAAAATTTAAACAAAATACACAATTTTATTTTAAAAAAAACTAGTTTATGAAAATCTAAGGCTACAACTCTAGCCATTTCTCTAACCCTATTATAAACTGACCATCTAACCCTCAACTCTTAAACCCAAATCAATGTATATGTAGAATAATAAAAAATCCATAATTTTTATTTAAGAATAGTATCTGAAATTCTCAATTGGTATGGATATTTAAAAAAATTATAAAATAATGTTTAAACAAAATAAAAACAAATATTAGAATTTAAAAAATAATGTAAAAAAATAAAAATATATAAAAAAACAAAAAAAATGAAAATTAACAAATTAAATTTTAAAACATAATACTCATTTTTATATTAAAAAAAAGGTTTCCAAAAATCTAAGGCTACAACTCTAGCCCTTTCTCTAACCCTACTCTAACCCTTGCCCTAACTCTCTAACCCTAGCTCCAACCTTCTAACCATAACGCTCTAACCCTTAAGTACAGCAAACCAAACCAATGAATATCGAGGAAGATAATTTTTATATGAAGATTTTAGATTTATATGGAGAATTCAATTTGTATGGATATTTTACTATATATAATTTATTATGAAGATATTCTATTTTAAGTTTTTTTGTACATTTCTCTTCTACTTAAGCCGTTATTTCCAATGACGGGTTAGGTGAGCTTAACCCGTCCTTGACAGAAACGGGTTAAGTTTCAAGATTTTGGTAGAACTTACACCCTTCATCAGTTGAATTTTGTACACATTTTCATCTACAAATAGCAAATACACTGGAAAAGTCAACCAAATTAACCCGTTATTGATGAAAACAGGTTACGTGGGACTAAGCCGTCATCACCAACAACGAGTTATGTTGAATGACTTTGGTAGAACTTAATCTTTAGAAGTTCAATTTTGTACAAACTTTCATTCACAAAGAGCAAATATACTGGAAAAAGTAATTGAATCTACACCGTCATTGTTGATAACGTGTTAAGCACACATAACCTGTCACTGACAATAACGGATTAAGTTGGAAGAATTTAGCAGAACTTAATTTTCAGAATTTGAATTTTCTAGAAATTTTCATTCAACCTACCCGTTATTGGAGATTACGGGTTAAGTTGACAAAAAGAAAAACAAAAACAAAAAAAACACACAACATCTGTTAGCTGCACACATACACAAAGTTCACAAATTTAAGCATATATATATATACATTGTCAAAGCAATTACTGCAACAACATACTCATCTCATTCACATTACCAAACTCATCTCAATTATAGCAACAACATACTCATCTCATTCATATTTTCAACAATTTGGTTCACAAATTTGCAATTTTATACCCAAAAAAATATACTTCTAACTTCAAATACAATCCTCGAACCTTAACCGTCCAAAAATTAATTTACATAACCATATATATACATTCAGAAATGTAAACTTTTTGGAAGAGAAACACCTTCCTTCAACACGATCATGACAGTAAATTCATGTAAGAAGTATTTCTTATGGGTGTGTTGCTTCAAGGATGAATGCAGAGACTCGCTCCGTTGGGTACTCAACATGCCGGCCCAAAATGACTCTCTTGCATAGACGGGGGCCCATTTCTTACGAATTTCAAATTTATCGTTCAATCATTTGTTATTCTCAACTTTGTATTGCAAAATCAATAATTTCCACTTCTCTTCAAAATTATTTTTATATTCTTCTGTATAGATGATACTCTTCAAAGCATCCCTAAACTCATCGATATTATTCGCCATACGCACCTCCTGCGGTAACTTATCCAAAATATATCAATGCATTATTTATGCTCAGTCACAGAGAAAACTTTCTTTAGTGCAGCACTGATTTCACGATCCTCATCCGTCAGGATGCTGATCGGTTCATATACTATTACTTCTCGACACTTTTCAAAAAACCACTCAAATGAGGATGTCTTCTCAATTGGAATGAACTCACAGCCTAAAAACATTGATTGCCAATGATGGTTGACTCCAACAAATGGTACGAATAACATTCTGTATCGGTTGTGTTGTAGGTAGCATCGAAGCAAACTACATCCCCAAATACTTCTAAATTCTTCCTAGCGATACTATTCACCCAAAAAAAATGAACAATTGCCCTTCGGAATCTAATTGGTAATCATAAAAAATAAAGGATCTGTCAGCTTTTTCGATTCAAAGAACTCAATGAGCATTTGCTCGTCATGTCTTTTCATACCTTCCATCGAGTCCTTCCTTAGATTTTTAACATTGGTTTCAGTGAATCCAATTTTATCATGACCTCCACTTGCATCTTCGAATGATAGCATTTGTTTGCATATATGTACATTAGCTTCGGTAAGTTGACCAATCACTCTTTTATCAAATTTTGACACTATACAGTTTCGAGACAGCAAATGACGTCTAGCCGGAGAAGTAAATTCGTGATTGTGTGGTTCATTAAATGAATAAATAATCTATGTATTACTTTGTTCGCTTAGTTTTACACGAACAAAAGTTTTGCAACCCGTTCTAGAAGTAGTTTCCCGTCTAACATCATTAGGCTGACTCGGTGACTCCCCAGCTTTATTACATACAAATGATTTATCGATTACATCGGTTCCCTTGTATTTATTCCCACCCTTATGCATAGCGAAACCCGCACGACTACAATATGATGCATAAAATTTCCCCGCTTCATCTAAAGTATGAAACGTCATATCTATCTTCAGTTAGGTGCTCATCAACTTGCGGCCGAAATTCACCCATTTCTTGTGAACGAACAAATATTTCTTCGGCAACGGAACTTCCTTCAACACTGTCCATATCTAACATTAAAAATAATAGAACGATTATCAATACAGTAATCATATGGACCTAATTACACTATTTGCATATATAAATACACAAGACAATGTACACAAATAAAAACTTGGAATTCCAAAAATTTGCGAGTGGATTCGACTCACATAACACAAGTCGATGCAACTTGTAAAAGTGAGTTTCGACTCATGGTTTGCGACATTAGGCCGTGTATCGGTTTATTCTAGTTTATGTTAACCAAAATAAAGGTATACAAATTCGTATCTCGCAAACCGTGAGTCGAAACTCCCTTCTACAAGTTGCGTTGACTTGTGTTACGTGAGTACAACTTACTCGCAAAGTTTCATAATTTTTGGAGGCCATTTGTAGGGTTTCTAATGTAACCGTACTAAAAAATTTCTTAGTTTAATTGTTCTTGTTCGAGAAACGTGAGAAAACTGCACAAAAGACATTAAAAAATTCAAAAACTTTGCAAGTTGATCGAATTCACGTAATACAAGGCAACATAGCTTATAGAAGTGAGCTTCGACTCACGGTTTGCGAGATACGGCCGTGTACCGCTTTATTTTAGTTTTTGTTCATCAAAAGCGATACACAGCGGTATCTCTCAAACTGTGAATCAAAAATCACTTCTACAAGTTGCAGTGGCTTGTGTAGTGAGAGGCCAACCTACCCGCAAAGTTTTGGATTTTTTTGGACAGTTTATGTAGTTTTACTAATATCGAACAATTGATAATACGAATAAATATACAATTTCAGCAAACAACTACAACTACAACTACAACTACGACTAAAATTTCCACGTCTAAAATCATCAAAATACTACATATAAACTACTACATCAACAAAATTATTGGCCTAATTTAATCAATTCAAGTAATTATAAAGAGACAAAAAAACTAGAAAAACATCACAAATACAACTACGAAGCCAACTTGTAGAACTCATTACCTTGCACTACTGCGAATTTTCCCATTCTAGGTGTTGTCGCTGAACTAGGGTTTGGATTTGCGTTCGAATATTAGAGGAGTGGTTTTGAAGCTAAGAGGAGAGATTGGGAGTGAGAGAGAGTGCGGCAATGGAGGAGCAGCAGGAGTGGACGGAGGAGCAGCAACAACCGGGTTAGGGATTTTTGGGTTGGGGGAGGTACTTCGGAAGAGAGAGAGTGTCAACGAGGAAACAATGCTAAGTGTGAGAGGAGTCATCGCCGTAGAGAGATGGGATCAGTTTCGGTAAGGATTGGGGAGAGAGAGAGAGAAGATAGAGTTCAAAAAAAAAAGTGAATATTTTGCCTTAGACCGTCGTTGTTAACGACGGTTTAAGGCAAAATATTCACACACAAAAAACCCAATACGGATCTGAGCTGTTGGATCTAAGATCCAACAGCTCAGATAGCTGTTTGCAACAGATTTGTGCAAGCTGACCCGTTTGCAATGGAAGAAACCTCTATATATATCTGTGTGTGTGTGTGTGTGTGTGTGTGTGTGTGTGTATGTGTAGGGTAAAAGGGATATGAACAACTTGCTCATTTAGTAAATGAGCAATTGATTATGTGGCATGCATGTGATACATTGGACAACTAACCCTTTTAAGAATTTTTTAATAACATGTATGTCACATTATCAATTGCTTATTTACTAAATGAGCAAGTTGCTCATAACCCTTTTTCCATATATATATATAAGTAAAATTTCTGAATCAATTCATGGTCCCTGGTTACAAGGTAGATATTTGAGGTGATGATCTAGTAAACAATGTATTCAAACTGATAATTGAATAGAGAGTACACCAAACAAAGAAGCAGCTTTGTCTTCATTTCGTGGGATGGTGGTGGGGCTGCAGAAGGTTTTTGGGTTTTACTATCCACTCATATTCCCAATTGGATGTTTATTTTACTGCTTGCTTCCGATGTTTGACAAGATAAAAGTGAATTTTGCACATTCAAAGCATCTCCAACCGGACCATAAATTGGATTTGCTAAGACCATCTCCAATGAGACTCGCCATACCTACAAAATTGCTAAAATAGCCAGCATATTCCCAAAAAGCCTCTCCAACGGACTCGCTAAAGCGTTCGCTACTCTAGCGATATGATTTTCGCTCGCGATCCACTCGCCAAATCTGGCGAGCGGGATCCTCTCGCCATCGAAGCCCTCCTCCACTCTCGATGCCCTGTCGTCCCTATCGTCATCTAACGCCCTCATCGAAGCAGCTCTGTGGCGTCGAAGCCCTCATCGAAGCCGAAGCCCTATTGTCGTCGAAGCCCTGTCATCCCTGTCGTCGTCGAACGCCATCATCGAAGCAGCTCTATGGCGTCGAAGCCCTCATCGAAGCCGAAGCCCTATCGTCGTCGAAGCTGGGATGTGCTGTTCTACTTCTTCAGCTTCTTGAAAGGGATCAGGTTCTTGCTGCTGGTTTTCATCCTTTATGTTCAATGGAGAGAAATGGCTTGCAGTAGAGAACTTGAGCAGAATGGCTTCAGGTACTGTTGTCTCAATCATCATTTTGTATGTAAAATTTCTTATTCTACCTGTACTAGTTCTGGTTTGGTTGTTTTTACCAAGTTTTGCACTATATTGTCATTGGTTGTTATATCTTATCTTTGAAAGGGTGATATATTTTGATTATATCTATCAGATGTTGTGTTCCGTATGGAAACAAGATGTTATTCTTCCTGTAGTATTGATTATGTGAAGAATTACATATCTTTAGAATACTGAATATCACTGTCATATATGATTGTTAATCTTGATCTTCTTATCGCTCTGTTATTTACTTTTATTTATTTTATTGTTTTTTTGGTTTGCCGGACAAATTTAAAGCATAGGATGCCACCAGCTGCACAAACTAGATATATGATACAACATTGTTCATTGTCTTACTACAACTGTATGCATAACACAACTCAATAACCAGTTTTGATATATACGAGTTCCCCTTAGCAGTTTCCACTTGAAGGTCCAATACATTTTTCACCCACCCAGACATTGACAAAGAGACTCAACACTTTCGATGCACAACATTCTATTGAATAGGTTACTAGAGAGGATCCTGACCGATTCTTCATTTACATCTTTATTAGACAGAACTGCAACATAATAAACTCCACACTAATCTATGAGCTCTGTTCTTCGGTCTTTCTGAAATGATAGATCTGAATATTTTCCACTCCCTGCTTCTTGTAGTTGCTATCCTTCCTTGTTGTGAAGAACTCTCCCCAGTTGAACACATTGTATTTGGCTGGGTTTTCCTCGCTTACCAACTCTTCCACAGGCCTCACATTTGTATAATGTGCAGGGTTGAAGAAGAATGGGATTTTAAAAAATTATTATTGTAACTATTTATTAGTATGAAAAAATTAAAACATTTATGGTTAGCCAAAATAGATAGCATGGTTGGAGTGTGAGCTTTTTTCGCTAACCAAATTATCCATTTGTTATCTATTTTGGCTATTCTAGCTAGCCAAAATAGCTAGCGTGGTTGGAGATGCTCTAAGCGCCAAAAAATATGGCGATTGAGAAATGGAACCGCAACACAAAAGGGAATCTTTCCTTTTTTTTAACAAAATTCAATTATTTTGTTTTTTAATTTTTTCGTCAGACTGATTTTATTCAAATTATTATTATAGATAATAAGTATACCATTGTTAATTTATCACCAAGATCTTCAAAATAAGACCAATATTAGATATCTTCTGGCTCATTTTAATTTTTTAAATAAAAATATGAATCAATTTACTATATTAAAAAAATACGAATTCATAAATATTTATTTGTTGCCACTGAAATCGGTGTGGGGGCAAACAGATAGATTTGTGGATTCGAGGGAAGTGGAATAGTCAAACCTGAATACACCTTCCCCGCAGTTTGACCGTGATCTCCCGCCGTTGACCTGCAAAAAGTGCGAAATACCGGGTTGATTCCAGCAACGCACCCTCAGACGCTCTTGTCAGTAATCAGAAAGATTATGAAAGAGCTTTTGATTGGCAAAAGATTGATTACCTGGTAACAGTGGGGGATGGGGGGTATTTATAGCCGCCTTAGGAACCAGTTTCGGGATAAGATCAAATCCCTACTTTCCAGTGGATGGATAAAAGTGATCAGGACCATTGATCAACGACAATCATAAACCCTAATTTTCTATCCGGCCGGACTGGGTTTCTTGCGGGTTGGAACCCGCACCCAGTAAGATGGATCCGTTTATGGATTATTGGGCCTTTGGAAAAAGGCCAGTTCCCATTCCAGACCCGTTTGTAGGTGAAATTACCATTTTACCCCCGAGCTTTAAGATTCGTGCCAGATTTGGACGGTTCCGATTTAACCCTTATTTTTAGCCATATCACGAGCCCCCCACTCCCGAAGACTGAGCATGATCAGCCTTTGAGGAGTAGTTTTACTGTTTTAATGGCTTGCAGAGTTGTATCGGAGTCCAAGTGAGGGGTGTCGAATCTTTATATGAGGGATTATGGTGATTTTTAGTATTGGTTGCGTGCTCAAGGTTGCTCTTGAGCTCTCCTAGACTTTTGATGACTTTTCTTAATTTTTATTTATTTTCCGGATCAGTTATTAAATTTTGCGAAGCGGTGGTTTATTGTTCGGGAGCATTAATTAACTATTTTAAGCAATAATTATTCACCCGAGGGTTCAAAAATATTTTTCCGAATTTATAATTATTTTTTAGAATTTTTAATTAATTTTCCTGAATTTTTAATCATTTTTTCGCAATTTTTAAATAAATAATTAAATAAAAATTTAATTTTTAATACCATTTATGACGTGGCGCAATCTGGGCCGTTTATCAGACAACAGCACGAATACCTGAGCGATCGGACGGTCTGAGTGGTTCGGCGGCACTTTTCTCCGCTTGCGAAGGTCGGTGCCCCGGTAGCTCGGCCATAGCTCCTCGGTAGCTCGGTAGCTCGGCGCTTCATGGGCTGCCGAGCTACGTGGCTAAATCTGGAGCGTCCATTATGGTGTGAATCACGAGGTAGGAGGCACAGATCACGAGAAAACGTGATCTTGTCGTTTTGTGGGCGTGGTGCAATCTGGGCCGCTCATCATCTTTTGGCACGAATTTTGAGACAATCTAACGGTTTGAGTAGCTCGGCAGTGTTTTTCTCCAAATGTGGAGGTCGGTGCCTCGGTTGCTCGGCCATCGCCTTTTGGTAGCTCGGTAGCTCGGCCATAGCTCCTTGGTAGCTCGGTAGCTCGGCGATTCAAGGGCTGCCGAGCTACGTGGCTGAATCTGGAGCGTCTATCATGGCGCGAATCACAAGGTAGGAGGCTCAGATCACGAGAAAAAGTGATTTTATCGTTTTGTGGGCGTGTCAGAATCTGAGCCACTCATCAACTTTGGGCACGAATCTTGGGACAATCAGACATCCCACAGAGTTCGGCAGCATTTTTCTCCAAATGTGGAGGTTGATGCCTCGGTAGCTCGGCAGAGTGCCTCGGTGACTCGGCTTGTCATGAGTCGTTGAACCACGTGGCAACATCTGGAGCGTTCATCACGACACGAATCGCGATGTAGGCGGCTCAGATCACGAGAAAACGTGATTTTGTCATTTTGTGGGCGTGTCTGAATCTGAGCCGCTCATCAACTTTGGGCGCGAATCTTGGGACAATCAGACGTCCCACAGAGTTCGGTATCATTTTTCTCCAAATGTGGAGGTCGGTCCTCGGTAGCTCGACAGAGTGCCTCGGGGGCTCGGCTCGTCATTAGTCGTTGATCCACGTGGCGACATTTGGAGCTTTCATCAAGGCACGAATCACGATGTAGGCGGCTCAGATCACGAGAAAACGTGATTTTGTCGTTTTGTGGGCGTGTCTGAATCTGAGCCGCTCATCAACTTTGGGCGCGAATCTTGGGACAATCAGACGTCCCACAGAGTTTGGCAGCATTTTTTCTCCAAATGTGGAGATCGGTGCCACAGTAGCTCGGCAGAGTGCCTCGGTGGCTTGGCTCGTCATGAGTCGTTGAGCCACGTGGCAACATCTGGAGCGTTCATCACGGCACGAATCACGATGTAGGCGGCTCAGATCACGAAAAAATGTGATTTTGTCGTTTTGTGGGCGTGTCTGAATCTGAGCCGCTCATCAACTGTGGGCGCGAATATTGGGACAATCAGATGTCCCACAGAGTTCGGCAGCATTTTTTTCCAAATGTGGAGGTTGGTGCCTCGGTAGCTCGGCAGAGTGCCTCGATGGCTCGGTGCTTCGGGAATTGCCAAGCTATGTAGGTAAGTCTGAATCGTCGCTACCCTTCCGAACCGTCGCCGCTGTTCTCTGTTCTGTCGTTTAGCCTTCCTTAACAGGCTTGAGGGGGGCCCAAGAGTCGCCACTCTTCGTTACAAAGCCCAAGAGTCGCTTCCTTCACTATAAGTTTTCACCCCCCCCCCCTCACTCTTTCTCTCATTCTTTCACTTTTCACTCTTAGAACTTACTTTCGCTCTCGAGTTGCTCTGCTAGCGGAGATTTGAGCTTAAGGGCAGTTGTGTTAGCTGTCGCGGAGGCCCGGCAATTTCCGGCGAAGTTTTTCTGACCTTGAACGTCACATCAAGGTTAGTATATTTAATCCCATACATATACCCTACGAGATGTCTCGAGTGTCCTCGGGCAGTGAGGCTTCTTCCTTGGGGGGTTGGAGCGACGAGCAGTTAGTTCACGAGGAAAGGGGAGAAGTGGTGAGCAGACGGAAGGGGAAGGAGATAGTAGGGTCCTCAGCGGCCGAGGAGAAGGGGAAGGAAGTGGCCCGGTCTTCGGTTGTTGAAACGGTGGTGGATACGGTGAGACAAGCAGGTAAACTGGGTCGGCTACCGACCGTAATATCCGGCCACGAGGGGATCAGGCAGTACTCCGGCGAGCTATTGACTAAGGCCGTCTATGGACGCTCGGAGACATACGAGGAGAACAAACCGAGGGAGGTTACCGAAGTCGATGATATCCTCTTGGTTCTAACCGAACGAGATCTGCTTCGGATTCGGAAGAGCTTCGCCATTCCACCGGAGTACACCCTGATTCTCCCCGGTCCCGGGGTGCGAGCGTGTACAGCCTTCACACCAGATACTTGGGTCTTCGCCTACGACGCGTTGAACGCCGAACTTCGTCTCCCCCTCCATCCCTTCGTGACCAAAGTTCTCCGGTGGTATGGACTGAGCCCTATTCAGTTCATGCCGAACATGTGGCGACATGTGCTCGAATTTCTGCTCCAATGCCGAATAGCAAAGGTGGAGCCCCAGCTCGTCGTCCTCCGGAGTTTGTACCGGATCAGTAGGATGAGCAAGACCGAACACCGGTACTACCTGTCACCTCGGAAAGGCGTTAAGCTGATAGAGAACCCTAACTCTATCAAGTCGTGGAAGGGTAAGTACTTCTTGATCCGAGGCCCTTTGGCATGGGACTTCCCGACCCGATGGAAGGAGGATGTACCGAAGTATGCAAAGGCCGAGCTGGTGTTGACTCCGGCTAAAGCGGAGGTCGTGGCGAAGCTAGTTGTTCTTCCGATGTTGAGTTGGAGGGACATGACCGAGGAGGTGCTTCACGGGTCGGGCCTTAGTTCGATCGACCCGAGTACACTCCGGACATCTCTCTTTTTTTTCTTTTTGTAGTTTCTGTTATGCCTTGTATTTTCTAACTTTGTTTTCTTTATTCAACAGAGGCTCTGAGCATGGACTTCCGAGCAATTATGGCCAAGCGAAACAAGGCCTCTGATGTTAAGAAGAGGAAGAGGACGAGCGGGGCCTTCGTCCGGCCGACCAGCCAAGGTCCCTTCGACTGCTGTTGTAGATCCGACCTATCCTCGGGGATCGGCCTCGGCTATGGGTCTTGTTCAGCCGACCCCTTCTGGTCCTTCGGGCGAAGGCTTCTCCGTCTCAGCGGCTCTGGCACTCGAAGCCCCGCCAATTACCGAGCAGGCAGAGGTCATACTAACCGAGGCCCACAAGAAGTTGTTCGTCCCCGATTGGCGGGTGATGAACCATGACGGTTTCTTGGGGAACTCGGCGATGAGTATGCAGGCCCTTCATCACCTTCCGACCCTAAAAGACCGAGCCGCACTGAAGGTGGGGACAACAGGTGACGACGCTCTAGAGGTAGCTCGGTCACTCATGTCGGTAAGTCTTCTCAGTTAATTTCGATAACGTTTTGAAAATTTTCTAAGTTTTTAGCTCGGCTCTAATTGCTTCTTCTAGTAGGCCACATGCCACTTCAGCCACCTTCTCGAGAAGTATGCCGAGCAAGAGAGGGAGTTGAAGGCCGCTTGTGACAAAGACCGAGCGGAAAGGGCGAGGGCCGTGAAGCAGTTCGAGGCAGAGCAGTGCCGCTCGGATGCTTTGGCGGCACAGGTCACCGACTTGGAGGCGGCCTTAGCACAGGAGAAGGAGAAGCTCGCCTCGGAGGTGGCTAAGGCAGCCGAGGAGAAGGCCAAGGCCAAGAGGGCCCTGGAGGCAGTGACGCTACAGAAGGACGAGGCCGTAGAGGCAGCCAGGACGGAGATAGAAGCCGAGGCCAAGAAGCACATGATGGCCAACATGGAGAAGTCTTATGCCACCGCGCTCGAGCACGTCGAGGCTCGAGTCCCCGGCTTCAAAATGTCGGGGTACGGATTGTGGGGTCTGATCAACGAAGACCCCGAAGCCGAGCCAGAGGCCGAAGGAGAGGAAGGGGAAGAGCAACTAGGTGACGATGCTCCAGCCGACCCTGAAACGGTGGTGGTGAATGGAGGGGATGGCGAAGCCGTGGGCAACCCCCGAGCTGGAGTGGAAGAGGAAGGGGAGCCATCCACCGAGGTGCCTGTCACCGAGCTACCCCTCAAGGTAGCCCCTTGATCTTTGATGTATTTTTTTTTCTTTTTGCTCATGTATCGCCTTGTAGCAGACTGGCCACCACTTTTTTGTTATGAATGAGATTTTGCTTTTTTTGACTAAGTGTTGGGGTCTATCTTGATTTGAAAATTTTCTGAAAATAATTTCGTTTTGAAATCTGACTAAGTGTTGAGCACCACTCATTTTGACGTCTTGCTAAGTGTTAGCAACTTTTGCTTTGAAATTTAGCTGTGTGTGGCACGAGCTTAGTGTTGTTGTGTTCTTTCAGGAGGCACCGCCAAACACGGCAGCGACTGAGGTCTCTCGTCTCCGAGCTGACTTAGGGACAACGAAGTTGGCCCTTTCTCGCAATCGAGAGTATTTTCTCAAGAGCGAGTTGGATTTGGACCATCTCAAGCTAAAGCTGTCGAAGCGTCTCTCCAAGCTGAAGCAACTAAAGAAGGCGCTATCTGATGTCTCAGTGGAGAGAGATGAATTGTTAGCTGAGGTCCACGAATTTTCGATAGTCGAAGACGAGCTTTTGACAGAGAGAGAAGAATTAACAACTGCGATGGGCAAGTTGACGGCCGAGCGAGATGAGTTGTTAGCAACCGTGAGCAAGGCGACGGTGGAGGTTGACGAACTGAAGAGGGTTACGGTTGATAAGAGCATCGAAGTTACTCATTTCCATCGGATCATTGCCGACAGCTCTGGTGCCGCTCGGCTTCCTCGCTTCAAGATTGCCGTGAAGGATGACTCTTTGAAGGATCGAATCATCGAGCTCGAGGAGGAGGTCGCTCGGCTCAAACCCCAACCTGAACGGATTAATGTCAGAAGCACGTCGTGTACTCGTGAAGAGAGGGAGAGAGGAATTTCTTTTTACGAGCTTGCGACTCGCTCGCCTGCTGCTTGGCAGAGCCCGGTTGACGCACAAAGTGGGGTGGCTGCTTCGTCGAGCAGAGCGTCCGTTCGGACCACCGTCAGAGGCAGTGCTGAAGATGCGTCTCAGTTTGCTGGTCTAGAGACGAGCTCTGAGATTAGGCGCCGCCGTCCCCGAGTGTCTTTAAACCGGAACATCTCTGCCCCGAGGAGGCGTTGAAAGTGTTTTTGTAATTTTGGCTTTTCGAATTTTATAATTCGTCGTAGAGGAGAGTAGCTGGTCTTGTAATCTGAGTCTCTTCAAGCTTTAAACTTTATAGAAGTGAAAGCTTGTTTATTCTATTGCACTTGTGTGTTTGCGTGCTTTGTTAATCATCAATCATCTTTGGTTGTATGACCACTTTTTACCCGCTTATGAGCGAGGAGTACGAGTGGAGTTGAGCCAAGCTTCGAACTCCGAACTCTTTGCTTGAGTAGGCTTCAACGGTTGTGGGAGCAATTTCGAATGGCAAACCACTCTTAGCTCGCTTAAGAGCGAGCCTGCAAAGCGGAATCGAGCCAAGTTTTGGACTCCGAAACGTCGTTTGAGTAAGTTTCAACGGTTGTGCGAGCAATTCCGAACGGCGAACCACTTCTAGCTCGCTTAAGAGCGAGCCTGCGAAGCGGAATCAAGCCAAGTTTTGGACTCCGAACACGTCGTTTGAGTAAGTTTCAACGGTTGTACGAGCAGTTCCGAATGACGAACCACTTTTAGCTCGCTTAAGAGCGAGCCTGCGAAGCGGAATCAAGCCAAATTTTGGACTCCAAACACGTCGTTTGAGTAAGTTTCAATGGTTGTGGGATTAGTTCCGAATGGCGAACCACTTCTAGCTAGAGCGAGCCTACGAAGCAGAATCGAGCCAAGTTTTGGACTCTGAACACGTCGTTTGAGTAAGTTTCAACAATTGTGGGAGCAGTTCCGAATGGCAAACACTTAAGCGAGCCTGCGAAGCGGAATCAGGCCAAGTTTTGGACTCCGAACACGTCGTTTGAGTAAGTTTCAACAGTTGTGGGAGCAGTTCCGAATGGCGAACCACTTCTAGCTCGCTTAAGAGCGAGCCTGCGAAGCCGAATTGAGCCAAGTTTTGGACTCCGAACACGTCGTTTGAGTGAGCACAATTAGGATTTCAAACAGAGAGATAAAACAATCACAAAAGAATTATTAGACGAAGGAAGTTCTTTATTAATAATTGCTAATCGGCCGCTTCTAGGTTGCAGGCCATTATTACAATGGGAAAACAAAGAAGCAAAGTACAAATAAAAAGAAGATAGGAATAGCTCGACACTTGAAGGTACTCGGAGAGGCGTTCAAACACCCTCTTGGTACTTCAGTAAGTGGTCGGCGTTCCAAGTTCTTGGTATCTCTCTGCCTTCGAGGTCTACAAGACGATATGCTCCTGGCCGAACTACTTTGGAGACCTTGTATGGTCCTTCCTAATTCGGGGCTAGCTTGCTCTTTTGGCTGGGGAAAGAGATGGCTAGCTTCCTGAGGACTAAGTCCCCCTCCTTGAGATCTATGGGACGGACCATTTTTCTGTAGGCCTGCTCGATTCTTCTCCGATAATTTTCCTGGCGAATCGAAGCTCTTTCGCGGAGCTCGTCGATGAGGTCCAGATTGGCTTGGAGCTCCTTGGCATTTTGCTCTTCATTATATGCAGCTAGGCGAGGAGATGGCAATCCAACTTCTAAGGGGATTATGGCCTCAGACTCGTAGGTGAGATTGAAGGGCGACTCTCCTGGGCGGGGTCCTTTTTGTAGTGCGGTAGTTCCACAATACGTTAGGGAGTTGATCTGCCCATAAGCCTTTGGCCGACTTGTCTAATCTCTTCTTGATGCCTGAGAGGATCTGCCTGTTTGCGTTCTCTACTTGACCATTGGACTGAGGATGGGAGACGGAGGAGAAGCGTTGCTGAATGCCAAGGTCTTCACATAAAGAACGGAATGCTGCCCCTGTAAACTGTGTTCCGTTATCTGTTACTAGGACTCGTGGTATGCCGAACCTACAAATTACATTTTTCCAGAAGAACTACAGCGCTTTGTTTTCGGTAATGGTTGCCAGTAGTTCGGCCTCGATCCATTTGGAGAAATAGTCGATTGCCACGACTAAGAATTTGAGCTGGCTTGGAGCTGGTGGGAACGGACCTAGCAAGTCCATCTCCCACATTGCAAAGGGAATTGGGCTCGAGTGAAATGTGAGTTGTGCTTGGGGTAGGCGGCAGATGTTGAAGAATTGTTGACAGGGGCTGCATTGTCGGACATGCTGCTCGGCATCCCGAAGTAGGGTAGGCCAGAAGTACCCATAGTTCAAAACTTTCCTGGCGAGAGATCTTGATCCTGAATGGGCCCCACCTATACCTTGGTGAAGTTCTTTCAAGGCATACAAGGCCTCTTCCGGAGAGATGCATCTCAAGTAGGGTCTGCCATCTACTTGGGTATCGGAGCGTTTGTACAAGACTCCTTCGACGAGGGTGTACCGCTTCGCTTTCGTTCGGATTCGACGGGCTTCTTTAGGATCTTGGGGAAGGGTCCCATCCGTGAGGAATTCTATCAAAGGCTTCATCCAGTTATCCCTAATTTGGACAGGCAGCGACTCCAACGAGTCGGAGGCTTCTTCTTCTATGCTTGGTCTTAGGAGTACTTCGATTAGGACGGTCTGCTCGAGACCTTGGAGGGAGGAGGGGGCCAATTTTGAGAGGGCATCTGCTTGGGAGTTCTCTTCTCTGGGGATCCCCTGGAGTTGAGCTTCTTCGAACGAAGCCATGAGACTTTGGACCTTGGCTAGGTACTTGGCCATTCGGTCGTCTTGCGCCTCGTAGTCTCCTAAGACCTAGTTCACCACCAGCTGCGAGTCACTGAATACTCGGACACGTTGCGCTCCTGCCTTGCGAGCCATACCCAGGCCTGCTATTAGGGCTTCATACTCAGCTTCGTTGTTGGAAGCTTTGAAGTTGATGCGAAGGGAGTATTGGAGAACGAAGTCGTCTGGGCCTGCCAGAATGACTCCGGCTCTGCTCCCTTTGGCGCAAGAAGACCCATCTACATATTCTGTCCAGATGGGTGGCCTATTTGCTGCTTGACTCACTTCTGGGATGGTGCTTTCCACTATAAACTCGGCCAGGACTTGGGCTTTGATAGCGGTCCGAGGCTGATAAGATATGTCATGTTGACTTAGCTCGATCGACCACTTCATTAATCGTCCGGAGGTTTCGGGCTCGTGCAAGACCTTCTTGAGCGGTCGGTCGGTAAGGACGACACCGAGTGGGATTGAAAATAGGGACGGAGCTTCCTGACTGCCATAACCAGGGTGTATGCTATCTTTTCCAATCTCTGATAGCAGAGCTCGACATCTCTAAGGACCTTGCTCACATAATAGATAGGCTTCTGAGCCTTGTCTTCTTCCCTCACTAGTACAGCACTGAGGGTTTGCTCGGAGGCAGCAAGGTAGAGGTAGAGTGTTTCCCCGGGAGTAGGCTTGCTGAGGAGTGGGGGGTTGACCAAATAGGCTTTCAGTTGGTCGAACAATTCTTGCTGCTGCTGGCCCCACTCAAAGCCCTTAGCCCCCCTGAGGGCTTTAAAGAAAAGAAGACACTTTTCCCCGGACTTGGACAGGAAGCGCCCTATAGCCCCAAGGCGTCCCGTAAGTTTTTGAACTTCTTTCACATTTGTAGGAGGAGCCATATTGAGAATGGTTTTTATCTTCCCGGGATTGGCCTCGATCCCCCTTTAACTGACCATAAAGCCCAGGAATTTACCCGATGAGACCCCGAATGCACACTTATTCGGGTTCAGTCTCATGTTATGCTTCCTCAGCACGTCGAAGGCTTCTTGTAGGTCGGCGACATAGTCGGACCCATGGATACTTTTTACTAGCATATCATCGACGCACACTTCCATGTTTTAGCCAATCTGATTCTGAAAGACCTTATTGACGAGGCGCTGGTAGGTGGCACCAGTATTTTTGAGCCCAAAGGGCATTACTCTATAGCGATAGAGACCTTGATCGGTGACGAATGAGGTCTTCGGGATATCTAGGAGGAACATGCGGATTTGGTTGTAACCGGAGAAGGCATCCATGAAGCTCAGAAGTTCATGGCCTGAAGTGGCGTCGATCAAGGTGTCAATGCTGGGGAGTGGGAAAGGATCCTTGGGGCATGTCTTGTTCAAGTCCGTGAAGTCGATGCAAATCCTCCAACTTCCATTGGCCTTCTTAACCATAACAACAATAGAGAGCCACTCGGGATAATTGACCTCTTGGATGAACCGGGCTTTGAGGAGCTTCTCTACTTCTTCCTTTATAGCCTGTTGGCGCTCAGGGGCAAATTTATGCCTCTTTTGCTGGACCGGTTTGGACCCCGGAGCAACACTTAGGTGGTGGACGAGGAGCGCTTCGGAAATTCCTGGCATGTCGGCAGCAGTCCATGCAAAGAGGTCATGGTTCTTCTTGATACACTGGACTATGTCGGAACAGAGGGCAGATGGGAGGGTCTTGCTGATGAAGAATTTGCGGTTTGGATCTTTCTCCGAAAAGAACACTTTCTCCAGCTCGTCTACCGGTTCTGACATAGGCTGGGTGTTCCCCTGGGGAATTTCAAGAGTCTCGAAGGAAAGGACGGGTTTTCCGATCGAGGTCATGTAGCATTTGTGGGCCATCTCCTAACTTCCTCTTACTTCCCCCACGCCTGCCTTGGTAGGAAATTTCATCTTCAGATTATAGGCTGTCGGGACGGCTTCTAAAGCAACTAGGTCCGGTTGACCTAGGATCACATTATAAGCGGCTGGGACGTCGACAACCATGAAGTTCATTGGCTCCGTTCGGGTAGTAGGAGTTTTGCCAGCGATTACGTCGAGGGTATAACACCTTCGATCGTTACTGGCACTCCCGTGAACCCATGAAGAGTGTAGCCAGCGGGCTTTAGCCTATCCCGCGATAATTTGAGTCCTCGAAAAGCCGCTAGGAATAGGATGTTGACAGAACTGCTGTTATCCACCAGA
The DNA here is from genome assembly GCA_017893485.1 of Hemerocallis citrina. Lineage (NCBI taxonomy): Eukaryota > Viridiplantae > Streptophyta > Magnoliopsida > Asparagales > Asphodelaceae > Hemerocallis > Hemerocallis citrina. The sequence goes on along the minus strand of CM030368.1, from coordinate 152,644,677 downwards.
ATCCTTTCTACTTTGAAGTTTGCCATGTGGAGGTTAATGACCAATGCATCACATTGGGGTGTTTGGACACCCTCTAGATCTTCATCCGAGAAAGTAACCGAGACTCCGAAACCTTTGGGAGGAGGTATGCTGTGCACCGAATTGACTTTCCTGATGAAAGCCTTTCGAGATGAGTTGGAAGTTGCTCCCATTGGACCTCCATGGATGAGGTGCAAGATACGCTCTTCTTCAAATTCGAGAGTCTCGTTGCGCCTCTCGGGACGCTTGTTAGCCCCCCTGGGGTATGGAGGAAGATAGATCCGGTCCTTTCTTACAAATTTGGACAACTACCCTCTCTGAATGAAGGCTTCAATTTCATTCTTCAGGGCCCGACAGTCATTGGTGTCGTAACCGTGGTCCCGATGATAGCGGCACCACTTCTCCTTTTCCCTCTTCTTTCCGGAAGTATTCATCTTCGGGGCAGGAGGCAAGATCCCTTCTTTCTCTACCTCCATGAGAATAGTTGAACCATTGGTGTTGAGAGGAGTAAACTTTTCAAATTTGGGAGGTGGACGATGCTGACCCCCGTTGTCCTTCTGGAGCTTCTTGGCTCCCACGTCATCAGCAACCTTCCTCTTATTTCCATAAGAGGATCCCTCGAACGTGGGACGATGTTCAGCCTCATCCGCACGGATGTACTTCTCGCTTCTGAGAAGGAGGTCGGAGAAATTCCGCGAGGGCTTTTTGGCTAGGGAGGAACGGAGGCTGGAGTTGAGGATATTGGACTGGAAGGCGGCTGCAGCGACCGATTGGTCGAGGGAGACTATGGATCTGGCTTCCGCAGTAAACCGCTTGACATAATCTCTCAACTTTTCGTCCTTCTTCTGATTGAGGAAGAGTAGTGAAATACTCGTCTTTTCAGAGCGGTGGCTGCTCACGAAGTGGGTTATGAAGAGGGTCTCGAACTGTTCAAAAGAGAATATGGAGGATGGAGCGAGGCGGGAGTACCATTCCCAAGCTGGGCCTTTGAGAGTGGCTGGGAAAGTCTTACATAGGAGGGCATTGGAGGCTTGATGAATCATCATTAGAGTTTTGAAACTCTCAATGTGATCCATGGGGTCTGACTCCCCCGTATATATCTCGAACTGCGGGGGCTTGAAGTTTACCGGAACGGGTGCCTCCATGATGGTCCGAGAAAACGGGGGTCTGCTCGGACGAAGGGTCCTTCCTCTCAGTTCCTCGTCTCTATCCAGTTGGCCAATGCGCCTCTCCATCTAGTGGAGACGGCGGTAGACAGCATCATCCCTTCGACGGTACTCAGGTGAGCCTCTGGACTCTTCTTCATACGAAGGGGGCATGGGGTTCGGCAATGATAGCTCGGAGAATGACGAGGACTTAGGGACTGGTGGCGAGGGCTTTGGACCGGCGGAGGAGTGGAAACCCTCTGAACATTGTTGTTGTTGTTTGGTGGGAGATTGAGGGCCTGCAAGATTGTTGCCTGGAACTCTTGGAATTCTGCTCAGGTTATAGGTCCGTTCTGGTCCCCCTGATCCCTTTGGGGTTGTCGACCAGCAGAAGAATGATGCCTTCTTCGACGGTACTCAGGGGACTCTCTCCGCCTCCTATGAAGGGGGGACCTTCTGGAATCGCGGCGGCGAGGGGATCGCACATTTGGACGTTCTGAGCGGGAGGCTCCCTCTTGGGCCCGTCTTTCATCCAAACAGTGGCGAAGGTCCTCCTCTTTCTGCCGGTTGATGAGGATGTTGCGGAGGTCTTCGGAAGGACGAGGGTTATGAGATGCCATTGAGGTGGTTGAAGAATTATGTACGAATATAAGGTCGCGGTGAAGAGGTTGCTTCTGAGGATGAGGACGAGAGGTCCCAATACCGGTGTTCTGGGGCCCGGCTTGAGCCTGCTGGTGCTGAGGATTTTGAAGAGGAGGTTGTTCCTGCTGCAGGGGCTGATTAGGCTGAGGAGGGAGTTGTCCCTGCTGCTGGACGGTTTGGAGGGGAGCCTCCTGTTGCGGTTGAGGAGGAGTGGGTGCACGGTTGGACCCTCTAGATCTCAGTTTCCTTTGAGGCATGGCTGGAGGTGATCTTAACCGATGGAAGAGGATGGATTGCTATTCGTTTTTCCCACAGACGGCGCCAATCTGTTGCCGCTGAAATCGGTGTGGTGGCAAACAGATAGATTTGTGGATTCAAGGGAAGTGGAATAGTCAAACCTGAATACACCTTCCCCGGAGTTTGACCGTGATCTCCCGCCGTTGACCTACAAAAAGTGCGAAACACCGGGGTTGATTCCGGCGACGCACCCTCCGACGCTCTTGTCAGTAATCAGAAAGATTATGAAAGAGCTTTTGATTGGCAAAAGATTGATTACCTGGTAATAGTGGGGGATGGAGGGTATTTATAGCTGCCTTAGGAACCAGTTTCGGGATAAGATCAAATCTCTACTTCCTAGTTGATGGATAGAAGTGATTAGGTCCGTTGATCAAGGACAATCATAAACCCTAATTTTCTATCCGGCTGGACTGGATTTCTTGCGGGTTGGAACCCGCACCCAGTAAGATGGATCCGTTTATGAATTATTGGGCCTTTGGAAAAATGCCCAGTTCCCATTTCAGACTTGTTTGTAGGTGAAATTACCATTTTACCCCCGAGCTTTAAGATTCATGCCTGATTTGGTCAGTTCCGATTTAACCCTTATTTTTAGCCATATCATTATTGAAAACTACAAAACATATGAAAATAATTCTAATAATCATGTTGATCATTGTTTTCCCCCGTAAATTGGATCGAATTACTTAACTCCTCAAAATAGAATGTGGGATCTGAATCATCTAAGAGACCCTAAAAATAGCAAGTTGTATTTGAAAATAGCAAGTTGTATTTGAAGGTCCTTATTGTTGAGATTCACGAGCTCTTTTTTGCCAAATTTCCTTCTTTCTGCTTTGCAGCCATTCACGATCTTCCGGATCAGTTATGGATTCTAAATTTGTCAGCATAATTTTATTACCTTTATGTTCGCGATACCTATCTACAATCTTACGATGTTCAGTGAACATTATCTCTTCATTTTTTTCCAACAACTTAGAGTTTTCAATTGGATTTCTCAAGTTACTCATTGCTCTGTTTCCTATCATATTGTCTTTCTTTTTTGCCTTCTCTATTTTCCTTCTAGTGGGTCCAATCGGTGAAGAAACTTCAGCTTGCTACTAAGGTTGACATTATCTTCGTCTGCACTTAAATCTACGCAGAATGAAGGTAATCTATCAAATTTGAAAGTACGAAACCAGACTAGGAGTCTTCCTGTGAATTATTTCTCCTACGTAATTTAGTCGGTGGAGTGCTAGTATGATCGTTCCATCTTTCCTCATCCTTCAGAAGTGGCCACATGGGCATAAATTTGAAACTATTTCTTTGAAAGTGACATCTATTTTGAGAGTTTTGTCATCTTTAACTACAAAAAACATGAAATGGATATATTAATTGCATAATTTACACAACATAACAATAGATAGTAGACATGTAAAAATAATGCTTACAATATTTGTTTGAGAAGCACTGCTTGGATTTATGCTCTCCACTTGACGAAGAGCACTGCGGAATTTACTAACAACGGATATTAAATCAGACATACGGTTGGACAGAGATTTTGGCGTTCACTAAGATTGTGGAAACTTACCATTATTGAATTTTGTTGTAACTCGTTGTCATAACTAATCTCTGTCATAACTAATCTCCTTTTTTTTATTTACACCAACAATAACATCTTGAGAGGTGTCAAAATATGTATGGCATATTTCCATATCCTTTGATGCTGAGTAACCATAACTTGTTCTTGTTTTTTTTTGTTAAAGCTTACATCCAATTTTTATCTCGTAGTCAATATTTCTGACAAAGTTCTGACAATATTCCTAACAAAGTACTGACATTAATTTGCATAAGGTGGTACTCCTTTCCTACGAGTTTTGTTACGAGGCAATCAATAATAGTATTATCGTTTTCTTAGTAAGTGTATTATCTCTTTCTAAATAATTGCATTATAAATTTTCAAGTATTTGTATTATATCTTCACAATAAAAAATATTGATGTGGGGGAAAAAAATTTAATTTTTTTTTTGAACCCCAAAACGGGGTACCATTGGAGTACCATTCATTATGGAACCCCATTTTAGGGATGGGGATGAGGTATGTATTAGGATGCTCATAAGCTATGTTTGAGAGTTGAGTTGGGTTTTGGGTTTTACCATCCACTCGTATTCTCAACGCGATTGACGCTTCAGGTGTTGTCACGTCATCAGGTAATTAATTAAGCCCTTTATTTAATTATTAATTCAAATTTATTATTTAAAAAATAATTAAAAATAAAAAAATAATTAAAAATTTCTCAAAATAATTAATAATTCGGTTCAATATTTTTAAATTCCGAAAAAACAATTATAAATTTAGAATAATTAATTAAAAATTCAAAATTTAATTATTAAAATTCGGAAATTGAATAAAAAAATTCAAAAAAAAAGATTAAAATTGAAAAAATTCAGAAAAATCTGGGAAAATCACAAAAAATCTTTAAAATTCTAAAAATAATTCTGGGTGTGTTACTAACTCAGGATAACATTGTTGCACCCCGGCAAGATTTAAACGTCTCCAAAAACATTAATAAGTTCAGTGAACCATTAAAAACAGGCGAACTACTCCTCAAAGATTGTGAAACTTAGTCTTCGGAAGTGGAAGGCTTGTTGTTATGTTATGACCCAAATTGCTCTTAGGGCCCATTGGGCTTAGTATCTTCATATATGTAATACTTAGAATCAAATGAATACTAATCAACATTTTTGCCCTAATCTCTCTCTCACACACAGCCAGCTCTTCTTCTTCCTCTCTTCTCTTCCATCTTCTCAAACCCTAACAATCCACAACCCATTCAAATCCTAACAAACTGGTATCAGAGCCAACACCACCCAGTCCCGATCCCTACTCCCAATCACTTCCGACCACCACATCCCAGTCCCGATCCGTTCGTCCAGATCCGTCGGGCCAGATTCGTTCCGTTCGTCTAGATCAAATCTGATCCAGATCTCAGTCCGTCGACTTCGTCCATTCCAGATCGTCCAGTCCGGATCTCGGGTGATTGCTTCGTCCCGTGGTGATTGCTGCCATCCCGTGGTGATTGCTTCGTCTGAGCGTTGGAGGAGGAAGGATATCAAGAAGGAAGGTTTGATTTTTGTGATTTGAGTAATCAATTTTGGGGGAGAAAATTTTAGTGTTTTGTTGAATTGGGTTCAAGAAATTTATATGGATATGTCGGGAAAATATGATATTGAGAAGTATGATGGGAAGACGAGTTTTGCATTATGGCAAGTGCGTATGGCAGCGATTTTGTCGAGCCAAGGCGTTAAGGATGTCATTTTTTGTCAAGAAAAATTGATTGATGCGGTGGCGGATAAGAAATGGAGAGAGATGGATGATAAAGCGCTCTCTATTATCCAATTGTGTTTGAGCGATTCGACATTGCAAGAGGTCCTATCGGAGAAGACCGCTAAGGCTTTATGGGAGAAGTTGGAGAACATCTACATGAAGAAGTCCCTCACCAATCGACTGCGGTTGAAGTTGCGCCTCTACACTCTTCGCATGGTTGAAGGTACATCAATTTCCGATCATATTACGGAGTTTGCATCTATTTTGAATGATTTAAGTAAGATTGATGTTAAGGTGGAGGATGAGGACCAAGCCCTTTTGTTATTATGCTCATTGCCCGCATCATGCAAGGCTTTTAGAGACATGTTGATTTATAGTAGAGATAAAATTTCTCTAGAGGATGTTAAGAGCAATTTGCAAACCAAGTTGCACATTGATAGTGAGATGACCAATAATGAGAAAGGGATCCAAGGTGTTGGTTTAGTTGTTGATCGAGATAGGTCATGGGACCGAAACTCGAAAGATACAAGAACCCGTTCGAAGTCTAGGCACAAGAATTTGACGTGCAACTATTGTAAGAAGAAAGGACACATTAAGGCCGATTGTTTCAAGCTCAAAAATAAACAAAAGGCGGATAGTAAAGGTTCTTCTTCGGAGGAGGCCAATGTGGCCGAATGTGACACGGTTGATACTCTTTGTGTGACAGATACTAATGTTGATGATATGCATTGTTGGGTGATGGATACGGGTGCTTCGCAACACATGACTCCGAATAGAGATTGGTTTGAGACTTATGAGCCTACGGATGGTAAGGTTCTCATGGGGAACAACAATATGTGTAAGGTTGCCGGGATTGGTTCGGTGACAATTAAGTTCCATGATGGAAAGGTCCGAAGGTTGACGGGTGTGAGGCATATACCCGATTTGTCTAAGAATTTGATTTCTTTGGGGTCTCTTGAAGAAAAGGGGTGTAAGTTCCAAAGTGAAGGTGGAGTCCTCAGAGTCTCTAAAAGGGCTCTCACAATCATGAAGGCGAAGAGAATTGGAACTCTTTATTTCTTACAAGGTTCCACGGTCACGGGCTCGGCCGCCATTGCACGTTCGGGTACTATGTCGGATGAGGAGACTACTAGGCTTTGGCATATGAGATTGGGGCATATGAGCGAGCGAGGAATGACCATTTTGAGCAAGAGAGGCTTGTTGTGTGGCCAATGCACGGGCAACTTGGAGTTTTGTGAGCATTGTGTATTTGGCAAGCATAAGTGGTTGAGCTTCTCCACGGCCATTCATTCGACCAAGGGAACACTTGACTACATCCATTCGGATCTTTGGGGACCTTCTCGTGAGCCTTCCAAATGTAATGGTTCTCGTTATATGCTTACTTTCATTGATGATTTCTCAAGGAAAGTTTAGGTTTATTTCTTGAAAGAGAAAAGTGATGTGTTTTGCACCTTCAAAGAATGGAAGTCACTTTTGGAGAACCAAACGGGAAGGAAAGTTAAGAGGTTGAGAACCGATAACGGTTTGGAATTTTGCAACCGTGAGTTTGACAATTTTTGCAAGGCTAAAGGGATTGTTCGGCACAAGACGGTGGTCAACACTCCACAACAAAATGGTGTTGCAAAAAGGATGAATAGGACACTACTTGAAAGGTCTAGAAGTATGCTTTCAAATGCGGGTTTGGGTAAGGAGTTTTGGGCGGAAGCCATCAACACATCTTACTATTTGGTAAATCGATCTCCTACCACTTCATTTGAGTTGAAGACACCCGAAGAAGTGTGGTCGGGTAAGACGGCCGATTATTCGAATTTGAGGGTGTTTGGTTGTCCCGCTTATGTACATGTGAATGAAGGAAAGTTGGAGCCTAGATCGAAGAAGTGTATTTTTGTTGGGTATCCGAGAAATGTGAAGGGGTATAAGTTGTGGTGTCCCGAATCATCCAAATTCCTTATTTCAGGAGATGTCATTTTCAATGAGTCGGCCATGTTGAAGGCAAATGATGTTGCACCCGAGCCGACTATTAAGGAGAATGAGAAGGTTGAGAAGAAGGTGGAGTTTGAGGTGCCGGTCCAAGAAGGTGATGATTTGATCTCACATGATGATGTCAATTTGGAGGAAGCCCAAGAAGAGGTACAACCATATGCATTAGCAAGGGACCGAGCTAGAAGAGAAACAAGACCACCTACAAGGTATGGATACTCCGACTTTGCTTATTGTTTGGCAATTGCAGAGGATGTGGAGTATTGTGAGTCATCTTCCTACAGAGAAGCCATTTCTTCTAAAGATGCGGCCAATTGGGTTGCCGCTATGAATGAAGAGTTACAATCTTTGCAACAAAATGAGACTTGGTCTCTTGTGAAGCCTCCCAGTGGTAAGCAGATTGTGGGTTGCAAGTGGGTGTTTAAGAGGAAGATTGATGGCTCAAATCCCGCGGATTTTCGATACAAGGCAAGGCTAGTGGCTAAAGGGTACAGTCAAGTCCAAGGTGTGGACTTCAATGATGTGTTCTCTCCTGTAGTTAAGCACACCTCCATTCGAGTTTTGCTCTCTTTGGTGGCAATGAAGGATTTGGAATTGGAGCAAATGGATGTGAAAACTGCCTTCTTGGATGGTGATTTGGAGGAGCAAATTTACATGAGCCAGCCGGAGGGTTTTGAGGTTGCGGGAAAGGAGGACCGTGTGTGTCTTTTGAAGAAGTCCCTTTATGGCCTTAAGCAATCGCCGCGGCAATGGTATAAGAAGTTTGACTCATTCATGGTGAGTATTAATTTCCATCGTTCCAATTATGATAGTTGTGTTTACTTCAAGAAGTTGGATGGTGGGGATTTCATTTACTTGTTGCTCTATGTGGATGACATGCTGATTGCATCCTCAAACTTGAAAGAAGTTAGGAGATTGAAAGAGCAACTAAGTTCGGCATTTGAGATGAAAGATTTGGGGGCCGCCAAAAGGATTCTCGGGATGGAGATCACAAGGGATAGGTCCAAAAGAAAGTTGTTTCTTTCACAAAAGAGTTTTGCCGAGAAAGTGCTACGCCGTTTTGGCATGGAGAAAGCGAAAGTTGTTTCAACACCTCTTGCGGCGCATTTCAAGCTTTCGGCCGCTTTAAGCCCAAAATCCGATGATGAGAAGAAATATATGGAAAAGGTTCCATATTCGAGTGCAGTTGGGAGTCTCATGTACTTGATGGTGTGCACTCGACCAGACATTGCTCAAGCCGTTAGTGTGGTAAGTAGATATCTCTCTTGTCCGGGAAAGGGCATTGGGAAGCGGTGAAGTGGATCTTCCGCTATTTGAGAGGTACTATTGATGCTTGCTTGGAGTTTGGTAATGGCAAGAAACTGACGAGCTTTGTGGATGCGGATTTTGCGGGTGATTTGGACAAGAGGCGTTCCTTGACGGGTTATGTTTTTACCCTTGGAGATTGTGCAATTAGTTGGAAGTCTACACTTCAAGCCACCGTTGCACTCTCAAGCACTGAGGCCGAATATATGGCGATTACTGAGGCTATTAAAGAGGCTATTTGGCTCAAGACGTTTGTTGGTGAGATGTCTTCACTTGAGGGTCCTATTACGGTGTTTTGTGACAACCAAAGCGCGATCCATTTGACCAAGGACCACATGTACCATGAGAAGACGAAGCACATTGACATTCGATACCATTTTGTTCGAGATGTGATCTCGGAAGGCAAGGTTGCCGTGAAGAAGATTGGTACCGAATCGAATCCGGCCGATATGCTCACAAAGCCTCTTCCAATTGCAAAGTTCAAGCTTTGTTCAAGTTTGATGTCGGTTTGTTTCTAGCTAGTTTGAGCTAGTTTTGTTTCTAGCATGTTGCTAGTTTGTTTTAGGTTATGTTGGTTTTATGTTTTAGTTTGTTTTAGATGCAATTTGGTTCAAGGTGGAGATTGTTATGTTATGACCCAAATTGCTCTTAGGGCCCATTGGGCTTAGTATCTTCATATATGTAATACTTAGAATCAAATGAATACTAATCAACATTTTTGCCCTAATCTCTCTCTCACACACAGCCGGCTCTTCTTCTTCCTCTCTTCTCTTCCATCTTCTCAAACCCTAACATTCCACAACCCATTCAAATCCTAACACTTGTGATATAGGTAAAAACAAAACCAAATCAGGACCATTCAAATCAGACACAAATCTTAAAGCTCTTAGAAATAAAACAGTAATTTTCACGGTCTGTGAACAGGAGTTGGGCCTCTTTAGAGCTTAATAACCCAAAAAATGATCTGTCTAATTGGGTTGTCATAATAGCCCAATATGAATGAGTCAATGATTATTTAAATACAATTTAAACTCATAATTATCCATAAGAGACTGTTCAAAAACCATATCTTTTATCATAAGAAGATTTTAACTCAATCTCTTCAACCACTCTTATCTCTTCATGAAGAAAAGCTAATCAATTCAATACAAAACACCGAAAAATAGAGATAAATAATTATCTTGAAACTGACCACCAAAAGCGACTATAAATACCCCATAATCTCCACAGAAATCAAATAATCAGTATTTGGCTATTAAAAACCTTTTATATTCTTCTTAGTTCTGACTTGAGCGTCGGATAGTCTGTCATCGGGATCAACCCCGGTGTTTCAAACTTTTTGCAGATCAATCAGAGCGATCATCACCATCCAAATAAGATCCAACAATGCAAACAAGTCACGTTCAGGAGTCAACATCAGAATGGTCAACATCTGTGAAAGTCAAAAAAATCGACTTTTATTGTTTTTAAAAAGAATTCACATCATTTGTTAGCTCCCACATAGAAAAAAGTAGCAACAGAACCAAAGATAAGCCCAAAGAACAAAACAGCCTGAAAATTTTATATACTAACCTCCAACCGTGCATATGATCTTTGTCAATTCGAAAGTTGCAAAACCACCATGTGGATTCTGCATTGAAACCCAAAGAGGATTACATTTAGGCCCAAATGCAATCGATAGAGAGATAATGATATTCATTAGAATCATGTAGAGAATTATCAGAAAAGAACATTTGTATAAAAACATAATATATTGTATGGACATATTTGGTGTTTCGTTGTGTTGCATGGCACAAATTTCTATCCATGCTTCTTTATGCAGTGTCTACCACCCAATTGTACTAACAACACGATTCAATATACTGCACCCAATGCATTTTCTTTACCTTTTCGAGATTATTCGCAATAGAAACCAACAACAACAACAACAAAATTTTCCCAACTAGTTGAGGTCGGCTACATAAATCCTGGCACAAATTTCTATCCATGCTTCTTTATGCAGTGTCTACCACCCAATTGTACTAACAACACGATTCAATATTCTGCACCCAATGCATTTTCTTTACCTTTTCGAGATTATTCGCAATAGAAACCAACAACAACAACAACAACAAAATTTTCCCAACTAGTTGAGGTCGGCTACATAAATCCTGGTTTTCCATTCTGCTCGGTTTAGCGTAATATCTTCTGTAAGGTCACAAGTTATCATATATTTTTTCACCGTTTCCACCCAAGTTAGTTTAGGTCTTCCTCTACCCCTAACTCTACCCTCAATACTTATCAAATCACTCTTTCTAAAGAGGGAAACTACTAAGTCTACGCATGACATGTCCAAACCACCTGAGACGATTCTCCCTTAACTTATTTTAGATTGGAGCTACCTTTAGCATGTCTCGTATATACTCGTTTTTAATTCTATCCTTCCTTATTTTACCACACATCCATCTTAGCATCCTCATCTCCGCTACACTCATTTTTTGGACATGTTGTATCTTTGTTGCCCAACACTTTGCTCCTTATATCATTGCTAGTCTAACAGTTGTCCTATAAAAAATTTTCTTTAACATCAAAGCTATACGTTTATCACACAAAACACTACTGACATTTCTCCACTTAAGCCACCCTGCTTGGATCCTATGTATAACATCTTCACAAATCTCTCATCTCTTTGTATAATCGAGCCTAAATATCGAAAACGATCTCTCTTAGATATCTTTTGGCCATCAAGCTTCACTACTTTCTCAGTTGTGTTCCGAATATCACTAAAATTACACTCCATATACTCTGTTTTAGTTCTGTTTATCCTAAAGCCTCTAGCTTCCAAAATTTTCCTCCACAATTTTAATTTGGCATTGACTCCTGCTCTAGTCTCATCCACTAAGACGGTGGCATTGGCAAAAAGCATACGCCAAGCCATCTCATCTTGTATTCCTCGCGTCAATTCATCCATAACCAAAGTAAAGAGACAAGGGCTTAAAGCTGAACCTTGGTGTAAACCTACTGTAATAGGAAAATCACTGGTCTCTCCTATGTTTGTTCTAATTGTGGTCGTTGCCCCTTTATACATATCTTTAATTATCTCAATATACCGAATAGTTACTCTTCTATTATTTAACACCCATCATACTATGTCTCTAGAAATTTTATCATATGCTTTTTCTAAATCTATAAAAACTATATGTAAATCTTTTTTATTCTTCCTATTTTCATAAGTCTCCTCAGTACTTAAATTGCTTCCATTGTTGACCTCCCAGGCATAAACCCAAACGATTCTCAGATATTGTAGTTTCAAGTCTCAGTCTATGTTTGATCACTCTCTCCCAAATTTTTATCGAATGACTCATTAATTTAATTACTAGATAGTTTGAGCAACTTGTATATCTCCTTTACTTTCACATGTAGGTACTAAAATACTTTCTCTATTCATCGGGCATCTTTTTAGTCCTCAAAATTTCATTAAATAATTTTATTAGTCAGCTCACTCCTACATCCCCAAGACACTTCCAAACTTCAATGGATATATCATCCGGTCCTAAAGCTCTTCGTATTTTTATCCTTCTTAGAACATTTCGAAACTCTGAGGTCCTAATTCTACGAAAAAACGTATGCCCTCGAGTCCTCTATATTTAAGTTGCTCACAATCTTTTCATTTATAATTTCTCAAAGTAATTTCGTCATATTTCCTTAATTTCCTCATATTTTACTAAGACTCTTGAATTCTCGCTCTTAATACACCTAATTGTATCCAGATCTTTTATATTTCTATCCATTTGTTTAGCAAGCTTATAAATATTATTTTCTCCTTCTTTTGTTTCTAATTTTGTGTATAAATCATCGTGACTTTTTCTTTTGCATCTCTTACCGGTTTCTTAATTTCTTTTCTAACAGTCTTATCTCTCCAAATCCTCTTTATTTCTATTCGTTTACCATATTTTGAAGGTTGATCTTTTTTCTCTCGTAATATTTTGGAGTTCTTGCCACCATCATGTTTTTTTTATTATTTAGCAACCATCTACCTTTAGATTCTCCAAGTACCTCCTTTAAAATTTCTCTTATGTACGTAATTATTTTAGTCCATATCATATTTGTCTTCTCTTCCCAATTCCATGATGCTCCTTTAAGGACTTTATCTCTAAAAATTTCTAGTTTATCTCCCTTCAAGTTTCACCACCTAATTCTTAGGTTCCTAGCCTTCTTCCTTGCACATAAGTATTTTCCAATCTTAACATCCAATAACATTAATCTATGTTGTGAGGTTAAACACTCTCCTGTATAACTTCACAATAGAAATAACTACGATAATAATTTTGTTGAGTAAAAAAAAGGAGACTTGAGATCCCTATAAGTATAGAGATACAAAGCTGGACCTCAAAGTAGAAGGTGAGTAGGTTCAGTTAAAGAATGCCTACTCATAAAATGGAGACGACAGAGACAAATGGTTTATTGACTGTTTAAGAAGGCCTTTTTAGTGGCTAGATGACTGCTAACTACGAGCTCACTGACGTTCTTAAAAATATGATGGCCATGGGTTGAAAACAGCAAGGTCAAGATAGGTATCTTTGATGACGCCAACAGTAAGCATTTTTTCCCATTCTCTATTTTGAGTCCAGAATCAACAGTAAGTGTTAACAACAGGTAAGGGATGAAGTGTTTGGATGACTTTCAGGAAAGTGGTAAAACTACTGTGAGCACACTGCCCTGTTGAGAGCAGAGCTGACAAATAGTTCATGACTACTTTTGCATATCACCAGCTAATAGACAGCAAGTGATTCCTCCAGTATAGTTGTAATTTCACTTTCAAGGTATATCGAGGTCAGAGTTTCATAAGTAAAATAAAAATGTAAAACCATGAACCTTAAAATGATGGAGATTTGTCTTTCTTATCGCTGCTGCTATCATTAGAAAGTGATGCACTTCACCGATACATTAACATGTGGCCAACGAGTGAGAGGATGACATTCACAGTATTATAGAGCCGATTTGCAACTATAGGATCACCAACGAGTTTGGGAGAAATCCCATGATAACGAGAGTGCAGCCTGCACAAGAGGAAATTTTGTTTAATATCAATAATTAAACAAAATTCTTACATTATTACTCTGTAAATACTATATACAACTAAGAAATATTCAACTTTTCTATTTAGCTCTTATAACCCCTGTGCTTAAAAGACGACCAAATCTATATTATACGTCTCATGTGAGAATTTCATTGAGCTGAGTACAGTGTAGTCGAAGGCGTAAGACGCAACACAATTTCACTACCCCGTAAAAAGCCTGAGGCGCAAGGCGCAATTTGAGGCGTAAGCCTCACTTATTCACTACTCCGTAAAACGCCTGAGGAGCAAGGCGCATGCGCACTATTACTATTGGGGGGTTTAAAAATTTATAAATAAGATTATATAAACAAGATAGCATCATAGCAACAAAATTTATCATACAATCACCATATACTTTAAAAAAAAGTAATCTAAGTGTATACAATAAGTATCAAGGAATAAGAAAGAAAAGTAATATAAATGCACTACATCAACAATTAAATAAAAAAGAAAGAACAATATAAAGAAGGAAAATAATGCACTACTTCAACAATTTAAATTAAAAAAGAATAAAAAAGTATAAAACAAATGAAAGGAGGAAACCAGAAAAGTATAAACGATGTTGCTGTTGTTAATATGGAGGAGGAGGATGTTGAGAGGATGAAGGATGGAAACTGAGGAGTGTCGCCGGCAAGCTGTTGTCTGTTGTCGCCACCGAGTTGTTGTCCGCTATCACCACCGCTGCTGTTGAGAGGGAGTGGAGATGATTGAAATTAGGGAGGTGGAGATTGAGAATTGAGATTGGGGTTGGGGTTTGAAATTAGGGATGGAAAGTTGAGAGAAAATTGAGGGGGTTACGGGATAGGATATAGGGTTGAAGATAGGTCGGGTCGGGTTAGGTATGTAAAGATTAAGCTTTTTCATGAGGCGTTCACCTCAAGCCTTTACGAAGGCGCACCGAGGCACGCGCCTCATTGGCGCTTAGAACAAAGGTGGAGCCGCAACCCAGGCTTGAGGCTCAACCTACTTTTACGCCTAAGCCTTCAGCGTGAGGCGAGCATTCGACTACACTGGTTGAGTAACCTTATAATCAAACAAGGTTCAACCTCCGGTTGGCTTTCTAGCTGTATGGAACGTCGACAGTTGCACTGACATTTTTGTGATCTTTAAACCAACTTGGTTACATTGACATGAAAATTAGTCTCAAGATTCACTGATATTCCATTAATTGCCTAATTACAAATTTTTGGACAAATTTTGACTCCTTACTGGTGGGATGGTCAAACTCAACAGTATTTGTGTGCATACAGAGAGGTGTCTACCTTTAGTCCTTCAGCAGTGCAATTTGAAATTAGCCTTCCGTGGTCAGCGGTTGAGAAGGGCCACGCACCTTTGGAAATGTGACAGTACCAGAAACTAAGGTCGCCTGGACAATCTTCAAGAACCTGAAAAGATAGGCAAACTTTGAATCCAAATAAAGAGTTAAAACACAACAAGCAAACCTGAAATTTGGGATCCTATTTCAAGAAAGCTGTGAGTCTTTCACATAATTGTGTGCCTTCTTAAGAGTAGAACCAAATTCTTCAGCAAGTCCAGATGAGATAATAGCTTGAACAGCAAAAGCTGTGTCCCATAGTTGGCTTCCAATGTAACCCTGTAGTTTCATCAAAACAACTCCAAACAGAATAAATAGTAGGCCAGTAATACCCTCAAAGCCTCAAGAAATGAATGTAACTACTGATTACATCCATTGAAGCATTTTTTTCAAAATTTGACATAATTTTTTCCAATGGTTTTGCATGAACTACACAAGTTGCATAGAAGTAGACTAGCTCAAGAGAGTATAATTTTTGTACCTGCATTTTCATGCCATCGTCAGCAACCCACAGATAGTCATTGATTCAGGGAAGGTGCAACTTGAATGCCTCTGAATTAGGATCTTCCACCCAACAGCAAAGAATATTTGGCACCTATGTACAACATAATTAATCATAACAGCTAATGCAAAATGAAAGCATGAACACCAACTAGAAATAAGAAGCTAGCATACATATTCCAAGTTAAAGATATTATGCAAATAAAGTAACTAAACACTGAAGCGAAATGAAAGAGAAAAAAATCTATAAGAACAAAAAATAATAGGATTTCCTAGAAACAAAATGAAATAATAAGTCTAGCATAAAGAAATAATAGTTAATTATATCCATTCATACATTTTGTCCATAAAATTTTTAAAAACAAATACCAACATTGATCAATACAATATGAAAGGTGAAAACCAGTTGCTATACTTAAGGAAAATAGCCATGTAAATTATGTTCTTACCTTGTTCACAGGACCAATGCATATTCATAATGAATATGCTCCATGGCCGTTTTTACTGCCTTCTCTCTCAACTTGTTACCAGGCCAGCGCAGTAAAATAGGTTCAACAACCTTATGAAGAGAAGCCCAAATAACATCTTGTATAAATGGATGAGGATAGTACAGATGTTCCTGCATCAACAAAATATTGAAGTTATCAGTTGTGCAGAGTTTGGAATGATTAGTTAACTCCAAATAATTGGAACGTAGGCCTTCTTGTAAATTTTATTAATTATATAATTGCAATAAACACTCAAACCAAATTAGCCATGTACCAATTTCTTTTTGATTAATCGGATAGAGTCTTACGACTCCAGCCATCGCCAAAAAATATATTAATAACAAATCAATCGTTAAATTTTACAAGCCGTAAAACAGAGCAAGAAGACAAACAACAGACTATCGAAAATAAAACACCAGCAGGATCCCGAGAGGAGACAAAGATATCGAGTAAGACTCGGAAATGCTGAAAACGACCAGATGCCACGGGCGCTCCACACCGGATAGGCCAGTCACCAGAGGAGATGCTGCGACGAGGCTTACAACGACATCCGAGGGGGAAGGGGGGCAAGCAACAAAAGAGTCCCCAGACTGAAGCTCGGCAAGAGACTCCCGCTGCCCAGGTGCAAAGCTTCCTTACGGAAGCTTGCTGGGTAGCGTAAGCCGACCGCTGACATCGACCATCTCTCCTCAACCCCCTACAGCGAGGAGGGTACCGAAGGAGCGGAGCACCAGACGAACGAGACAAACGCACTGAGTTGGAAAAATAAAACTGCAGCAAAGGGATAGTATGCACGGAATAACAAACAAGGCAATACCATAGCCATCCAGACAATAACAGCGTAGACAAATCCAGTGAATTTCAGACAGTAGCAAGATAATAAAAAGAACAAAACAATACATAGAGATCAGAAAGGCATACACATTATCCATCAGTCATAACCAAACCTATAGCCATACACATATGAAGAAACAGATAGTGTAGAGCAATAAACACTTCCAAAGAGGCCGAAGCCCAGAGCAACAAGAGAAAGAGTAACAGAAGCACAAACCCAAGTGCAGAGAAGCCAGCAGCTTAAGAAACATCAGATACTATAGGTTAGTAGACCGATAATAACAACCAAAACAGAAACCAAAATATCCAGACCAAAAGCATCCCAGACAAGGCCAAATATCGCTTCTCAAGCAGCATAACAGCAACTAAGTAAAGGCCCAAAGGACCCAAAAGGTAGTGAGTCAGAAGCACAAACCAACAGTTAGAACACCCAGCTGCTCCCCTAGGGAGAGATCAACCCTGCGAGCAAAAGAGAGAGAGGAAAAGAAATGGTGAGCGCAATAGTAACAAAATCCAGCAGTTATAAAGCATGAAGGTTGCAAAGACAACGAACAGAGTCGTTTAATTTTTGATAAGCAAGAGAAGCACTGGCTTTGAACTTCGGGCCCGAAGCCCAGAGCTTAAAGAGAAATAAAAATTCATCAATCATGAAAGCTATAGAGGAACTGCGATGCTGGAACAACCTGATGTTCCTTTCCTTCCAAATGATCCAAATGATGGTTTGAACCGACAACATCCACGTGCTTCGAAACAAAGCGTTCGAAGGCTGATAAGACCAACAGGATGCTAATAATGGAGGGATCGATCCAGTATCCCACGCAAGGGTGCAAATCTTCCACAGAGGGAGGATGACGGGGCACTGAACAAAGAGATGGTTAACATCTTCCGATTGCTGATCGCACAGCGGGCAAAGCTGCCCCCAAGATAAATTCCTTTTGTTAAGAACCTCAACAGTAAGTAATTTGTTATAAAACGCAAGCCACGAGGTGATTTTCACCTTAAGGGGAGCACAGGAATCCCAGAAAAAATAAGCGATCGGCGATTGAACGCCTCTAGAGTTAAGGAAACGATAAAAAGATCTAACAGAGAAAACGCCGGCTGACGACCAGCGCCAAGCGATTCCCTCAATAGGTCTCCACGCGTAGTTATTGAGGGAGTAAATGAGATCATTAAAATCATCTGAGAGAGTGGGGAAGGTCAAACACGAACGGGATGATCCAATGTCGAATATCGTCAATCAAAATAAACGATTCCACAACAGTAGCTGACGGGTTGGCAGCCAAGCGAAATAAAGAAGGATACGCAGAGGAAAGTTTGGTGTTACCGATCCACAAATCAGTCCAAAATTTAGCTGTAGACCCATCAGAGCAGGTACGAGAGTTACTACAATGAAAAGCGGCTGACGCCTTCCAGACACCTTTCCAGAAAGGGGAGGCGTGGCGAAAAACTGCAGAGGGGAACTCCCACCAGTGATAAGAAGAGGATCGATAACTCTTGATGCACCGAATCCAGGGTAAATGATCGAGATTATGAAATCTCCACAGCCATTTACCTAAGAGGGCAATGTTATGGTCCCTAAGATCCAAAACACCTAGGCCCCCTTCCTCTTTGGAAGTGCAGATCAATTTCCAATGGGCAAGGTGGGAACCAGGTTTAAAGGAGGGCGACCCGGTCCAGAGAAAGTTACTTCTGATTTGATCAATCCTCTTGATCACCCAGGAGGGGATGAAGTAGAATGACATCAGGTAAAGAGGCATGGCAGAAAGCACTGAGTTAATAAGAATCAGTCTGCCACCTCGGGAGAGCACTTTACCAGACCAAACATTGAGCCTAGCTTCCACTTTATCAATAAGCGGGAACCAGTCAGCTCTAAGCAGCTTGCCCCATCGAAGGGGGATGCCTAAGTAAGAGATCGGAAAGGAAGCGATGGGACAATTAAAGAAATTGGACACCTCAACCTGGCGGTTTGGGGAACCGCTCAGCCAGATAACAGAGGATTTTTGGAAGTTGATAGTTAAACCCGATGCCATTTCGAAGCAGTAAATGAGAAGTTTGAGGTTACGCAGGGAGTGGACGTTCGGTTTGGTAAAAATAATAGTGTCGTCTGCATATTGCAGGTTGAGCACCCCCTCAAAATGGGGTGAAGACCCGAGGCCCTCGATCATTTGCAAGTTCCAAGCATTCCGAAGGAGCTTGCTAAACACGTCGGCTACGAGGGAAAATAGGAGAGAGGATAGGGGGTCCCCTTGACGGAGGCCACATTTAATTTTGAGCTTGTGACCTTCCGAACCATTGATAATGATTGAAGAGGTACCTGAGTATAAGCTGGATTTAATCCAAGCGATCCATTTGGGGCCAAACCCACGGTAGATAAGGATGTCAAGGAGAAAATCCCAATTAATGTTATCGTATGCTTTTTGGAAGTCAAGTTTGAGGAGAATGCCCTCGGAGTGAGATCTATGACAGTAGGAAATGATCTCCTGGGTCGACGCCACACTGTCAAAAATAAAATGATCCTTGATGAATCCCGATTGGGCTGAGTCGATTAAGGGGGAGATGATCGCGCTCAGTCTAGAGGAAAGGACTTTCATAATGATTTTGAACGATGTGTTGATCAAACTGATGGGCCTGAAATTAGTCAACAAGTGTGCTCCCGCTAACTTGGGGATGAGCACAATGTGCGCATAATTGATGCGATCAAAAGAGAAGCAACCCTGGTGAAGATCTTGAAACAATTTGAGAAGATCCTCCTTAAGCCAATCCCAAAATTTTTGGAAAAAGAAAGGCAGGAAATCCGTCAGGCCCCGGCGCAGAATCGCTTTTTAAAGCAAAGACAGCCGATTTAATTTCTTCCATAGAGAAAGGGGCTTCGAGAGAAGAAAGATCGTGAGCTTTGTTACCATAAAGTTGGAACCAATCGAGCTCGATCGCGCGATGTTTCTGCGAACCAATAAGATTTTTATAGAAAGAAGGGAATTCCCGATGGATTTCTCCGTCGGTGGTGACGTCCACTCCTTGAACGGAAATAGAAGAGATACGATTGCAACGTTGCCTATGAGAGGCAAAGTTATGAAAGAAGGCGGTATTGGCATCACCCTCCTTCATCCAATTAACACGAGCTCTTTGAGCCCATTTAATATGGTCTTGATGGAGGATATTGGCGTAATCCTGCTTGCAAGATCGACGTTCCGATCGATAAGATTCCGACAAGGGACCCAACTCTTCCATCTTATCGATGGACTCGATGGATTGAAGAAGGAAGTTTTTAAGGAAGTTTGTGTTATGTTGTCTCTCGGAATGCCAGATTTTGCAACCATGCCTGATAGCATGGAGCTTGAGAAGGATGTTGCCCAGTCCGGATGAACCGGTGACCGAGGCAAGACATTCCACCACCAGACTAACGAATAGTTGGTCTTGTAACCAGAGCTTTTCAAAGCGAAATTTGTGTTGATGATTGAAATGAAAGTTGGAGAATAGAGCGATCAGAACGTGATCAGAAGAAGGATTGGGGAGAGCCTGGGAAAATGATCGGTGGAAACGGGCGATCCAGGTTTGCGAGACTAGGAAACGATCAAGTTTGGCAAACGTCGGGGGGTTACGCTGATTGGACCAGGTGAATGACCTACCTGAAATTGGTAGTTCGGATAATTGCAGCTCACGGATGCAATCATTAAAAAGACAAGATTGGGAATTAGAGTAGACTGGATTCGACCTTTCGGAAACAAAACGAGTGACGTTAAAGTCACCACAAAAGACACAGAGATCGCTGGAGAAATGATGTAACGAAAGGAATTCGTTCCAGAATAAAGGCCGCCTCTCATAGGAGGAGGGGCCGTACACCGATATAACGGTGAGAGGACAATTGAATTGCGTCCATAGAAGTTGGACAATAAGAAGTTAAGACGTTGCACCGCGATAAGCGAGAAGATCGTCTCTTTGAATCCAAAAAGGATCCCTCCCCTCGAACCAATAGCGTCCAGTGAGATCCACTTGGAAATCATGGATCCGCCTATGGCGCTCAGGGTCGATTGAGATGGCGACTCCAATTTGGATTCTTGGATGGAGATCATGTCGCAGCGGGAAGAAGAAATTAAGTCAAATCGCCTGTTGCTTAGACGAGCAATTCAGACCACGGATGTTCTAAGTAACACTAATCATGAGTCTGACTGTGCTCCAAGACTCTAAGACGTTCCAGCCTCCTAAGGGTACGGATTCGAGGGGAGTCACAAGGGTCGATTAGAAAACCTATGTCCTGCGCAAGAGCAGCTAGTTCGCTATTAGAGAGCGAATCAAAAATGGGGAGGTATAGAGACCCTAACTGATTATGAGGAATCAGGGGTAAATGAGACGACGACGGAGGTTGCAGCTCGGACTTGGCATCGCTGAAGCTAGCAGCAGGACTAGGCGCGTTGTAGACCAGAATTTTTTTTTAGCCTTAAGGCGCGCGCTAGTCCTGATGAAACGATGAGGCAAACGTAAGGGGGGCTTGATCTCAGAGTCAAGGCTCTCCGTCTCCTGAAAATGAGAGGAAAGAGAGGGCAAGGCGCCCGAGGTGATAGAAATCGGAGATTGGAAGAGAGCCTGAGCCGGCTCGGAGGGATATGCGGTAATGCATTCCGAAGATAGGAGAAGAATGGGGGTAGAGGGTTCCAAAATACTCCGAGCCATCGTTGCAAGGGTTGGAGAAATCCAACCGCAGAACGAAGACCTGAACGGGTCGACCCTAAGACAGGGCCGGACATGGAGCGGAACAGTAAAGGCGTGACACAAAAAACCCAATTGCAAGAGCTTAAAGACACATTCCGCAACAATGAAAAAAACAACAGAGGAAATCTTAGCGGAAGGTAATGGAAATACCTGTTTGGCCTGACACTCGCGAGAAAGCTCCACTTCCTCTTCTAACAGAAGGGGATCCTGATCCACCCAAGCGGACTCTTTGGATGATGACGTTGGCTTGAGTTTGGAGGGAGAGAAGGCTGGATCAGAATGCTTCGAAATGGGGAAATGAGCGAGCTGTTGGAATTGCTCCCAATCCGATGCAAAGTTCGGGTTAACCTCCCAAGCTGGCCATTGAGATGAGTGCACCTTACTCTTAGCCAGAGGGGATGACGTCTCCACCGCAAGAACGGGGCTATGCAAAACCGGCAGCGGGGCCTTAGGGGGAAGAGGAGGGGTAGCTGCAGCGAGCACGGGCGCGAAAGCAGAAGCAGAAGAGGCTCCCTTCGCAGCTTGAAGCTCCGGGTTGATCCAAACAAGGTTGGGTGCTTTAGAAGGAGAGATCTTCGGAACGGATGGGGAAGCTGCAGGCCTGATTTGGAGAGAATACTTGCTGCGAGCAGGCACCCACACGACCCGCTTTCACCGCAGAGCTCTTGACCTTTGAAGAAGAAACACCTCCGGGATGAAAAGGAAAGGTAAGGTCAGAGCGAAAGCTCGGCGCAGAAGTCATGGGGGAAGGAAGGGGAGGGAGCTCTGTAACGACGATAGGGTCGTGGTAATGAACCGAGACAGTGAAAGAAGATGTACCATCAGTTAAGCAGAACGCTTCAATACGAGGTGGAAGGTTGGGGCAGCGGAAAAGAGTTTCAATCTGCAGACTGCCAGAGGCCAGCCTAGCCTTAGAAGAGATGCTCACGATATCGCCGATGCATTTGGCCATATCTTCGACTAAACAAAGGGAATCACAGAATGGAGGAAGACCAACAAGGGAGACTTTTGATTCAGAGGAGCCAGAACCCTGAGGCTGGGAAGGGATCTGCACCCATTGCCGAACTGAGAGAGAGATAGCACCGATGGCCAGGGACGGCTTCGCGATAAGATCCTCCAAAATCTTAGGAGAAGGACAACGGATCACCATATCACCATTAGAGCAATTGTAGAGGACCCAATCCCAGTCTTTGATGTTACAGTAATTGCAGAGAAGAATTCAAGGTGAAAAAAGGCACAGACCCTCCGATGAAGGAGATAGCTCCGTAGGTGCCGTAATACTTCAAGCGGTCCGTCAGCTCAGCTTTCGAGAGGAAAACATGGGTGACGGGCTGCTTGGGAAGACGATTAGGAGGGGCTGAGGTGACAGAGGGAGAGGGGTGGGGGCTATCAGTGATGCGACGATCCGGGGGAGGAGTGGAAAGCAACGGGGTGTTGGATGACGAAAGCTGCTTCTGAGATTTAGAGGGTTTAGAGGCAGGCAATTTGCTACGAAGAGAAGGGAGGTCCACTGCATCAAGCACTTGATCCGAAATAGGAGCTCCCATAGGGAGCCCTAGGATTTTTTGGAGAGCGTAACAGCGATGCTTAGCATGACCGGATTTGAGACAGAAAAAGCATTTCATCTTGTTGGGGCAAGTGATCTTGAGATGGCCGCGCTGTAAGCAACAAAAACAGATCGGCACGTAGCGAAGAGAATGAGGGGAAGAATTAGGGGCAAGAGATAGAGAGGGGAAAGAAGAAGGGCGGGAAGGAGCAGTCGAAGAGACTAAAGGAAGCTTCGCGAGAGCGGGCCTAAACGAGGCCGGAGCCACAGGCCCATAGCGGGGAATAGGCCTGTGGGGGGAATAGAGGGTAGCTGCTACTCCTTTTTTTTTCTTTTCATAACTTCCACCCACGACAAGTCCATGGGCCACAGTTGAGAAGGCCCACACATAGAGAGGACGCGCAGAAGGGGGGGCAGACAGGAATGAAGACCCTGGGATGATCAAGGGGCTATGGCGCCGAAACGCCGGCATAAAACGCGAGAAGAAGAGAAGGAACGAACACGCTACCGAGATCGTAAGATACACGATCCACTGCGTTGAGAGAGCTTTCCCTGAGAATAGAGGAAGAAGATAAGATCTCCAACAGGGGAAGAGCGAGAATACTCTCCTCCCAAAACTGAGCTGGCTCACCCACAGCCGAAGAGGGGCGAAATCACGGTAATAATGATTCCACCGAGCAAAAGAATAAGATTGCCCAAGTGCTAGGGAATGGCACAAATGGGACACAGACGACAGAAAATAAAAATAAACAAGCTCCCGAGACGAAATTGAGAAAGAACTTACAGCGATAGGGCGGGCTAGACTGCTGAAAAAATAGAAGCACCTGTACCTGCGAAGAAACGATGCGCAGCTAAGGAGGAGGGGGACCAAGGCGGATCGAGTAGACACCGGGACGACTGAGGGAGCAGCGGACTGCACTACAGTGAAGTCAGGAGCTGGAGAAGGCGGAGCGAAATCCCCCAAAGCTAGGAAGGGGAATGGAGACGAAACACCAAGATCGTAGGGGAAACGCTAAGACTAAAAGGGTTTGGAGGGGATGAAGATTGGAGCAACTTTAACGAAGAGTGGAAGGGGATCGGAGGATCCACGAAGGCGGATCTGCTCGCTCAAAAGAGGGGAGAAAGAGAGTTGAGAAGCTTTGAAAATTGACTCTTCAATTTCTTGAAGCTTTGAAAATTGACTCTTCAAGCCATGTACCAATTTCTTGAAGCAAGTAATTTCTATATTCAATGCCTCATCAAATATTCAATGAAATAAAATAGAAATCCACAACACAAGCAAATTTCACATTTAGAGAAGATTGTCAATCTACCTTACTTCAGATTAGCTATTATTTGGGTAAAACGCTTTGTTATTTTTGTCCTATCTTTATTAGTCTTTGTATAACTTCTATCCAAGGCAAAACTAATATTGACAAGACATATATATAGAAGAAAAAGGGAGAAAAGGAAATAAGACGAGCAAAAGAGGTTCAGTTACCAACAGACTGAATGTCATAACATATCTCATTGAGTAACTTCAAATCTATTTTCCTACAAAGTGTTATAAATACACAAATAACTAATGGTGGAGACAAATCTCTTTACAGTCTTATAAATAAACAAATAACTAATGATGGAGACAAATCTCACCACATTTGCACACTCATTACGAGCCACATTCCAGTCAATTTGGTTATAGGGACAAGTAAAGAGCTCCTTCCGTAATGCTAGAACTGTCGGTGTAATCGGACCCACAAACCTCCTCCCATATATACAAGACATGGGCAGATAAACCATCTGACAGTGACAACATTCGCCCTACAATGTAAGAAAACAGAAAGTGGAAAGAAAAAAATCCCAAATAGCAAACATTCTTATCCATCTAGTGGAGATGGAAAATCAACAAGTTAATTCATCCTTCAAGGATACCAGTAAACCACTACCGAGCTTTCCAAATCTTATTCGAGTGAAATTCTCCTCATTGCTAAATCTAATACTGTCCTCCAATCCCCAGTATTATACTCCCTCCGTTCCACAAAGGATGTCGTTCTAGCCAAATTTTTTTGTTCTAAATTATTTGTCACTTTAGATTCCCAAAACAACGTCTTTACCTTTTCAAGTGCTCATTCCACTACCAATTATAATCTGGCCGTGACAACATTCGCCCAACAAAGTAAGAAAACAGAAAGCGAGAAAAAAAAATCCCAAATAGAAAACATATACGCTTTGCAAACATTCTTATCCATCTACTAGATATGAAAAATCTACAAGTTAATTCATCCTTCAAGGATACAGTAAACCACTACCGAGCTTTCCAAATCTTATTAGAGTGAAATTCTCCTCATTGCTAAATCTAATACTGTCCTCCAATCCTCAGTATCATACTCCCTCCGTTCCACAAAGGATGTTGTTCTAGCCAAAAAAAATTGTTCTAAATTATTTGTCACTTTAGGTTCCCAAAACAACGTCTTCACCTTTTCAAGTGTTCATTCCACAACCAATTATACCCTTAAGAGGTTTACTCATTTTCCTACCTATATAAAGAGAAAATCAAAGAGGGGAGCATTTTTTAACTATACTATTAATAGGTCAACAAATAGGTTTATTTAAGGAGGACATGTACTTCTCATTACAATAATCTAGGTTGTTCGTAATAAGAGTGAGACAACTTAGAACGACATCCTTTGCGAAAAGGAGGGAGTATTTGAGACTGCAAATTCACATAGTCACACTCTCCAACATCCAATTTCCGTTCTAGGGGGATTATGATGACAGAGAAGAACTAATTAGTGGATTGAATACATTTTGTTACTTCACTCACAGAGTTGAGTGGATATTTGGCGAAAAAATTACGAAAAGAGGGGAAGACTGACCTGGATGAACCGGAATAATATATGGTAATAACCACATCTCTGGGGGTAGGGGATTGTTGACAATCCAGTCCAAAACTCCGTACCAGTAATCATCAAATTCAAAGTATATTCCACAGTAACTACAAACCATTTGGTATACTTCCATAAATAGGATGGTTTATTGTTATTGCAGAGAGCCAAAATTTCCCCCATGATGTTATAAGAGTTGCACCACGGTGATCAAGAATCCACTTCCGCCCTTTCTGCATATTGCTCCATCTCCACAATCAGCACCTTCACCGAAGAGTCGAATAGTCTCAGTGTAACGTATGTCAGCGCAGACCGGCAGAACCAAACATAGTGCCTGGACCTTCAATATGCAAACCCCAGCCCCGTCTTCATTCTGCAACACATACACATCAAAATGCATATCAGAAACATCTAAGTAAGCCAGTACCAAATAGAAGAAGAAGAGAAAAAAAAAAAAAAAAAAAAAAAAAAAAAGAGGAAGCAAGTTATCCATGCCTGATGGTTGTAAAGATAACAGAACATTTCACGATGATTTTCTGCTGACAGAACCATATCTAATGGTCCCGTACCAGACAATGCTATAAACTGAGCCACAAAATGAAAATACAATTAGACAAATCATTCACTAGATCAGCACAACTAAATGTAAATGGCACCAATATCTTTCAAAAGAAAAATCAATTACCAATCCAGGCATAAGGAACATTGGGCCTCCTTAATCTCCAGGCCATTGCCCATCATGTGCCTGTAGAGTGGAATATTGGCTCATAGCCCGTCTTAGAGTTGTCAATTCAGCATCCTTTGTAACAGCATCATGCTCCGCTAACTTAACTTGTGTAATATCCTGTTCAAGCGGATTCTCCTTCTTAAGCTACATGCACCAACAGAAAAGGAAAAAAACAAACAAATAACCTTATTATGGCTAAAGACACAATGAGTAAACCAATATTAGTGAATTTACCTTTACAACCAACAACGAAACCAACAGACACCCAACGATAAACCATTAGAGAGATAGAACACAAAATCTCCACATCACATACAAAAAGCATGATATAGGCTGGTATATTCTAACGTGCAGAAAAAGCATTTGCTCTGAAAAATTACCATTAGTAACTTACACATCACATACAAAACATTTTTTTTCTCGCTCAGTATGTTGTCTCTCTTACAGAATGTTTTAATTATCTGATATGTTATTGCACCGAAAGGCAAATATTCATATCAGAGGGCAAATTACATTTTTACCCTCCTCTTCTTCTTCCTCCTCCACTCTTACCTTACTCCGGCACCCGCAATTTACCTTACCCTGCTCCCCCTCTAACGTCTCAAAAAACTCCCTATTCTCCTTCCAAACCTCCCCATTCTCATACACCTCCTTCTTCCAAATCGGCACCCTCGCCTTCACCTCGTCGATCACGAACCTGCACGCTTCCATCGCCTCCGCCCTGTGCACCGACGACGCCGCCACGAACACACTCGCCTCCCCCACCGGAACTGTTCCGATCCGGTGCGCCACCGCGACTCGGATCAGATCCCACTGCGACCGGGCGCGATCCAGAATCAATTGGAGCTGGCGGCGGGCCATGGGAGTGTAGGACTCGTAGCTGAGGCGGAGCACGCGGCGGCCGTTGAAGGTGTCACGGGTGGTCCCCTCGAAGGTGGCGACGGCGCCGGCGGCGGGGCAGCGCACGTGGTCGGTGTATTTGGTGAGGTTGAGTGGGGAGTCAACGATTTCGATGAGGTCGGTGGTGGGGTCCACGATCGCAATGAGGTCGGAAGCCGGTGTGGCCATTAACTTTTGGGGGTTCTGAGGTCAAAGGGGAGGACCGCTGATGAACGAAGGGGATTAAAATTAAGAAAGGGTGGAGATAAGATAAATTTTTGCCGTACTAACTACTAAGCAAATTTTGAAACCATTTGCAAAGTAGGTCGGTTCCAAAACTATTGGCAAGTTTGAGCTGGTTGGTGTCACGTTAGCAACAGTTGTTATTTTTATTAGCGGCATTTTCTTTTGAATATTGCCAATGGGAATAGCGGGGCTCATATAATTTTTTCGAAATTTTTGTTTATTGTCTCGATTCTTACTAACGACCACAGCATATGTGTAGTGCTGATGAGAATAGCGATCTTATTTGAATCATATTCAGACACTTAGCAAATTCCAGAGAGCTATTGCTCTCTGAAAAAAAACCAAACAAAACTCATGAACTGAGGTCGCTAGTGGGAATAGCAAGCTCAGCATATTGTAATTGTTGTTCCCACTAGCGACCACAAGTGGGACCCGACCGCTAATAAAAGGTCAGGCTTTTGCTCTCTCTCTCTTTCTCTCTCTATCCACTTCATTTTATTTCTTCTTCTTCTTCCCCAACTCCAACTCCGAAACCTCAAAAACCCTAGCATTCATTTTTCACATATCCATCCTCCAAATCAGAAATTCCAAAACCCTATCTCAATTGTCAAAACCTTAACTCATCCACATCTTCACATCCTCTCTCTTGTTGTTGCCCCCGACACACTCTGACCAAATTGGGTCCTCATATAAGGTATCTCCTACTCTACCTTTTTTTATCTTTTATAATATTTGAGTTTGTTTCATGGCAAGATTATTGATATATCGAGGGTAATATTTGTAAATGTTGGGTATAAATTGATTGTGTGTCAGAGGAAAACATATATATCCAAGATGTTGAAATTTCATTATTGCTTGATTGAATATGCATTAACGAAAAGAGCTAGGGTGTTGGGAACAATTGATTCATAAGAATTCGCATGGGTTTTCGTACTTCATATTTAGTAGCTTAATATTAGTGTAATTAAGTTATGTGTGTGAATTGATAATGAACGGCAAATTTGTCCCTTTATGTATAGGTATGTACTATAAAATTCCTATTTGGTTATATTATGGGGGAGAAATACTTCGAGACTAAAGCTAGGAGTTTGTTATAAAAGTGTTGAACCGGAAATAGTTTGGGCTCATCGTAATATCACAAAGCAAGATCTAGTAGAGAATGTTTAAAAATTAACTAACTAGGATAGAGATGAATGAGTGTTAAAATCTTAGCTCGGTATGCAGCTGAAAAATGCGAAGGACAATATTTTATGGCGGTGCCTATAGTTGATGATGACGCTCTTATTGTAATGATTGCATGATCACTTGATCTGAACTCTAGTTGGACTGCAGTGGAGTTATATATAAAGCAAATTTAAGATTCCTAACGGTCAGTCACATGTTATTCGTGAGTCAAGCCCCGTACGTGAAGTGACGACCAGTGAGATGAGTCTTAATCATCCTCTTGAATTGCATGCAAGATTGTCGCCTCCACATGAAGACATATTCACAATTCCAACACGACCAAATCCCATAGAATATGAGTTGCCACGGTCTTCTAGTTTGATACACACTTTTGTTGATAATGAAAACATTATTCAATCCTTCCATTATGCTATTATTAACAATGAGTTATTAGAAGATGAAGAAGAAGGAGAATATGTGGAAGATTTAGAAGCCGATGAAGATGAAGAATATGTGCATCTAGATGATAATGTTAATGATGTTGAGGACTTGCAACATGATGTCCAATGGGCAGTCCCCCTGACTAATTCCCGAGTGCAATTGTACTTGAGTTAGAATCAGTTGACTAGGTTAACAATGTGAGGTTAACAATGTGAGGGTATGTCATTATGATGAAAAGTCTTGTGGCTCACCCAACCCACGTGAATTGTACATTGGGCAGAAGTTTTCAACCAAAGATGATGTGCGACATGCGGTGAAGATGTTCTCCATTAAGGAACATCGAGAATTCGTCATAGTGAGGTTGAACAAAACCGTATATTCCGTGAAATGTAAAATGACACCAAAGGTTCGTGCAAAAGAGGTCCAGGTAGCAAATTCCGATGTGGTAGAGCCAGGTTGTCTGTGGAGAATCATTCCAAAATGCCAAACAAATTTCATGGTGAAGAAATTGCAAGAGCCACAAACATGTCCCAGTCCTACACTGAATCAAGACTACAGAAAAGTTGATTCTAAGCTGGTTTCAAATTTGATTTTGAAAGTTGTGAATACACAATTAGGATTAACACCGAAGGCAATTATCAAGATAGTGTTGGTTCAATGCAATTATAAGATTTCTTACCATAAGGCTTGACGAACAAAATAGAGAGCTATTGGGAGGTTGTTTGGAGGGTTTGAGAAAGCGTATACGAAGTTACTTCCTCTTTTATTGGCACTACATGCACCAAATCCCGACACTTATGTCCATTATGATAAGGTTGTGTCTAGTTCCGACGAGGAAACATTCAAGAGAGTATTTTGGACATTTGCGGCTTCGATTGAAAATTTTAAATCTTGCAGACTGGTTATTAGTACTAATGGAACACATTTTTATGGAAAATACAAGGGTTGTTTATTGATAACAATGTCACCAAACACAAATGATCGGCTATTTCCATTTGTATTTGCAATAGTAAATGGAAAGAGTATAGAAAGTTGGACTTGGTTCATGAGTTGTATTATATACTTTGTCACTGATCGCCAAGGGTTATGTATTATTTCTGATCGTCATGTGGGTATCTTATCGTGCATGGATCTGAAAAACAAAACATGGAATGAGCCACATGCATATTATCGTTATTGTACGCGGCTTTTTGCTTATAATTTGTTTTAGAAAATTCAGTAACAAGGATTTGAGAAATGAAATGAAGGTGGTAGCATGTCAAAATCAGCCGAATAAAATTTGAAAAAACTGGTAGAGATTGAAAAGATAAAAATTGAGGTTGTCAATTGACTCAAGGAGAAACCAATTAAGAAATTGGCACTTGTTACATTGAGGACGTCAATATGACATGATGACTACGAATTTATCAAAAACTTTCAATTATGTTTTGAAAGTGGTTCGTAGTTTGTCCGTGTCGGCAATTATGGAGATGATATTCTATCGTCTCAATAGTTACTTTACCGAATGTCGTCAAGATGCACAAAAGCTTATAAGTGAAAGGAATATTTGACCTCCGCTAGTTCAACAAATTCTTGATATACGGCGTGAGAGAGCTAATATGCATGAATCTATAATGTTTGATCATAATCCTCGTATATTTCAAATAATAACACGTATTCGTGTTGAAAGTAGCCAGCAAAAAGGTGAAAAATTGCATACCATTGACCTGGGATCGTGCACTTGTACTTGCCCAAAATTTTAGCTCTACCACATTCCATGTTCTCATGTATTGGCGGTTTATGCATCCGGGCAGTTGATTACCGTCCTTATGTTTATCCATTCGATTCTACCGATTGCTTAGTACATACTTGGACCACATTTAATCCTATGCAAGACCAAGCATACTGGCATTTCCAACTTGGACCGACACTCATAGCTGGTGCGACACAAGATATAGGAAATGTCGGCCTAGAACTATGCGTATTCGTAATAACATGGATGTCAGAAATGGTTCACGCACGGGGCTAACTTGTTCAAAATGCATTGAAAGATGACCCAACAGGAGTCATTGCCGGAGTAGAGGACCCTTAGGTAGTACTTCTATGTCACTTGTAGTTTGTATGTTTTTTTTAACGTTTTAATAATATGGTCATGTTCATACATTTAATAAAACTCATTAATTAATGCAGGACGAGATGAATCCAGCTACCGGTACAAGTGGCCGAGGACGGGGAACACGAACACGCGGTGGACGACCCCCGAAAAGTTCCACCAAGCCTTCCACTATTGGTGGTGGAGGACGCGGGCACACAGATTCCAATATACACAAGAATCTTGCTATTTTTTTGTGAATTGTTATGGTCTTGTAATAATTTGTGATATTTGGTGATGTTGTAAATGGAGATGTGTAATTTTGTGATATTTGTGATATTAGTCTAGTTTTGATTTTAGAGATTCGTGTAATCATTTGTATTGTTTGCGATAATTTGTGATTTGTGATGGTAGATGTGTTTTTTTTCGAACAATATGATGGGGATGATTAAAATGGAGAGTTACGATGTTGAGATGTTGAGATGTTGATGGTTGAAATATTTGAAATAAAGAGTTAAAGTTGTGACGGGCGTATTTTGTGATGTTTTGTGATGTTATTGATTATGTGGATTAGTGTATATGAAATTTTACTTGTAAACGAGAAGCTTCGATATTTATTTTCATTATATCAAAGCTTTCAAGTGGGGTTGCTGGTGGGAATAGCGACCTCAGTTGAAATGAAGTCGTTGTTCCCACTAGCGACCTCAGTTGGGATGAATTGTCCTTACTCTATGTTAGTTGTATGATTTTTTGACACAACTGTGGTCATTATTCTCAATAGTGACCTTAGTTGTGAAGAATTTTGACTAGCTCTCTGTTAGATTTGCGAAAAAATTACACAACTAAGGGCACCAATTGGAATAGCGACCACTGTATATTGTGGTCATTATTCTCAATAGCAACCTCAGTTGTGTAGGATTTTGACTAGCTCTCTGTTAGATTTGCAAAGAAATCTTCCCAAACTAAGGCCTCTATTGGGAATAGTGATCACTGTATACTGTGGTTGCTATTCTCAATAGCGACCTTAGTTTTGCAGGATTTTGAATTGCTCTTTGTTAGATTTGCAAAATAAATCACACAATTAATGTCGCTATTCCCAATATCGACTTTATTTTGGGTTGATTTCTTCGCAAATCTAACAGAGAGCTAGTCAAAATCTTACACAACTGAGGTGGCTATTAGGAATAGCGACCACTGCTGTGTCAAAAAATCTCACAGCTAATAGAAAGTAAGGAAAATCCATCACAATTGAGGTCGCTAGTGGGAACATCAACTTCATTTTATCTGAGGTTGCTAATCCCACCAACGACTTCAGTTGAAAGCTTTGATATAATGAAAATAAATATCAAAGCTTCTTTATTTACAAGTCAAATTTCATATATACCAATCCACATAATCAATGAACATCACAAAATACGCTCATCACAACTTTAACTCCCCATTTCAAATATTTCAACCATCAACATCTCAACATCTCAACATTTCAATATCTCGCCTTATTCAAATCTCCATTTCAACCATCAAAATCACATATTTTAACACAACTACTTCAAATCTCCATATACAACATCACAAATACCGCAAACATCACAATATCACACATTTACCATTATGACATAAAAATATATCACAAACATTCAATAGCAAGATTGTTATATATTAAGTTATATATTATATTTTGAGAGATATTAGTTAAGTCTCATATCGAATAATGTATTGATTTAGTCTTCTCTTTTCTTCTATATATATATATACACTAGATTTTACCATGGGCACGTGTCTATGGCACGTCTTCAGAACGATACATCATATGAAAGTCTTGTAAACAGTAAAACAACAATCATGTAGTTCAAGTTTGAATAGTAAAACAATAATTAGTTGTAAATAAAAGTCCATGTTTCCATTAGTATATGTTGAAAAATAATTATAAATGGGGGTGTAAAATTCAAATTCTTAGAACTTTGAGTATGAAAAATGATGAAATTTAACTGTTAATGAGATATTTGTTATTTTCAAAGTAACATGTGCAATAAAAAATGTATAAAAAATCTGAAAATTTACAAACCTGAAATATGAAAATATAAATTTTTGAGTAAATAGAGAGAGAGAAATAAATAAATAAATAAATGAGTTGTTTTGGGGGGATTTGAATTTGAGTTTTGGGAGAAACGTTTGGGCGGGAAAATATGTTTTGTGAGGTTAGATCTGGATCATTGATTTCATCCCTATTGAATGAGAGCCACTTGATAGATTTCTTTGTGTTTTATTATTATTATTATTATTATTATTATTATTATTATTATTATTATTATTATTATTATATATATATATATATATATATATAATTTGGGGAAAATTTTTGGGCGGGAAAATATGTTTTGTGAGGTTAGATCTGGACCATTAATTTCAACCCTATTGAATGAGAGCCACTTGATAGCTTTCTTTGTGTTTTATTATTATTATTATTATTATTATTATTATTATTATTATTATTATTATACATATATATAGAAAGAGAGAGAGAGAGAGAGAGAGAGAGAGTTTTAAATAAATAAAGGAGTTGTTTTGGGGGGAATTTTTTTTTTTTTTTGGGGGGGGGGGGGGGGGGATGTGTTTTGTGAGCTTAGATCTGGGCCTTTGATTTTAGGGAGATTGAAGGATAGCCACTTGATAGCTTTCTTTGTGTTTTATTTTATTTATATATATATATATATATATATATATATATATATATATATATATATATATATATATATATATATATATATATATATATAGGGAAATGCTCCATTGAAAACGTACTGTAGCGTGGAAAACGTTAAAACAAGCCTAGGTCGTTGTTGGGAACAATTCACAACATTTGCGTTTTCAATGGAGCATTTCCCATATATATATATATATATATATGAGCGTTCTTCGGTTGCAAACGGGCCGGAACGGGTCGGTTCGCACGGACCCGTGCGAACTTCGATCTGGACCGATCCAACGGTCCAGTTTTTTTTTTTATCAGATCTTGCCTTAACCCGTCGTTGGGAAGAACGGGTTAAGGCAAAATTTGATAAAAAATAATAGCCTTAACCCGTTCTTGGGAATAACGGGTTAAGGCTATATTTTTTCATTTTCGTCGACATACAGTTCGTCTTCTTTCTTCCGCTCTCTTCTTGTTTCTTCGACGAACTCAAACCCAAAACGACGAAAAAAACCCTAAAAAACCCTAGCTCCGACGCTCGAACTCCCTCGAACTCCCAACACCGAAGATCATAACCTTCGAACCCCGACGATCGAAACCCTAGCTTCTCTTCCCCAGTTCGTTACGAAATCGGAGCTCTACATTTCTCTTCCAAACCGATCGCTTGCTTGATTTGGACCTATCCCGTAAAGTACACACTATTTCTTTACCCCAATAATCTACATTTGTAATTTTTTTTTTGAATTTGTGTGTAGTAATTTATTTAGAAATTGGAAAAAAATTTAAATGCATTAGTAGATTTTAGAGGTAGAATCGGGTTGACCTCAAGTATATTCAATTGCCGAATTACGTTGCTTGCATTAGTATCTTGTAGAATTAGAACTGTATATACGAAATTAGTTAGAATTTTCAGTGCGGTTATGGTTGAAAACCCTGCGAACGACCGTAAAAAAAATACAAAACTTTCCGAGTAGGTTCGTCTCACGTAGTACCAGCCACACCAACTTGTAGAAGCGAGTTTCGACTCACGGTTCGAGAGATACGGCCGCGTATCGCTTTCGGTTGGAAAAAAACAAGTATAGCGGTGCACGGCCGTATATCGCAAACCGTGACACGAAACTCGCTTCTACAAGTTCGGGTGGCTTCCCCTACGTGAATCCGACCAAGTCGGTAAGTTTTATAATTTTCGGATGCCGTTTGCACGGTTTTCTCAACTTCCTCGCATTACAAGTTTTAGACCTAGAATTTTGTAAGTACGGTTAGATTAGATTAGAAAACCCTTCAAACGACCTCCAAAAAATACGAAACCGTGCGAGTTGGTTGGTGACACCTAGGAGAAGCCAAACCAACTTGTAGAAGTGAGTTTCGACTCACGGTTCGAGAGATACGGCCGCGTACCGCTTACGGTTGGGAAAAAACCGAGTAAAGCGGTAGACAGTCGTATCTCGCGAACCGTGACTCGAAACTCGCCACTACAAGTTCGGGTGGCTTGCCCTACGTGAATCCGACCAAGTCGGAAAGTTTTATAATTTTCGGATGCCGTTTGCGCGGTTTTCTCAACTTCCTCACACTACAAGTTTTAAACTTAGAATTTTCTAAGTGCGGGTAGATTAGAAAACCCTTCAAACGGCCTCCAAAAAATACGAAACTTTGCGATTAGGTTGGTGTCACCTACGAGAAGCCAAACGAACTTGTAGAAGTGAGTTTCGACTCACGGTTCGAGAGATACGGTCGCGTATCGCTTTCGGTTGAAAAAAACTATTATAAAGCGGTATACGGTCGTATCTCGCAAACCGTGAGTCGAAACTTGCTTCTACAAGTTCGGGTGGCTTGCCCTACATGAATCCGACCAATTGTGAAAGTTTTAAAATTTTCGGGTGCCGTTTGCGCGGTTTTCTCAACTTCCTCGCACTACAAGTTTTAGACTTAGAATTTTCTAAGTTCGGGTGGATCAGAAAACCCTTCAAATGGCCTCCAAAAAATACGAAACTTTGCGATTAGGTTGGTGTCACCTACAAGAAGCCAAACGAACTTATAGAAGTGAGTTTCGACTCACGGTTCGAGAGATACGGTCGCGTATCGCTTTCGGTTGAAAAAAACTATTATAAAGCGGTATACGGTCGTATCTCGCAAACCGTGAGTCGAAACTCGCTTCTACAAGTTCGGGTGGCTTGCCCTACGTGAATCCGACCAATTGGGAAAGTTTTAAAATTTTTAGGTGCCGTTTGCGCGGTTTTCTCAACTTCCTCGCAGTATAAGTTTTAGACTTAGAATTTTCTAAGTGCGGGTAGGTTAGAAAACCCTTCAAACGGCCTCCAAAAAATAAGAAACTTTGCGATTATGTTGGTGTCACCTAAGAGAAGCCAAACGAACTTGTAGAAGTGAGTTTCGACTCACGGTTCGAGAGATACGGTCGCGTATCGCTTTCGGTTGAAAAAAACTATTATAAAGCGGTATACGGTCGTATCTCGCAAACCGTGAGTCGAAACTCGCTTCTACAAGTTCGGGTGGCTTGCCCTACGTGAATCCGACCAATTGGAAAAGTTTTAAAATTTTTGGGTACCGTTTGCGCGGTTTTCTCAACTTCCTCGCACTACAAGTTTTAGACTTAGAATTTTCTAAGTTCGGGTAGGTTAGAAAACGCTTCAAACGGCCTCCAAAAAATACGAAACTTTGCGATTATGTTGGTGTCACCTACGAGAAGCCAAACGAACTTATAGAAGTGATTTTCGACTCACGGTTCGAGAGATACGGTCGTGTATCGCTTTCGGTTGAAAAAAACTATTATAAAGCGGTATATGGTCGTATCTCGCAAACCGTGAGTCGAAACTCGCTTCTACAAGTTCGGGTGGCTTGCCCTACGTGAATCCGACCAATTGGAAAAGTTTTAAAATTTTCGGGTGCCGTTTGCACGGTTTTCTCAACTTCCTTGCAGTACAAGTTTTAGACTTAGAATTTTCTAAGTGCGGGTAGGTTAGAAAACCCTTCAAACGGCCTCCAAAAAATACGAAACTTTGCAATTATGTTGGTGTCACCTAAGAGAAGCCAAACGAACTTGTAGAAGTGAGTTTCGACTCACGGTTCGAGAGATACGGTCGCGTATCGCTTTCGGTTGAAAAAACTATTATAAAGCGGTATACGGTCGTATCTCGCAAACCGTGAGTCGAAACTCGTTTCTACAAGTTCGGGTGGCTTGCCCTACGTGAATCCGACCAATTGGGAAAGTTTTAAAATTTTCGGGTACCGTTTGCGCAGTTTTCTCAACTTCCTCGCACTACAAGTTTTAGACTTAGAATTTTCTAAGTTCGGGTAGGTTAGAAAACGCTTCAAACGGCCTCCAAAAAATACGAAACTTTGCGATTATATTGGTGTCACCTACAAGAAGCCAAACGAACTTATAGAAGTGATTTTTGACTCACGGTTCGAGAGATACGGTCGCGTATCGCTTTCGGTTGAAAAAAACTATTATAAAGCGGTATACGGTCGTATCTCGCAAACCGTGAGTCGAAACTCGCTTCTACAAGTTCGGGTGGCTTGCCCTACGTGAATCCGACCAATTGGGAAAGTTTTAAAATTTTCGGGTGCCGTTTGCGCGGTTTTCTCAACTTCCTCGCAGTACAAGTTTTAGACTTAGAATTTTCTAAGTGCGGGTAGGTTAGAAAACCCTTCAAACGGCCTCCAAAAAATACAAAACTTTGCGATTATGTTGGTGTCACCTAAGAGAAGCCAAACGAACTTGTAGAAGTGAGTTTCGACTCACGGTTCGAGAGATACGGTCGCGTATCGCTTTCGGTTGAAAAAAACTATTATAAAGCGGTATACGGTCGTATCTCGCAAACCGTGAGTCGAAACTCGCTTCTACAAGTTCGGGTGGCTTGCCCTACGTAAATCCGACCAATTAGGAAAGTTTTAAAATTTTCGGGTGCCGTTTGCGCGGTTTTCTCAACTTCCTCGCAGTACAAGTTTTAGACTTAGAATTTTCTAAGTGCGGGTAGGTTAGAAAACGCTTCAAACGGCCTCCAAAAAATACGAAACTTTGCGATTATGTTGGTGTTACCTACGAGAAGCCAAACGAACTTGTAGAAGTGATTTTCAACTCCAGATTCGAGAGATACGGCCGCGTATCGCTTTCGGTTGAAAAAAACTATTATAAAGCGGTATACGGTCGTATCTCGCAAACCGTGAGTCAAAACTCGCTTCTACAAGTTCGGGTGGCTTGCCCTACGTGAATTCCACCTAGACGGAAAGTTTTAAAATTTTCGGATGCCGTTTGCGCTGTATTGCTCTATTTCCTCCCATTATAAGTTTTAGAATTAGAATTTTCTAAGTGCGGGCCGTTTATAAAACACTTCAAATCACCTCCAAAAAATACGAAACTTTTCTCCTTTTCAAGTTGTGGTGGCTTGCGCACTTATAAAAACACCAAATACAACGGTTTAGTACCCCTAACTATTCTCCTCTTCACAGTTTCTTAGGTATGGACAGTTTCGAAGGAAGTTCTGTTGCCGGGGATAAATTTGTTCGTGCACAACAACTTGGCGAGTATCTTCCTCATGTTGACGAGCACCTAAAACCGAAGATTGGTATGACATTTCCCACCCTTGAGGATGCAGAAAAATTTTATTCATCATATTGCAAATGTGCGGGATTCGCTATGCGTAAGGGTGGAAATAAATATAAGGAAAACGATGTAGTGGATAAATTATACGTCTGTAATAAAGCCGGGGAGTCACCGAATAGCTATAATGAAACCAGACGAGGTACAACTTCTAGAACGGGTTGCAAAGCTTTCATCCGTGTGAAAATAAACCCACATAGTACTTCACAAAGTGATTTGTGGATTATTTATTCGTTAAATGAAGCACACAATCACGAATTTACTTCACCCGGTAGACGTCACTTGCTACCTCGAAACCGTGAATTGACTAAGACAGATAAAAATGTAATTGGTCAACTTACCGAGGCTAATGTCCCTGTATGCAAACAAATGCTATTCTTTGAAGGTGCAAGTGGAGGTAATGAGAAAATTGGATTCACTGAAACCGATGTAAGAAATCTCAGGAGAGACGAGATGGAAGGTTTAAAAGGACACGACGGACAAATGCTACTTGAGTTTTTTGAATCGAAAAAGGCGACCGATCCCTTATTCTATTTTGATTACCAATGTGACCCCGAAGGGCGATTGACACATTGTGTCTGGGTGGACGGTATCGCTAGAAATAATTACAAAGTATTTGCGGATGTTCTCTGCTTTGACGCTACCTACAACATAAACCGATACGGGATGTTGTTCGTACCATTTGTTGGATTCAACCATCATTGGCAATCAATATTCCTAGGTTGTGGGTTCATCCCCAATGAGAAGACATCCTCATTTGAGTGGTTCTTTGAAAAGTGGCGTGCTGCAATGCCATGTGATCCGATCAACATCGTGACAGATGAGGATCGCGGGATAACTTCTGCAATTTCCAAAGTTTTCCCAATCACGTCACATAGATATTGCATTTGGCATATTTTGGATAAGCTACCGCATGAAGTTCGAATGTCGAATAACGTTGATGAGTTCAGGGATGCTTTGAAGACTATTATTTATACGGCGGAATTTAAAACAGAATTCGAACAGAAGTGGAAAAATTTGATCTCTCAGTACAAATTAGAAAATAACAAATGGTTGAAGGAAAAATTTGAGATCCGTGAAAAATGGGCCCCTGTGTACGCAAGAGACTCATTTTGGGGGGGCATGTTGAGTACCCAACGTAGCGAATCGCTACATTCATCCTTGAAGCACCATACTCATAAAAAGTACTCACTACATGAATTTGCTATCATCTTTGACCGACTCTTAGTAAAACAAAGACACGATGAACTTAAAGAAACACATCGTAATCGCGAGGAGCGGCCAAAATTGAAGACCGAGTGGGCATTGGAGTCACAAATGGCAGAGACATACACTTTGAAGATTTTCTACAAATTTCAACAAGAAGTGGTCAAAAGCTTATTACTTAATGTGAGTTTAATTGCGAGTATGGATACACCGGATAGTGCAGCTTATTCTGTAACAGTTTGTGGAAATTCAGAACCGGGGAGGGTGATTTCTTATTGTAAAATCAGTAAAATTGCTAAATGCCCTTGTTCCATGTACTACTTCGTAGGCATTCCCTGCAAATATCTACTTGCAGTTATTCGGTTCACAGATCACACCGCACTACCCGAACAATATATTTGTAGGCGATGGACCAGGGATCAAATGAGGAGAAGCAGTATACCGGTTCCCAATAATATGGGCGACAATTTTGCTTCGCGTTATTGTGAACTGAGTATGCACTCAAGACATATGGTCGATCTTGGTTGTTCTTCAGAGCGAGGATACAAGTACATGCTCGACCACATGCTGAAGGGAATTGAAGGCTTTGCTAACATTGAGTCAATGAACAGCACACCACACGAAGGTAGCGCACAACCTGAGAGTGGTGGACAAGCACAGCACATGCACATGTAGGTGACCCTGTACAGTGCACCACAAAGGGGAGGCCTAAAAGGAAACGGTTGAAGTCGGTATGAGAAGGTCAAAAAACAAAGAGGCCAAGACTTTGCAGGACATGTCTTCGTGTCGTAGGCCACGATTCACGGAATTGCCCAAAAAATTTAGCAAGGTATTACATCAGAGATTTGGTATTTGTTAATTGGACTCAAACTTTGTTATTTTGGTCAGTACTAACTCATTCTTCTTCCTTTTTTTAGTGGATCGGTGGGCAATGAAGAAGCTCCAAACGCTGTAGAGAGTGATGATGACGAAGGCGAAGGTTCGTGCTAAGGGGGGCTTTAAGAAATTTATTAATATGTATGTCATATCAAAATTTCAAAATAATCACCGAATAATTGCCGAATTTTATATTGATTCGTGCAGATTTTTTTGAATTTTGACTGGATTGTTAACTTTGTTTTTTTTTTTTTTCTAGTATAGGTCCGGAATGAAACAAGTATAACGCGCCCAAATGGAAAGACGCAATGCGTTGAAAAATTGTGTTATTTTTGGATTGTATATATGTGTGGATAATTGCTGTATGCTTGTTTGGTACAAGTAAATTAATGATGTTTTTAATTATAATGTAATTTCTGTATGTCAGTTTATTTTGTGTATTTGTGAACAAAGATATGTTACTATGGATTTTGACCAGGCATTTTGGTTGTGAATGCTTATTGCTGTCGGAAAATGTGAAATTGGTAGATGTGTACAATTTGGGGAACTCGTTCTGTTTGTGAATTTTGTGTTAACGAAAATTGTCTGCATGCCGATGTGAACAGATTTTTTATTTGTGTTGGAGATTGTGTATTTTGTGCATAACCAATACTTCACATGTAAGTTCGGCCAATATCTCTTTTCTTAACCCGTTTTTGGCGTTAACGTTTTAATACAATCTAACCCGTTATCATAAATAACGGGTTAAGGAGATAGATATTGGCAGTACTTTGGTTCAATACTTCACATATAGGGGTTTTAGTTCGGCCAATATCTCTTTTCTTAACCCGTTCTTGGCATTAACGTTTTAATACAATCTAACCCGTTATCATAAATAACGGGTTAAGGAGATAGATATTGGCAGTACTTTGGTTCAATACTTCACATATAGGGGTTTTAGTTCGGCCAATATCTCTCTACTTAACCCGTTCTTGGCGTTAACGGTTTAATACAATCTAACCCGTTATCAGAAATAACGGGCTAAGGAGATAGATATTGGCAGTATTTTGGTTCAATACTTCACATATAGGGGTTTTAGTTCGGCCAATATCTCTCTACTTAATCCATTGTTGACGTTAACGGTTTATTTAACCTAACCCGTTATCAGCAATAACGGGTTAAAGAGATAGATATTCGCAGTACTTTGGTTCCAACACTTTCACATGTAGTGGCTGAAGCTCGGCCAATATCTCTCCACTTAGCCTGTTATTGGGAATAACGGGTTAGGTTAAGAATTCCTTACATTGCTTTCAACTTCGTGCTATCTTCTTGCCCTGATACATATACATATTTGTGCATTCTCCGCTTAAAAATATTATCAGAATAACTTTAACGGGTGTTGGACATATTTTCGTTTGTTGATACATATACAAGATATTGCATTCACAACAAGCCATTTGCAAAACAAAATTTATTCATATAAAGGAACATTACAAACTGGCACTAACATATTGTTTGAAGAAACAGAAAATTGAAGTTGAAATTAATTTAGTATACAAGTGCATGCTCGCTTTCTTCTCGGAAGTGGAAGGAAGGACTATTGACTCTGCCTTTTTTTGATTGCATAAGTAGCCAGTTGTACCCCCTGCATACAATTTCGTTCTCTACTGTTATACAGAATGTAAAAATCCTCGGCTTCCTTCGAAACTTAGTAGTAACCGTATATTAAAGGTACTTAACGACTTCTTGACACGCACTCCTCATATTCGTACTATTTGTGGTACGATTGTGAGGTGTGCATGCCAAGAAGTCGAAAAGTACCATGAATACACCGTGACACCCACCACTACTCCGTCCGACGAAAGCCAAGAATTTCTACATTCTGTGTAACAATAGAGAACGAATGTGTATGAAAGGCGTACAGTTGCTACATATGCAAACACACCTGGTCTTGCTAAAAAAATAGAAGACTAAGGAAAACACTGTGGGGAAAAAAAGGCAGAGCCAGCGGCCCTCCCTACTGCTTGAGAGAAACCGAGCATGCGCTTGTACACTGAAACAAGTCTCTCTGCTCCTGCATCTCCATACACAAGAACAATTATAGGCGACCATCCTTGAACTCAAGAGGTCTTGAATGCATAAATAGCCAGTTGCACCCCCTGCATACAAGACCCGTTCTCTATTGTTATACAGAATGTAAGAATCCTCTGCTTCGTCGGCCGGAGTAGTAGTGGGTGTAACCGTATATTCAAAGTACTTAACGACTTCTTGACACGCACTCCTCATATTCGTGATATTTGTGGCACGATTGTGAGGTTTGCATGCCAAGAAGTCGAAAAGTACCATGAATACACCGTGACACCCACCACTACTCCGTCCGACGAAAGCAGAGAATTCTTACATTCTGTGTAACAATAGAGAACGAATGTGTATGAAAGGCGTACAAATGCTACTTATGCTAACACATATAAAATCTAAAAAAATAGAAGACTAAGAGAAACACTGTGGAAAAATGGGTAGAGCCGGCATCCCTTCTCTAATCTTGCCATTCTTCATACACAAGCACAATTGTAGGGGTCTTGAAGAGAAGAAGAGAACATTGATTACACCTCAATTTTCTTCTACAACTTCAGCTTTGTCTTCCCTATTGGGAAGAAAGAGGGGTCTTGAAGAGAAGAGGA
The DNA here is from genome assembly GCA_017893485.1 of Hemerocallis citrina. Taxonomy (NCBI): domain Eukaryota; kingdom Viridiplantae; phylum Streptophyta; class Magnoliopsida; order Asparagales; family Asphodelaceae; genus Hemerocallis; species Hemerocallis citrina. Next base: position 152,601,060 of record CM030368.1, on the reverse strand, counting down.
GAACATTGATTACACCTGGTTTCAAACAGGTAGAAGAGAAGAGGAGACCACTTATGAAGAATGAGGAGACTCCATTTGAGTTCTCCTGACGAGAAGGAGAGGAGACTCCTTCTTGAAGAGAAGAAGATCAAAGGTCCCTCATATAGGCTAGAAAATTCAGTGGGGAGCATGATAGGACCAAAGAATGTAGAGAGGGCTGTTGCTAAATAGAGAAGGGATAAGCACAAAATGGAAGGGACAAGGATGGATTAAACATAAAGAAAGGTTCACAAGATGAAATTAGCAGTTAGTCAACCATGTTATGAGCCAATTTTCGGAAAGGAGCAGCAAGGACAACAATTGTCCCCACCAAATTGATACACATCTCAACTTGTACAGTGTCTGTAAAATTCATAACACTTAACCCGTTGTCGCCAAGAACGGGTTAAGTGTTATTGGTTTCTGCCAAAGTACTTTAACTTAACACGTTAATGATGATAACGGGTTAAGTACTTGTACCCGTGATCGTCAGTAACAGGTTAGGTGTACATAAATCATTTATACTCATAATTTTTAAATCGCATGTAAAACAAATGTTACCAATGTGGAGGTAATAGGTAATAAGTTAATATTTGTAACAGGTAATAGGTAATCATTTATGATAAACTACAAATATTAAATACGTTAATATTTGTAGCTTGGAGGTAATAGGTAATAAGTTACCAATGTGGAGTTTATAGATATTTAAGTTCTATCATTAATCACATACGCCTCTCCACTCTTTACGTACATTTCCTTCTGAACTCTACAAAATAGACAGTCATATGTATGTGGTTTGTTTTTATATATTTTTTTTTAATTTCTTGGCTAGCCACGTAACTAACCAATATAAAATTGATCACATCAAACGGATATTAAAATTAACACAAATTTATTTGTATTTTGGTTCATAAAAAACAATATAAAAAATATTGTAGGTTAGGGTTAGGGTTAGTATAGGGTTAGTAGGGTTACGGTTAGGGTTAGGGTTAGGGTTAGGGTTGGAGTATCCACTTATTTTCTCTTCGTAGCAGACACTTTAATATGGAAAAAACCTAAAGTGCATATACAAAAAATTATCGCCACATGTAGCCTACATATTGGCTACATCCACATGTATATCGCCAAATGTAGAGTTTCCACTCATTTGGCTTTTAATAGTGTCTGCTTTGAGATTGAGTTCTACTTATTTAGCTTGTTATGGGGGAAAAACCACATGTAGATCCCACATGTACCTTATATAAGGGAAAAACCACATGTAGATCCCACATGTACCCTATACAGGGGAAAAACCACATGTAGATTCCACATGTAGTCTTTATGGGGGAAAAACCACATGTAGATCCCCACATGTAGTCTATGTATGGGAAAAACCATATGTAGATTCCCTAACGTGGGTACATGAGGGATGCACTTATTGTGGAAGGACTGATAAGAATCATTTTAGGCTATCTTGCTGGTCCTCATTCTAATTTGCGGTGCTGAGATCCCTAATGGAAAGGCCTAACCAGATGCGTCACGTGATCCGCATCTCGTCATCAGATGAGATTAATTGGCGATCAAGAACTGGATCTGTACATGGGATCCGCATCCCATTTTAAATAGTGTCTGCGATAATAGTAGGCGGATGCTGAGTTATGCTTGTTTAGCTTGGTGCTTTTTGCCACTTAGGTGTATGTTCAAATTTTTCTGACTTGTGGTGGTCACTTGGCTTAGATGACAACACCACTTCTTGTGTGAAGACCACATGTAGATTCCCACATGAAGTCTACATGGGTGAAAAACCACATGTATAATCCCACATGTAGCCTATACAGGCAAAAAACCATATGTAGATTCCCACATGAAGTCTATATGGGTGAAAAACCACATGTACCACTTAATATGTAGCCTATGTATGGGAAAAACCATATGTAGATTCCCTAATGTGGGTACATGGGGCATGCACTTATTGTGGAAGGACTGACAAGAATCATTTTAGGCTTTCTTGCTGGTCCTCATTCTAATTTGCCGTTGATAGACTCTAACTTCTGCTTGTCTTCATAGTAGAACAAGTTTAATATTAGAAAAACCACATGTAGATCCCACATGTAGCCCATATGGGAGAAAAATCACATGTAGATCCTAAAATCCACGTACAAAAAGACCAATAACGGGTTTGGATCTAACACTGATGATAATGGTATTCCTAATGGAAAAGCCCATCTGTGTTATTAGAGCGCAATGCCACCAGGTCTAATATAGATGGCTAACAAAAACTGGATCGGATCACATGTGTGGCCACGAGTTCACATGTAGTAGCACAATCAGTGCATGTGGGAGAAGATACTGCTTTGATTGACTGATGAGGGTATTCCTAATAGCGGGTTTGGAACAACTGTAATGATGAGCTATTCCTAATGGAAAAACCCCTCTGTGTTATTAGAGCGCAGTGCCACCAGATCTAATATAGATGGCTAACAAAAACTGGATCGGATCACATGTGTGGGCACGAGTTCACATGTAGTGGTACAATAAAGACATGTGGGAGTAGATATATTTGATTGACTGATGGATCGATGGATTCATTAGTGTGGGAATTTAGAACGGCCTGTTAATGTACTACAAGTTAACGACTCGTACCACAAATTAAGATACTTGCCATGTTTAACATGTGGTTCCACATGTTACGAAGTCAAATATAGATGTGGGGATCCACAAATATGAACTGAATTAACCAAAACAAAACACATGCACTCACCAATAACCCTATCTTAACCTAACCCTAACCCTAACCCGACACTAACCCTACCTTAACCTAACCTTAACCCTCGGTACCAAAAAACGACTTCATCAAATTTTTTTACCTTCACAAAACTTATTATGGTAACAAATTTAGAGTGGTTAGTTACGGGAGAATAAATGGAAATTAATAAAAATAATAAACAATTTATGGGCATATTAATGTCACCTTACACAGTTCAGGAGACAGTTCTCGCAAAGAGTGAAGAGAAATTTTTAGAAAACCCAAAATTTATTCAACACCTTAAACCGTTATTCACGAGAACGGGTTAAGTAACCTTAACCCGTTAAGATCAAGCACGGGTTAAGTACTTCGATTTTTGGCAGTATAATTTGAAAACTTGGATAGGGCCCTGGCAATAACACTCTACATAACCCGTTCTTGCGAAGGACGGGTTAAGTTAAGTTAACACGTTATTCCCAAGAACGGGTTAAGTACAGCATATTGGCAGTACTTTGATCTGTAGGAATTAAATGTCTGCCAATATCGCTATACCTAAGCCGTTGTCGTGAAAAACGGGTTAAGGCAATATAACCCGTTGTTAGCAGTGACGGGTTAAGTAGATCCATATTAGCAGAACTATACCAAAACTTGGTCTGTAGGCTTCCAAACGACTGTCAATATTTCTCTACCTAACCCGTCCTTCCTGATAACGGGTTAAGCTAATTAACCCGTTATCGTGAATAACGGGTTAAGAATATACGTTTGTGCAGCAGTTAAGTTCTTGTTTTGGGTGGTGTACATTTTTCCTGATACGGAAACGACTTCATCAAATGTTCTTCACAAATTCACAAATGAAGGCGCAGCACAGTAAATAATACAACAGCTATCTTCACAAGAAAGTTGACGGCGTACAAATGTCCAATAACGACCAACCACTTAATTACTTTAAATAAATTTAATATTCAAAAATTTACAACAAAATTATACATATAAGATTGCACATGGCCAAAAGACAATTATTCACAAATGACGCCGTTCTCGAATTTGGCTTGCATCCCACGCCCCAAAATTCACATACAACAATTTATCAACGTAGAAACAAACAATACGTTAGTTACTGCAGTAACAAAATCACCAACCAAAAGATACGCTATTACAGACTCAGTACAGATTACCGTCTACGGCCATCCCGCTTGCGACCGCTTGGTGTGAATTGATTGGGAGGTTGCCGTGTCCTTTTAGGATTTCGCCGTGCGCCATGTGTTTGGGGAGAATCAGAATCATCCAACGACTGTTCCTCATTAGTACCTTCGGGATTTGGCTCTTCTCGTGCTTGTTGTCGCCCGCAGATTAGAATTCCCCTACTAACAGTTTGTTTTCGCTTCTTACTTATTGGCGGCACGTTGGCGCTCAAATAGGCCTCAACCTGTGGACCTTCACCCGCGTCCTCCAGAGTACGACGGCACGGGGCTAAATCTCCCGGATTACCGTCTTGAAGCTGTCGGGTATCCCAGTCTTCAGGACGCGAGCAGCTGTTCGGACAACCTCCCATGCGTTTTCAATCTACAGTTGGTGAAAAATTCCAATTTAAACATCATTCAAAATTAGTGTACATCAATTAAACACAGTACATGCGTACAAACTATATGAAATTTGACTGACCGCTTTTCGATGTGCCTCAGCCCTTGGTTGGTACATCAGCTGGGAGGAGGAATATGATGGAGGTGGATCTACCTGGGTGGGGGGAATCGGAAGTTGCACCCCAGCTGGTACGGCGGCCGTTGGAGAAACGAACAACCGGGTTATTCGCTTGTACCACATCATGTATGCCTGCTGGAGGGAGCCATCGTATGGAATCGCGACATACATCAAATTCAGTGTCATTTGACGCCGCATGGTGTTCCAGTTGGCTACATGATAACGATGAAAATCAGCCCAATCGAAGTTGGGCACCTGTCCCGTTCCCCTGACCTCGTGTAACTTTTTATCGTAAGACCTGACATCGGGAATCTTTTGTTGATATCCGAATTGCCGCAGGACCCTGTCAGGATACTGGAACTCCACAACCGAAAAGTTCACAAGAGGTGCAGCCGTCAACCAAAGGGATCTGTCTAGGCAGACTGGAGGAACGCGTTGCAACCTGTCGGCCGAGTACGGTTCCCAGTTGACGAACACGTCCCGCAGGTTGTCCAACTCATCTCTGTAGTAGGTCAGCGATTGGCGTGGGTTATCGACCCACGTGTGTCGGCCGGCCCAATATGCTCCTACAGGAGGTAACAACTCTGCTGCCCCCGGGTCGGCCAAAAATTCCAGTGTAGGCTTAATAATACGGGGACGTCCGATGTGGATGCGTTCCCAACTCCATATCTGCATCAGCACCATGGGGCCACCCATCTGTACGCCACCTAAAGAACATGTACACAAATTCCTGTATAGTAGCGCCAGTGCCGCACTCCCCCAACTAAAGCGACCCGCATATCGGAAATCCTCCAACAACCGTAGGTACATCAGCGGCACGGTTGATCCGGATGAGTTCGGGAAGATAAGTCCCCCTATCAAACTAAAAATGTATGCACGTGCATAGTACGTCAGGTCATCCTCACCCGACTCGGGGTTCAAATATTCCTCCTCGAACTGAAATTTTAACCAGGTGATGTAAAGTGATTTACCCTCGAAAGCGTCATCCATCACCTCTTGCTCCGCTTTAAGCTTCACAGCTTCTATTTGTTCATTCAATACATCTTCATCAGAATCTGCGGGGGCATTTTCGCGGATATTTTTTTCGGCGGCCTCTTGCATTTGGAGAACTACCAACTACAGGTCGATACCGAGTAAGTCTCGAACAACTTCAACTCGATCGAAGTCCATGTTCCCCGTCACGGCAAACCCATCGACTGGTAGTCATGTTATCATTGCCACATCCTGTAGGGTCACAGTCATCTCACCCACAGGCAGGTGGAATGTGTGGGTCTCCGGCCTCCATCGCTCGACTAGAGCTGTAAGGAGTGGCCGATCTAGCTTCACAGAGTGAATGAATCTTGCTCCGTAGAAACCGGCCTCTACCACATACGGCGTGATACGGTCATCCTAAGGAAGAACTGTGTGCTTCCGGAAATTTAATTTTTTATCGGACCCATTCCACACGGCTTCCGATCGGTGTTTGGGTTGCAGGGTGAGTATGCTTGTGTCCACGGGTCCGGGTGATGTAACCGAGGACGACGGACCTGCCTCAGCCGATGTGGATTGACGGCCACCAACCTGTACGAATAAATATAACAAATGTTATTATTGAGATAATGTTACATGTTTGTATTTAAAACCAATAATAGTAATCGATCTTACCTCAGTAGTTGGTGCGCCACTAGTGTTACCGGACTCGATTCTCGGTTGCCTTGTTCTAGCCATTTAGCTACCTGACAAAAAAATTAAAATGTTGTTGATAAAGATGACAACAAAACAAACATACCGAGATTATACTGAAAAACGCACGAACGAAAACAAATAAATCTATAAAACTTTCGTAAATAGGTCGGATTCAAGTAGGGCAAGCGACACCAACTTGTACAAGTGAGTTTCGACTCATGGTTTGCGATATACGACCGTATACCGCTTTATTAGGTTTTTTTCCAACCTTCAACCGATACGCGGCCGTATGTCTCGGACCGTGAGTTGAAATTCACTTCTACAACTTCGGGTCACTTCTCATAGGGAACACCTTACAACTCGCCAAGTTTCGTATTTTTTGGAGGTGGTTCGTATCGCTTTCTAATCGGCCCGTTTTAAAAAAAATTCTAAGTCAAAAACTTCTCACTTGAGGAATTGATGCAATACCGCGCAAACGGCATCCGAAAATTTTAAGACTTTCCATCTAGGTGGAATTCACATAGGGCAAGCCACCCGAACTTGTAGAAGTGAGTTTCGAGTCACGGTTCGCGAGATACGGCCGTCTACCGCTTTACTTGGTTTTTTCCCAACCGTAAGCGATATGCGGCCGTATCTCACGAACCGTGAGTCAAAACTCACTTCTACAAGTTGGTTTGGCTTCTCATGGGTGACACCAACCAAATCGCAAAGTTTCGTATTTTTTGGAGGTCGTTTGAAGGGTTTTCTAACCTACCCGCACTTACAAAATTCTAAGTCTAAAACTTCTCATTTGAGGAAGTTGAGAAAACCGCACAAACGGCATCCGAAAATTTTAAAACTTTCCGAGTTGGTCGGATTCACGTAGGGCAAGCCACCCGAACTTGTAGAAGCGAGTTTCGAATCACGGTTTGCGAGATACGGCCGTCTATCGCTTTACTAGGTTTTTTCCCAACCGTAAGCGATACGCGGCCGTATCTCACGAACCGTGAGTCGAAACTCACTTTTACAAGTTGGTTTGGCTTCTCGTAGATGACACCAACCAAATTGCAAAGTTTCATATTTTTTGGAGGCCGTTTGAAGGGTTTTCTAAGCTACCCGCACTTAGAAAATTCTAAGGCTAAAACTTGTAATGCGAAAAAGTTGAGAAAACCGCACAAACGGCATCCAAAAATTTTAAAACTTTCTGAGTTGGTCGGATTCACGTAGGGCAAGCCACCCGAACTTGTAGAAGCGAGTTTCGAGTCACGGTTTGCGAGATACGGCCGTCTATCGCTTTACTAGGTTTTTTCCCAACCGTAAGCGATACGCGGCCGTATCTCACGAACCGTGAGTCGAAACTCACTTCTACAAGTTCGTTTGGCTTCTCGTAGGTGACGCCAACCAATTCGCAAAGTTTCGTATTTTTTGGAGGCCGTTTGAAGGGTTTTCTAATCTACCCGCACTTAGAAAATTCTAAGTCTAAAACTTGTAGTGCAAGAAAGTTGAGAAAACCGCACAAACGGCACCCGAAAATTATAAATCTTTCCGACTAAATCGGATTCACGTAGGGCAAGCCACCCGAACTTGTAGAAACGAGTTTCGACTCACGGTTCGGGAGATACGGCCGTGTACCGGCTTTAGTTGTTTTTTTCCAACCAAAACCGATACGCGGCCGTATCTCTCGGACCGTGAGTCGAAATTCACTTCTACAACTTCGGATCACTTCTCGTACGTGTCACCAACCAAATCGCAAAGTTTCGTATTTTTTGGAGGCCGTTTGGAGGCTTTTCTAATCTACCCGCACTTAAAAAATTCTAAGTCTAAAACTTATAATGCGAGGAAGTTGAGAAAACCGCACAAACGGCATCCGAAAATTTTAAAACTTTCAGAGTTGGTCGGGTTCACGTAGGGAAAGCCACCCGAACTTGTAGAAGCGAGTTTCGACTCACGGTTTGCGAGATACGACCGTATACCGCTTTATAATAGTTTTTTTCAACCGAAAGCGATACGCGACCGTATCTCTCGAACCGTGAGTCAAAACTCACTTCTATAAGTTCGGGTGGCTTCTCCTTGGGGACACCAACTGGCCCACAAATTTTCGTATTTTTGGGAGGTCGTTCGAAGGGTTTTCTAATCTAATCGAACCGCACTTACAAAATTCTAAGTCAAAAATTCACATGCAGGGAAGTTGAGAAAACCGCACAAACGGCATCCGAAAATTCTAAAACTTTCCGACTTGGTCGAATTCACGTAGGGCAAGCCACCCGAACTTGTAGAAGCGAGTTTCGAGTCACGGTTTGCGATATACGGCCGTGCACCGCTATACTTGGTTTTTTCCAACCGAAAGCAATACGCGGCCGTAACTCTCGAACCGCGAGTCGAAACTCGCTTCTACAAGTGGGTTTGGCTTGTACTACGTGAGACGAACCTACTCGGAAAGTTTTGTATTTTTTTACGGTCTTTCGCAGGGTTTTCAACCATAACCGCACTGAAAATTCTAACTAATTTCGTATATACAATTCTAATTCTACAAGATACTAATGCAAGCAACGTAATTCGGCAATTGAATATACTTGAGGTCAACCCGATTCTACATCTAAAATCTACTAACGCATTTAAATTTTTTCCCAATTTCTAAATAAATTACTACACACAAATTCGATAAAAAATACAAATGTAGATTATTGGGTTAAAGAAATAGTGTATACCTTACGGAATAGGTCGAAATCAAGCCAAGCAATGGGTTTTGGAAGAGAACTAGGGTTCCGATTTCGTACCGAAGAGGGGAAGAGAATCTAGGGTTTCGATCGTCGGAGTTCGAGGATTTCGATCTTCAGAGTTGGGAGAGAAGAGGGAGTTCGAGGGTTTCGAGCGTCGGAGCTAGGGTTTTTTAGGATTTTTTTCCGTCGTTTGGGTTTGGGTTCGTCGAAGAAAGAAGAAGAGAGCGGAAGAAGAAGACGAACTGTATGTCAACGAAAATGAAAAAAGATAGTCTTAACCCGTTCTTGGGAAGGACGGGTTAAGGCCATTTTTTTTAATAAAATTTTGCCTTAACCCGTTCTTGCCAACGACGGGTTAAGGCAAGATTTTATTTAAAAAAATCTGGACCGTTGGATCTTTGATCCAACGGTTCAGATCGAAGTTCGCACGGGTCCGTGCGAACCGACCCGTTCCGGCCTGTTTGCAACCGAAGATCGCTCTATATATATATATATATATATATATATATATAAAGAGAGAGAGAGAATTAAATAAATAAAGGAGTTGTTTTGGGGGAATTTGAATTTATGTTTTGGGGAAAAACTTTTTTTTTGGGGGGGGGGGGGGGGGGGGGGGGGATGTGTTTTGTGAGCTTGAAGGAGAGCCACTTGATAGCTTTCTTTGTGTTTTATTTTATTTATTTATATATATATATAGGGAAATGCTCCATTGAAAACGTACTGTAGTGTGGAAAACGTGAAAACAAGCCTAGGCCGTTGTTGGGAACAATTCACAAGATTTGCGTTTTCAATGGAGCATTTCCCATATATATATATATATATATATATATATATATATATATATATATATATATATATATATATAAAGAGAGAGAGAGAGAGAGAGAGAGAGAGAGAGAGAGAGAGAGAGAGAGAGAATTAAATAAATAAAGGAGTTGTTTTGGGGGAAACTTTGGGGGGGGGGGAATGTGTTTTGTGAGGTTAGATCTGGGCCTTTGAATTTGGGGAGATTGAAGAGGAGCCACTTGATAGCTTTCTTTGTGTTTTATTATTATTATTATTATTATTATTATTATTATTATTATTATATATATATATATATATATATATATATATATATATATATAGAGAGAGAGAGAGAGAGAGAGAGAGAGAGAGAGAGAGAGAGAGATAATTAAATAAATAAATGAGTTGTTTTGGGGGATTTGAATTTAAGTTTTGGGGGAAACTTTTGGTTAATCGATCAACCAATAAAGTATTTCTTCTCATCCCTAATTCTAATATGGTATCAAAGCTTGTACTCCTATAAGGCCTATAGTATTTTCTATCATCGTCATCGAGGTGGAGTGATTCTCGTCTTCATCAGAATCACTCCACCTCCCAACATCTCTTTCTCGGTCAAGTCTCCAAAATCGTAGCCATCATCAAACAACAAGATCCAAAAACCCTAGCCGTCATCAACTACCTCTACCGAAACCCTATCCGCCATCAACAACAACAGCAATCGACATTGACTGCACCAATTAACGGAACCAACAACAACCCACCGGCATTAACCTCCAACTTCCGGCGACACCATCAACACCATTAACTCCAACTCGGACAACCTCTCAGCCCAATTAGATCGTCAATCCCAAACACCCAATCCTGAAGAACCCAACTTCTCTGGCGGCATCCTCCTCTTCCCAACTCCGACGACTACAACATCACACTGCCGCACCATTGTCAAAGTCCCTTCTTGACCCTATCCAGATCATAGTTGACTTCATCAACAACCTCCAGATCCACCCTCATCTTCGTTAATGGCATTCTCATTCCTAATCCACGATCTGATGAAGAAGTACGGCAAGATCGCCATCGGCGTCTACCTCTCCATCTCCAATGTAACGCCCTGGATCTCCATTACCGGACATCTGTGACACAACCAGAATCTTTACCTTCAAATGCATCTCAACACAGTAATAACATGGAAATTTAAAAATTTTTTATTGCCAAATAATGTCATTACATCATCAATTACAACCAATGTCTTGTTCTTGAACAAGAATACAAATTACATTAACTCACTACATCTTATTACAAAATATTTACCCACTCCTCTTGTAAAGCTATCAGCTGTCTCCTGGAATGGCAGTCGACTGAAACTCCGCTAAGTGGTCAATCTGCTTTCCTGGGACTTGCCCCTTGGCTTGAGTCTTCCGCTGTGCAACTCTGATATTTCTGCACGTGCTCAAATGGTAGGACCGACACCTAAAAGGTGGGGAACGTCAGTAATTCTACTGACGCAAAGCTGATAATAACAGTGGTCTCCAAACTAGCAACCACAACCATAATTTATGCAAAAGAGAAAAGTGATGTGAAATATGGATTAATAGATTCAGGTTATAGTGTTGTTGTATGCCATGATCTAACAACTAAATGTATAAATCACATGTCTTACTCTAGTGCAAGCAAGACTTTGGAAACGCATGCATCCCATACCACATACGCCCCAAATCTAGCCGTCTTTCTCCAATTTTAGGGATTCGAACTCTCGCCATGCATCCTAGTCTTGTACTCATTCTGTTCTCAATAGATTTTACCATGTCTGAGGAGGTTGCAGTTATTCGGTCTTATTCGTTATTGCAGTCACTAAAGTGATTGACGTGTTTGCCACTTAATACCCATGCACGGACCTCACTCAAAAAGCCGTGACAAACCTTCTGGTACAAAACCATGTACCCATGATGTCAAAATAAATCATATATAAAAACAAAACCCATGTGCATAAGAACACGACGGCCTCGAGGGTCAAATCCCCCTATCTGACAGGAGTTCTCTCTCCGTTCCTTACCCCGGTTCCTTGGGAATTAACAGATCGAGATACGAGACTCGTGGTCTCAAAACCTGAGAACACTATCCGTATCCTCATGATAGAAAAAGTACAACACCCGACTATGGTCTGCTAGTACTAATGTAATTTACATATATCTAACACATCACTCTAATCCAAGACTCACTCTAATCCATTTAGTTGATAAAGTTGCTTTCAAAATCCGCCTTTCGACCAGTGGCCCCGGCGACACAATTCCTGCTCGCCACTTCCCCTAGCTTGGATTTCGTCCTTCACCACAGCCCGTGTTCGCCTTCCTGACATGAATTCGACGGCACCTAATCGGACGTCCAATGCCTCGGCGGAAGTTCTAATTTTAGGATCGATGATCGTAGGGTATCACCCTACCTTAGTGACTAACTTGAGTCAGAAACATCTTCATCAGGAGTCAAACACCATCAAGACCAGTAATAATCACCAATCATCCCAATAGCAGGTCCATGAACTCTTATTCACAAGTGGGGAAAAGTACTTCCAACACTTAGTCAAAAATCATGACTAACCTAACTATGTTGTTTCTTCCTGAAACTTAAAAAGGTCATAACTCCCACAATACAACTCGAATTTCAGTGTTTTAGCCCATTCTGGGGAGCTAAGAATATAGGCTGCAACTCTCAAGTTGACCATTACATCATATTCATCCATCTAGTTGCCCTAAAAGGCCTCACAATCCTCAGCCTGTGTACTCCCTGTACACTGGCTACACCTTACCGATAGCCTAGAAACCTGCTCACTCATCGGAATGACACAAATCCAGGTTCTATGGAAAACTAAGAATTTCCTCTACAACTTTCTAATCGATCACAACTCCAAATTATCTCATTGGTTGTCATAAAATGTTCATCTTTCTTAGGTGTACAGAACCATATATAATGCACAACTCAAACAGAGCCTATAGCTGAAAATCTGGTTTCTGTTCCAACTTGCAAAAATCATATCTATCACCCTACTTACAGGAATTTCTTGAAATAAGAATTTTTGGAAAGCTTAGGATGTCTAATACAACTTTCTAGTTGTACACTTCCCCAAATTTTTCTCATACAGAGCCATAAGGTTAAAATCTTATCAGAGTGTCAATTTTGACTACGATCTGCACAGTATCTCCTTAAAATCAAACAATAAATCACATGCATAGCCAATGATTATCAAACTTGTATTTTCAGATACTAGACATCATCATGTACAGCATGAACAAAAGATCTCATCCTAATTCCAAGTATTCAATGAGTTCTACCTATTTCAATCATGTACAGAAGTTCTACTGTTCATCAATCACAGTGATGAACACTCTTACTTAAACAATTTTGAACATGCATCAAATGTCATCAAAATAATCCCAATATTTTTATGTAGGATCTAGATTTATGAATGTTACTACATTAAAAATTTCAGAAATACATCATGTATCAATTAATTCTAAAAATTTCTTCAAGTTCAGGTTCTACAAAAGACAGAACCAGTTTCTACCTTACAACCCAGTCATCAAAATTGATTTTATTAAAATACTAAATAATGTCAGAAAAGTCTGAAATAATTCATGTAGCCTCTAGACATGTATAAGATCATTCTGTAAAAATTTAAAGATCAAATTCCATAAATATTGCTCTCTGGAAATTCAGGAACTTAACATGCAGATCATGTTTTCTGTTTTCATTTTCAGATTCTAACCAAACTACCACTAACCATCAAATTCAAAGCTACTACTACTTATTTCATGCAAGAAATCAAACAAGAAAAATAAGAACAAAGTTTAGAGAACTCCCCACCCTTAGGTGTAGTTGAGAAGATAAGAGTAGCTTGACATCCTCTTCCAATTCCTCCTCCAAAGTGCTCTTGATCACCTCCTTATCTTGTCATCTTTCACTCTCTCCTTCTCTTTTTTTTCTTCTAAAAATTTCAGAAATCTGAAATGAGAGTGAACAGAGGGGTTTAAAATGAAGTGAAGATTGAGGGGGTGCATGGGGGGGGGGGGGGGGGGGGTTGAGGTGGAGCCAAGTGTGGCAAGGGGCTATTTCACAAATCATGCCCTCTTGCCCATGGTTTTGGAGATATTTTGCATGCCTCATTTTCTAGCCATTGGATCCATGATGAGATGAGATGAATGTCTAGATGTGAGTGCATGCAAAAGAGAGAAAAATATTTATAGTGTAGTATCATACAATTTGACAATCGCATATGTATTGCACGTATATACTAGTATACGTACTAGTGTCGATTTTCTCATTCTCGTGCACCACCGTGAATGCAACCATTCACATTCATATATAAATCAATTATTACTAGAAAAAATACATAATCGCGTGCAAATCTAAATAGTACACGGATTATAATGCAAAATAGTTATATTCTATTTTGCGGAGTGTTACATCCACTGCCTAGTCGCTGTAATATCCCAGACGGATATTACCTCGTATAAATCACTATTTTATTATTATTTTATTATTATTTTATTTTAAATTCCAAAATCAAATTATTTTGGTGATTTTTCGCCGGTTTGTCCACAAACATTGTCTACGCGCATATATCAGTCGGTGTACATCCGAAATACATCAAATTGGTAGCGCGATCCTCCGAATTAATAATAAAACTTATTTTTATTATTATTTGAAATTAAACTATTTATGGGGATTATATAAGGATTTTTTTGTATACACATACATGTACACATACATACATTTGTATGGTACCTAGTACATTATACAAAAAAATGTAGTATGTACCATTGGACAATGTACTCATTCTTGTCATGACAACTTAACTAGATGGTTAGGGTTTGATTAGGAGGCTTAATCTAGGATTGTATCCATGAGAAGATTAAAAACCCTTCTAGAAACCCTCACATAACACCTCCACCACATAACACCATACCTCACCTTACCTCCACCTCACCGCTACCCCTACCATGGCATGGCCAGCCCCCATTTTAGGGGAGGACCTTTGTGCAAATGTGTATGTGCAATTTTGCACTATCCATCCTTCTTTCCTCCTATAAATACCCCTCCTCCTCCACCTTGTCTCATTTTAGAAAACACAAAGAAAGAAAGGAAAGGAAAAAGAAAGAGAGGAGACTAACAAGAGAGTTTTCTTGTAGGTTTTTCCTAGGAGTTCTAAGAGCTAGGGGAAGGAGAAGGTTAAGCTAGCAAGTCCTTCCAACAAAGAGATTAAGGTGGGGGTTTCTCCTTGGTTTGTTTGTTTGTTTGTTTGTTTGTTGAATGGTTGTTTTGATGTTCTTCTTCTTTTTACCCTCCTTGTTTTATTTTCTTTTTGGTGTGGTTGTTTTAGTAATGTGGTTGTATGGGATTCTTATTTGTATGTTTGTAAATGTTAAAAGTAATAACCACATGAAAGAAAAGAACAAATAGTAGTGCTAAATACACCTAAAGAATGAATCTTTATAGTGGTAGTAGGTTGTTTTGTGGACTAAAATGACATAAGGCATATGGACTTATACAATACAACCGTTTGGGGTTGTAGGACTTGATGTGAACTTATACATAAAGCATATGAACATTTTATACAACCATGTTTGGTTGTAGGACTTGTATTGGACTTTGACTAAAAAGATAAGCATATGTTGGTTGAACCAAATGAAGGTTCTCACCTTATTTTTATTATTGTTGTTATCTTAAGAAGAACCTAAATTAGATGTTATCTCTAATTTATGAAGAAGAAATTAATTTAAATCACTAGTTGTAGAATGAAAAAAAAAGATCTCTTTTTAATCACTAGTGATAATAAATCAATACTAATAAAAAATAGTAGACATTTAAGTAGTAGTAGTATGTTGTTAAAATAAAGTAGTAGTAGTATGTTGTTAAAATAAAGTAGTAGTAGTATGTTGTTAAAATAAAGAAGTAGTAGTAAGTGTTAAAAGAAGTAGTTGTAGATATTTTATGTCCATAAAGTAGTAGTAGTAGATAGTTGTATGTTATGTTCTTGGTTAAAATGAAGTAGTAGTAGTAGTAGAAGGTTGTATGTTATGTTCTTGGTTAAAATGAAGTAGTAGTAGTAGTAGATAGTTGTATGTTATGTTCTTGGTTAAAATGAAGTAGTAGTAGTGGTAGATAGTTGTATGTTATGTTCTTCGTTAAAATGAAGTAGTAGTAGTAGTAGATAGTTGTATGAGATGTTCTTGGTTAAAATGAAGTAGTAGTAGTAGTAGATAGTTGTAGATGTTCATTTTATGTTCATATTAAAATAAAGTAAATACCATGCTAAGTCTTCCTACATGCTTAGAATGTTGTAGGATCCATGATAAAATTACTTACCATGTTTAGGGATGATGTGTACCATGCTAAGTCTTTCTACATGCTTAGAATGTTGTAGGATTCATTCTAAAATTTTCCATCATGTTTAGGAAGGATATTTATGCTTGGAATGTTATAGGATTAATTCTAAAATTACCTATCATATGTAGGAATGATATACATGTTGTAGGATTCATGCCAAAATTATCTATCATGTTTAGGAATGACATATATGCTTAGAATGTTGTAGGATAAATGCTAAAATTACTTACCATGTTTAGAAGTATATATATATATACTTAGGAATGTTGTATGTTCATACTAGTAGTTATCCATGCTTAGTAAGATATTCATGCTTAGTAGTTATTAATGCTTAATAAGATTCATGCTTAGATGATTATAAGAAAGTAGTATACTATGCTAGTTTCATTTATCTATGCCTAGATAGTTGTAGGAAAGTGGTGTATCATGCTAGATTAAATTATCCATACTCACATGCTTATAGGTAAATTGTGTACCATGCTAGATTAATGGTAGAAAAGTTGTATACCATGTTAGTTTAATTGTAGAAAAGTTGTATACCATGTTAGTTTAATTGTAGGAAAGTTGTATACCATGCTAGATTAATGGTAGGAAAGTTGTATACCATGCTAGATTAAATAAATATTCATGTTTACATGATACCCATACTTAAATAAGTATTTGTTCATGCTATGTTAGTAGATGATCATGCTTAATCATTATTCATGCTAAGTAAATAGGTGTCATGCTAATTATTGTTTATAATAAGTTAATGGTATCCATGCTAATGAGATTCATGCTTAAAATATCGTAGATATTCATACTTAGATTAAAGTAACTATCCATGGTTAGTTGTAGTGATTTTTATGTTATATTCTATCCATGCTAGAATTGTTGTAGAAACTCATGCTATATTGCAGGTTGATACGTAACTAGTATACATGACTAGAATATTACTAAAATGTATACCATGCTATATGTTAATGTGAAAGTAGCATACCATGTCTAGGAATGAGGTATACCATGCTAAGTTTAAATACATGCTTAGAATGTTGTAGGATTGATGTTAGAATACCTACCATGCCTTGGAATGTTGTATGTTCATATTAGTTATATATCCATGCTTAGGTTGTGGTGATTAGTCATGATAAGTAGTATGCATTCACGCTCAAGTTATAACCTATGCTTGACCATAGTGGACTCCATGTCTAGATCGTAGTGATTTTCATACTTAAGCTTGATATAAGCATATGCTTAATCATATTCGTACTTAAGAGTATTGTGGTGAGTAGTTATGTCATATAATTAGATTGTCGTAGGAAGATGCTTGCAATTGTATGCCATGCTCAAAGTACTATAGGTTGAGGTAATAAGGATTGGGGAGACCACTAGTAATAGTTAGTTTGATAAAGATTGTTATGCCGCCTTCGGTTTTCATTAGTAGAATACCGATCATAGACTATTGGTAGATCCTTCTGTTGCTTCTAATAATAGAAGATCAAGTTTGCTAGTAAGCACGTTGGTTGCTTCTAGGATTGATTACCTGTATGGTTGTTTGCCTATGGTTGTGCTCGTACGTGGCCCGACTGGCCCGTATGTAGCTGTGGGTCTCATACGTAGTTTATTTGGCTCGTATGTAGGTTGTTGTCTCGTACGCGGCTCGACCGGCCCGTGCGTAGCTGTTGGTCTCATACGCGGCTTATTTGGCTGGTATGTACGTTGTTGTCTCTTACGAGGCCCGCCTGGCTCGTCGGTAGTTATCGTTTCATACGTAGCTTATTAGCTCGTATGTGGTTGTTACTCGTGTATAGCTTGTTAGCTAGTACACAGTTCGTTGTGTTCGTCTAGGGTGATATTACCACCCTAAGGGCTATCGACCATCAAGACATATGTTCTCTTACCTTAAGGAACTGTGGAGGAGTCGCTCCTGGTGTACCGTCGAGTCTTAACCAGGGTAGGTTGATCGAGGACCGGAGTATAGACGGAATTCAAGTTTAGGGTAGCGGCATGCATGTATATTCGCACGACCGAGGTCTTGGATCGATGGGCCAGAAACCGGATCCCGAAGGATTCTGGTGAGTCTAGGTTGAGCAGCCTAGTAGAGTTGTCTTGCGAAGCCTAATTTAAGGCCTAGCATATTATGTTATAATATTATCGTCCCTAGGATTGTCGAGTCAGGGACATCATTAAGGAAGTGACTTATAAAGATCATTTTGCTCAGACCCTAGCCGAAGAGAGAGGAGTTGGTTGTAGGGGGCGCCTTACGACCAACTTGTCCCTTGAGGCAGGCCTTAGGTGGTGATAGTGGGTTGTACCTTCCCGTCAAAGGGATACGTACGGTGCCGTCTCACAAGTTGAGGACACGGGTGGCGTATCTCGCACTGTTAATTCCTGAAATACCGTGGCTGGGGTGCCACAGGATGCGTTGTGCAGTCCTGCGCTTGCGAGACCCCAGAGGGTGCCACAGAGTAGGCTTCGCGCTACCCTGCGCTTGCGAGACCCTATGGTTTGATTTTGGAACGAGGCCCAATACACTGGGATCGAGTAAGGTCCGGCATGCCGGGTAGTAGTGGAAAACGGAGACACCATAAGCAGACTGCGTAGGGGGACTTGACCCCTTCTGCAACCTCACAGAGTCATGGAGTATTGTCAGGAACAGGTTGTGTACAATTAGAATTCGTAATGCGGGTTCAAATCCCTATATATGGAGAAACGGCTTGAGATGGGGTCGCATGTAGTATGGGCTTCATGTTGCTTCGGAGACTTGCTAACGTTAGAATAGGGAACATCGTAGTTCTATGTAAATATCGCATTAGAGTCTAGTCCTACCACTCACGAACACTTAAACTACACCAACACCATTGCTATATTTTGTATGTTGTTTGGGAGATTCGCTGCTATATGATCAGCCTTTAAGCGTCAGGGAATACTGACGTCCCCACTTCCATAGGTACTGGATCGCCGAAGTACAAAGGCGAGATTCAGAATGACTCAAGGCAAGGAAAGCAAGGAGTCAGTGTTATGTTTAGTTCCGCTGCAGTATATGTATTGATTATCTATTAGTTGAGAAATACTCAAGTGAGAGTTACCAAGTGTTGTTCTTCATTCCTTGTACTCTGATGTAATTTGTTGAAGGTTGTAATACTTGGGATTGTAAAGGTATTATTGTAACATTATTGTAATGTATTGCAGTTGTATGATATTCAGACTTGTAATACATTGGGTGTTGAAAATAAAAGTTTTAAATTCTCCTGTTTTTCTGTGTATTGTGACTAATTGAAGAAAAGGTCTTGGCTCGTGTCACGGTTTCCCAGTGTATGGAAATCGGGGCGCTACAGTCGCCCCCTCTCACACTCCAATAAATCAAAATCCACATCCAAAACTCTGATTTTATCGTCGTCTCGTCCCAAAAGATCGGCAATTTTTAGTCCTCCTCGTCGTCGTCGTGGCGGCGAGTCCTCCCCATCAGTTCCCCCACTACCCCGCCACCTTCACCGAGATCTACTTCGCCCTCAAATCCAACATTGACCCCTCCAATCCCCGAACCCTAGCCGCCCTCTTCTTCCTTCTTTCTTCAAACCCTAAATCCAAATCCAACTTTTAATACCCAAATCCCGAAACCCGCAACCCACTCTCTCTAAACCCGAAACCCAACCTAACCCGAAATCAAACGAAACCCAAAAACTATTTCGGCCACCCAAACCCGTTTTATGTTTTCAAAAAAATCCAAAAAAAATCCAAAAAAATTTAAAAAAAACAAACGAAAATCTTTCCTGCAGGTTCTTCAACTTCTATAGTCCCGCTTGCACATCCATATATCGCTACAACCTCACATTGATTAATCCATCGTGAGTTTGAGAGGGGGAGTTTCTGAAATCACTCACTACTTTCGACGACTTCCATAGCTCCCTCTTCAACTCCTCTTCAACTTCTCTTCAACAGCAACAACACAGTACTTCCTTCCTCGGTAATTACTACTTCTCAGTTAGGGGTGAGATCCCAACAGTTCGAGATATGGAGATCCCGGCACAGTTTGGGATATGGAGATCCCAACAGTGCGACATCACTACTTCCTTCCACTACTACTACTGCTACTACTACTTCTCAGTTCGGGGTGAGATCCCAATAGTTCGGGATATGGAGATAACACCAAAGTTTGCGATATGGAGATCCCAACAGTGCGCCACCACTACTTCCTTCCACTAATGCTACTACTTCTCAGTTCAGGATGAGATCCCAACAGTTCAGGATTTGGAGATCCCGCTACAGTTCGGGATATGGAGATCCCAACAGTGCGCCACCACTACTTCATTCCACTACTACTACTACTACTTCTCTATTCGGGGTAAGATACCAACAGTTCGGGATATGGAGATTCTACCATAGTTCGGGATATGGTAATCTCAACAATGCGCCACCACTACTTCCTTCAACTACTACTACTACTATTCTCAAGTCCGAGGTGAGATCCCAACACATGCGTCATCGAGCGCCTTCCCTGTGCCATCTACTTGAGCGACATTTCTGCATCACAGTTTGATGTCCCTGCCACATGAACATCATCAATATTCTAAACTCATGTTGTTTGAACCAACTTGAGTTTGAGAGGGAGTGTTAGATATTATATTATGAGAGATATTAGTTTAGTCACATATCGAATAATGTATTGGTTTAGTCTTCTCTTGTCTTCTATATATAGGAGACATATTGTACTCAATTAATTAATCAATCAATAAAGTATTTCTTCTCATCCCTAATTCTAACGAAGATAACAAGAATTATGTTATCTATCTACAAAATAACAAAATATCACAAACATCTACAATCGGACGGATCTACAACATCTAAAAATATACAAATCTACCATGGAGTGTATAGGTCGGGCTTCCTCCTCCTTCGAACGGGTTTTTTCCGACGAACTTATGTAACTTGTAAAATTGGCATATTGTCGGGAAATTCTTCAATTTCATTAACCATGGCCTTTTCTCATGCCACATCCTCTTTTTGTGCGTGCACCTCTTCTTGTTGCTCCTCTTCCAATCGCTCTTCTTCTTGTGCATTCTCTTCATGTTCTTGCTCAGTTCATTGTGCACACCGGGACGCCTAACCACCTTCTTACATCTAGCCGTCTGGTGGACCCGTGTTGACTTCACAACATCGAATCGTGCTCCCTCACCCACCTCATCAATTTGCAAACGACATAGTGCAAGAATTTCCCGTCAGAGATCTTGGGCAGCTTGAGCCACGTTACTACTTAACACGTGTGCATCTCTGTGCTATCACCCATGCTTGGTCACTCTGCATAAAGTAGAACATATCATATACACAAGTTAGAATGATTCACAATGCCGCGATAAATTTTTATAAGAAATGTTTGAAAAGGGCAAATAAAGGATAGAATTTCATACAATTCTTTGAATGCATCCCCCCTTTGGTTGATACATGGGTTGCAACGAGGAATAGGTGAGAGCAGGGTCCGTCTTTCTACTCTGAACCGGTAGCGGAACCCCTGTAGGCACAGATGTACGATGAGCTATATACAACCGTGTAATCCTCCGGTACCATGACATGTATAAAGTGTGGAGTGATCCATCATATGGAGGAAACCTGCAACAATAGTGTCGTATCTCCGCTCATTCCAAGTGTTGACATGAGCTTGGTAATGATTATCCCAATTATGATTAGGCACACAACCATTCCCTTTGACCTTGTCCAGGAGAGTGTCATATGATCGTTGAGACGGGATGGCCTGCTGGAGTCCAAACTGTCAAAACAATGAAGTATGTGGTTCATCTCTACGACACTGAAGTTGACGAGTGGGTCTCTCATCAACCATAGCTTCATATGTGTCGTACAAACAAGTGGTAGCCTCTCCAATCACTTAAGTGTGTACGACTCCCATTTAACGAACTCCTTTCGCAACATATCAAGCTTGTCTTTGTAGTAAGTCACCACCCCACGTGGTTTTATCTCTCCACATGTGTCTCCCCCTATTACACCCTCATGAGAGCCAACATCGAAGCATTCGTTGCGTCTATCACTCACCCCAATGACTGCTTACTTATACGAAGTCGTCCGAGATGTAAGTGTTCTCAGGGTCGGTCCTAATGTATTTAAGGCTGTCACGCCCCGCTTCCCAAAAATACTGAATATGAGCACATGACATTAGCCCAGCGAATGACTAACGTCACCCATAAGTTGTTTAATCGATCAACTCAACAATATAATTAATACAAAATAAATGCACAGGCAATAATAATAATCTCATGAACAATAATACTTAGAATGAAGCAATAAAAATATCCAAATACAATAATAATAATCCAACGTCTGAAAACAATAATAAAATCCGGGACATCAGCCCCAAACAATAATAATTTAATCCAAAATAATAATAAGTCTCAATACATTAAGTTTATTAAAGCAATAAGCAATTAGAAAGCAGTAGCCTTCAGAATGTTTGTTCTTCAATTCCAGCAGGCAATTCTCCTTCATTACCTATATACACTTCATCTAAAAAGAGGAGAAAAATTGTCCTTAGAGCAAGTCATGGACAACAAGTAGAGAAAGCAGGAAACAATGGAATATTGGTATAACAATGAATCAATGGATCAATAAGAATCAATAACATGGCACGATAGTAATAATCAATAACATGGTAATCAATGCAACTGTGTAACAATGATTCAATATTCGGTAACGGTAATCAACGGTCAATATCAATAACACTTAGACAATATTGGATACAAATAGGAACAATGATGAACAATATGCAATGTCGGTGATGTGTCAATCCTTATGTCTATTATTCATTTTAATCTTAACTAATGCATGTACTACTGCATCCCATACTACAGGTTCGATGTATACAATCAATTTTGTTTTAGACTCAAGTGGTGCACTCGATAGATCATGTACTTGGCAACAGTAACGGTAAACATTATTCATCTTACGGTGTACGATACGATCATCGGCAACGATACGGTACACGATAGATTGGGTTATGGCCATAACCACAATCACACGATAAAATGGTAGCCGGAACGGTAGTTAGGGAAACACGGGCCCTTCCTCCAAGTACATTCACTACTTTGTTCACTGCTCAAATCTCCCTTTAACCCCAGCTTATTAATTATTTATCAATGCAACAATATAATATGCAATCACTGGACATTTCGGTGAACGATAGTATCAATAGGAAAATAATATGTTGATAACATTAATAGGACGGTTAGAATGGTGACAATAACTCATTGGGGACATACAATTCAACATACATACATTAATTCATGCAATAGTACGACATAGGAATAATTAACCTATTAAAAAATGGAATCTAAAATTCTGGACAGCAAGCGCAGTTTGTACAAAAATACAGTTTTTCGCTAACTCAGAAATTTAAAGTTAAATCCGTTAGAAAATATGGAAACTAGACTTCCACACGGTTCCAACGCATATTTAAAGTTCAAATTCAGTTAACAGTAGCTAGGTCAAACACATGGTTCTTTACAGATTTTATGTTCAGGCAAAAAATTAACATCATGTTATTTTAATTTTAGAATTAGCAAAAACTCCATAATAAATTCATTAAAAATATTAATTACGTTCCTAAACATGTTAACTACTGTTCTGAAAATTCTCAGAGCAAAATTTTATCATATGATTGGCATTTTTACTTTTTGAACATGAAAGATACCAAAATCTGAAAATCTGAAAGTAAAAAAATACAGCTGTAGTAAAATGGGCATAACTTTTGCTACAAAGCTCAAAATTAAAAAATTCAAGATGTTCTGGAAATTAGAAAGATAAGTCTACAATTCTTGTTCAGGAGGTAATTAAAATTAAGATCGTTTACTGGGTCAAAAATAGCAAACAAATTTCAGGCAGCAAGCAAGATACAATTTTTAGGGTATTTTTCATGTGAATAAATTAATTAAACATGATGGGTATCGATTCTTTTGTTAATAAATTATATAATCAGCATGATGAGTGTCAGAACATGATAAATTGTCACGCCCCGCTTTCCAAAAAGAATACGGAATACAGATACGCGACAAAATCCCAGCGAATGATTTTTATCATCCATAAGCTGTTCAAGAATCTTTACAACATTCACAAGAATAATCAGAGTCGGAAGCAAAAGTATCAACCCACATGCACATATGAACCAAAATACCAACAAGAATACTTGAAACCAAATATATAAATATCAAATAGTCATGATCTGAATAAGACAAATATCCTGGGTCACATTGCCCAAATACAAATAAATCCAAGTTAAGAATACAATATTGTTCAAGCAAGCTATAAGAAATAACAATAATAAAATCCAGCACTAATACTTCATGTCACCAATACCGTCTGGAACCTATTCTCCAAAATCTGCAATTTAACAATTGCAGGGATAGGAAAAGAAAAACAAGTACCCATCAATTGCAAGTTACGGGCCGCTTGTAATGCAGGATACAAGTACATGGGAAAAACTAACTAATAGCATGGAATAAGCATGATATCAAAATAAACAACTAGCATGGTAAGGTGAACAAGTATCATGTAGCATATATCAAGAGTCAAGTAAACAAGTATCATGTAAACATGTGTCAAGTATCAAGTATCAAGTAACAAAGTGTCAAGTATCAAGTCTCATGTATCAAGTTCAAGTATCAAGCAAGCATGTATCATGTTCAAGAATCATGTTCAAGTATCATGTGTCAAGTCTTGTAGTGATTACTATCTAGGTAGCAATGTGTCAATGTGTCAAGTGTCAAGTCTTGTAGTCATGTTCAAGTATCATGTGTCAAGTCATGTAGCCCACCTTACATGGTTGCTACAACAAAACAGTTTCGCTTTAGATTTCATAGTTGACTATAGAGGGCAGTGTACTCAGGGACAAGTCAAGTAATCAAGTATCAAGCTCCAAGTAACCAGATAAACAAGCTCCAAACAAGCTCCAAACAAGCTCCACATAAACCAAATAAATAAGCTCCAAACAAGCTCCAAATACCCAAAATATATCAAGTTCTGTGTCAAGTGTGCAAGTACAAGTAATCACATGTCAAGCTCCAAATAACCAAATATCAAGCTCCAAATATCACGTAGGATCAATAGATCCCCTTCCGAGTACACGTTTCTGAATTATTCACTATTAGATGTTTCCATTAAACCCCGGCTTGGTTATTTTAATGATATTACCAAACAAGCATGTATGTGTGCAAATCATATCAAGAATAAAATGGCATGATCATGTAACAAGTTCAAGTTGCAAGATAAATATGTACGAGTGCAAGATATCTCATAAAAGAATAAAATAAACAAATTTCTAGTTCAGGATAGCAAAACCATACTGGAGTAAAACAGTTATTCCCAGTATTACAAACATGCAAATTTGAATCTGTCGAAAGGTCTAGAAAATAGACTCCCAACCAAATCCATCGAGTATAAATAAGTCGTATAGTATTTCAAAAAATTATAACTCAAAACTGATTTAAATCCAGAAAATACGTTCAGCCAGAAATCAGAAAATCGAATTTACAGTCAGAAAAACAGCATCAAAACACCTCAAACAAATCCAGGAAAAATCTGGGGTATTCCCCTATATTTCCAGTATCAAAATATAAAGTTTCATAATTTTTCAATAAAATTAGTTTAGCCAACAAAAATTAGAAAACATCAAGAAACGATACTTTGGCAAATCTGGAATTTCCAACACTGCTGTACGAAAACTGTAATATCTCACAAACCGTGAAACAAAATCCAAATCCGCCAAAGGGAGAAGAAAATAGACAAAATAATATAACTTTCATATTTTATAAATATTTTTTATACAGGAAAAAGAATTAGGGTGAAAATACAAATCTTTACCGAACAGCGAGCAAAATCCAGCAAGTATAATCGTTATAAACAAGCATGGAACGGCACATAAAACTCATCAATAAAATCCACCAAAATTCTGGATAATCCCTAATTAGATATATAAACACTGACCAAAATTTCAGATCAAAATAATATGCTTAGCACTAGTATCAAAATAATTTAGCTATCAAAATCATCAAGAAACAAAATCTGGAAATGAAATACACATCTGTAGTAAAACATCCATATCTCACACATATGAAAACGAAATCAATCAAGGTCAGAGGGGTTGGATAGAAGACGAATTTCTCTAAAAATTATGTTTTATACTGAAATTAAGATTCCGACCCTAATATGGTCTAAATTACTGATCAAGACAAATTATCGGCAAAATACAGAATTTCCTTTAGAAACAAAACCAACATGAATCACACGAAACTTAATCGAAACATAACTAAACATGAATTAGATTCTACTAAGTGCCCAAACAATATGAAATAGGGTATACGACATGTCCACAATAAGTATATCACATGGATCTCACAAGCACACGAGTTCCCATAATTGTTTTACATATACGTCACATCAAGAATGGGCAAAACCTAGGTTGTTTCATGTCAAATTTTGTGTCGTGAGGCAACTATGGTCAAAGCACTATAGAGACAATACTCTTCAAGATACATCACACATGAGTTGTCTCTAGAACCCAACTACACTACAAGCGGTATTTATGACTTGTATCATACAAAAGAATTGAGTATAAGTTACTTGCCTTAATCGAAGACGAAACGTACACCAAGAATAATAGGAACGGATTTCCGGGCACGAACATGATTCCAACAGATCACGAACACAAGGAACAACAGATCACGAACACGATCGGATGACTGAGATCAAAAGGTCAAGAGATCAAGGCGATCGGATCAGATCGGATGACTCTGATCGAAGATCAAGATCAAGATCAAGATGTGATCAGTATCTTGATGATGATGATGATGATCGGATCAAATCGACGATCGTACGGCCACCAATCAAAGTAATCAAAGAACTTCATGATGACGATGATCATGATGATCGATGGCCCACGATCAAGGAAGATCAAAACCCCATGAACACCCATAATAACAGCAACTCAGTGCTGCACTGGCTACGGCTAGAGATTGCAGGAGGTTGCGAAGGTGGTCGGCACAACAGTGGGCAAGGGTCGCCGGCGACTACGACGTGACAGCAGCCAGAGACCGACGGCAACGGTGCGACTGCGGCGGCTAGCTGCTGTCATCACGGAGGACGACACATGGGGACAGCACCGACGAGGGGAAAGCAACGCAGAGGCAGATGTTCTGGTGCTGTCGCTGTGGAGGGGGAGCGTCAAGGTGCACACAGGGGAGGGTCGGCTGGGGCACGCTCTAGTGGTCGCGAGTGTAGTTTTCGCTGCAGTCGCCAAGGGGAGAAGAGACAGCGCTGGCTGGCGACCGCAGTTGGCTGCAATCGAGAAGGGAAAACAGGGAGAGGTCAGGATGAGGGCTGAACAAGCTGGAGGACGGGAGAGAGAGGTGCACATAGGAGGGGTGGGAGAAGATCGGGAGAAGGACGGGTGTCGACCTCGCTGGCGCTCGGGAGGTGTAGAGCGACAGGTCTGGCGGCACGACGACAAGGAGCTCGGAAGGGGGAGAGGAAGACAAAATGGCCGAGGGGAAGGTAGGGATGAACATGAATATAGGTGATATATATATGGGTGTAGTTTAGGGTTTAGGCAGATGGGAAGTTAATGGGTGGGTTAGGGGTGCTATCGGGTTTGGGTTAATAACTGGGTAGGGGTTTTGGTGCACAAGGTTTTCGGGTTTTCGGTAGATAGGGAACGGGTATAATATAATGGGTTAGGTAATAGTTAATTGGGTTTGGGTATGAGATGGGTTATTGGATACATGGGTATGGGTTTTAACTAAAAATCCAATAAGAAAATTAAATAATCAATAAAACATATAATTTAGGATTTTATAGAAATACTAATAATGATAATAAAAACAATAACAATAATAATAATAGGAAAAATGATAAAAATGATAATAGTAATAATAATAGAAATAAAAGTAGTACTAACAATAATAAGAATTAAAAAAAAATAGTTACAATAAAATTATAGATCGAAAATAGATTTTAATAGAAGGTCCAATAATACAATTTGATAAAAGAACTTGAAAACGGTAAAAATAATTTACGAAAATTTTAAGTACAGAAAATACACAAAAATACATTTTTGGAAAAACAGAGGTTACATAAATAAAATTATAACACACACATATACAAATCTATTATCAATCAACCATTAATCAATCAGACAACATACAACATAACAATTGTCTCTACATTAATTTATTTGTGTGATGATTATATGAACAACCCTATTATCAATCCTATATGCACTCATGAAAGATCCAAACTTTAGAGTCAAAAGTGGCACGATGTCAAGAATATTGGGGTTAGCTCGTGTAAACCCTTAGTAGACTCAACGAAGAGATGAACAATGGATAATACGATAACAAAGAGATCTACTTGCAAGAGTTTCAATAAAACTTGAATTTGATACAATTAACAATTCAAGAGAACGGTGACTTTCCTTATAAACGGTAAAAACAAATACCAAAAATAACGGGATGAAGATCCTGAAGCAACGAACCCATGAACTAACAAATTAACACGTACAATATACGTGCAATAATCCAAGAGACACTCAACATAGCACACAAAGAGACAAGTAGCAACAGTCAGCGAGAGAAAGGTAAGGGGGTCGCCGGCGATGCAGGGGGCGGCGCGGCAGTGAAGGCGCATGGCAGGGTGACGGCACTGGCGGCGTCGCCGATCGAAACAGAGAGGGAAAGAGGGGGTTTCGATGCTCTATTAATGTCGAGGACAGAGAAGAGGATGAACGGGGTGGGGTTTTTGGGTGGTGGCGCCAGTAGCTGAGGGCAGGGCGATGCTCAGGGGGTGCGTCGACGGGAGTGGGGGTCGCCGGGGTTGAGGCTCGTCGGAGAAGAAAGCTACAGCGATGGGTTCACTTAGGTTTTTGGGCGGGAAACACCGGGAGAGAGAGAGAGAGAGAGAGAACAGCGAGGAGAGAGGAGAGAGGAGAGAGAATAGCAGCTAGGGTTCGAGAATTATGCAATGTTTAAGGTTTGCATTAGGGTTGTATTTATAGGGTACAATTAGGATAGTGGGTTGGCGAATTAGGGTCCAATAACAATGGATTAGTGTTAAGAACAAATGAAAATGGGGTTTAAGGTTCAATTAAGAGATAGATCAAAATCAATAGGGTTCAAATAAAAATACCCACAATTAAATAAGAGATAATAGGATCAACATAAATGGCTCAATAAAAAAAACGGAGATTCATGAACAATTCTTAATTAAAATAATAATCAAAAAAGAAATTATGGTTTTTGTTCAATTGCAAATAAAAATATTACAAAACGGGAAAAATTGAAAATTACAAAAACGGTAGTTACAAAGGCCTTGGGCGAAAAATAAAATTATGCCCTTTATAGACATGCCTGTATTTTTTTTAATATATTGATAAAATATGATACAACGGGGGAGCACAAAACCAATGCCCCAAAATTAAAATGAAATTAATAAAGCATAGAAGTATAGAACAATAGAATCTGGATAGTGAATGTAAAGATATGCACTTCGAAAATCCTCAACCGAAAACTCTGCATTCAAATCATTTAACAATTGCACAATAATTAATTGGACTTCTCTTTTAAAGAAAAATCATTCTTTTGATTTATGAAAGATAAGTTTTCTTATAAAAGTATTCACATTTATTTGATTATTAGAAACAATGATTGATTCTATGAATTGAATAATTGTAAAGTTGTTGTCTTTCAAATAAGAACTCATTTTTATTTATTGAATTTGTATCATTATTTATGAGAATCGTTGTCTAAATAAAAAGAGAAACTTCTTGTAAATGTCTTCACATTTCTTTTTATTGATTTCAAATTGATTTACATATGTTCTTGAGTAAAAAAATGAAAATAAAGAATGAAGGAGAAGAAAGAGAGGCTACCAGCCAAAGGAGGTTGTTCCCGGAGCTGGTGGTTGACATCGGCAATGGATGACAACAGCAACAGTAGCATGGATAACATGCAATGATGGCAAAAACGATGGCAGAGGGGGTCGTCGAAGGCTGTCAGGATTGGATTGGATTGGATTAGATTAGATTTGATTGGAATGGAGTTGTCGGGTGAGAATGACATTGGGGTGGATTTAAGGTGGAGATGGAGGAGATGGGTGGCTAACAGTGGTGGAGGAGATGGATTTCGGAGGGCGGCAGTGGATAGGATTATGTTATTGGGACTTAGATGATGATAAGAGAAAAGAAACTGAAGAGTTAGGGGAAGTTTAGAATTTATATGAGACTTTTAGAATTCCTAGGTTTATATTTTAATTCATTAGATTAATAAATTTTGTTATTTTCGTACACCTCTATGCCCTAAATTTTGTGATTTTGTGCCCCTCTAAACCAAATTCTGATCATAGGCCCTGGGTCGTCTCCCTGCTCGCCTTAGGCCCGGGTTGGCCGTGAGTGTTCTGATGTTGATATTTGCAAGTGTACAAAATCGCACAAGTAATATAGATAGATGAGTAGAGTGTCGAACCCACAGGGACTAGATATTTTACTGAGTACCGATATCGCTAGATGAATCACTATTTAGAAGATCCAATTTTATGAATGATAAAACAACTAAATTACTCTAATCTAATTTAATCTAACTAAATTGGTGAAGAGGGAGAGGGCTGTGAAACTATGAAGCACTTGTACTTTGTTTAATGTTAAAAATAGTTCCAGGGCTCTTGGTTCACCTCGTTTATCACACACACAAATTATAATTCCTTATAAATAAAAATATTATTTTTCCCAAATTGTCGACCAAAATCCTAAAGATATTAACCACTCTATCAACGTAGTCTAAAAATTATTCTCAATTAATCATTCGTCTATCCACCAAATTATTAATTGAAAAATTGGATTTCTTAACGGTCACGTCCTCCAATATACGGTCTTAATTTTTATTAATCACAAATTACCTGTTCGGTCTCTTTATGATTTGAAAAATCATACAAATGTCTATCCACCATGTTGTACGCATAAATAATAAAAATTAAAACACAATCAGGAAAAATAGAATGATAATAAGAAGGAATTAAAATTTGTGTTCAAAACTCGGCTACACCTTAACCTCTAGAACAATAAATTCAGTTCATATTTGTTAGGATTGCATCTAAAAATTAGAGAAGAAAAGATAAAAGAATACAAAACCACTTTTCTGTCTCAATAGTCGGAGCCAAAAATGTTGCTGTCACGCGCCGTCAATCAACGCATCAGTCTGTCACCCTGCCGTTGTCGGGCCGCGTGTCCCAAAACCAGAGGCGCCACATCAGGACCTCGGGAACCGTGCCGTCAGCAGCAACAGCCCAATCAGAACCTGTCACGTCCTGTCTGTGGGTCCCGCCTGCTACACGCCACGTCAGCGAAGTCAACGTGCGCCAGGTCAGTTCGAATGCTGCTGTCGCCGTCAGATCACGCACATGCTGCACGCCAGGAGAACGGATGGGAAACGCCACGTCAGCGATGCCACCTGTCACGTGGGACCGCCGTGGGACCTGTACCTCAAGAACGCGCTCTCTCTCCTCTGTTTGATTCGACCAGCACTCGAGAGAAGACCTCTTGTTTTTTTCTTTTCTTTTTTATATATATATATTTGTTTAATTTGTAGCTGTCACCTCCTACTCTTCTCTCTCCTGTTTGGCTTGTATTTATAGAGAACGGGGAGGAGTCTAGGGTTTGCACTTTTGCATAAAAGTCCACACGCTTTCTTTATTTCCTTCCTTTAATTTATCTGAATTTATTTCTTTCTCTTTCTTTCTTTTCTGCCAACCACGTGCTTCTGCATACACAAAATAATACCAGAAATTAGAATTTTTAAATAAAATAAAATTAATTAGTTTAAAATTAATTAAACTAACTACAAATCATATTAGCGTATAAAAATCCTTTTAAACATTATTTGTCGCACTTTTAACTCAACAAAACAATAAAAAATGATAAATCAATTATTTTACTTTGTTTGTTGATTTTTCCACAATTCTTTACTTTTTGCATCAAAAATATTATTTCTTCAAAAATAATTAATTAAATGAAATCGTATAGAAATAAGATGAATTATAGACAATATCAGCGAAAACAAGTCATTTTAATAGGTAAATGAGTACAAATATATATATATAAATCCGACACATCATGTTCCAACACCAAACTTGTAGTACAACATCGGATCTGTTATCTCCTTCATATTTAATGCCCCATTACACAAACTCTTATACAAGTAGGGTAATGCGGCACTAACCCGACTATATTGACTAGCTCGACTTAGGTCAGCAATCAACAGTAGGTACATGAGCGTCACGACATCTTTTGTGGAGTTGGGAAAATAACACATCCAAATAGTGTCATCAGATAGGCCCACGTGTAGCACTAGTTGTTTAAGAAATTCTCGAAGGTTCTCTTCAGATAACTCAGTCGGATAGACACTCCATCAAATGTATGCTCATTTGGCAGAACACTAAGGAAGTCTACCACGAGCACATCCTTATCAAACGTCACAGTTCCCGTGAAGGCTAACCCATCAATCAAAAGTCCTGAGATAACCGCGATGTCCTGAAGTGTCACAGTCATCTCTCCTACAGGGAGATGGAACAAAAGAGTTTCCAGCCTCCATCGATCGAGAAGAGTTGTAAGTAGATGACGATCGATCTTCATCTTCCCCATCAATCCTAGTCTGTAGAAATCGGCATCAACTAGGAGATTGTGTGTCATTGGGTCATTGGCAACGGTGAGTGTGTACAGAAACTGCACTCACTGGACGTACCGTCCCATAGCCGCTAGGATCTATGTATATGTTGCAACGTCAACAAGGTCGGGTCATGAGGATCTGGTCCTCCAGGTGCAACTGTAGACGAAGATGTGTACCCAGCATCGGCAGACAAAGAAGATCCCTCTCCTCGGCCAACTCGTGATGGTCCTTGTCCTCGTCCACTAGTACTAGGTCCTTCGTCTGCAGTGTCCTACATAAATACAGTAATGTTTAGTCAACACTGCACAAGAACAAACATATTATTTAAACGAACAGAAGAATGCTACTTACTCGGGGCCTACCACTGCTCGATCTTGCTCCCATTGTCCGTAACATATTGCAATGATTACCTTGCAAAGTATGATTGAAAATATTGGTCCGTTAACGAATAAACAAATAAGACATTTTATGGCATACAACGAACACAACAACATAGACTTCTAAGTTTTTGAATATCAACGAACACATCACAACCTCAAATTTGATTTATTCGGATGTGACATTACATAAAAAAATCATCACAATCATCACCTTATAGCAAATAATCCTCTGTGTCGAAGTGACTATCACAAATGAGTTTGTTTCTTTACTTATTGTGTAATCACTAACAATAGAACTAAATAGGAGTTTTGTGATCCATATCACTTCATAAAGGGATGAATAAGCGGGTCATTAACTAATCACTAACATTATAAGTAGTAAATAATTCTCATTTATATGCTAATTCACCAAATTTGTATATTTAAGTGCCTAAGCAACATTCAACAATAAATGAGAGGCAAATTTCAAAATTTAAGCATATTTTCAACAGCAAATAAAATAACCATAACCAACAACATCAACCAAACATTAGAAGTAGTAAATATTATTCACATCTCTTTAGGGTTTCATATATGAAAGATCGATTTGTAGCTTTTGAGAGTTGGAGGAATGTGGGATTCAAAGTTGGAGGAGAAAGATATGGGAGAAATAAAGTGAGAGGTGTAGCGCCCCAGATCCCCTTTACCGGATATCCGTGACACTCACCAGAATCTTTGCCTTCAAATGCATCTCAACACAGTAATAACACGGAAATTTAAAAACTTTTTATTGCCAAATAAAGTCATTACATTATTGATTACAACCAATATATCTTGTTCTTGACAAGAATACAAATTACATACACTTAGTACATCTTATTACAACATACATCACTCCTTTTGTAAAGTTAACAACTTCTCTCTCTCTGAATGGCAGTCGACGGCTCACTGCCGAAGCTCTGCTGAACGGTCAATCTGCTTCCCTGGGACCTGCTCCTCGGCTTGAGTCTTCTGCTGCGCGACTCTGATGTCTCTTGCACCTGCTCGAGAGGTAGAATCGGTACCTAAAAGGTGGGGAACGTCAGTACTTCAACTGATGCAATACTGATAATAACAGCGATCCTCCAAACTGGAAATCACAAACCATCTTGAATGGAAAAGGAAACGTGCATCCTAAATTGTGAAGTGCTCGTGTATGCCATGATCTAACAACTAAATGCACCAATCACAAGCCTATTCTAAAGCAAGTAAGACTTGAAAATCTGGATCCACATGCATTCCATACTACATGCGTTCTAGACCCAAGTAGAGCCTAATCTAATGCACAAAACAAGAATGCACATGATGTACTTACTCTAATGCAATTCAGTTGGGAACGTATGCATCCCATACTACATACTTTTCCAAAATCAATCTTCGATGGAAACGTATGCATCCCATACTATATACTTTCCAAAAAGTTCGCATCTCCTCATTGTAGGGTTCAATCCCTCGCCATGCATCCTACCCTTGTACCCATCCAGTTCCTAATAGATTGTTCGTCGCCCAAGGAGGCTGCAGCTGGTCGATCTAGTCCTGCCACTACAGTGCCTAAGTGGTGGTCGTAGCTGCCACTTCGTACCTGTGTACGGACCTCCTCAGAAAGCTGCGTTGAATCCGGTCGCCCGACCGTATGATTCCCATGTCCACCCCTATGGACCGACGCATGTGTGTTCACCCCTGATCGGGTTATGAACTTAAATATATACCAAAACACAAAACCCCCACGCATAGGGATATGAGCGCCTCGGGAGTTCAAATCCTCCTGGCCTCCCGTACGTTACTCTGGCAAAGCTTTGAGAATTAACAGATCGAGATACGAGCCGAGGACTCAATCCATGAGTGCCGAAAATGTATCCCTACGACTGGAAGGTACAACACCGACTATGATTTACAAGGACTAATGCAATTTTCCAACCCCTTAATATGCCATATTAACCCCTTCCTTACTCTAATTACTTTAGGTAAAGATAAAACTGCTTCCATACTTGCCTATCAACTTCTAGCCCTGGCAACACCGGTCCGGTTCGCCACTTCCTCATCTTAGAATTGTCCAGCATTCCGGCCTACATTCGCCGCTGCTCCGGCTGTGAATGTATGTTTACCCTTGTGAACTTATCTCAATGGCATGCTCGGATGTCCTACGCTCGGTGGAAGTTTATAATGTAGGGTTGACAGGTGCAGGGTATCCCTTATCCTAGTGACTAACTCGAGTCACACATCCCACTTTAGGAGTCAACAACCTCAATAACAGACATTAGCCATCCCTAGACAAGAGTCATCGACTCTGATAGTTCATACGGAAAATGTCCTCACAATACTTAGTCAAAACCAAGACTAAGCGACCTATGGGTTTCTTCCTGAAACATAAAATGGTCATAACTCTCTCGATACAACTCCGATTGGAGTGTACAAGCCCAATCTAGAAAGGTGAGATCCTAGGATACAACTTCCTAGTTGATCCTGAACCCAAATTCAAACATCTAGGTCCTCAAAATAGCCTCTCAAGCCTCAGCCTGCGTGCTTCCTGTGCACGGGCTGCACCTTGCCGATAGCAAAAAACTCTACTCGTTCGTCAGAAGTCACAAACCCAATTTCTATAGAAAGGTGTGGGTGTCCTCAACAACTCTCTAATTAGTTATGAGTCCAAATTATACCATTAAGTCACCCTAACACACACATCTCTCACCGATGCACCAATTCACACAATGGGTCTCTCCAAATCAGAGCACTCAGATCCACTCTAGGTCTCTGTCCAGTATTACAAAAATCACAGTAAATCAACCCTTTACTGGAATTACCTCAAATTGGTCTTGTTGGAAAGATCTAGGTGTCTACTACAACTCCCTAATGAATCAGGTTCTCAAATTGTGCTCTTAATGAGCCTCAAAAGTCCAATCTCTACAGGATATCAAAACTGGCTGAAACCAGCACAATACATACTCATAAAATCATATAAAATTCCATACTTGTCCAAATGATATAAAATTTATGGTGATGAAACTATATATCATAATAAACAATATGAAAAAGGTCTTATATCAAAAATCCAAGTATACATTGAGTTCTCTCTATTTCAATTTAGCACAAAAAGTCACCATATTCTTCAGCTCAGCTTCAGCTAATGATTAAAGGACAATTTTTCTCAAGCTTATAAACTCATCCAAACATTTTCCTGATTTTTTTTACAAAATCTAGATGCATGCCGGAATCTAGGGTAAAAATTTCAGATCAAGAAAATGCTTCAATAAATAATGAAAATTCTTACAACATCAGCCATTCTGTTTATCAATTGCTGATTCTGCCTTACGACACAGTTGCACCTTACGATTTTATTAAAATATCAAATGACCTCAGACAAATCTGAAATAAATCACCAACTATCTAAACATGTATATGAACAATCCCTGAAAATTTCATGGTCTAGTTTTTTGTAGTTTGTTCTCGGGAAAATCCACTAAATGACATTCTGAACTAGTTTTCTAGTTTCAGTTCTGGTTTCAACTTTCAACTCTTAGATGATCATCCTAGTACATCCTATCATACATGAATGCAAGTAAAATCAATCAAAAGACAAGAAATGAAGGTTTATAGAAACTCCCCACCCTTGGTTGTAGTAGAGGAATTGATCTTCTCAAGCTTCCTTCTTTGAAAAATCCTTCCTTGAGTCTTCTTCTTCACTTTCTCTTCTTTCTTTCTTTTTCTCTCTTGAAGGAGTTCTGAAATTTCCAGAGCAAGGAGGTGGAATGGAGTGGAGAAACAATGGAGAAAAGAAGGGGATATGGTCCGGTTTTGAAGCTAGGGGGTAGGCTTAGGCTTGTAGGTGGTTTTGGATCAAAACTATGGCTTCTAGCCCATGGTTTGGTGGTTGTTGTGTTGGCTGCCCAACTTAAGGGTAAATGCGTTCCAACGAGTGCGAGACGAGCGGTTTAACAAGCGCATGCAATATATATCCACTGTAGTATCATATAGTGTTATATTTGCATGGGCGTCGTGCCGAAAACTAGCGTTTATACTAGTATTGGTCCTCCTCGTTCTCGTGTATCTTCTAGAATGCAATCCTCCCATGAACCGTCCCGTAACCCTAACCACAAACCATGATAGCAAAATCAACCCAAAGTACTGTAATCATGCGCCCGCATACAGACAATATACATACATACATATATATTCAAGTATCGTACAATACGGGGTGTTACAAGAGGAGTTCCGATTAAGAATTGAATTAGTGAAATTGAGTGAAGATTTTGGAGGATTTGGAGGTTAGGGTTTTGGGGGGGTTCGGAGTTGGAGTTAGGGAAGCAGAAGAAGAAAAAGAATAAATAAAGTGAAGTGGAGAAAGAGAAAGAGTGAGTGAGAGCCCGAACTTTTATTAGTAGTCGGGGTCCCACTTGGCTTCGCTGGTGGGAACAACGATGCGTCCAACGACCTCAACCATAATATACCGAGGTCGTTATTCCCACTAGCGACCTCAATTCAGGAGTTTTGTTTGATTTTTTATTTCCAAAATTCAATAGCTCTCTGGAATTCGCTAAGTGACTCAATATAATTCAAATAAGGTCGCTATTTCCATCAACGACTACATATATATTGTGGTCGCTAGTGGAAAAAGCGACAACTAACAAAAATTTCAAAAAAAATTATATGGGCGCCTGCTATTCTCATTAGTGATTTTCGAAAAGAAGATATTGCTAATGGAAATAACAACCGCTACTGATATGACAGAAACTAGCTTAAACCTAGTTTGGGAACTGACCTATTTTTGTAAATAGTTTCAAAAAGTGGCTTAGTAGGCAAAAAAAAATTCAATAATGTGTGTTTTGATAGTCATGCTTTTTTGTTTGGTCGGGTCTGTATTGACCAAGGCCCATTTGTTTCGACCACTATTCCAAATGGATATTGTTAGGTAATTTAGAGTGTTTATATACAACTATATTAAAGTCTAAGGTCCAATTTAATTTAATCGGGTTGAGTTGGGCTACTTTCAGTTAAATTGAATGATTGGATATTCAAATTAAAAATTCTTATTGTTAGATATAATTTGAGTAACTAAAACAATTAATTCTTTTAGCACGTTTTACCCCTCCATCAATTGACGATAAATTGTATAATTTATTGATGGTGGATATGTACGTCTTTGTCTATCTTATATCATGTATTTTCTAATGGGCCAGGTTAGGATTAAAGATGTATCTGTAGCTAGAAAGAGAGCTCAAGTTAGCTGGGGCTTTCTATTGGGGCCATTAGTTCTGGATTTTTGGAGCACCGTAACAAAATACTTGGAATGTCAGGAAAAACTCATCTATATAATAAAACACAAAGAAAGCTATCAAGTGGCTGTCCTTCAATTCTTCCCAAATCAAAGGTCCAGATCTAATCTCACAAAACACATCCCTCTCAAAAAAAATTTACTCCCCAAAACTTAAATTCAAATCCCCCCACCACCCAAAAACAACTCATTTATTTATTTTATTCTCTCTCTCTCTCTCTCTCTCTCTCTCTCTCTCTCTCTCTCTCTCTCTCTCTCTCTCTCTCTCTCTCTCTCTCTCTCTCTCTCTCTCTCTCCATATATATATATATATATATATATATATATGGAAACATGGACCAAGTTATAATTATTTTTCACCATATACTAATGGAAACATGGTCTTTTATTTACAACTAATTATTATCATACTATGAACTTCAGCTACATAATTGTTAATTTACTGTTTACAAGACTTTTCATATGTTGATCGTTCTAAAGACGTGCCGTAGGCACGTGGCCACGGGAAAATCTAAAGACGTGCCGTAGGCACGTGGCCACGGGAAAATCTAGTTTATAAATAAATGTCAAATGAAATGGTGGAAGTAAAAAGAGGAAGTAAGGAGACTGCCGTTTATACAAGACAAATTGCACATATAAAAATATATGTTCCTTCTTATAACCAATGGAGTTAAGTTAATCTGTGTTTGGGAATGGAGTTAAGAAAATTGGAGTAGTTTTGGAGAGTTATCTCTAAAACTATAATTTTCTCAACTTTGGATTGTTTAGGAGCCATCTTGAAGTTGAGATAATTATAGTCATCTCAACTCCATTAGGACTTTGTTTTTTTAAAACTTTGGTCCAAAATTGTGGGGTTTACTTAGGGTTGGCAACCGAGCCAGGCTGACCCGCGACCCGCTCGCCAAACCCGGCCCGTTAATTGACGGTTCGGGTTCGGGTCGAACGCGCGAACCTAAGCGGGTCGACCTGGGTCGTCTAAAATGGGTTTCGAACTCATTGAACCCGGCCCGCGAACCCGGTGAATAGTGCCCAACCCGTTCACGAACCCGCGGGTTTCGACCCGGACGGGTCGACCGTTCGACCCGCGGGTCCAACGGACGAAATAGACAGTCAACGGCTGTTTTAGCCTTTTTTTTTGTTTTTTTTTCCTTTTTCCCCTATAAATACCCCTTAAACCACTCAAAAAGTTTCACAGCTTACTTTCTTACTCTCTCTACTACTATTACTCAATACAATCTCAATTGATTCATTTTTTTCAACAAATAAGATAACAACATAGAAGCGAAAAATTCTGATCGTATCGAATTCAACTTACAACCACGTATACTTCAAGTCTTCAACTCCTCCAAGGCTCCAAGAATCCAACAAAGAAGCTCTCTTTCTTTCTATATACGAGTCCAGAATTCTACTTCTACTTCTACTTCTACTTTTATTTTCACTCTCATTCTATACACAAGTATCCGTGTACGGTATCAAAATTTCACAACCCTCTTATTGTGTTGATATTTTTTTTGTAGTTATTATTGTTTTTATCATATTTGTTTGTTGATTTTTTGATATTTTCTCTCACAACTCTCCAATTGTTTCTAGATTTTTTTAAAAACTTATCTCGCCTAGATTGTATTTACTTTTTTCACATACACTACTATATCAACATGTCTAGATCACGAGGTAGCGGCCGTAGCCAAAGTGGACAATATTCCACTGGTACTTCTCGTAGGCCTCCAATTGTCCCACGAAATGAGCCAGCCGAAGAGTACCCTATGACCGGACACATTGGTACACATGATGTGTTTGTAGGAGACATAGACATAGAAGAAAAATCACAAACACAAGCAACCGAAACAACACAATCGGGTAGTAGTAGGAAAACTAGAGGGAAAACTAGTGATTGGCACAAATTTTCTGATTATATTCCAGACGAAGAAAATTCGGGTGTAATTAAGTATAAAAATTTGTAAAACATGTTCGAAGCCATACATAAGGAAGAAGGGTGAGGGGGCGGGTATAGTAAAATGACACATCCAAAATGTACACAAAGAACATCTCGTAGACCTATTCGGCAAACACAAAATTCACCCTAGGACCGGTGTAATTGATAGTCACTCTTATGATCCCGAACTTGTTCGTCGAGAAATGACCCGATTAGTAATTAAGAAAAAGTTACCATTTTCCTATTCCGAGAGTAGGGACTTAGAAATTTTTAACCGAACCGTATTAAACCCGCATTCTAAGAGATCCCTAGGAATACTTTGAAGTCGGATTGTTTTAAAATGTACAATGAAATGAGGAAAGCTTTGATTGTCATTTTATGGAGTTTAACTTGTAGAGTATCTTTAAATTCCGATTGTTGGAAGAGTTGCAACAATATTCCAATGATGGCAATAACTTGTCATTGGATCGACAGTGATTGGATTCTTCAAAAAAGAATCATATCACTTGCCGTGTTGCCCTATCCCCATAATGGTAATGAAATTGCAAATCGTATTTTAGAAATTTGTAATGTTTTTCCATATTCGTGATAAAATTATGTGTATAAATTTTGATAATGCATCTAACAACAATGCATCAATTAGTATATTACAAATCGCATTAAACCATCCATCTGACAATAAAATTAATGTTAGATGTGTATATCATTTTTTAAATTTATGTGTTCAAGATACATTAAAAATAGCCGAACCATATATAGTTAATATTAGAAATTGCGTATATTTTATTGCATTAAATGGCCCTATATTTCAAGAATGGAAAGCTTGGTATAGGCTTAAAAATGTACATTTTAGAAAATTTCCAAAGGATGTTAAACACCGATGGAACTTTACTTTTGATTTGCTACATGTTGTTACTGAACATAAAACATATATAAATGGTTTTTGTATGGCAAAAAATATGCCAAATTTTGAAATGACTTCCCAAATTTGGTATTATGCCGAATCTTTGTTAAAATTTTGAGAACTTTTTAAAACCGCAACTTTAAAATTTTCAAAATCTTATGAATCTACTTCTAGTAATATTTTTATTTCAATAGTTACTATGATGCAAACTTTCAAAGAAATGATCGATGATGCTTTTATTGGTCATATTGCGAAACCTGCATACACCAAATTTTTGAAGTATTTTAATCCTTCTCCTATGTTGTATTGTATTGCTACTGTGATAGATCCTCGTATCAAATTAGAAGCTACGAAGAGTTTGATTGAAATGTTTTTTAATTTACTTGGGAAAGATGATTCTGAAATTGATTTGGGAACAATTTTAGTTAAATTTGAAGCGACATTAAATAACTTGTATAATTTTTATGATAGAAGTTTTTCATCTAGTAGTACTACTACTTTAATTACTTCTTCTTCTGTTACTTCTACAGATAATGGTAAGAATAAATTAGATGATACCACATTTAATTTACTTGCAAGAATTCAATCAAAAAAAGGTAGGACTAATCAACCAAATGAATTACATTAGTATAATCAACAAGATTCTGAAAGTTTTACTTCATTACTAGATATTTTACAATGGTGGAAAGACCATGAACATACTTATAGTATTCTTAAATATATGGCTAAAGATCTACTAACTCCTCATGTCTCTATAGTTACTTCAGAAAATACATTTTCTACAAGTGGTAGGATTCTAACCGATTACAGGAATCACTTGAAGCCCCAATCGTTGGAGATGCTCGTCTGTATGAAAGACAGGATGATGGCCGAAGATATGACTCAAGGAATAGGGATCGACACGTCTACAAGTGGAATCAACTCTCCGGAAGAACAACAACAACAACAATAGCAACCAACATGAAGAATTGAAGACGAACAACAACAACAAATTGAAGACCAACATATGCAAGAAATTTGTAAATGTATAAAAAATTGTAATAAATCTTTGTTTCTTATAAATAAGTTGGAAAATTAAGAAAATTGTCATTTTATAGAAGAAAATTGTAATTGTATAGAACCAATTTATAATAATTCTTTATTTCTTATAAAAATGTGGAAATTTGTATAAGTTGAAATCATATGAGTAATATATACATTTTTTTATAGCAATTTCACTCTTTAATTATTATTATTATTATTATTATTATTACTACAATTTTTTTTAATGTTAAAAAAAAAATTCGAACACACGGGCCAACCCGCGACCCGACCCGGGTTGGACCCAAATGAGTTCACGGGTTGGGCGGGTCGATATTTTGCAAATCTAACCCGGCCCGGCCCGGCCCAGTTAACCAACTGATCCGACCCGGAACTACCCAACTTCGGTTCCAACCCGAGCGGGTCCGACCCGACCCGGCCCGGTCGACCTGGTTGCCAACCCTAGGTTTACTTAACTATAGGCTTTGCCAAACACCAAAGAGAAGTGAAATTAAGATAACTTTTTGAGTGGAGGATTGGAAATAGATATATGATAACCAGGGCCGGCCCCCACCTTGAGGCAAGGGCCGTCTCAGGTCTTCGAATTTTTTGTAATTTTAGGGGCTCCAAATTTGTATTCTCTTTGTAAATATAGACGCGTATTTTGTGTGTAAAAAAATATTATTATTAGGGGATTTCAAAAATAATTATTTGGACCTTTTGCCTAACTATAGTTTGCAAACCTCTACCACCGTATAAAAATGAACTTTGGTTAACTCAACTTCACTCCCAAATGCAGTCTAAACGTAAAAAATTCACGTTTATCTTGTCAAACATTGGAAGTAGTAAAAATAAACATCCAATTGGGAATATGAGTGGATGGTAAAACCAAAAACCTTCTGCATCCCCAGCACCATCCCACGAAATCCCACGAAATGAAGACAAAGCTACTTCTTTGTTTGGTGTACTCTCCTTTCAATTATCAGTTTGCATACATTGTTTACCACATCATCACCTCAAATATCCAGCTTGTAACCAGGGACCAAGAAAATTTATATATAAATTGATCATATTGATTAATCCGGCCGGAATGACAGGGAGAACATTGGATCCCTGAATAACTGTGACATCACTAGATCTCCTAACTTTCTATAAGTCCAGTGGGCCGGATCCGGCTAACGGCCTCTCTCTTTAAAATACACCTCTTTAAAATACACCGGACGGCTCGGGTAACTCACGTACGGAACCCGGGTTCAAGTCGGGATGCGGGTTCAAGTCGGGATGCGGATTATCCAC
Organism: Hemerocallis citrina; assembly: GCA_017893485.1. Classification (NCBI taxonomy): domain Eukaryota; kingdom Viridiplantae; phylum Streptophyta; class Magnoliopsida; order Asparagales; family Asphodelaceae; genus Hemerocallis; species Hemerocallis citrina. The sequence goes on along the minus strand of CM030368.1, from coordinate 152,557,586 downwards.
CATGTGCCCAAATCAGAACCTCTATTGTAGTTCATTGTTGGAACCGTCAAAGAAAGAAAGGGAGTGAGAAGTTGAAAATTTTGCGTACCGCCCCACTTTTTGAAAATATTTGGTGCTCTGCCCCACTTCCGAAAACAATTAGCGATTTGTTCCTGTTTAGAACACGTTAGCATAAAACGTTATTGAAAATAACGGCATATGTTATTTACGTGCCGATATTTTCAATAACGGCATCTATTTTACATTTTTTTAATACCGTTATCTGGAATAACGGCATCAGTATATTTCTCTTACAAGTGTGAATCTTCTAACTTTAAAAAATTTTAAGTGTGAAAAAAACTTATAAATAATGCTGTTATCCTGAATAACGACATTCGAATGACTAATGCCGTTATTGGAGATAACAGCATCAGTTATATATAAATGAACTCTTGTCGTTGTTTGGAAACAGAGAGAATGAATAATAAGTTTTTTAAAAAAATAAAATTATAACTGATGCCGTTATTTGAAATAACGGTATCAGTTATAATTTTTAAATTTTTTTTTTTAACTTTTTCGTCAAAGAGGATGAATAATAAGTTACTTTTATAAAAAAAAAATTTATAACTGATGCCATTATTCCAAATAATGGCATCAGTATTGAGAATGCCGTTATTTGAAATAACGACATCTGTTATGAGGTTTTCGCACTTGCAATTTTTTCTCTAAATGAAGATTACAAGCTGTCAAAAAACAAAATAACCTATGCCGTTACTTCAAATAACAGCATGACACTTTTTTTAAATATAGATGCCGTTATTGAAAATAATTCAATAACGGTACGTAAATAATCTGTGACGTTATTTTCAATAACGGTTTATGCTGACGTGTCCTAAACATGGATAAAACAGGGACAAATCGCTAATTTTTTTCGGAAGTGGGGCATAGCGTCAAATGTTTTTAAAAAGTGGGGCAGTACGGGCAAAATTTTCAAAGAAGTTGAAGAAGTACAGTATAACTGTAGAAGAAGAAGAAACCATATTCTCAAAATCCTGACTTCGTTCATCTCTCTTACTCAATATTCGCGTCACATTGAAGATCTCTCTATCTCTCAGGTATTCCTGCCTCATTCTCGTTGTAATCTCTCATATCTCTCCTATCTCCCATGGCCCGCCGACAACTTAATATATATAGATGTAATCAGATGAACTGTTTGTTAGTAATTTCATTCAGATGTAATTCTCATAAAGTTCATCTGATTACATCTGTATATTAAGTTGTACCTTATATCTAAAACTGTCTGTGTATAATATTTTCATGCATAAAATATGTGTATTCAATTATTAAAATATATATAAAACTAGATTTGCCCGTGGACACGTGCCTACGGCATGTCTTAGAAACGATACAACACACGAAAAGCCTATAAACAGTAAAACAACAATTATGTAGTTCAAGTTTGAATAGTATGACAATAATTAGTTGTAAATAAAAGTCCATGTTTCTATTAGTATATGTTAAAAATAATTATAAATGAGGGTGTAAAATTCAATTTCTTATAATTTTAAGGTGGAAAATGATGAAATTTAACTGTCGAAGAGATATTATATAACATGTGCAATAAAAAAACATAAAAATTCTGAAAATTTTACAAACCTGAAATTTTTAAATCTAAATTTCTAAGTAAGTTAAGAAAGAATAGGAGAGAGAGAGGGAGAGAGAGAAATAGAAAAATATGAAAAAGTGAAGAGAGAAGAGAGAGATAGTAATAAAGTAATGAGTTTTTTAGTTTTGGGGGGAAAAATTTAATCTTGGGATTTAAAATTTTGGACGGAAAAATAGGTTTTGTGAGAACCAATTTAGGTCATTGATTTTAGGGAAGATTGATTGATAGCCACTTGATAGCTTTCTTTGTAATTTATTATATAGATATATCTACTGTATTTAATTTTTACTATCTTATTGCAGTCGAGAAGTGAAAGAAGTCATCATTTTTTCATGTCAACCACACTTTATGAGACTATTATCATACTGCTTATTCTAAGTCAAATTATATTGATTAAAGAAAATATGATCATGAGAAATATTTTAACCAATATTAGAACAATAGAAAGAAAGGACAAGAAGTAAGGAAAATGGGAAGCATTAGCTGTAATTTTTTTTTAAAAATTCTTTGAGAATCTATATATCCTTTTTCTTCTGAGGTAAACTTCGTCATGACTCAATGGCTAATTTTTTATATATTTTGGGTAATTTAAAAGCTGAATTCTTCATCCATCTTCTTCCTTTGAACTAATTGCTGCATCGCCATTCTTTCTTGAAACTAATCTGATCAAACTGCACTACTTTCTGAAATACTTTCTTTATTTGAAATTAAAAGATCAGATCATATTGTAATCTTTTTTCTTTCGTTGAAACTAAAAGCTCTACTCTAATTGCAGGCTTCATCCACCTTCTTTCTGTCAACAAATAATTTACAATTTTGTGAGCAGACTCAATTACGAGGGAATGTGAAAGAATAAATTGTTGTGAGCAGACTCAATATAATAAATTATGCTAAACAACTTTTGCCCAGGAATTTTCTTCTTTTCTCTCTTTTTGTTAAAAAAAAGAAAGAGAAAATGTAAGAGGCAACCCCACATTCTTTATACATCCAAAATTTGAATTGGAATCATATGCCTTAATCAAACAAAAAAAATTGTGCAAAAATGTATAGTTCTTACACTACAAGCCGCAAGGTCTAGTCCGGCATTTCTAACCCGGCGTTTGGGTATGAACGCCGGGATAGTTGGCATGTTTAATTTTTTTAAAATTTTCGTCTACGGCAATTCCAACATAAACGCCGGAATGTTCTATCCCGGCGTTTATAGAAGAAATGCCCGTATAGAGCATGTTTTATTCCCCCCAAATCCCAAATTCCTCTATTTTTACCCTCTCTTTCTCACACCCGTCTCTCTCTCTCTCTCACTCTCTCTTATACAGTTGATTCAAACTGTATCTGATAATGGCGGAGGAAGAAGAGAGAAGAGGGGTACTGTGCTATATCAGTTTATATCCTTACGTATCAGTCCTTCGGGAATTGTTTTTTTTTACTGGGGTACTGTGCTATATCAGTTTATATCCTTACGTATCAGTCCTTCGGGAATTGTTTTTCTTTACTTCGGGAATTGTTTTTCTTTGTGTAAATGAGCCACAACAATTGTAATAAGCTCCCTGCTATCGAGGTCCCACGGATCAATCCACGCCTACGCGGAGATCTATGAATGGAGAATGTTAGCGCGGGGCCCATCTACAGGGTAAACGGTTAGAGCTTCTTACGGGCGTTGCACGGGCTGTCGTGTCAATCCCCAATTGGCAGATCAAAAATGGGGTGAGCGCTGCTCTTTAAAATCCCCCTAATGTACTCTGTTTTCATTGTTCTTGATATTTAGTTTTAATGGAGATTTAGTTCAGCTCTTTTCTAATTTCTTCTCTGCTGTATTATGTTTTGAGTTGTTGTTGTGTGAATCCATGCCTGTGAACACTCGTAGTGACCGTGATAACCCCACCATTCTCTTCGGAGATGTATCAATGGTATCAGAGCTGAGTGATGAACTGGCATCCCACCAGATCGAGCGTCCAACGATCCTTGAGTCTGGAGCTCACTCTGGACTCGGATCACAGGGCCCGTCGGCGTGAGGATCCCGTCCCAGGGGAGTAGATCCTCAACAGTCGACCGATCTTGGACAGCGGATGGGTAACTTGGAAATCTCAATGGGTTCCCTCACCGCCGATGTTCAGAATCATGTTACTAATGTGCAGTCGCAAGTTGATAAGATACAGGCTATGGTGGAGCGTTTGATGCCCTTGGTCGAAAAGAGGAGTGGACCCACTTATGAGCCGCCTCACCCTCCCACTGGGTCTCATCCCCCTCCCTACCATCCACCTCCCTTTAATAACCCTGCAGACCACCCCCATCAAAGGAGGTGGGGTCGTGATGATGAACGAAGATGGGATCAAAGGGGAAGGAGTGATTATGATAGACCCTACTCCATCTTCCCAAAACACACCAAACTTGAGATTTCAATATTTGATGGCAGTAGCGGCATCACCAATTGGTTGTTCCACCTGGAACACCACTTTGAAACTCAGCGAATTGAAGCTAAATATCAAGTCGATTTCAGCGTGTATTTCCTGAGAGAGGATGCTCTACTTTGGTGGAGGTGGTTCAAGGGTCAGAGTGGGCCAATGATTTCGTGGGAGAGGCTCAAGAAGGAGTTATTGCTACAATTTGGACCCGCTGAACTCCAAAATCCAATAGCTACCCTATTGAAACTACGGCAAACAGGTACAGTGCTTGACTACCATAAAGAATTTATTAAGTATAGCCACTTGAGTAGGCCACTAGAGATGCCAGTGCTTGTGGACTGCTTCATCTCTGGGTTGAAGGAGGACATACAGCAAGAAGTGATCCTTAACAGGCCAACCACCGTGACCTAAGCTTATAGGGAAGTACAAGCTAGGGAGACTATACTCATGTGCCAAAGAAAGGCAGCAAGATTCCATAACATGGGTGCAAAGCCTGTCTACACCTCAAACACATCCCATGCCAAAACTCCTGCTCCCAATGACAGTAAAACTCCAGCTCCAGCAGCTCCCAAGCTCACTGAGTTTGATAGGACTTTGAGTGAGAAGAAGGCGCAGGGTCTATGTTTTCGATGTGAAGAGAAATGGGCGAAGGGTCATCGATGCAGGAGGAGGTCTCTATTGCAAATTGAGGGTGAAATAGAGTCTCCGAGAGGCAAGGACCCCGCCATGGACACACTTGAGAGTGCTGGCAATGACACAGGAGAGGAGGAAGAACTGCAATGCATACAGCCCCTCATTCAGTCTATTGGCCAACCTGCGATTTCTCTTGAGGCCATTGCAGGGGTGGAGGCACCCCGTACCTTACGATTGAGAGGTACTATCTCGAATAAGGAGATCTATGCCTTACTGGACACTGGCTCTACTCATAACTTCATTGATATGCACATTGCCAAAAGGGTAAAATTACCAGTGACCAAGGGAATATGCTTCGAAATCATAGTAGCAGGAGGTGAGAAGCTGAGGTGTGAAGGTTTGTGTGAAGGGGTGGAGTTTGTGTGCCAAGGGGTAGTCATTAAAGCTAATTTCTATATACTTCCTCTGAGAACTAGCCAAGTGGTGTTGGGAGTGGATTGGTTAAGAACCTTGGAGGGTGTTTGGGTTAGCTTCAAGAGCTGTTCCCTCCATTTTGAGCAAAATGGTAGGATGCACACACTGAGAGGTGTTAATGAAAAAACACTCGCATAGCTACTACCAAGTCCATGATTAAAACCTTGAGTCATATGAAGGAGGGATTGCTGCTGCAGATAGCCCAAGTTGCTAGTCCCGATGAGTGTGCCACCTCTCCACCTGAACTTTCCGATCTCCTCCAGGAATATGCAGAGGTATTCGAAGAGAAGTTTCAACTACCCCCAAGGAGGGATTGCGATCACAGAAAACCCCTACATCCCAATGCACAACCCATTAGTTTGAGGCCCTACAAGCACCTGTGGCACCAGAAAAATGAAATTAAGAAATTGGTGAAAGAAATGTTGCACACAGGAGTCATTAAACCTAGCTCTAGTCCTTTTGCTTCGCCCGTAGTAATGGTGAAGAAGGTCGATGGCACCTGGAGGATGTGTGTGGACTTTCGAGCCCTCAACAAGGTAACCCTCAAAAACAAATTCCCCATACCCATAATTGATGAGCTCCTAGATGAGTTGCAGGGATCAGTAATCTTCAGCAAGCTAGATCTCAGAAGTGGTTATCACCAAGTGCGCATGGAAGAGAATGACATTCCAAAGATAGCATTTAAGACTCATGAGGGACACTACGAGTTTGTGTTCATGCCTTTGGGGTTAACCAATGCCCCCTCGACATTCCAAGCTCTCATGAACTCAGTGTTCAAGCCTTACCTCCGAAAGTTTGTTTTGGTCTTCTTTGACGATATCCTAATCTATAGCAAATCCATAGAAGAACACAAGGAGCACTTAAAGGTGGTTTTGTAGATGCTGAAGAATAACTCCCTGCAAGCTAAACGCAGTAAATGCACCTTTGGAGTTAAGGAGGTGGCTTATTTGGGCCACATCGTGTCAGAACAAGGGGTGAGAGTGGATCCTAGCAAGGTTGCGGCAGTGAATTCATGGTCGGTGCCCAAAACACTGAGAGCACTAAGGGGTTTCTTGGGGGTTATTGGGATATTACAGGAAATTCGTCAATAGGTATGCTACCATTTCTGCTCCTCTACTAGCTTTAACTAAAAAAGGCGCTTTCAAATGGTCGCAGGCGGCTCAAAGCGCATTTGAAGCACTTAAAGAAGCATTAACCACCCCGCCAGTCCTCCAACTCCCTGATTTTTCGAAGCCCTTCACTCTTGAGTGCGACGCTTCAGGTACTGGAGTCAGTGCCATCTTGATACAGCAGCAGCGCCCCATTGCTTTCCTCAGCAAAGAGCTCAAGGGTAAAAGTAGGTATCTCTCTTCCTACGAAAAGGAAATGCTAGTCATTTTACATGCCTTCAAGAGGTGGAGGCACTACTTGTTAGGCAAAGAGTTCATCATCAAAACGGATCACAAACCCCTCAAACATTTGCTTGAGCAAAGATTAGATACGGAAGCGCAACACACATGGCTATGAAAGTTGCACGGGTACCAGTTTACCATTGAATATAAGAAGGGTAGGGAAAATGTTGGGGCAGATGGGCTCTCGAGGGTCTTTGAAAATCAACAAATCCAAGCTATCACCATTGTGCAACCACCCTGGGTGCTGGAGCTCAAAAGAGAGGTTGAGATAGACTCTTTTTATTAGGAGATTCAAGGGAAAATTGATCAAGAAGGTCGAGAAAACTCCAAGTACGAGTACCCAAATGGGCTATACTTTTACAAAGGAAGGGCTCTACTCAACTCCTCTCCTCTCACCATCAAGCTTATGGAATTGTGCCACACCACTCTCCAAGGAGGACATTCCGACTTTGAAAAAACTTGGGTTAGGCTGAAGGCAATAGCTCACTGGAAGGGAGCCAAGGGAATGTTGAAAAGGTATATCCAGGAGTGTGAAGTTTGCCAAAGATGCAAGTACTCTAACTAATCGCCCTCAGGCCTACTGCAGCCCTTGCCAATTCCCACAAATGTATGGGAGGACGTGAGTATGGACTTTGTCGCGGGTCTGCCAAGGAATTGGGGAAAACCTACCGTGTTTAGTGGTAGTCAACCGACTCTCTAAGTATGGTCATTTCATCCCCCTAGCTCAACCGTATACAGCGAAACAAGTTGCGGAGCTCTTTGTGCAGCATATCATTAAGCTCTATGGAGTCCCTATCTCAATTGTGAGTGATCGAGATGCGATATTCACCAGTCAATTTTGGAAGGAGATTTTCAATTTGCAGTTTGCAGGGAACTAATCTATGTTTGATCACTTCATTCCATCCCCAAATAGACGGTCAGACCGAAGTCGTCAACAGAACGTTGGAGACCTACTTGCGATGCTTCTGTGCTTATAAGCCTACAACGTGGTCTAATGTTCTCCCGTGGGCAGAGTATTGGTACAATACAAGCTCCCATCGCTCCACCAGGTTCTCACCCTACCAAATTTTGTATGGTAGAGCTCCTCCGACTCTCCTTCCCTACGTCCCCAAAACAGCCAAGTCTTTGGATGTGGAACAGTGCCTGATCGAAAGGGATATTATACTCCGACTGTGCAAGGAAAATTTGACGAAGGCTCAGGGACGAATGAAAAATATAGCTGATAAGCATCGAGTGGAGAAGGAATTTGATGTCGGTGATTTGGTGTATTTGAAGCTCCAACCCTATCGGCAACTCACAGTAGGAGGAAGGCATATCCATAAGCTGTCACACCTATATTACGGTTCCTACACAGTGGTTGAACGAGTTGGAATGGTTGCCTGTCGATTGCAGCTGCCTGCCGAAGCTAAAATCCACGATGTTTTCCACATTTCTTAGCTCAAGAAACATGTGGGGGGATGTCACGAAGCTTCGAACCCAACACCCTGCCTATTTTCATGAAGAGACAACAGAACCTTTGCTAATACTAGATAAGCGAATGGTAGGGAAGAGAGGGGTGGCAACGACTGAAGTGTTGATCCAATGGAAGGGAGGAGGCAGAGATGAAGCAACGTGGGAGGAATTTTGGAGCATCCACAATCTCTTCCCTAAATTTAGAGAGAATTTGGAAGCTCCTTTTCAGGGTGGGAGGATTGATACAGTTGATTCAAACTATATCTGATAATGGCGGAGGAAGAAGAACGAACAGGGGTACTGTGCTATATCAGTTTATATCCTTACGTATCAGTCCTTCGGGAATTGTTTTTCTTTAATGGGGTTTTGTGTAAATGAGCCACAACAATTGTAATAAGCTCCCTGCTATCGAGGTCTCACAGATCAATCCACACCTACGTGGAGATCTGTGTGTAGAACCCCGTATTTTCAAATATTATTTTAATTATTTGAAAATGAATTTAAATCTATTTTGGAGATTTAATTAATATTTTCTAAAAGATTTATCTTTTGTACACGTGCAAATGACCTTTGAGATGTTTGAAAAATTAAGTTTTCTTTATGAAAAATCATTATTTAATATTTGGAATTTATTTATTATTTTTCCCGATTTTTCTGAAATTAATTGGATCTATTTGCAATTTTTGAGAAAAGAAGGACCTTTTTGCAAAATTGACATTTTAGGGGTTGAAATGCAAAATGTATTTTTGGATGTTTTGAAATGTACCAATTGAGATTAATGAGTATATCTTACTATTAAATCCTAATTTAAATAATTTTTATTGAATTTCTAAGGATAAGAACTATATATGTAAAATTATGTTTTGAAAGGACTATTTTGCAAATGTATTCCTAAACCCTAAAAACAATATTTCCGGCCTATATAAGAGAGTTTGCAGCCGTCATTCGCTGCACAACTCAGATTTTATTATATCTTTTATTGGTGATTGAAGAGGAAGATTGGGATCTAGCAAAAAAGGAGGCTTTTCGTGGATCTTTGCAATTCAAAAGGTGAGTGATATGAACTTTGTTTTGTTGTGTATATGATTGTGTGCTGTTTCGTTTGATATTTTCGTATCTTGTATGTAATCGATGCAATAGTTGTTATCCGTATTATGCATGTGAAATCCACGAATGATTAGTAGATCTTGTTTAACAAATTCTTTATTGCTCGAAAACATGTCAAGATTCAAGTATGGTTTGATCGGATGTATGAACATCGGGATCTTGTGTATATAATCAGATCATGGTTTTGATTTGTGAAGGAATTGAATATTAAGAAACCCTAATGGAAGAAGTTGGAACATAGAACATGAGATCTGAGATTTGAGACATCTAATGATTGAATAATGTACCCGTAAGGAAGAATTATTCGAGATTGTCATTTCACATGATTAAGAATTATTTTCATGAATAAGAACCTTTAGAAAAACTCCAGTATCGATTATTGTATTCAGACCTAATCTATGAAATCTGTAGGCCGACAGTCGACTGGTCTACGATTCAGTCGACTGGTACGACTCTACTGCTGTATTTTCAGTCATTTGAGAATTGTTCGGGACAGTCGACTTGGACTGTGGTCAGTCGACTGGTCTGCTGATTCGGGACAGTCGACCATGACCTCTATAAGTCGACTGTAGTACTGGGAATGTTTCTTGAGAATTATTAGTAATTGTTTCGGGTAAGTCGACTGATGGTTTATTAAGTTGACTTATAGCACTTGTTACAATCTTGGATATTGGATCTAGGGGCAGTCGACTTACTACATAATAAGTCGACTGGTACTGATGGGTTTTCCATAATCTTGAGATTTGTTGAGTGGAGAGATTTCTCCTTTGATCGTTTGACGATGGATTAGTGAGTTTTGGTTCTATTGAGATTTATTGAGATAGGCCTGAGGGGTCTTGGTTAGTTGTTGTTTTGAGTTATTTAGATGTTCGCGTGTCGAGGGTCTACGTGTAACGCCCCGAATCCCAAATACACTGAATTCGAGATGTTCTACAGGATCTTTTCACTTTCTTTAGTACAATTTTACAAGGAAATTTAAACTTTTCACTTTACATCAGAGCTTACATCAACATTACACTTTTCATTTGCACAGCGGAAGTAAAATTTACAACAATTAAATAAATGTACAACAACATGGTATAATCTTTACGCATCCATTCCTCTTTAACATGTCATTTACCTGCATATAAGACTGTGGGTACGTCAGTTTATTCAACCGACGATCATTATACACGGTCATCCTCTCTATGCCGGAAATAGTATAACTTAATTTTCTATATTTAGCAAACACAAACTTGTCACATTATAATTAAAGGGGCTACCCTATTGATGTCGTGTTGTGATTGTGCACTTAATCCTTAATGCATTTATTTATGTTACATGACACTAATGCACACTTGTTCGGAGTCTATGCATCCCATACTACATAGGTCCGAGGACAAGCCTCTTACTCGTTCTTCATCTTTGTAGGGTTCAATCCCTCGCCATGACTTAGTCTACTACTGTAACTACGGTAGTGTCTTAGATGATCTATGAGTGCAAGCACGTGTACAGAAACTGGAGGGGAATCCCACGTCATGTCACGACTCATCGTGAAGAACCTATGGACAATTCAGCCTTCTTCATGGCACACGATCCTCATGCAGTCACCAAACATCCCACAAGTGTCACCACCGGGACGGTACCCTGGAACAGTATTCACGTCATGTCACGACGCATCGTGAAGAACCTGTGAAATACTCTCCACCGCCACGCCACCCTGGAGCCGTATCCACGTCATGTCACGACTCATCGTGAAGAACCTGTGAAATACTCTCCGCCGCAAATCCGATGGCCCTCACTCGTGTTTTTCTCATACTTTCATCACATCTCCACTATGTACTAATTATTAGAATCATGAATAAAAATCAAAGCTCTAGAGTTAGCCTCTCCACTCAACCGGACTTATTCATTTCATGTTCACATGACCAACCTTGGTCTTCTTTTCAATTTCATTTCATTTCCACTGCCGGGGGAGACTTAGCTACTCTTTTGTTCAATTTCTAATTCACAACTTCCAATTTGAGTGTTTCCAACTCATGAATTCATTTTTCATTGCCTCAGCATATCATGATCTTAGCTTTCATATTCATGTAATTCTCAATTCAAATCTATGATTCATCTCATGTAAATTCTCAATTCAAAACTATGATTCATTTCATATAAATTCATACAGCAATAAAAGAGTTCATCAACATCAATCATAAAGTTCACAATCTTCAAAATATACAGAATAATGTTCTCTCTGGACAGTCGACTTGGATCTCTTCCAGTCGACTTGTTCAGTCAATTCCAGTTATTCATAACCACTCGGAAGAGTCGACTGCTGCACACGGCAGTCGGCTGTTCCGCAGTGTTCCAATTCAATTATCACCCACAGGGCAGTCGACTGTCGTTCAGCACAGTTGCCTGTTCTGCCGAGTTCAATATGTAGATTCTCAAGTTCTATACAGTCGACTGCTACACATAATCGGTCGACTGAGCAGTTAAAATCTCAAATTAAGGAATCATTCCTTCATTCTATTTACACATCATACTTTGTCCCGCTATTCTTTAACAAGAATAATTCACATTTCATGGTTATCACATTGTTCTCAAATGAGAAGTACTAACGAAATTTCATAATTCATATTTTCATACATCTATAATGTCACTTCAATCTTTACTATACTAATCTTCTTCATTTCTAGTTCTTTTGCAAGGTATAATTTCCAAAAATACACATATCAAAATCATAGTTCTGATTACACCTTTTATTCTCAATCACATTTTATTCCATGCAACAATTCCCAAATTATCTTTATAAAGTCTCATGTATTTTCAAAAGAGTAGAACATTCGAGTTTATAAAAAAATGTATCAGTATCAGTCGACTTATACTATAATAAGTCGACTGTTCAGGGGAAAACATCCATGATTTTAAGCAATAAATAGTTGACTTATAACAGCACCAGTCGACTTAGATGAGCATATAAGTCGACTTACCAGGTCCTAAGTCGACTTACCCGAAAGATTTCTTCTCGACAATTCTCAACAATTAATGCCACTAATTTCCTTTATTAGCCAGTTTCACATTCATGGTTATAATTAATCCATACCAACTTAGATTTTTACTAATCAAAACACATACAATTTCATACTCACATTCCAATCCATTCATAGGTCAATTCTCCAATTAAGAGTGTACTCTTATTAATATTTTTCATGCATTATTCTCAATATAATACTAGCATCATTTCTAATTGGTAATAAGGAAAATCAAACCCACTATCATTCATTCACTTTATCAAGCATTTCTACTTTAGAAATATGGAGAATTTTACCCACCTTGTATGGAGAGAAAACAACACAATAGCAACGAAAGTCCCCTGTTTCACCTCCTCCTAGATGATGCGAATGTAATGCACCTCCTCCTAGATGATGCACGCACAAGCTCCACAACACCACCGAAAGCTTCCCTCCTTGAATAGCCGGCCCTTCTCCTCCTTGTTGAAAGCAATACAATCCCACACAATCCTTTCAATCTTTTGACTCACAACTTACTACTAAATTAGACTATAGTTTGGAAAGATATAATTGCATATGAATATAGCCAGGGGGGGGTATTTATACTAGAAAACAAGTGAAATGGAGGGCTAGGATTGACTAGTTGGTTGTAGGATGGAGGGCCAAGATTAGAGTAGGAGTTATAAAAACTACCCACAACTATACAACCACCTCCATGATCACCATGACCAATTTCAAAACTCCCTCCAAAAAGATGCAAACCGGCCATTAGGAAAGTGTGCATTGCACGTGTACGTGTAGTGCACGTGCATGCAACTAGGACCAAATTTGTACAATTTAATTTTGTCTAAAAATAAATAGTTTTAAAATAGTCTTCTACATGGCAAGTTTAAATAAAAAGGAGATTAATCCATGGGCTTTATTTTTGGGCCAAAATAGTTCTTTAAGAAATAAAATAAATAAAAATACATTTTGGGCTTTAAGAAAAAGGTCTTTTCATTAAATTAAAATAAGGCTTTCTATTTGTTTAAAGAAAGGCTTTTTGTACAAAATAATTTGAGAACACATATTTAAATATTTATACACATCATAATAAAATAATTATAAGATTTAATTCAACCAAAATATTGCACGTGCACACTACGTGCAAAATAAAATAATTTCATTAATTGAAAAATCAGGGTATTACACTACGGGCCTATTCACAGAACATGCGGGGTGCATTTGCGTGTCGAGGGTCGGCAGACCTATTCACGGAATGTATCGGATGTATCTGCACGTCGAGGGTCTTGACGGCCTATTCGTGGGGTACATAATATTTAGGTGTTCGCGTGTCGAGGGTCTATGGGCCTATTCACGGAACATGTAGGGTGCATTTGCGTGTCGAGGGTCGGTAGACCTATTCACGGAATGTATCAGGTGTATTCGCACGTCGAGGGTCTTGAGGGCCTATTCGTGGAATACACAGCAGGGAGATGATTCTCCCGTTGTCGTTATTGTTGTTGTTGTTCTTGAGCTATCCTACTTGATGCTTGCGCGTCGAGGGCAGTGACGCCTATTCGCGGAGTATTCGGAATCTTGTTGCCCATCGCAGTAGTGGGATTGGTTGCATATGGAGTTGTGTTTTCTTAACTTTGTCTTGTACACGTGTTCCCTGTTAGTGACTGATAAATGAGTATTTGGCAGAATCAGTCGACTGGTACACTAAAGCAGTCGACTGTACAGTACGGTTGAGTTGTACTTGTTGTGAGTGATTGATTGATGGATATCTGATCGGTGACATTGTTTCTCGACTTGGTTTCATGCTTGTACTGGCCTATCGTTTCTTATATCACAATACATGTTTAGTTTATGTATTTTGGTTCAGTACATGTTACTTAAGAAGTCATGTTTATTGTTTATTTATGTTTGTTGTTTATATCACTCACACCATTTATGGCTGACCCCTTTAGTTTGGGGGTTAGGGTTCAACTCTAGCCTCATATGATGCAGGTTGTTGCTTAGAGTTTGGAGGCTTGGATGCTTGGGTTAGCTTTAGAGATTATGAGTGATATAATAGAGCCTTGTGTAATTTTGTAAAGAGGAGTGTCGTAAAAGAATGTTTTTAATTCAAGGTATTTGTATTTCCGCTGCATTTGAAAGATGTTATTGTAATAAGAGTTTGGAATAAAATAATTTGTGTTTTTGGTCTATGTATATTGTTACATTGAAGTGGATCGCTGGGAATGTGCCACGTATTTTCTAAGAAATTCGGAACGCTACACTATGAGTGGAGAACATTAGCGCGGGGCCCATCTACAGGGTAAATGGTTAGAGCTTCTTTCGGGCGTTGCATGGGCTGTCGTGTCAACCCCAACTGGCAGATCAAAAATGGGGTGAGCGCTGCTCTTTAAAATCCCCCCAATGTACTCTGTTTTCATTGTTCTTGATATTGAGTTTTAATCGAGATTTAGTTCAGCTCTTTTCTAATTTCTTCTCTGCTGTACTGTGTTTTGAGTTGTTGTTGTGTGAATCCATGTCTGTGAACACTCGTAGTCACCGTGTTAACCCCACCATTCTCTTAGGAGATGTATCACTCTCACCCAAACCCCCGACTCGACCTCCCGCCGTCGTCATGCAGCCACGTCGCCATCGTCATCCCTCTCCCACCGTCGCCGTTGCTCCTCAATCGCTGTGCCCCTCTCTCATTCCACGACCTAAACCCTAATTTTACTTTTCAAAAAATTTAATAAACCCTAGTTTTATGTTGTTGCAGGTGCACATGGAAGCAAGCGGTTCACAAGTAGGATTTTGGTAAATTCCCCTTTTCCTCGAAACCCTAGTTTTCATTTTTTGGATTGGATACTTGAAACCCTAAATTTTTTTTTGGATTGGATGCTCACAACCTGTTCGATCAAAGTTCTGAGAGTTATCTTTTTTTTTTCGCAGGTCTTGGTTGGCAACGTAGCGCAAACAGATTTATGAAGGTGATCTCGTCTTTCAATTCATATTCAGTTTAATAATAGCCCTATAAGTCTGCTGCCATAATTTTGTTGCTGCTATACTTTCAATTCATATTCAGATCCAGAAATTATGCTTAATTCTATAGCGATTTCTTAAAATTTCGGTCACAGTATTTCAGAAGCATTTTTGCACCTTAACCACCGAATTTGGTTCTATAAACTATGAAGAACATGCTCGACAATCTCACGATGAATGATTGAACCGAATTTATAGTAACATTCACTTCATTTCGTGTCCTTCACTCCGAGTCATTCACTATTTGCTCTTCAAGTACCGCCTATATTTGTTCTTCAAAGACCACTTACCAAGGCGGCGTTTCATGTTATTATATTTTCAACTTTGTAACTCATTTGGGTTGTAAGTTGCTCTTTTCAAATTTCTATGTAAGAATAGCCCCCTGTTTCATCAAGGAAAATGAAATTCACCAGCGAATAATGTACAGTATTGGACCTTAGTATCCTGAATGTTCCTATAATTCTTCTGGTAATGAAGGTAAAACTTAACCAGAAACTTGATGAAAATTATAGTGGTAGTGATCTAATGAGTCTCATATTTTTTTCCAAATCGCAACTACTCCATTATACAAGTCTTAGACTCTTACTTAGCTATAAGAAACCTGTTCTTTTTCTGTGAGTGAAGACAGAATGTTCCCCATTTATGCGTCTTAAGCTATTTATAAATTAATGCAACCATACTGGTTCTCTTTTCTCTTGCATAAATCATTGCATCAATCTTTTTGATAAGGAATAGCTTCTATTGTATCCCCTTTGCATAAACCAAATTGATTCTTAGAAGTTACCTTCTTTTTTAGTCTATGTCTGAGTACTTTCTTAAGCTTCTGCTATAGGCCAAATAGCAGAGAACTACCCAAACTTGTTGGGTTTTAAAAAAAAAGTTAACTACCCTGTTTTTGCTTTAATATGTGTAACACCCCTAAACTCATTTGCACAGAAAATTACCCTAGTATTGCTTTAATATGTGTAACACCCCTAAACTCATTTGTACAGAAAATTACCCTAATATAAGCTAACTTTTGAAGAAGTTGCTATTGTTTAAGGTAGTTTCTTGAAATTATATAAAGTTTGAGGTAGGTAATTGTTACAGTTTTGGTGAAAACGGAAGTTTGAGGTGTTTACATGTATTAGAGCAAGTTTAGGGTATGTTATTTCAAAAAACTCAAAGAGTGTTGAGGGGTTTTCATTTTTTTTCTCCTTCATTATTCTTAAGGCCTTTGCTGGTCCTCATGGTTCTGTTGAATGCTAAGTTGACCAACCTTAACAAGCATATACAAATGATATTTAAACCTACACCTCTCTATGTTGTCACCTTCTTCAGCAAGCCTGGTTGATAAGTTAAGTTTCTTGGAAGCAAGAACAATGTTTACTTAATTTTCTAGGCAGATGCCATATATCATAATAGTTCTACAGGATGACATCCTCTCGTGTAAAACTTGATATTGTATCATGGTTATTTTGATCTCAGCTATAGTAAGCTCTAAATAAAATTTCCTCAGGAGTCGAAGATTGATGTGATTGTAATTGAACAATTTGGGCGATTTCAAATGACCTGAGTATAGAGATTTGAGAGTGTGTTGAACAGTTGGGGTTATTTCAGTTGACCACAGGAGTATAGAGAGTGAGGGATATACATTTGTCGAGAGTTGTACCATAATATGAGATATATGCAGTGTGTATGTTAATTTCTATGGTAATTAAAGTATAATACACCTTCTATGTGGTTGTAACTGCTTCCTGGCTATGATTAGAAAAAAAATATGGAAGACTTATTAATTCTCTTGTCCTGTAACTTCAATCTGCAAACTTCTCTGGTCTCTGATTTAAAACACATGTACAACTCGTAGGTTTCTAGAATCAAATTGCTCATCTGAAATACCAGAAAGCTTGAAATTGATGGAAATTAGTTTTCTCTGCAATCTTAATTTTATGCTTAGTACATTGTGTATAAATTAATGGCTCTTATCCGGCTCTGAAAATGCACCTTTAAATCCATACATTTGGTTGTACTAACCTTTAATTTTGCTTCTGTAGGTTCAAGGTGCGGTCCTAGAGAAACTGAAAAGTCACAAACTTACTAAACCTCTTGCAACTAAAGAACTAGTTTGGTTTATAGTAGCACTCCTGCTTGAATTGAGTAAACGTTTTTTTTTATACTGTAATTTCATGCATCTGTTTGTGTTATAATGAACAGCTGTAATTCTATGACTACAGGCCTCTGCTTTGTTAGCATTACCCATTTTTTTGCTATACACAGTCTTCTCGACCGTGATCTGGTTAGTTGGTTTTTTTTGCATGAAATCTTTCATAGCTCTTAACTACGTTCTTGTCTTCCATTTGCGTGTCCTGTAGTTAATTTTCTTTTATTTTTGAATATTTTTGTTTAGTAAAAAGACAAAGAAGCCATTCCATGCTCCTGCGAGTAATGCACAACGTAGACATAAGCGCAGACGTGCTGACGAGTAGAGTGGCACTGGTCTTTCGGATGTCATTGTATTTAGATCAAGGTATGTCTTTTGGTTTCTTTGAAGTGTCTCCAACTATGTTGATATGAAGCACACAAGTACTGTTAAGATTATGTCAATAATAATTTGGTTAAACTCCTACCACAAAGTGATGGAAGTAGATATCTACCAATTTCTCAAGTATCGGAATAGGATGTGTTCACACTTAATTAAATAGCTTTTGTTCGGCTATCTTAGCTTATTTGGTTCAAGGTCTCATACTTACGTCTTGGCATCCTTTCCTTTTATTTTGTCTGGCTTAGATGCCTATCGAAACATGAAAGGTTGAATTTAAGTTTTGACACAAATAAGATAGCCTACAATTTTGAGAAGATAATTAATAAAACCATGGCGGCCAATTTTTAATTGGTTAAATGGCATTTTTGTAAATATTTGGATGGCTATTTGGTAAATATTGAAAGATTTTTGAAAGAGAAAGTTGCTAGATGGAAGATGATCTTCTGTCCGAGCATTTTCTTTCTTTTTTTTTAAAATTTTTTTTATTTATTCAAATGGCATTTTGGAAATTATTTTTATGGCATTTTAGTAATTTTTCTGAAAAACTATATTAAAGAATTTGGCGGACAAAAGATGATCTTCCCTCTGCCCTCTTTTAATATTAAAAAAATCACAGACGGAAGATCTTCTTCCGTCTTCTATATTGGCGATTTCTATAATCTACTGCTATATTTAGCAGTTCACTGTTCACTCATTTTCTAAAAAATAGGTTTTTAGCGAACGATAGTGGAGACGAAATTGCCAAAAAAGGGGTTTTTTGAATATTTAGCAAACGATAATGGATGCTCTTATGGTGATAAATGATAAACCCGTGGAAGTTTTTTTTGGTTTTTGTTTTTGTTTTTGTGTGAAAGAAAAGGTGGAATATAGCCACCATCGTGTTTCATTAATAAACTCGTGAAAGTTGATAATGAGCAAACCTCAAACTTGCACTTATCACAAAATCAGCAACAAATATCAACCTAACAACTCATGCTTGTTATGTGGGAAAATTCAAACATTCAAACATCCTTATCCATCCATAATACAAGGCAACTACCTAACTACTCCAGCTTGCTATGTGGAAACAAACTTCAATAGTTTTTGTATTCTTATCTTCTTATTTCAACTGTAAAAGCATATAATCTGTAATCGTTATGGTGTGTGGAAAATAAAAGAGAACAAAAACCTGATGTCTTATTAGTTTCTATTTTGGTATCAGAGCATCTTTCCCTCACGAGTCTCCTTCCTTCCGCCATCCTCTTCCCACCCGCTTGCCACCCTAATGGCTTCCATTAACATCCAAAACATCCCCTACTATGTTTCAACAAAACTGACCAGAGACAATTACTTACTCTGGAAATCTATTTTTGCTCCCATCATTGAAGCCTATGATGTTGAGGGCTTCATTAATGGAACCTCTTCATGTCCCCCAAAAGACCTCGTCGTCAATGGCGAGACTTCCACCACCATAAACCCTGCTTATGTCGAGTGGCTTAAGCAAGACAAAACTCTCCAAATCTGGATCAACACCACCTTATCTGAACTAGTGTTGTCCTACATTGTCTGCTGCCAATCGTCTTTCGAGGTTTGGCGAACACTTGAGCATCGCCTTGCCAGTGTCTCAAGAGCCCACACCATGAAGCTTCGTGCTCGGCTACATACTATTACTAAAGGAGAGTGATTGATGACGGAGTATCTCCGAACCATTAAAGAAATCACCGACGCGCTCGCTGCTGCCGGAACACCCGTTCCTGATGATGATATTGTTGCATATATCCTGCATGGTCTTCAAGCAGAATATAATGCTCTTGCTACTTCCATCGTGTTAGCGCAGATTCCATTTCCTCTGATGTCCTGCACGATCTCATCCTTGGTGGGGAGCTCTCAGTCCTTCATCGCCACTCCACTCAAATTCCACCAGATTCTAACACTCATGCTCTAGCTGGCATTCACATCGGCAGTTGCAGCAACACCTATGGTAATACTTCTGCTCGCCCCACTTACATGAATCCCAACTATAAAGGCAAAGCCAAAAACTACATTCCAAATTATAACCCAAAGGTCCATGGCAACAAGTCCAAATATTCTTCAACTAACACCAATCAGGCTTCCACCTTCTCGCCGCCACCCTCAAAACAACCACTGATCTGTCAAATATGCAAAGTGGTAGGTCATTCTGCCTTGGACTGTTACAACAGGATGAACCATGCCTACCATGGTAAACACCCCCCCGAGAAGTTGGCCGCCATAGTGGCTTATTTCAACTCGCCAACCTATACCTGGGTTGCTGATAGTGGCGCTACTAGCCATGTCACTCATGACCTCTCCAACCTATCTCTCAAATATGAGTACCAAGGTAATTCTCAAATAACTGTTGCTGATGGCTCCAAATTTTCTATCTCTCATTCTAGTAATACTATCATACCAACCTCCTCTAAACCAATACAACTGAAAAATGTCTTATATGTTCATACTCTACAATACAATCTTATGTCTGTTCATCGCTTTGTAACTGACAATAATTGTACACTTACCTTTACCCGTCATGGTTTCTATGCTAAGAATCAAATGGGGGCCCTTCTTTTTCAAGCACCAATTAAGGACGGTTTATATCTCCTACCTTTCCACTCTTCCAGTTCATAAATAAGTACCTCTCCAGCAGCACTTCTGAGTCATGACCCTGGAATCTCTCTGTGGCACCGGTGACTAGGCCACTCGTCATCTTCCATTCTTCGTCACCTCAAGAAATCTCATCCACAACTGTTCCTCACTCATCACCTCCTCCTCCATGGGCCACGATGCAAGTAGTGTTGTCTTGGAAAGAGTCACAAGTTGCCTTTTACTTCGTCTCTGTCCCAAGCTACCTCTCCTCTCTTTCTAGTTCATTCTGATGTTTGGGGACCCTCCCCTTATATTTCTATTTTTGGCTTCAGATATTATGTTCTCTACATAGATGACTTCTCTCGCTATTCATGGGTCTTTCCACTATACTCTAAGAGGGATGTTTTTCGAGCCTTTTATGGATTTAAACACAGAGTTGAAAATCAATTTAACTCTACTATTAAAACCTTTCGCTTTGATGGCGGCGGAGAATATTGCAGCAAAATCTTTGAGTCTTTTCTTAAACAACATGGTATACTCCACCAGTACTCCTGCCCACATACCCCGGAGCAAAATGGGGTATCGGAGTGCAAACACCGACATCTAATAGATATGACTCGCACACTGCTTGCACAATCAAATCTACCCTATTAATACTGGGTCGATGCTCTACTTGTTGGTGTATGCCCTTAGAGGCCAGTTGTGTATTGACATTACTAGTTTACATTGCATTACGACATTTATTTCAAATATGAGGCATTTTATTTATTTTGTTGTTTATTGTAATTAAATGAACATAATAAAGTACTTAGAATAGTATGTTCCAATACCATGGGACATCAAGTGCATGACTTGATTATGAGATCCTATTGGTTTTAATCAGAACATTATTCTTAAATATCTCTAGTCAAGTATTATTTTGAATTAGGAAAACAATAATACATAGAGACTAGTATGTACATAGACTGATGACCATATCTCACGGGTCATGGATATAAGATATCAAGTCTTCATATGGGTACATATTACAGTAATAATATATTAGACTGACCCACCTTGAGAATGCTGTATGGATCATTATGTGAGTGTCATAAGTGGTTCTCACAGTAACCATGGTGTACGTAGTTCTTTGACTTGAAGTCACTATAGTTCCTTACATGAGAAGTTATATATTTTAATGCCGTCAAATGTTACCTGTAATAAGGTGGTTATAAAGTCAACTATTGGATATATTACAAATCATGCGGAAGGATGTGAGTGACTTAGATAGGATTTTCCCTCTTACATAACAGGAGTGATCTACGGAACCCTTGATTGCGTGAGACTACAGAATGCATGGTCGTGCTCAAATGAGTAAATATGAGATATTGAGCTCATTTGTTTTAGTAAGTCTACTCGGACATCAAGAAACCAAAGATTGAACTATACAAGGGTGACACGCTCTATGCCTTATGGTCAATTTAGATATATGGACAAAAGGATTAGACTACATGATAACATTGGTCACGGATAGGTTATGTCAAATCACTGGCATTCACGTTAGTTGAGTAGCAGTGATATATTGCTAGATACCGCTTACTGCTTATAACCCTAGAATAGGATTTTGGTATTACTGTCAACGTAATGGGAACCTACATGGTCACACACTTAGAATAGATCGAAATTGGGATTTAAATTCACGAGATGAATTTAATTGGGAACCCTAGTAAGACTTGGATTCCTATCATGGTTTGGTAATTAATTAGATTAAATGGGCCAACTAAAGTTGGAAGGCCCACACACAAACCTGACACAGGCCAGATTGTGAGCCCAACAGCCTCATCACTTTCTTAGGGTTGTTTTTCTGCACCTATATATATGATATATTTTTGTGGAAAAGACACATGAGAAAACTCTAACTGTCACAGAAACTGAGAGAGAGAGAGATGTTAAGGACATCCCCTTCTCGCAGCTAGCGCCACGGCGTGAGGGAGAGCTTGATTTGATCCGTTCGTGTGGATATAATAGAGGTACCGCAACCTTTGCAGTGTTGTGATTGGCATTACTTGGAGACACCTGATCCATCTTTAAGGTATAATTCCTAAACACGATTTATGGTTTTTCTCTTGGATCCATGGCTAGGTTTCGATATTTTGTGATTTTTTTGCCGTGTTTTTAATCAGAATTTCAATCAAAACCTAACAGTGGAATCAGAGCCACTTGCAAAACCATAATTCGGTTATGTATAGTATGTGATTATTCATGATATGTTGGTACTTTTGGAAGAAAGATTTATATGTGTTATAATTCTTACAACAGTTGAAATATATGGATTCGTTTGTGTTGGTTGTTACCACCGATGCCACATTAGGGTAATCCTCGGTTTGGAACCATTGAAAACCCTGGAGCAGCAAGATGTGATTTGCAGTGACATTGGAGTTTCTTAAAGCATGAAGAGTTCATGCACCTGCGTCGTTTGCAGTGGCGTTAGGGTTTCTTAAAACATGAAAAGTTCATGCTCTGGCGGGATCCCCATTTTAACTCTGCGTAGGGTAACAATAACGATTCCACAAAAATCAGTCATTTTAAAATCTATATAATAAAACACAAAGAAAGCTATCAGGTGGCTCACATTCAATCTATCACAAAATCAATGGACCAGATCTACTCTCACAAAACATATTTTCCCGCCCAAATTTCAAATCCAAAAATTTCAAACCCAAAACCAATCACTTTCTCTCTCCACTCAGAATCACTCCCCCCATCTCTCTCTTCTCCCGATCTCTCTCTCTCTCCCTCCTTTCTCTCTTCCCACTCCACTCAGAATCACTCCCGATCTCTCTCTGGAACCCGTCGTCATCTCTCCCCCCTTTCTCATCTCTCATCTCTCCTCCTACCCAGTCTCCCGACCTCCCCTGCCGTGACCCCATCGCCGGCGCCTGCTCGCGACCTCCCCTGCCGTCCAGCCTCCACGACGCCAGCCACGACAGCACGCCCCTCTCCTCCCCTTCTCCTTCCGTCGACAGCAGCAACCACAGCCACATCGCCACCCCCTCTCGGCCCGTGTCCCCTCCCGGCGTCGCGTTGCCCGTCGCCGTCGCTCCCGCCGTCCGCCGTCTCCTCTGTACAAGCTTCACCAAAAACTGGTTAGATTGCTTGATGCATTCTTGATATTTTAATTCAGTAATTCAGTAATTTAACATGAATTGTGAAATTTAATTCTTGATATGTACAAGCTTGATGCATTCTTGATATGTAATTCAGTAATTTAACCAAATAATGCTTGATGCTTAATTTAACCAAGCTTCACCAAAAACATGAATTGTGAAATTTAATTCAGTAATTTTGTATACTCTTTACTGCAATATTGTATGACAATTCTTTCCATTTTGTTAGGGGCCAATTGCAAGATAAAGAGGTAATTTGTAGAGAGAAAGAAGTGCATATAAGTGAACTGAAAGTGAAGATGGTTAGACTTAATGTCTTCAAAAGACATTTTGAAGCGGAAATTCATAACTCCCGCCGTCCGCCGTCTCCTCTGTACAAGCTTCACCAAAAACTGGTTAGATTGCTTGATGCATTCTTGATATTTTAATTCAGTAATTCAGTAATTTAACATGAATTGTGAAATTTAATTCTTGATATGTACAAGCTTGATGCATTCTTGATGCTTGATGCATTCTTGATATGTAATTCAGTAATTTAACCAAATAATGCTTGATGCTTAATTTAACCAAGCTTCACCAAAAACATGAATTGTGAAATTTAATTCAGTAATTTTGTATACTCTTTACTGCAATATTGTATGACAAATTCTTTCCATTTTGTTAGGGGCCAATTGCAAGATAAAGAGGTAATTTGTAGAGAGAAAGAAGTGCATATAAGTGAACTGAAAGTGAAGATGGTTAGACTTAATGTCTTCAATAGACAATTTGAAGCGGAAATTCAAATTCATAATAACAAGCTGAAGGTCAGATTTTCCTTGCATGTTGTTAGCAAATTGAGATTTTTATTTATTATGTGTTTCTTTGTTTGTAGTTCTAGCATTATTTGTAGTTCTAGCGGAAATGATTAATCTTTCATACTATATCTTGGTCCTTTATTTGTAGTTCTAGCATTAACCGGTGTGAGATTAAATTTATTTATATCACAAACTCATGTTTTAGGTCAACTAAATGTCATTCCATCACTATCATGGCGTTGTAGCAGAAAGAGCCAAATGAGAACATCTTTTCGTGTAGTTGGTCTATTTGGAGGAAAGAAGAACAGTGAGAGTGGCGATGACAAACCTTCAAATGTGAGCTTCTGAATCTTTCTTTACCTATTTCAAATTTGGTTCTTTCCATTTTGTTCACTCACAAAATTATCTTTAGAGGTCACTTTTTCCTGTACCGGGTTTCATGGTTATTCATTTTCCTTTTAAACATACTTGGAAAGTTTGAAGCACATACATTTCTATCTACGGGCCGTGTCATGTTAGATTTGGTTCATTATCTTATTCATTTTCATTTTCCTTTTAAATTTGGTTCATTCTCATCATTCGTTCTGTTGAAGAGTATGGGAAAGACTAATTATAGGGAGCCAAATTTGACTTGAAATCTATCAAATTTGTAATTATAGTTTACTGCAAAAACTATAAAACAAAATGGTTTGAAATTTAACAACTGATCTGAAGCCTATTTGTAGCATACGAGTAATGGACCATCTGCAAAAACTTCTTTTCTGTTCACTGTTGATGGCCCATTGAGGGTGCTATCACTATTGATGGCTGTTTTAGCTGAAATTCTCTATTGATTATTAGTTTATGATATATGATGTTAGTTGAGTGATATCTGTAAGCTACTAGATATCATATGATTGTAGTATGCAAATGGCTAAATTACTAAAAATTAGGAAATTTAATGAATTTCAGGATTACTTTTAGCAAAAAGGAAGCAGAGCAGCTTCCCTTTTTGGAGGAAAGTTTTTGTCTCTCAGCTTATCTTTTGGTAGCTTCCTTTTTTAGCACTTATGTTATTGTTGTTATTGTTGTCGGAGCTTAATTATGTTATTGTTGTTGGATCTTAAGTATGGTTGTATTAATTATGTAGGTTAATTATTTCTATGGTGAAGTATGGTTCTTTTTTAACAATGTGTTTTGGATTTGTTTTGTTTCAGCTTACACAACAAAGGTTGCTCGCAATGCTAATGTGGAGAAATTGAAGGCTGGGTATCTGTTCTCGAAGGTTAGCTTCTCATTTTTCTCTATTTATTTTCTCCATTTTTACACACTAATTTGTGCATGTGGGTTGTTAATTTGGGAGATGTTAATCTTCGTCCTTTCTTGCTAAGTTTTTTACCATATGATTTTATGAAATTTAACTTGGTTCATGTCAAGATCCAATGCTTATTTCTACTTTAAAAGGAGCCTTTACATTAACTATTTTATTATGGATCGTGGATACCCAGTCGATTCAGGATACCCAGTCGATTGAGTACACTATTTCATAGGGATACCCAGTCGATTCAGGATAAATTGGTAGTGCTTGCTACAAATGTAACTCTTTATATCTTTTTCATTTCAAGTTTTAATTAACTTACTTATCGATAAGTTCTTTAATTCTCCTTATTATTTACATGTGGGGCTACTATCAACAAAGATATGTATTATTCATAAAAGTTGTTACATTTAAAAGATTTGGTTAGATTCATTTCATGAATTCACAAAGCCATCTATCTCTTTTGTTTCAGATGAAGAGTCTTGCTTGCAGAGAGCAAAGCATCATATCTCGCTATCCTCACATTTAAGGTATTTGATATTCACCCAGAAATGGAGACATAGCATGTATACTTTACTTTGTCATTATACAAGTTATTGATGCCATTTATGTCCATTTTTGCTTGCTTTCACTGCTTCAGTTTGTTTGAATAGATTTTGCAATAAAGCTATGAGAATGACAATTCAATGTAAATAAATAATTTTCAAAAAGAAAACAAAATTAACAATCAAATAGATTGGAGATCTAAAATGCTGAAGTAATAAATGAAGTAAAAATGTGTTCATCTATGTCATTTTATATGATTTGATTAGTGGTAGACTTTTTATACCGTTTGTAGCTGCTTTGGCCAAAACTTGCGTACGCTTACTCTAGAATTGATACTGTACTGTTTATGGTTTTTATTTTATTTTGGGTTTTGTTAGTCGGTTGATTGTTTATGTGGTACAATACTTTGTATGGATTTTATTTTATTTTGGGTTCTGTTAGTTGGTTGATTGTTTATGTGGGTTTTGGTTGTTGAATTGTAGACGACTACTCTGAGGTTGTATCTGACGTGCATTTGGAACACGTTGGAGGCTGCAATGTGCTTGCAGGTAATCTATGATGCATATTATTATTATGGGATTTATGGATATTAAGGTTGTGATTTTCCCACAATTATTATTTTATCTCATTTAAGATTTATCTTTTGCTAGAAGCCTTATTTTAGTTCAAAATTATATTGAGGCAATTTAAATTAAGGCAACGATATGTCATTCATGCCATAATTCATCCTGTAAGAGTATAGCTGACCGGTCGAGATTGCAAGATCATACCAATCTGACTTTTAGCATCAATTTGGGTTCGTACTACTTCAAACTCATTCAAGTAGTGCAACTTAATATTGAGGCAATGATCAGATGATCCCTCGGCCATTTGGGTTTCGCAACTATTCAAAATCATTTCCCAAAATAAAAATAAAAAATGCTGCCGATGTGATCAGCTATGGTTAGCAAATATATGTTCAGGATACTGCATCATTAATGCGCTATCAATAGCAAGAGGCTAAACTGAGACCGTAAATTATTAAGAATTGATGCTAGGTTATAACATCTAGACATTTCATTAGCTTTTTGCCACTTCTTATGCAATGTATTTGCCTCTTCAGTTGCCCTTGCACTTGGAGGTGAAAGATAGTGCTTCGTGAACACAAATTTGTACTCCTCGATTATCGGCACTATGAAGATTTCTCTTCCAACCTGCAGCATAGTTTGGTCCAATTAATTTGTTCTCTTTGAGTATCACAGAGAAAGAATTGAATGACAACATGACTCAAAGCACAACCAGAAATACATGGATAAGTTGTTTCATTAATTTAATTATGTGAATTATCATAAAACTTCTATTATAATTTTTTTTTATGGAATCCATTTAAATAACAGATCTTATATTTTTAGATAATGTGGCAGCTGATTTTCTCTTAGACCCTCCTTTGAAGACCCTTCTTTGGGTGGTGTCAATATAATAGAATCCCAAATGAAAACAATGTCATTTTAGTTCAAAATTATATTAACATGGACGATATACTAGCATCTGTAGCCCATCATTGACTGATTTACAAATGGTGTTGTAATTTTAACAAAATTTGTGTTTCTCTTTAAGAAATAAATATCAAATTAATGATGGCTATTCTTTTCTTGATTGCTAAAAGCAATGTAGTTATATATTTAGTAAGCCAGAAGAGAGCAAATTCATTAAAATAATTTCACTACGTTCGACTCTTTGAACACAAATTCATCTGCTTTGGAGTCCTCTATGAGCTAGACCTCAATAGGTTCGACCCTTAATGTCACGTGTCGTGTTAGGTCAACTGATAAATTTTTGGATTGCGTTAGACTTTAATGCTTCAAGAGCAAGAAGGCTCTTGAAATTCAAGAGACAGTTTGTTAGGACACTTGCATTCCATCGTTTTTTTTTAATGGATCAAAACATTTGGCAATTAAGAAACATGTCTAGAAGATGTGGAGCTAATGTGAGGATGTTAAATATGGATTAAAGGCAAAACCCAAAAGATAATATAAGAAATCAGATATAGAGCTCCAACTGGGGATAAATTGAGTGACAACGGTTGAGTTGGTTAAAGCATTTGCAATGGCGACCGAAAAGGTGTTAGTGTCGTAATACGCAAGATTGATAAGATTGCAACTAATTGAATAACGTGGATTAGGATAGACCTAAGAAGACTTGGTTAGAGAGTAGAGTATAATAATATGATTAATGTACTTTTGTCAAAGCAAATGGCTCTTCAAAGTGTTTAAATTAGTAAAAGGATTCATGTTACTGACCTCAAAGATTTGAGATAATGCTTTCTCATTGTTGTTGATTTTGTTCATCTATCTTACTGGAAGAAAATATTGGCAACTAAGCCATCTTTGGTTGATCATTTTTTTCTTCTAAAATACTTTAAGGAATGATGCTCTTCTACAAAACAGTAACGAATCATTATATTGATATACTCTAATCATCGGTTTTGTTATAAGTGCAGTGTTCATTTGTGGAACATCGGAACTACAAAGTCGTGTATAGGCGCTATGCATCCCTATTTTTCCTGGTTGGGGTTGACAATGACGAGGTGTGTTGCCTATTCTCTATATTTTCTTTAGTACTTATTAGTTTGTTAAATGCAGTTTGTAATTTGTAACATGGAATCATCACTGATCTTATTTGCTGAACCACACAAAGCTTTGCAAGGAATGGATAAAATATTACCTTTATTTATTTGATTGGTTCGTTTGTACTGATCATCACTGATCTTTATTTATTTATTTGATTGGTTCGATTATCAGCACTATGAAGATTTCTCTTCCAACCTGCAGCATAGTTTGGTCCAATTAATTTGTTCTCTTTGAGTATCACAGAGAAAGAATTGAATGACAACATGACTCAAAGCACAACCAGAAATACATGGATAAGTTGTTTCATTAATTTAATTATGTGAATTATCATAAAACTTCTATTATAATTTTTTTTTATGGAATCCATTTAAATAACAGATCTTATATTTTTAGATAATGTGGCAGCTGATTTTCTCTTAGACCCTCCTTT
Source organism: Hemerocallis citrina (assembly GCA_017893485.1). Lineage (NCBI taxonomy): Eukaryota > Viridiplantae > Streptophyta > Magnoliopsida > Asparagales > Asphodelaceae > Hemerocallis > Hemerocallis citrina. The sequence goes on along the minus strand of CM030368.1, from coordinate 152,528,554 downwards.
GAAGACCCTTCTTTGGGTGGTGTCAATATAATAGAATCCCAAATGAAAACAATGTCATTTTAGTTCAAAATTATATTAACATGCTTTTTATTTAATTGGAAAATATCACTTTGGTTGAGGTGTTGAAAGAGTGATAATCCTTCAACATAGATTTCTCTCATAACAGTGACACGGGAATAAATTAAATGACAGATTTGCATTAAATGACAGAACAAGTAGTGTGGCAACTGAAGATGACTGATATTGAATGACATAGTTACACCTTAATTGATTAAAATCATCTCTCTGCTGTGAAGAGTTGTTAAATGATAAATATCTTCAAGAAAGCAATGATCAAAATTGCGAAGAGCAGTTGCGAAATGGGCCATGGATTACTTTAAAACATATCAAAATGTGATAGTAATATTGGCATTAGTGTATATATACTACAGGTCTTCCACAATCAAGTTTTGTGCAGTTTTAGGGTTGAATACTTTTCTATTATTGAGAACAGTTTGCAGTGATTGAGTACTTGGGATATTTTCTGTAATGCAGTTACTACATGCACAGTTGCCCCTGTAAATAAAAAGATTACACGATAAGAGATTCATCTATTTGGAATGGTTGAGATTAAATAGTTGAATGTCTACAAATGACAACCTCAATTCTCCCATTATAATATTAGATATTAGAGATTAGAGATATCCGTATCCGAATCCGCTTTTCAAAGTGCTATCCGTATCCGTATTCACATTCGAATTTTTTTAGATTTGAATATCTGAATCCGTATTTGCCTGGATACGAATTTTTCATATCTGTATTCACACAAAAATCGGATTCGGATATGGATCATATATATCCTAATCCGAGAGCTTCCCTAATATGCATTTTTCTGAATGCAAAATGCTGAAGTATGTATATGAACTTAATAAGGACATTGTTATTCATTGTTTAACTTCATTTTGTCACAGTAAACAACATTCATCATAGCACATCAAATAAATAAATGAACTCAAATCAACAATTAAAGTAACTATGGCTGGATGATCAATAAAGGATACACACAGAAGTGTTCTATTCATGGACGGGTTTAGGAGCATCATAAAAATAATTTACTGCACTGAAAGAAAATTTTTAAAAAATTGTCACACAAATCTGCCACCAGTAAAATTGCAGCCCATCCCTGGTTTGGTTTCATAACTCAGCTCCAGTTTGTTGAGGAATCGATATAGACAATACCATCAGTCGAACAAGAATCTCAACCCAAAATAATAATATTTGCATTTACGACCATGAAGAGCATGCAAAAATGGACCCCAAAAATGGTCCACAAATGCACAAAATTGCGCCCATATCCCATTTCTTTGGTTCCGTCTTCATCTTCTGACTTAAATGGCCTCTCCCCATCTATCAGTACCTACTTACCTTTGAGTTTACAGCAAGCATATAAAAAAGAACCCCACAAAACCAAGCCCCCGCTTTATAATATTTTGCTGAAGAAGAAAAAGAAAAAAAAATTTAAACATTATTATCAATGAGAGAAAATACAAGAACATAAATTGGTAGGTATGATAAGAAGATTCGACTAACCAAATCAAAAGGAAGCCCTCGAAACAACAACCAACCGAGTCCTACTATGACAAAATCCTGTCACAAGCAAAAGTGCAAGGAGTGTTCTCATTTTCAAGGAAGAAAAAAAGGCATGCGTAAAAGAAGGAAGGTAATTATGGGCTGGTGCTAATGAGATAAACAAACCTTTAGATTTCCGCATATTTGAGGGTAGTGTTTAAAAATATCGTGTAGTTTAAGAAAAATGCCATTATACATGAGCGGAGCATCACCAGCTGCATGAAGAGGAATAAGACACATATAAGTTAGACTGAGGTAAAGTAGTGGTTCAACAAGTGGCAGGTTTTAAAATCTATATAAGTTCAACAAGCACATTTAAAAGGTTTTGAATAAGTACATTTTTTTTTGCGTAAAGTATCTAACTGAAACTTATAATTCAGCACTTCAAATTAGTTCAATTGTATATTATGCAACTAGAACCTGATTGAGCTGTTCTTCATGTAGCAAAAAACACTGCATTTCTTTTTTTTTTTGGAGAAAAAGATGAGATAAAGAAAGTGTTATCTTTTCATAACTGATCAATTAAATAAGAAATCTCTGTTGCTTTTACATAAAATTCAAACCACATCAAACCAATCAAAAGTACGTAGCTTCAAGACAAACACAGATCTTTCCACTCACAAGACACCAGTATCTTTAGTTCAAACATCTTACCTCTCAATATTGAAAAAAAGGAAAGTGAACAAAAAAAAATAAATGAAGATACCCTTAATAGAGCTGACTGAATGTGTTTTTTTACCTTTTTTCAACGAGGTTCCAAAAAGTTGACTCATTTTTTATTATTTCATGCAAAGGTTTTTGTTTGCTGTTTATTGTTAGTTATTGTTTGCTGTTTGTTGTTAGTTAGTTTTAAAACTCATTGTTTTGATTGATTAATGTAAACTCTTACTGTTTTTTTAGGTACACTGTTTGGTCCCATTTTTGAAGACTTGAAGCATTGTATTTTTTTACAACACTGTAATTTTTTTTTGGTCAGTCGGTTGGTTGATGTATATTTTGGTGAAGGTTGTAATAGTTGTAATATTTAGCAATTTGGGAGATTATGTAAGTATCTGTATATAATGATGATATAATATAGTTATGTTAATACCCGTACCCGCAATTTTGTGGAGTATTGGGTTCTGTGTTTGGTTTTTGAAAGGTTTTTCGAAGGTTTTTCAAAAAATCCATTATGTTTTCAAACAAATTTTTGGTTTTTATTTTGTATCTTGCATTATATTATGAATTTTTTCCCCAGAGCCTTATATATATGATGCCTGTGTGATGTTGCTCGGTTTCGCCTAGGGAGGATTGATATTTATTGCCTGTGATGTCATATATTTAATTGTTAGCAGAATTTCGTAAGGAATTTCTGTGAAATGGCTAATATTTTAGGGGAGGTTCTGTCAAAATTTTTACTAAATTTTCTAAAATCTATTATGTTTTCAAACGATATCTTGGTTTTTATTTTGTATCTTAGTCATATGAAGATTTTTTCTTCCCAGAGCCCTATATATATAATGTCTGTGTGATGTTGCTTGGATTGGCCTGGGGAGGATTTGTATTTCTTGACTGTGATGATAAATTTTTAATTGTGAGCAGAATTCCGTAAGGAATTGCTGTAAAATGGCTAATATTTTAAGAGAGGTTCTGTCGAAATTTTCAGAAAATTTCCTAAAATCTATTATGATTCCGAACTATATCTTGGTCATTTGGATAGCGACATGTAAAATGGCTAATATTTTTTTTTACAAATGAAGTGTCAAACAGAGACAGAGCATGAAGTGTCAAATTTTGTAAGCTCAAAACTAACACAAACAGATCACGAAGTATCAAATTTTGTAAGCTCAGAACTAACACAAACAGAGCATGAAGTGTGTAATTTTGTAAGCTCATAAATAACACAAACAGAGCCTGATGTATCAAATTTTGTAAGCTCATAACAAACACAAACAGAGCATGTAGTATCAAATTTGGTAAACCCAGAACAAACAGAAACACATCATGAAGTATTAAATTTTGTTAACTCAGAACAAACAGAAAATGAACAGCAGAAACTGAGCATGAAGTATCGAATTGTGTACGCTCAAGACAAACAGAAGCTGAACATGAAGTTTCAAATTTTGTAAGCTCAGAACAACAGACACTGAACATGTGGTTTAAAAAAAATCAGTAGGCTCAGACCACACTATTCATAACTAGGGCTGCATTAGGGTGCCACGCCAACTAGGATATGATAGATATATAATCAAGAATAAATACAACAAGCTTGAAATAATTATTCAGATCATATAGTGTTTTGCATCATTGCCTACACCAACACACCAAAGGAGAGAATCAACCACCAAAAGTCTTAAATGAGAATCAACAATATAATTTCAAAGGAGGCCTCTATATAGTAGATGATTGTATTAGAAAGGTGATTGTATTTGTTCACAATCAGTTTTTTTTTTCTGTCATGGTGCATATTTTTAATTAATGTTCTCACATTTCTTTAAAAAAATCTAGCTTTTTGAAGAATTGGATAAGTCAATATTTAGATATTTAAGGGCAATAAAGATAAATTCCTAAAAAACTGAAACAATTTAACGAATAATTGTTAAAGATGTATAAAGAGGTATAGTGAATGACTTTTGATCATCCAACCAAAGATGTATAATGCATAAATTTATATGCAGTTCATCCAACCAAATAACTCCAAATAAATTTATATGCAGTTCCGAATACGTGCCGTAGGCACGTGCCACGGGCATACCTAGTAAACTAAATAAAATCATAACCACATATTTTTTGTTTATTATGTTATGTGATATGGCTAAAAATGGGATTAAATCGAGACCGCTCAGTCTGGGTGCGAATCTTAAAGCTCTCAGGGGGTAAAATAATTTCACCCACAAACGGGTCCGAATTGGGAACTGGGTCTTTCTTCGAAGCCCAATAACCCAAAAACAGATCTGTCCTATTGGGTATGGGTAGCAACCTGTTACGAACCAATTCAAATATTTAAAGAGTAATTCAAATTCATGGTTATCTCTAAGGCGGTTTAAACTATCTCTCCTATCATGAAACGAGTTTAAACTCTACATCTTATCCAAAAATACCAGGACATAGAGATAAATGATTATCTCTAAACTGACTCTTAAGGCGACTATAAATACCCCTCTCCCTCCACCATAAAAAGGCAATCAATATTTTTCTACATAAATGCTCTTTCATAATCTTCAGATTACTGACTTGAGCGTCGGAGGGTTCGTCGTCGGGATCTATCCCGGTGTATCAAACTTTTTGTAGGTCAACGGCAGCGGCAAGAAACCAGTCAAATGCCGGTGAAAGTCAAAAAGTTTGCCTTATTCGTTTCCTAAAGAATCCACAAATTCATCTGTTTGCTCCTACACCAAAATCAGCAGTAACAGATTGACGCCGTTTGTGGGAAACAAAAAGCAATCCAGCCTTACTGCACCGGTGAAGTTGTCTCCCAATCTATGCCTCCGAAGAAGGGGAAGTCAGCGGTCTCCAGCTGCAGAGCCACTCCCGTTCCTTCTCTTCCTCCATTTCATGAGGTCCTCCTTCAACCCGTCCAGCAAGTCCAGCAACCGCAGCCTGAATAGCCTCTCTCTCAACCTGTTCAGCAACCATAGCTTGGACATCCTCTTCCTCAGCAACCTCACCCCCAGCAGGCCCCTCAAGGGTCTTAAAGGGTCGCCCCGGGGTCCTCCCGTCGAAGTTGTCAAAGGCCACCTCCTTTTCATGACCATGTCTTAGTACATAACCCTTCATCCGACTCCATGACCTCTCACAGTCCCCCAACACCAAAGGTTCGACACATTATTGTCAATCGGCAACATGGGATAGATTTTCGGACTCGCTTGGATGAGAAGCGGACCCATGACGGAATCCCCCGCCATGAACATCAAAGGGGTCCTGTGATTCGGTCCCCTAGAGCTCGATCCCCCCATAGGCCAGACCACAGAAGATCAAACTCTCCCAGGAGGCGGAAGGAGTCACCCCCGTGCCGTTAGAGGAGGCGCCGCACCCCGACCGGTCGGTCCCCCCCAAGGGACCACCGAGATTGGGAGGCGCCTATCATAAGGGCGCAGTTCCAGGATTTTCAAGAAGCTGTTTTGCGGCCCTCAATGTTGCTCCTAACCACGATCAACGGGCGCCTAGTCCTCAACATGCCCCAAGCCATCACCGTCGCACTCCCAGTCCCCTTCCGCATGAGGATGAGTCCCGGGGATCAGTGAGATTTGACCGGAGGGAAGACTCGGTCTCCCGTCGTCTCTAGAAGATCGAGAGGTGCCTTGGCAGACTTGGCAGAGAAGAGAAACAACGAGCGAGGAATTTTCACCCAAGCAGGTCTCCGTTCTCCCAGACCATTATGGAAGCCCCCGGTCCGGGAAAACTTTAAGCCCCCTCACTTTGAGTCATATAACGGGGAGTCAGACCCCATTGACCACATCGAGAGTTTTAAAACTCTCATGATGATCCACCAGGCTTCGGATGTGCTTCTTTGCAAAACCTTCCCAGCCACGCTGAAGGGGTCTGCGAGAGAATGGTATTCCCGACTCGCCCCGGCCTCCATCTTCTCCTTCGATCAGTTCGAAGGGCTTTTCCTTACTCATTTCGTGAGTAGCCTTCGCGCCAAAAAGATAAGCACATCTTTGCTGTCACTCAATTAAAGGAAGGGCGAGCGGCTAAGGGACTATGTCAAGCATTTCACCTCCGAGGCCCGGTCCATCACCTCCCTAGACCAGTCGGTAGCCTCTGCTGCTTTCCGACACAACATCAACCACGCCGGCTTGAAGGCATCTCTCGCTAAAAAGCCACCTCGAGACTTCTTGGAACTCCTACTGAGGAGCGAGAAATATATTAGGGCAGAAGAGGCCCTCCTCCCACATAATCAGAAAAAGCTCCTGTTCGAGAACAAATGGAAGGGCACTGAAGATGAAGGAGCTAAGAAGCTCCAGAAAAACAATGGTGGCCAGCGCCGCCCTCCTCCCCATTTTGAGAAGTTTACTCCACTTAATGCTAGTGTTTCAGCCATCCCGTTGGAGGTCGGGAAAGAAGGTCTGCTCCCACTACCTCCAAAGATGAATACACCAGGCAAGAAGAGAAACATGGACAAATGGTGCCGCTTCCATAGGGATCATGGCCACAACACGGATGATTGTCGGGCCCTTAAAGACGAGATTGAAGCTCTCATTCAGAGGGGTCAACTTTCTAGGTTCGTAAGGAAGGACAGAGTAGATCCTCCTCCGCTTCCCAGGGGGGACTAATAAGCGAACTGAGTGACATGTCGAAACCCCAGATTCCGAGGCTGAAGCTGTCCTACACCTCATTCACAGACGCCCAATGGGGGAAAATTCGAACTCCTCCCGAAAAGTCTTTGTCCAAGAGGTGAACTCGGTATAGAACCGTCCTCCCCCAAGGGTCTTGGAGTTCCTATTACCTTTTTTGACAAGGATTTGGAAGGTGTCTGAACGCCTCATTGTGATGCTCTTGTGATAAACCTCCATATGGCCAACTTTGAAGTACGCTGAGTCATGGTCGATAACGGCAGTTCGGCTAATATCCTATTTTTGGAAGTCTTCCAGGGTCTCAAGTTGTCTAGGGATCGACTCAAGCCTGCCGGCTATACTCTCCACGGGTTCTCCCGGGTGCTAGTGACGATCCAGGGAGTGATAACTCTCAACGTAACCACTGGAAAAACCCCGATCACCCGAATCGAGCCAATGGATTTCATGGTGGTGGACGTGAAGGCCGCTTACAATGTCATTCTGGGCCGACCAGGCCTAGCTACTCTTCAGGTCGTACTCTCAGCCTACCATATGAAGATAAAATTCCCCACCACAGCAGGGGTGGGAGAAGTCAAAAGGAGCCAGGAGACGGCTCGTAAATGTTACACGACTTCAGTAAGAGGGCCGGTCCTCTCCCTTGAAGCCTTCGATCTCCCACAAGGGTGTAGCCAAGCCATCTCAGAGCCGGTCGACGAGTTGGAAGAAATAGCCTTCTTAGAAGGAGATCCGACCAGGACATTTCAAGTTAGTAAGGTCCTTCCCCCTCCGGTCAAAACTGACATTATCCAATGTATAAGGAGAAATCGCGATCTATTTGCTTGGACCACGACCGACATGCTTGGAATCTCCGAAGAACTTCTCATGCATCACCTTAGTGTTGCTCCTGGGGCCAAACCTATCAAGCAAAAGCGACGCAAGTTCGCTCCAAACGCCTGCAGGCAATCAAAGAAGAAGTAGAGAAACTTTTGAATGTTCGGTTCATATAAGAGGTCAACTATTCCGATTGGCTGTCCAACGTTGTGATGGTCAAAAAGACCAACGGGAGCTGGAGAATTTGCATTGATTTCACGGATCTGAATAAAGCTTGCTCGAAAGATCCGTTCCCACACCCGAGCATTTGATGCCCTGATTGATGCAACCTTCGGACAAGAACTCTTGAGTTTCATGGATGCCTTTTCCGGATACAACCAAATCAAGATGTTCCCTCCTGATATTCCAAAGACTTAGTGTATAACCGACTAGGGTCTATACTGCTACCGGGTCATGCCCTTCGGGCTAAAGAACGCCGGTGCAACTTATCAGCGCCTTGTCAATAAGGTCTTCAGAGAACAGATCGGCCGGAACATGGTGGTCTATGTAGACGATATGTTGGTAAAAAGCATCAGCAAATTGAATCATGTTACCGATCTTCAGGAGACCTTTGATGTCTTGAGGAGACACAACATGAGACTAAACCCGAACAAGTGTGCCTTCGGCGTCTCATCAGGCAAATTCCTTGGGTTCATGGTTAGCCAAAAAGGCATAGAGGCCAACCAGGAAAAGATTCAGGCCATACTGAACATGGCTCTCCCTTCCAGTGTTAACGACGTACAGAGGCTCACAGGACGCCTCGCGGCCATAGGGCGTTTTCTCTCCAATTCGGGTAAAAAATGTCTCCAGTTCTTCAAGGCCCTTAGAAGGGCGAAAGGCTTTGAATGGGAGCAACAACAGCAGGAGTCCTTTGATCAACTCAAAGCCTATCTAGTCAACCCCCCACTTTTGAGCAAGCCAAATCCCGGGGAAGTCCTCTATATATAACTCGCTACCTCAGTACAGACTCTCAACGCAGTCCTGGTAAGAGAGGAAGATAAGACGCAAAAGCCAACCTATTATGTGATTAAGGTCCTTAGGGATGCCGAACTCCGTTACCCAAAGGTAGAAAAGATGGCCTATACGTTAGTCATGGCAGCCCGAAAGCTCTGGCCCTACTTCCAGTCGCACTCAGTGGTCGTTCTCACCGAACAACCGCTCAAGCAAGTTCTCCACAAGCCCAAAACCTCGAGGTGCCTTATGAAGTGGCTATAAAGCTGAACCAGTATGATATCAACTATAAGCCCAGAGCCGCAATCAAGGCACAAGCCCTAGCAGAATTTATAGTAGAGAGCATTGACCCTGACCCCAACAAGGCAATAGAAGAACCCCCATTGTGGATCGTGTATGTTGATGGGTCCTCATGCGCCGACAAAAGTGGGGCGGGGATCATCCTGACTGGCCCAAATGACTTCGTTCTTCAGTACTCACTTCGCATAAGTTTTCAGGCATCAAACAACGAAGATGAATATGAGGCTCTCATAGCTGGTCTGTGCATGGCTCGTAAGGCCGGGGTCCAGCGCGTCAAAATATTCAGTGACTCCCAGCTGGTAGTGAACCACGTATCGGGGGAGTATGAGGCAAGAGATGACCGCATGGTCAAATACTTGGCCAAGGTCAAAGGGCTGCTGGCCTCTTTCGAAGATGCACAACTCCAGCGAATCCCCCGAGAGGAGAATGCACAGACATATGCCTTCTCAAAGCCGGCCTCCTCTTCCCTCCAGGGCCTAGAACAAACTGTCTTGATAGAAGTCTTCATGAGATCGAGCATCGAGGAAGATGGTCCAGAACTGATGGAGATGCTGCCCCTAGTACTTGGGGAGAGTTGGATGAGGACCTTGCTCGAGTTCCTCAAGGATGGAATCCTCCTTCCAAACCTTAAAGAGGCTAGAAGAATCAGAACCAGAGCCGAGCGATACACGCTCATCGAAGGGGTTATGTATAAGCGCTCCTACACTCAAGTGGACTGCAGACCCTACTTAAGATGCCTCTCCCCCGAGGAGGCCCACTATGCTCTAAAGGAGGTCCATGAAGGGATGTGCGGCGCTCATTTGGGAGCAAGGTGCCTCGCCCACAAAATCTTGAATTATAGATACTTTTGGCCTACACTCCTTAGCGACGCCGAACAGCATAATACTGCATTTTTCTCGGCTCCAACCCAGTTTCTTGAAGTGCAAAGAAACAGATCACTGTGGCTCATAGCTCAACTATGGCCTATTCTACAAACATGGCTCCATCAATCTCAATTCCTTCGTCGACGCAGATTGGGCTGGGTCCGTATCTGATCATAGATCCACAACAGGCTACTGCATATTTCTCGGCTCCATCCCAGTTTCTTGGAGTGCAAAGAAATAGGTCACTGTGGCTCGTAGCTCAACTGAAGCAGAATACAGATCTCTGGCTTATACTGCCACTGAAGTAATGTGGATTCTTATTCTTCTCAAAGATATGCACATTCCTATACTTTCGACTCCAGCCATTCACTACGACAACCTAAGCGCCATTGCACTGGCCTCTAATCCAGTGTTTCATGCTCATACAAAAATTTTGAGGTTTACTATCATTTCATTCGCGAGATGGTGCTTCTCCGGCGTATTTCTATTTAGTATTTGTGCACTGCTGACCAGCTTGCGGATATATTTACTAAAGGCCTCTCCGCTAGATTCCAGGCCCCGACCCCCAAGCTCCAGGTTCTCCACTTGCGGGGGAGTATTATGATGAGAAATGATAAACCCGTGGAAGTTGATAATGAGCAAACCTCAAACCTGCACTTAGCACAAAATCAACAACAAATATCATCCTAACAACTCATGCTTGTTATGTAGGAAAATTCAAACATTCAAACATCCTTATCCATCCATAATACAAGGCAACTACCTAACAACTCCATCTTGCGACGTGGAAACAAACTTCAGTAGATTTTGTATTCATATCCTTTTGCTTCAACAATAAAAGCATCTCTTTTGTAATGCTTATGATGTGTGGAAAATAAAAGAGAATAAAAACCTTCTGTCTTATTAGTTTCTATTTTATGCATGCCTTTACATGTTCCAGAAGCTATTTTGGAAGACTTACCAATGCATTTTGTGCTTGGGTTGCCTCGAACGCGAAGGGGTATTGATTTAGTGTTTTGATTGGTAATAAATTTTTGAAGATGACACATTTTATTCTTTTGCAGAAAGACTTATAATGCATTGCAGTGTCGAAACTGCTCCTTCAAGAGATTGTGTGCTTGCATGAAGTCCCAAACTATCACATCAGATGGAGATAATAAATTCTTAACACACTTTTGAGTCACTTTATGGAGACTATTTGATACTAGTTTGAATTATACAGCACTGCACATCCCCAAACACATCCCCAAACAGATGAATAAACAGAAGTAGAAAATTGCGGTACGGGCATGATTCCTAGTATTTGTGGATAGAAATGTAAGCACTAGGACAACGCCTTAGATTAAGCAGAGTTGCATACAATAGTGATGCGCATAGCTTCATTGACAGATCACATTTCTTTGTAGTTTATTAGAAGTTTCTCAAATGTGCACTTGAATTGGCTCCATTACAGAAGTTACACAGTGATAGTGTTGCAGCAGCGGGTACAGATGAACAAGTGCAATCTATTTAGGCCTACGTGAGAAACAAGCTTGCAGCGTCCAATGGAAAGTAAACAGTTGCAACAGATAAGCATCACAGGCTACAATTGTGAAGTTGGAGATGAGTTAACGGTTTTCTTGCGAAAAGAGAGGATTCCAGCAAGTAAATTTTGCAGTTTCATTCCAGATTGTTAAGATGATTAATGATAATGTTTATATGATGGATTGCTCGGTGATTTGAACATGGCCGAGACAATCAATTTTGTAAATCTTTGCAAATATATATTTTGTGAACAACTCGTGGACGAGTTCTTTTCAAGACGGAAGAAATTATGCGAGAGCATTGGATGGAATGGTCCACTGCCCTCAATCCTCAGTGGACCGCGACTTTTCTCAGAAATTTCAGTCGACCGAAAAATATCTCTGAAATGAATGGTTGACCGTCCAGTTGATAGGTTTAAGGTTTCGACGAGTGGCAGGATTTTAAAGGCGGATTCTGAAGAAAGTTTTTACTCTAAATTATGAATATTTCAGTTATTTCTTTCATTTTACTATCGGGTTAGTTGGTTCTTTTTTTTCAGAAATTTTGTTTCTTAGAGCATCTGTAATCGTGGGCTAAATACCCACAATTTGGAAAATTAGGCAAAGAAATCGTTGTAGTCGTCTGTCCACAACCCAAATTTTGGGTGTACGATGAATAGTGGACTGCCAAATGTAGAAGACGGTTTGGCAAAAGTCATAATATAGCTGACGAGAAATTTTTTTTCGTTCCTTAAAAATCTTTCGTCTCGTAGGTGAGACGTACAAAGAATGGATCGGACGAAGGAATAAATGCAGTCTCTCTAAAAAAAAAAAAAAAAATTTAAAAATGACGGACGACTCTTTATACACCGTCTTACACAATTCGCTAGATGACAAAATGGCCAAAAGTGTAGGGACGGTGGATAATCCACTGTCCCTCACATTTTGACTTTTTTTTTTTTTTTTTAAATTTGGAGACGAAAGATTATCCTCTGTCTGGCTAAATTTTAACGTTCGCCCACTACAGCGCGCCGTCTAACTTTCTATTTCCATTTGTCAAATACCCAAAAAATGAAAAAACAACGACTACAGATGCTCTTAGAGCATCTCCAATGGTGCTTTATAACTCTAAAGTATAGTAAAGTTGAGCTCCAATGGGGTTTAAAACTTTGCTCTATTTTAGAGCAAACTCTCATCAGGGCCGGTCCTGAGTTCTCGGGGGCCCTAGACGAACTTCCGAAATGGGAGCCCTAATATCATATATATATATTTTTTACGTGCCTATATTTATAAGGAAAGTTCAAATTTGGAGGCCCCTAAAATCGCGAAATCTCCGGGGGCCTAAGGCGGCCGCCTTACCCGCCTCTAGGGTAGGGCCGGCCCTGACCCTCATCCCTCTCCAAATATAAAGGGGCCTTTATAACACTATTCAAACTTTTTTTTTGACTTTTTTATCCTTCTATTTGCACACAACTTTTTTTAAGTACCACTTGTATACTTTTTAAACTCTAAACTAGTTCATTAAAATCAACATTAATTAAAAAGTACTAACTATTTTTAAAACAAATATTGAATAATTTCAATATTGATTAGTAATTTGTCATTATATTTAATTTTTATTATTAATTTTGAACTAAAAATTTTAATTTAATCTGAGACTCAATCCGAAACAACATTCTACATCAACTTTGTTTTTCTTTACTTGTACTTTTCATTCCTCCTTATATATTCCTAAATAATTATGTAGTATATTATTAAATTAATTCCTAAATAATTTTATACTTGATTATTCCAAATTGTTACTACAAGTAAAAAGTTCATAACTAAAAATTAGTTCCAAAAAGTACTAATATTATGCTCATTTTAAAGCTTTCGGCGAGACATTTACAACATTATAATTTTTTCCCCCAAATATATTTTTAATACAAGCAAAATATTGTAAAATATATTACAACAAAACTAATTTAAAACTTCTTTTTTGGCCAAAAAATTATATTATATAAATTATAGAGGGGCATGGTTGGAGTGCCCCTTTATTTTCTCATCTCTATAATGGAATATTCCCGGGAATATTTCATTATAGAGATGAGAAATAAAGCCCCCATTGGAGATGCTCTTAAAGATGTCAGGATTTCTTTGTAATCAGACTGTTAGAGCATCTGTAGTCGTTGGCTATTTAGCCAAAATATCCAAAATTTGGCTCAAACCTTGCTGTACTCGTTGGCTATTTTGTCAAAATTTGGCTTTTGGAGAACAGTAGTGAGCTATATTTGGTAAACGATTTGGCTAAATGGATAAAATAGTCCGCCGAAACATTATTTTCCGTTAGTTGATCGGACGGTGTATAATTTGCCGTCTGAATTTTTTTTATTAATAAAAAATTTAGATGGGAAATTATACACCGTCAAAATATTTTTTTTTATGAAGTTTTGGGACGGTAAATCATTTACCATCCCATAATATAAATTTTAAAAAAAGGAGAGAAGGAAAATGATACATCGTCCTTGATTTTGGGGAGAAATTTTTTGAATTTTTGAATTCTTTTTTAAAACCGTCACTATCAAAGCCTATAGAATTTTTTAAAAAGAATTTAAATGCTAAAAAAAAGGAGAGAAGGAAAATTTATTATTAAGAATTAAAAAAAAAACATCGGACGGGAAATTATACACTGTCTGTCCTATTAGGATTTCGAAAAGCCAAATTTTGGCTAACAACGACTATAGACGAAAGCTATATAGCTATTGGCTATATGCTAAATATGCAAATTTTGGCTAACAACGACTACAGATGCTCTTATATTAATTATTATACTATTTTCAGAACTATGAAATTGTATTATTTTATATTATCTAATCTTGTGATTCAAAAACTCATCTGCATTCAAGGCCCATCTACTTGAACAAGATTAGAGCATCCACACTCATTTTTTGTCAAATATGACAATTTGGCAAAATAAGAAATGGCAAAATGAGTTATTCTTTGTACTCGTCGATTGCTATAATATGAGAAACTTTTAAAAATTGATCTTCGGACAAAACAATATTTATTTGGTTTGACTGAATTTTTTTCCCCCTTTATTTAAATGTGAGACGGAACTTGTTGTTCCATCCCACACTACATAAAAAAAAAGGATGTTCTCTTCTTTTATCCCCCTTAAATCTTGGATGGAACATGTTATCCCGTCCAAGCAAAAAATGCATCGGATCTTTAATTTTTTTAATGTTTTTTTTCTGGACGGTACACGACGGATATATTTTTATTTAAATTAAAAAAAAAAAACTCTCAGACGAAACAACAAGATGCGTCCAATCCACTTAAAAAATTATAAAAATTATGAGACGAAACATTGTTTACCGTCTTCTATATTTGGTAATTACCAAATCCGTTTCTCAAATATAAGATGTTAATGTTCTCCATTTCTCATAATTTGGTAAAATAGCAAACCAGTACAACGCTCACTTTCTCATCTATACTACTATAATGGGAGAAGGCCTTAGTGTAATTTGTCAATCTACCAACACGTGCATCGTACGTGCATAACTAATATGAAGGAGGTCTCAGGTTCGAGTTCTCACTATGTCACCAAACAAAGATGTGAACTCCAAATCTATTTTTTAACACGGCATCGCACGTACACATCAAAGCTTTTTCTTTTTAATTTTTAAAAAATACGTGTATCGTCCGTTCAACTCCATTTTTTAAAAATTAAGGCATTCATCGCACATGCTATTTACTGTTGACTTATATGTATTGCACATTTAATTTCAACTTTTTATCAAAACGTGCATAGCACGTGAAAATTACTAGTTATAGCATAATGTGGCAAGTGTGGATGCTCTTAAAGTACCCATGTCTAATTACATCATCAGGACAGCTCAGCCGGGTCCTGCGGTGCTTGTCTGAATCCACAAGAATTACAAATAGAGCTCAGTGGGTAGTCTTGACCGCTAGTGCTTTTTTATTTTTATTTTTTATTTTAAAAGAAACTAGCGAGTGCTGCTCTTCCCACACCAAATCGGACGATACATTGGCAATGCAGGGACATACAGTAGTAGTTCAATAACCCAATTAAGCATTCAATAATTCCACAACCTCTGAAGCATCTGTTTTTTTTTGTTTTGTTTTGTTTTTTCATTTTTTTTTAAATTTTTTTTTTAACAACAATAATCAGATAATCTCGTCACCACTTCATTAATAAAAAGTTAATGAAATACTGTAGAGTATAGTACATCATAATTAAACTACTGCATCATCCTGAAATCCAAAATAAGATAACAATAGTCAAACCAAAATAAACTACTACATCCAATCATAAAAAGACAACATAGTAAGGCACAAACGCCTATCGACTCCACTCTGAAGTCACCACTAATGTCACTACATCTGTCCTGAACTCCTCCTCCTCTAATCATAGTCCCTTCCTCGAACTTGCTTGACCTGCCCAAACATGGATGAGCGAGAAAATTTTATGCATCAGTACATGGAATCTATTATTTCTTTGGCGAAAGGATGACTCATTACGATCTAGTCACAGATTCCACATAGTAGCTGCTACAAAATGTCCCAAGCTATCATATTCTCTTTCCTGACTACCTTGACTCTCCACTGACCCCAAATCTCGGACGTTGAGCTCGGGCATTCCATAATGCCTAAACCTAACACCACAACCTCCCATGCTAACTTAGCCCTAGGACACAAGAATAGTAGATGGGCCGTGTGTTAGGGATGTCGACAAACACCGATGGCGCAGCGAAATAGATTAGAGCAATGAGGATGTCGAAGTAGGTGATACGAATCAACTGAACACCCAAGAAAATATATCTACCAATCCAATATAAACATAACAAGGATTTATCTCGGTTAACTTTCGCTTAATCCGGAGGAAAATATAGGGAGATATAATATTCAACTATAAAAGATTACAAGAAGTTAATGATTCACTCAATACAATGAATTAAACTCACTCATTAAGAACTATCTCTCTTAATCCCCTATTTACAATGGAGAAAATATCACGAAGTACTCTACCTCTCATATTGGAGGCTACAACAGTATATAGAAGAAGTATAGAGAGAACCCTAGCTTAATCTTGATTCTCAGTGGTCCGATATATCCTGTAGAAAAAGTAACTAAATAGGAGTCGTACGATTTGATTTGGAGTTGAAAATTGGGCAGAAATGACCTAACAAATCGAGACCTAAAATAACACAGCGCCACGGTCGGTCGACTGCACGGTTGACCGTACCGCTCTTGGCTTGAGAGCAAATGTGCGGTCGACTGTGCGGCTGACCGTACCACAACTTTGGACATTCGACTGCAACTCTACCTGCACAGTCGATCGCAACTCTACCTGCAGCTGCTGGCTGTTGTATTGTTCATTTCTTTGACTGCTTCGACCTCCATTCTTCATTGTATCTTCTTCTAATCCGAATCACGAGTATACAAGACATAATCCTAACAACATCCACCTCATATTGCATACAAGTGCTATCAACATGATGTGATTCTTCATCTCTGAACTCTACTAAACTCCACTTGCAAATATACTTTGAACAATAGTTTCTTCTACTAGTTGAACAAATCTTCTACCCAATCTCACCGATCAGTATACCCCCTTAAGAGCACACCTCAGTAGGTGTTAACACGGAGTTGCCAACCTCCGCACAAACTCCACCTATATCGAGGCACTCTCCACCTCTCGACGATATTCGAATATCATAGTCTCGCTTCAATGATGCTAGTTGCGGCAAACTAGATGAACTTAAGGGAATAATGGAAAAAAGAATAAACACTTGCGCAAGTATTTCAGATTCCCCAAAGCTTGTAGAGATTACATTGACTTGGCCCAATGAATCTCAGTATTTTGGATTCCTCAAAGCTTGTAGAGATTGTATTGGCTTGGCCCAATGATGACCCTCATACCTCTAATCACCTTACGACGACCATGAAAAAAGTCAGAACTCCACATCGAGTTGTGTACCTACAACCCCATGCTTCAAGAGTTCCCAAGAAAATCAGATTCCATTTCAGCAGAGGAATATGCAGGACTTTTCTTAGAGTGAACATGTTTAGACTTGACATATACAACTCAACTGTCCCCTCACCCACTACTTCACCAATCTTGCCAGTTCCCGTTCTCACACAATGCCCTGTAATAGATTTATAAGTAGAAAATAACTCCATCCCAGAGCCAATATGAGAAGAACTCCTTGAGTCAAGAAGCCAACTAGAATCCACTTTTAAATAATTTGAAACAAGAAGACACAATTAACCTGAATCAGAATTGTAAACCACATTTACGATAGAATTTTCATCATTGGTGCTCTTCTGGTTCTACAATTTTCAACAATCTTTCTTGATATGTCATGGCCTCTTGCAATATCGGCAACAGATCTAATCCTTTCGCATAACACTTTGACTTCAACCTGAAGGACCTTCCACTGCTAGAGAACTTATGGGAGTAGGCAATAATTTCTGAGTCTTTTTTCTAAGTTGATTTTTCTTCAATGCTTTGATTACACCATCTAGTGTAATAATATCCTTGGCAGGTTTACCATGTAGCATGGTAGTGATCAAATGCTCGTACGAATCCGATAGTTAATATATCAAGTTGAAAGCTTTACCTTCTTCACTCACATACGCGTTGATTGTCTGTAGTTCAGATTACACCGTGTTGAACTCTGTGATGTGATCTTGAAGATTGGTACCTTTCTTCATTGACAAATGGAATAACTCTCTTCCAATGCATCCGATCTAATAACGACGAATCAGAGTGGTCAGCAATGCATTTTTCCCACAAACTGGATGCGCTAGTTTCGTTAAGAAATTTGCACTTGACCTCGTCCGCCAATGATAGTCGGATTAGACTTACGTTTCTTTCACAAATATCATCCTAAACATCCTCCTTCACATCAGATGGTTTTTTCCTTCTTTTTGATGGCTAACTGTAGAGGTTCCTGAACTAGAACATCATACATGTCTACCTTCCAAACATTGAAGTTGATCTTTCCATCGAACTGCTTGATCTTCAAAAGACTCTTACCTATCATCTTAACCAAGGGACTCAACAACCTGAAGCTCTGATACAACTTTGTTGGGGATATCGACAAACACCAGTGGCACAATGAAATGGATTAGAGCAATGAGGATGTCGAAGTAGATGAGACGAATCAATTGAACATGCAAGCAAAAAGTGTTGGGATTTAAAAATTGCTCTATTAATAAAATGACAAATAAATAAATTTATTTCTGTCTAATCATATAACCCTACAAAAAGATCCACCAATTCAACACAAACACAATAAGGATTTATCCCGGTTAGCTTTAACTTAATCCAGAGGGAAATATAGAGACAGATAATATTCAACTAGAAGAGATTACAAGGAGTTAATGATTCACTCAATATAAGAAATTAAAATCACTCATCAAGAACTATCTCTCTCAAGCATCTCTTTGTAATGGAGAAAATATCAAGAAGTACTATACCTCTCATATTGGAGGCTACAACAATATATAGAATAAGAAACGAGAGAACCCTAGGTTAATCTTGCTTCTCAGTCGTCCGATATATCCAGTAGAAGAAGTAATTGAATAGGAGTTGTACGATCTGACTTGGAGTTGAAGATTGGGCTGAAACGACTTAACAAATCGAGGCCCAAAATAACATAACGCCGCGGTTGGTCGACTGCATGGTCGACCATATTGCTCTCGGCTTGAGAGCCTGTACAGTCGGTCGGGTGTGCGGTCGACCGCAACTTTGGACAGTCGACTGCAGCTTTACTTGCAGCTTCATTTGTGTGCTTATCCTTTCTTCAACTGCTTCGACCTCCATGCTTCATCGTATCTTCTTCTATTCTGAACCACATGTACACAAGACATAATACCTAACACCGTATCCTCATCCTTAATCATGCATCTCGAGCATCTAACACCAATCGGGATTCTGCGCTTACTAAGATTAACCTTTAATAGAATTGCGTCATTTGCTACCAACCACAGGAAAGCTTCAATTTTCATTGGTGCCAGAGTATTCCAAATTGTGTAACTCTATGCATCTCAGCCCATCATCGTCGATCCACTTGTACATGGATGCGACCGAAAAGTTTCTGTTAGTATCAAGACTCCACTTCCTCTTGTCATCCTCAACGTTACGATTTATAGTCTGCTCCTTGATGAGTTCCTCTAGCTGTTGAACTTGTGCAAAACCAAGCAGCGCAGTTGGTCACATAACTTAATCCCGAGCCTTCCATTTCTCCATACATCAGCTACCAAAATATCAGTGTTCATAGTTACTCTTGCCTCCTCCGGAAAAAGAGATTCCAAATTATTGTTACGTCACAACCTCCGAAGCATTTGTTCTTCCTCCCAGTCTTAAGCTGTCTAAGATCTGGATTATAAACAACAAAAATTTCAGCAACTAAATTAGATAAAACAAGTAAATGAATGTTCTATTGAGATAATACTTAATTTCATTTGAATTTCACTGTTGCAATTGAAATATATCCAACAGAACTGACAACACCCTGGAGGGGATCACATTTATGAATGAAGAATTAATCTTAGCATTTATGAATGAAGAATTTATTCAACACTATCTTGATCGTAAGACCTCCAAGATGGAAATACATGAAAGCATGCATGGATAAACTAGTATAACCAAATCTCTCAGCAAAGACATAATGAAGAATAGGAAAGTCTTACAGAGGTATCTGCCTGTAGGCTTTGTGAGTGGTTGTCAATGATTTTCAGAGGAAGAGCCACAGAGAACTCTCGTGCGATATTATCCAAGAGCCCATATAAAAAAAAAGTTATCCGATATGCTGAATGGCTGATCATGCAGTTTCTGTTGAAGATCCCCATACAAAAACACGTGCACACACAAAAGAAGTTATTGAGATTGAGTTGTATGTTCAGTTTATTATAGAGTATGTCAAATATAGGTGAAGGCCTCCGACACTCTAGCTATATTCTTACTAGTAATTGAGCCTTTGCAATGCAGAAGGCAACATTTAAGAAGATTGGTAATTAGTTGTTCTATAAAAGACGAATAGGTAGTTAGTTATTTGACGTTAAGTCGATGGTTAATATAATGATTTAACATTTTTACCTGTATATCATGATTATGAAATAAGAAGTGCTCCTTCCCAGTCACCTCTCTCAGCTCTCTAGCTCTTTTTTCTTGTTCACATTCATTATCTCCAACCTCTTCACTTTTTTTTCTTTCTTTCTTTTCTTCCTTCAACTCTCATTCTTTACAAATGATATTCAAAACAATATGTCTATCCCGGCGTTCGGGTAGAATCACCAAATATACATATAATTTTAAAAAACAATTCAAAAACACCTCTATATTCCGGTGGGTTTTACAAAAAAACGCAGGGATAGAGGGAGGCTATTCCACCGTTTTATGTATAAAACATCGGTATAGCCACCTTAAAATTTACAACTTTTCCCAATTTTCTTTTTCCCTCTAAACTTAATTCTCTCTCTCTCTCTCTCTCTCTCTTCTCTCTCTCAAACCCCAGCCCCTAAATCTTCGCCCAGCACAGCACATTGCCGTCGTCGTGCCCCTGTCTTCTCTCTCTCCCTCTCTCTCTCTCACACACACACACACACACACACACACACACACACACACAAACCCTAGCCCCCAAATTTCCGGGCCACCACCCCTCACCGTCATCGTCATCCCCCCCCCCTCTTCACCTTGCCCCCCACCATCGCCACCCCCCAACTCTTCTCCTCTCCTTTCCTCTTCATTTCCCAAGCCCGATGCAGGTCCATCTCTAGATCAAATTGTGTTGTTTGGAAAAATTAGGGTTAGGATTTGCTTAATTTTTTGGTTTTTTCTTCTTTCTGTTATGCTAATTAGGGTTTTTGTTTAGATTTTGTTGTGTTGTTATGTTTTTCTTTGTCTAATGTACTTCAATTCCGGTGTTATGATTGTTGTTTCAGATATTGTTTAGATCTATCGTTCTTGTTAAACTTCATTAGGAAATTAACCCATTTAGAAATAGTTTAGATCTCCGGATCATTCAAGTTTGGATCTATTGGTCTTACTAGGTAAGTCAAATTTCTATCACATACCTCTTGTTTGTACTAAGTCTTGAACCATGCATACAACACTACAAGAAATTTGCCATATACCAACGGACACCTATAGTGACGGATCACTAAAACCGTGGGTATAGGTATTATATACCTACAGACGTATAGTAAACTGTGGGTATAGGTATCTTATAGCTTTAGATCTTTTAATCCGTAACTATAAGTTTTACTAACGTATAAAACACCGTGGGTATATTCCATACTTTATTTTCCCCCAAACTTTTTCATTTTCCTCCCAAATTCCAAATCACCCAATTTATATACTCTTTCTCACACCTATCCCTCTCTCCCTCTCCTCTCTCTCTCACACTCGAGGTTAGGGTAATACCGATCTAGGGTTAGGGTTTTGATTCCGAGATCCCAAGCTGTTGCTACTAGGTACATGATGCTGACGTGGAGGGAAAAGTTGGCCGATAAGATCGCCGGCCTTCTCGCCGACTCCCCGTTCGCCTTTTCCCCTCCCGACAATTCCCCCACTTCTGCCCGATACGAACCGCCTCAGGTATCGACAAAGATTCATCATTTTCCTTGTTGATTCGATCGTGCGTTATAGTTTTTATTGGATTTGGTTGGTGTCAGATCTGGATCTTGGCTTGAGAAACGAGATCTGTGGAATCGAGGGTTTCGGAAAATGTCGAAATTGTTGTTATTGGGCTTAAATTAGGTAAACTGGGGAGAGTTGTGTGTTAAAACTGAGTAAGGGGAAGATTATATCTGAATGAGAAATTTCTCGGATTTGTAGTCTATTATTGGTCATGTTTTATATGCAATTTGAGGTATCTGCATAAAAAGTCGAGTGATTTGAGGGTCTCTTACCCATGCATTGTGTGATCCAATTTGTGAAATTGCTGAAAAATTGTTCAGTTTGCAAGTACTTGAGATGGGATTGAGAAGCATCCAAACTACTTCCCTTTTCATATGAATTACAGTATCATCCATACTGGGTCGCACCGAGTGATTGAGGAAATCATTTTCATGTGGATATGAGGTTCCCGTGTCTCAAATGAGTAAGCTTTAATGATAGGGGAAAGGAGAGAGATTGGTTGTAAGGAACTTCAGTTATTACCGTTAATTGCATTGGGAGTTATTTGCGGTAGTAAACTGTTCAATTTTGATGAAACTTTACTTGTGTTAAAATTAAAAATCTCTCTCTCACACCCGAGATCGGAATCAAAACCCTAACCCTAACACATATCCCAAATCCCAAATTACTTTCTCTCACACCTTTTTCATGTAGCTCTATGCGAAATCCTTGTCACATGATATTTTGTAATTTATGCAATATTGATTTGTACAGATGAAGCTCGCGTTAAGGAATTCAACTTCAAATCCATGTGGAAGAGCCCACTATGTGTGAGGTACATGAGTAATGTTAGTTATACTGAAAGTTCTAAATAGCATATTTGTCTATTTTTCCTGTAGGTATACGCATCTTTGCATCGATCAATGTATCTTAGTTCTCCTTTGATATTTGTATGACAACATTTAGACTGCAAAGTTGATGTGGTTATACTATCTTCAGTGTCAATCATATTATACTAGATTCGGTCAATTTAGAGTTAGATGGAAAATACAGGATGTTCTGCATATGACTTGGAACTTCGAATTATGAAAGATTTTTTGTTGTCGGGAAGTAATAGCTTTTAATGGATATTAATTATCTTGAAGTACATTTCATTATGTTAAAATAGCTTACAATTAGAACAGTATTGGCTTGAACTGTATAGGTGAGATGTCCGCATGATTGTGTTGGAACATTGAGTAAAAACTATTAAGTCTTCAAAAATGTTATCTGAAATATATTTACGTCTATTCAAGTTCATGCAATGCTGCATCAGATAGTAAATACTGTTACAGTCTGCAAAATACTTGCTGATGAATCCAATTCTAACAGTCAAAGCAGACAGGTTTTTAGATAAGCAGAACATGATTAGTTGATTAAAAACAATGGCTAACTTTATTAATATAAAGTTCCTTTGACTGCTTCAAGCTTCCATCGTCTTCAAATGCCTTCTTTGTTTTAGGTAAACAAAACCAAATTATTCCAAAGCTACATGATCGAAATTATTGCAGTAGTCTCAGCCACTGTAATGTTTGGAGAAGAGAGATGGCATCCAAAAGAATATAATAACTAAACTGCTTTGAGCTAACATTTATTTAGAATAAGTTCATAAATTTCAGGTAGAAAATTCAAACAGTTGGCCATATGGATAGTGAAAAATGAATACGAAGTCTAATGCAATCATTATATACAGTTGTAACCATTGTCAATAAAAAATTAATTATAATCATCTAGGGAACTTGTAGCTATAGAAATGAAGACTGGATAACAAATTTATCAGTTCATAGTTTTTTTCTTTTATCTATACTAGTCATTATTAGTTGAGTGAAGAGTTTGCTCTTAAATTACTTATTCTGGACGCTGTTGAGAGATGGGTTTCCAGCAACTATAGCATGATATGTTTCTAATTTGTCATTTGAATCTGAGATCCATCTTCAAATGTCGGTGCATCATAGCCGTTACAGCAATTTCAGTGAGTACATGATTGAAGACTGAACCACATATTCCATTTCTCCTTAATTACTGATGTTTTCCTATATTTTGTAATGGCTTGAAGCCTTAACTAGGAGTATAGTTGTTTGATAGTCTTATCATATCCCTCTTAGTGACTTACTATATAACATTCTGCTTAATGTACAATTCGCCTTTTTTCATATTTTGAAACTAAACCTCGTGCTGCTTTTTATTAAAATGAGCATTTTAAAAAACAAATTAGAACGCTCATTGGGCTGACGATAACTGGTAATGTAAACAGCAGAAACATGCAAAGTTGTTATTCCTTTCCAACAATTTGTTTATGGTCTTATTTCAGAGGCACACCTCCTTCTCCAAGATCAGAACATGCTGCTGCTTGTCATGCAGAGAGATATCTACTGATTTTCGGTGGGGGATCTCGTGCCACTGTCTTCAATGATCTACATGTCCTTGATCTACAGACAGTAAGTAATTTTTTTTCACATGAAATTATCTTATTTATAAGATTTGGTTCTCCTTTTCCAATTTCTTTCTAAAAGATAATATGTCTTTACTGCAGATGGAATGGTCTAGGCCAAATCAGCAGGGTGTGACTCCAAGCCCCCGAGCTGGGCATGCAGGTGTAACAATAGGGGAAAACTGGTTTATTGCCGGTGGTGGAAATAATAAATATGGTATGGATGCAAAGTTCTGATTTCTAAATTTCTATGAAATTGCATGTTTTAAATAATTCTCTCTAGTCCCCCATCTGCATGTTGCATGCTCTTTGAAATCATGTCTTCAATGTCTTTGTTCTTTATGCTTGCACATTTACTAAGGTTTTTTCTATTCAACTTTCCTTTCCTTTTGTTTCTTTGCGTGTGGGCGGGGGTTGCACATTTATGCTTGCATGTTTATTGTCCCACCAGTATCTGAAACTTGTGCCAGAGTTTTAAGGTCGAAAAAACATGATTTTGCCATTATTCTTAATTGAGTTTCTATCTGACATGTTGTTAAATTGGTTTTCGGTTTGTACTGTTTTACTCTTTTTACTCATTAGAATGCCCTACCATTTCTCCAAATTTTATCTGAAAAATAGGATTACAAAGTGTATCTCTTTCGTTGGCAATGCATTAGTTTCTTCAATACTTGCCACGTACTAGTAGACTGGTTCCTATCAATCAGATCTAGAGTACACTGTTCTCTTTTTGACTATTTGTTGACGACCAAAGTTGGATCTTTTTGCTTTGTTTTGTTTGTGAAGGGCTCTCAACAAGCGAGAAATGATTGAACTCGCTCAAAATGCAGCCGAGTTTGTGTTTGCCGACGATGAAGTGAAGAAGGTTGTAAAGGAGATTTGTAGGATGCTAAAAGAAGATTACTGCAAAGAGAATCAAGATCAATCAAGAGCTGGTTGCCGTAAAATAAGAAAATTGTTAGTGTCGAGTGAGAAGTCAATTGAATGTAATCTTATAATGTCATTGAATATGTTGATCGTAGTTCAAAGTATTGATTCTCATGTGTGCACACATGAATTCAATTGTGTATTTGGTTATTAACTATTTTGTAATTGGACATGCTTGTAATACTTCATTAATTTTTTAATATGATTGAAGTTTAATTTTTTTAAATTTTGTTTCATAAACACATTTATCTATTTTATTGTGTATTTGTTTATAATTGGATTAATATTATAAAAGAAAATATTAAATTATCATACCATCACTAAAATCTATAGCAATGGAGTTTCAACCGTAGGTATAGGAAAGCAAGTGGTGTCCTTAAAAATTATACCAACGGATACGAAACCGTGGGTATAACACCGAGGTTTTGTCCAACGGGTAAAAAAACCGTCGCTATATGCTATAGTGACGACATTTTGCCGTGGGTATAGCTAATTAAAAACGACGGAAAAATATGGCCGTTGGTATAGGTTTTACGGGCTATACCTACAGTTTTTCGCCTTTTACCAACGGATTTTTGCTGTCACTATATGTCAAATTCCTTGTAGTGCAAGTACTACATTCTTTACATTTTTGACTTTCTTAGTTCTCTTTTGGACATTAAGTGATATATATTGTAGTGATTGAATGTTCAAGGATTGTATCGCTTCAGGTGTATATATGAACCCTTTCACTTGTTAACAAGAAATTTGTTTATACACTTTTCGCTTTTCATGGATATGTACACCATATAAGATGAAATTTGTTTGCTAATAGGGTTTGTTTATGTTTACAATATAGATTTTATACTTAGGAATCTTGTGTATTATATTTTTGAAAATTGGCATTGTAACGATAAGCATATATGGTGTAAATTTAATAGCATGTTCATCATTCTTTCTAATAATGCAGAAAATATAAATGCGTAAACCTTGTAATGATAGGAATAAAGGTAGTTTCTGTTGGATATATGGGTATATTCTCTATATATAAATAATACATGTGCATATGAGTAACATGTGTATTGAACATACAATTGATTGAATATTGGAACACGGGTTTGTGGGCTTATAACCCGATATCCAAACCAGTATTTATTCATAAATACTGGCTTGTGATAGCAGTCTAGGTATTCCAATCTTGATACCTAAGGGTGAATATCTCAAGCAACTTAGATCTAGATATTAACCCTAATTCCCATTGTTAATTTCTCACAAAACCTAACAATCTTGAGATATTATCATTAATCAATTTGTGAGATTAATCAAGGGGTTACTGGATTTCGTCGATCCCATCGAAGTCGTCGAAGCAGTCGAGGCCACCGTCACCGAAGATCGCCATCGTGGTTGGCGTCGTCACTCGCCGCCTTGTCGTCGCCTTCCTTCGTGCGAGGCCGTCGACAATCAGTCGAGGCATTGATCAGAGATGATCCGAACCCAGTCTCGCATGACTTCGACTGTGCCACCCTCATCGTCCTTGACCGGTCGCAGATCACGACGACGATGCCGCTCACCCCTCAGTCGTCGTGCCTCGTCATCCTCCTCCTTCTGTTCCGTTTTGCTATGTAGTTCCGAACTCGAAGATTGAACCCAAATTCGTTTTGGCTTTTAATCTTCAGTTGTCACTTGCAAGATCTGTTCTTGTGTTATCGGATCCGAACTTGAACCTGCAGCAGACCCGGAATCTGAGAGCACTTCATCTCATCATCAGGATTTGGTTATTTCTAAACTTTAAGATTCGTGCAATTTATCTAATCTATTTATTCTGTTATTAGTTGGCAGATTTACAGATAAATCATCTTCTTTCTCTAAATTACTTGTGTAGTAATAATTCAAAACATACTCTCAAATTTTAGGAACTCATCGTTTATTCCTTAAGATGGAAAAAGATGATTGACCGTATGAGGTACCTAAACTAGAGGCATTTAATAGTTCTGAATTCAATAGCTGGAAGAGTAAAGCACAGTGTGGAATGAAATTTATTAAGATTTTCCTATACATGTCAAATGACCTATGATGAGCGTACTGAAGATGTGGATGATGCCACTTGGATCAGAGACGAAGACTTATGTAGGGAGTTTCTGTTAAACAGTATTTCAGATCGGTTAGCAGATGTTTACATGAAGTAAGAAACAGCTAAGGAAATATGGGATAATTTGCTGGATGAATTCATAAAGGAGGAGAAGGTCTCCAAGACTCACTTGGTTGATAAGTTCATGAGTTTTGAATTCAGAGAGGAGAAAACCATTCTCCCTCAGGTAACTAATCTTGAAAATTTAGTAGCTAAATTGAAAACTGAATATATCATTATGTGTGATGATTTTCTTATTGAAGCAATAATTTCTAAATTACCTGCATCATGACTTACATTTACGACTGAAATGTATAGACAACCAGAACAAATTAAGTTTGCACAACTCAAACGATATATTAAAGTTGAGGATGAGACTAGAACTAGGATCAATTTGGAGTTGGCTAAGAAACAAATTTCTCATGCTAATGTGCTAACCAATACCAAATATGTTCCTAAGTTTAAGAAGAATAAGTTTAATAAAATCAAGGGTGAACTGTCTAAGTTGGAAGTCACTAAAAAGATTATCAAAAAGAAAGGGAAGTGCTACAACTGTAGAAAGTGGGGTCACTATGCTACCGAATGTAAGCTACCTAAAAGAGAACAACCTAACAATAAAAGGGTGAACTTGCTAGAGGGCAACACTGAACCCACCAACTTTCTGTGTGTTGTTGGTGACGATAAGGTCAGTGCCTCTGCTAGTTGGTTGTTGGACTCGAGGGCTACATGCCATGCTTGCAACAATAAGAACCTGCTAACTGATCTCAAAGATGCAAATGAGTCTGTCTCTGTGGCGAATGGAGAATCAGTCAAGGTGTTCCAGGTTGGAACTGTAAATCTCAGTCTTTCATTAGGTAAAAATTTAATTTTGCGTAATGTTAAATTTGTTCCTGCTTTAGCAAAGAATTTAATTTCTGTTAGCTTACTGAATAATGGTGGCATGGTAGTTTTTATGATAAGTGGCATAGCTATTTTATCTGTTAACTCATACTACTTTGGTTGTGCTTACTTAGTCAATGGCATGTATAGACTTAGTTTAGCAAATGAAGTGATTAATGCTGTTATCTCAAAACTGTGTAGCCCTTATACTTGGATTGTGACATGTGAACTATATTAAATTACCTACTGTTGCTAAAACTTTTAATCTGTCAATTGATACATCCTTAAGATATGACAAATGTGAAGTATGTGCTCAGACAAAGATCACTAGAAAACCCTTTAGTTCTGTTTCTAGAAGTACACAACTTCTTGAACTAATTTATTCTGACATATGCAACTTTAAAAATTTTGTGACGCAAGGAGGTCGGAAGTATTTGATCACTTTTATAGATGATTATTCTAGATATTGTCATATTTATTTGTTAAAAACAAAGGATAAGGCACTTAATAAATTCAAAGAATTTAAAGACCGTGTCGAAAATCAGTTAAATGCTAAAATAAAAAGGTTCAGATCTGATAGAGGTGGAGAATATGTATCAATGGGTTTTAAAGAATTTTGCACTTCACATGGCATTATCTCTGAAACAACAACACCCTACTCACCATAGTCAAACGGTATAGCCGAAAGAAAGAATCGAACACTCACAGAAATGTTGAATTCTATGTTACTGACTGCTGGATTGCCTTCGAGTTTTTGGGGAGAGGCTGCATTAACTGCTAATAATATTCTTAATATGTTTCCACACTCTAAACTGTCTGAAACACCTTATGAGTTATGACATAAATACACACCGAGTTTTTATAAAGTAAAAACATGGGGCTGTATTTCTTTTGTTAGAATACCAGACCCTAGAAGGCCTACAGTAGGACCTCATACAAATACTTGTGTGTATCTAGGAAGTGCAGTTGATAGTGCGGCATACAGATTTTATGACCTATCTCTCAATAAGATAATTGAATCTAGAGATGCAGAATTCTTTGAAGATGTGTTCATCAAAGACAAAGGTATAACACTATCTGGCCACATAGACTTAGTCAATGATTCACAAACAGAATCTAGACCTAGCATAACTGACACTGAAATTACAAATGAAATTGAGCCTAAAAGAACCTCCACCAGAGATAAGACACATAGAACCTATGGTGATGATTTTGTAACGTATGCACTGTTGGCTGATCCACTTAGTGTAAAGGAAGCCCTTCGGTCCAGGGATGGTTTACTTTGAAAAGAGACTATTGATGATGAGATGGATTCTTTATTACAAAATAAAACTTGGAAATTAGTTGATCTGCCAGGGGCTAAAACCATAGGAAACAAGTGGGTTTTGAAGAAGAAACTTAATCCCGATGGATCTGTAGCAAAGTATAAAGCACGACTAGTAGCTAAAGCTTATACTCAACAAAGTGGGGTAGATTATTTTGATGTTTACTCACCTATTTGTCATATTGCTACAATAAGGATTCTTCTTACCATTCAATCCATTGAAAATTTTGTTATTCACCAAATGGATGTTAAAATTGCTTTCCTAAATGGAGAGCTTAATGAAGAAATCTATATGAATCAACCTGAAGGTTTTGTACTTAAAGGTTTAGGGAATAAAGTTTGCAAATTGGTAAAATCTTTGTATGGATTAAAGCAAGCACCAAAATTACGGCATGAAATATTTGATACAACAATAAAGAGCTTAGGTTTTGAATCTAGTAATTCTGATAAATGACTTTATTTTCGTGATCTATCAAATAAAATTGCTATAATTTGCTTGTATGTTGATGACATGCTTGTTGTTGGAAGCGACCTCTCAATTGTAGTTGAAGTTAAAACAATGCTATCCAAAGAATTCAACATGAAGGACCTAGGTGTCGTGGACACTATACTAGGTATGAGAGTGAGTTTTGGTAGGCAAGGTATATTCCTTAGTCAATCTCACTATATCAATAATGTGTTACAAAAGTGGGGATACAGTGATTGCAAAAGGTTTGAAATACCTTATGATTATAACAATAAGTTGACATATAACGATGGTGTAACAGTGAGAGAGTTGGATTATTCCAAACTAATTAGAAGTCTCATATATGCAATGATTTGCACTATACCAGACATAGCCTTTGCGGTAGGCATGCTTAGCAGATTCATTAGTAATCCCAGTAAGTCACATTGGAATGCCCTTGAGAGGCTAATGGGTTACCTAAGTGGTACTCGAGAGTTGGCTTTGTACTCCTCTGGACATCCTTCAGTTTTGGAAGGATATTCTGATGCATCGTGGTGCACAGAATTTGGTGAAAGTCGATCCAATAGTGGTTATGTGTTTACACTAGGAGGAACAGCTGTGTCATGGAAATCTAAAAGGCAATCAGGCATTGCATTCTCATCTATGGAGTCTGAACTCTTTGTGCTATCTTGTGCTGGTGAAGAAGCAGAATGGATGAGAGACCTGTTGCTAGATATTCCATGGAGAAGGTTTAAAGTAACCACTCTTAGCATGTTTTGCGACAACCAAGCTACAAAAACTGTAGTAACTATTTCTCTTTACAATGGTAAGAGACGAACTGTCGGTCTTAGACAGGTAAAGTTGAACTATCTCATTAAGCAAGAGATTGTTACCCTCATTAATGTGAGATCAAAACAGAATATGGCTGATGCCCTTACTAAGGGATTACAAAGAGGTCTAATTGTCAAAACTGTGGGGAAAATGGGGTTAAGAGCCATTGAGTTATAAAGGCCTTAATTGATAATTAGAACCCATAACAGCCATAGAGAAGTTCAAACTTAAGCATCAATTTGATAGTTAACATGTTTTAGATAATCTTGATGATTCCACATAAATTCTATAAATATATAATGTCATTCCAATTTTGATGGTATTATATATCTATAGAATTTACTTAGAATAATCATATTATTCCAATACGAAATATGAAAACTTGTCGATGTATTTTCGATAATTAAATTGTCTTAAATATCATTACAATTTTGATGATATGTCTTTTATGGATACATGTTTCATTCCAATTTTGATGATTCATTGTTAAACCATGATTGAAATGACAGGCTTTTCATTCCAATATGAAACATAGTATGATTCTTGTGTAGAAACTATAAAAGTTCATATACTTTATTTGTTAAAGATACTTAATTGTGATGCTTATGTTAAAATCTTGCTAGCTAATTTGAATTGTACTAAGTTCTTTTGTTTGAACTAGATACTCTTATGCAATTTGTTTGAATTCAAAGAGAAATGACTCATGAAATTCTTATTTGTAATGTTGAGCAACAAGTGCTAGAAAAGACAATGGAGATGGAATCCTAGATCTCGATTTTGAAGATGATGACTTGCTCGATATGGAGGAGTAATCATGAAGTAGCATGCAAGAATTTTCTATTGCTGATCACTTGCTTGATAAGAACTTCTCTTGAGTTTAAGACTGCATTTTTTAGCTTAAAACTCTTTAATTTGGTTTGAAGTTTATTTGCTTTGTTTAGTTTTGAGACTATAATTTATTTTATCTATTGGTTTAGTCTTAGTGAACTATTCTGAATTGGATATGGTTTGGAACTATTTAATTATATTGGTTTAGTCTTGATTGAACTATTCAGATTTATAATTATATTGGTTCTTATGAAACTATACTTTTATGATGCTTTTCTTATATTATGGACTGCTATCAGCCAGCCAGTTTTATATTGAACTGATGAAATAATCCTGTACTTTATATATTGAGAATATAGGAGGAGATTGTTGGATATATGAGTATATTCTCTATATATAAATAATACATGTGCATATGAGTAACATGTGTATTGAACGTACAATTGATTGGATATTGGAACGCGGATTTATGGGCTTATAACCCGATACCCAAACCAGTATTTATTCATAAATACTGGCTTGTGATAGCAGTCTAGGTATTCCAATCTTGATACCTAAGGGTGAATATCTCAAGCAACTTAGATTTAGATATTAACCCTAATTCCCATTGTTAATTTCTCACAAAACCTAACAATTTCTAACTTATGAACATAGGAGCCTTAGAGGTAAAGTGAAGGATTAGGTCTTAGATCAAGAACAATTTGTAAAAAATATATCAAATCAAGTTAAGTAACACAGAAAATCTCAAAACAAGTATCATCGATATACAAACATATTAAAAGTTATCGTTTCTTTTTTTTTAAGGGAAGAAGTGCTCCAATGTGTGAAATGAAGTAATCTCATTGAGGCCTTGCCCAAGAGATTGCCTACTAGATTAGTTCGTTTCGGGTGTCAAATAGTACCATTGAAACTGATCTTGTAAACTCATTTCCCATTGTACATCTTCAAGATGGGAGAATCATAAAAAACCAAGGTACACATAAGCACCAAAACGCGGTTTTGCATATGCATAGTTAGATATCATATGTGCAATGCTTACAAGTTACTTATTTTGAGAGTTTAATGGTTTTTTGACATATTTGTATAAATACATTGATACGATGCAATGGTGGGAACATATTGTAATACCCTGCCCAGTGCTCGAACAATTTATACAATTTATTATAGTATAGTACAACTGCCCACCACAGGCTGCCTCTCAATAGGTGGATAACCGAATTGGTGACTCTTGATCATAGGCAATGTTATTTATAGTTATTACACCCCCCTTCAGAAATCAGCATCCTCGCTGAGCACGAGACATGCACAATCTAGTGCAAGATCTACTTTCTTGCCGATGTGGAATGGCGTACCGCTGATTCTGCTAGCTGTACAGTACCCTAATTCTGCTAGTTGTATAGCGACCTATCCCAACCTCGCTTCCTCTCAGGCATACTTACCAGTACATCTGCTAGCTCCATCTCAGGCATAACCACCAATCTGTACCCATACTCGGTGTCGAAAGTCGGCTCTGATACCATTTGTAACACCCCTGCCCCGAGCTCGTACAATTTATACAATTTATTATAGTATAGTACAACTGCCACCACAGGTTGCTTCTCGAAAGGTGGTTAATCGAATTAGTGACTCTTGATCATAGGCAATGTTATTTATAGTTATGCTAGTTGTAAAGCTAGCAGAATCAGGGGTACGCCATTCCACACCGGCGAGAAAGTAGATCCTGCACTAGATTGTGCATGCCCCGTGCTCAGCGAGAACGCTGATTTCTGAAGGGGGGTGTAATAACTATAAATAGCATTGCCTATGATCAAGAGTCACCAATCCGGTTAACCACCTTTTGAGAGGCAGCCTTTGGGAGGCAGTTGTACTATACTATAAATAATTTGTCTGATAAATTGTATAAATTGTCCGAGCTTGGGGCAGGGGGTGTTACAAATGGTATCAGAGCCGAATTTCGACACCGAGTGTGGGTACAAACTGGTGGTTATGCCTGAGATGGAGCTAGCAGATGTACTGGTAAGTACGCCTGAGAGAGAGCGAGGTTGGGACAGGTTGCTGTACAACTAGTAGAATCAGGGTACCGTACAGTTAGCAGAATCAGGGGTACGTCATTCCACATCATCGAGAAAGTAGATCCTGCACTAGATTGTGCATGCCCCGTGCTCAGCGAGGACGCTGATTTTTGAAGGGGGGGTGCAATAACTATAAATAATATTGTCTATAATCAAAAGTCACCAATTCGGTTAACCACCTTTTGAGAGGCAGCCTGTGGTGGGCATTTGTACTATACTATAATAAATTATATAAATTGTCCGAGCTCGGGGCAGGGGTGTTACAAATGGTATCAGAGCTGACTTTTGA
The DNA here is from genome assembly GCA_017893485.1 of Hemerocallis citrina. Lineage (NCBI taxonomy): Eukaryota > Viridiplantae > Streptophyta > Magnoliopsida > Asparagales > Asphodelaceae > Hemerocallis > Hemerocallis citrina. The sequence continues at coordinate 152,494,403 of CM030368.1, read as the reverse complement.
TACCGAGTGTGGGTACAGACTGGTGGTTATGCCTGAGGTGGAGCTAGCAGATGTACTGGTAAGTATGCCTGAAAGGGAGCGAGGTTGGGACAGGTCACTGTACAACTAGCAGAATCAGGGTATTGTATAGCTAGCAGAATCAGGGGTACGCCATTCCACATCGGCGAGAAAGTAGATCCTGCACTAGATTGTGCATGCCCCATGCTCAGCGAGGACGCTGATTTCTGAAGAGGGGGGGGGGGGGGTGGTGTAATAACTATAAATAACATTGCCTATGATTAAGAGTCACCAATTCGGTTAACCACATTTTGAGAGGCAGTCTATGGTGGGCAGTTGTGCTATACTATAATAAATTGTATAAATTGTCCGAACTCGAGGCAGGGGTGTTACACATATCGAGTTCATTTTTTTTCTTGTTTGTAGAATAAATTAGTTCACAACCAATTCCATCTGTACTTGCTATGGAAACAGGAAGATAAATTTGCTTGTTTAGTTTGTGTTTACTTATTCCTGTAGTTCAGTTTGTTTAACCTTTTTAGATTGTTGTTGAATAATTTGCAACCATCTTTAATTAATGTCTACCATTTTTTAATCATATTTAATAGATTCTGATTGTTTTTGTGATTGTCTTATAATTGTTTTTAGCCTATTCTCATCATCGGAACTTCATTCAATTTGTTCCTTTATAGATTCAAGAAAATTTGACAAAGGAAACCTCTTTTGTCCCCTTAGGAATATGATGTTTGCTGATCTTTGAAAAATATTTATCTTCTTAAGTGTGTACAATTTGGTCTTAATTAATGCTTGTTTAATTATCATTTTGTCTTCCTTATTTTATTTTATTTTAAATTAAAGAATTTTATATTTTTTATAAATTGCCTATCCTAGTGTTTTTGGCTAAAAACGTTGCGATAGGTTGATTTTTAAAAAAAAAAATAATTTATCGATTATTTTTTGCCCAAAAATGTCGGGATAAGTAACTTTTTCATTTTTTTTATTAAGAAGTCTATCCCGGCATTTTTATTGGAAACGCCGGTGTAGATACCCTCTATAGCGGCATTTCTCATAAATGCCGGGATAGACCTATGATCTATCTCGACGGCAGATATGTCGGCATTTGCAGAAATGCCGCTACACTCTATCCCGACGTTTAGAAATTCCGGGATTGACGTTGTGTTTTGTAGTTCCTTAATTTTATTCTCTCTTCTCTCTTCCTCTAACCTCAACTAGTAATTTACACGTGCGATGCACGTCTTAATAAATATATTTTTCTTGAAGTAAACAATTCTAATGTAGTCTGCTTTCGAATTTAAGACCTTTTTTATATTAGTTATGCACGGCCAATGCACATAAGTTGGTAGATTTACAAATAATAACTCCAACTCTCCCCTTATAATATTAGAGAGATTCGTTTTTACTCAAAAGTGTGAAATATCTAGGAAAAACTTCAGAACAATGAATGAATAATATGACTGAAACTTGGTATCTTTATTGAACTTCTTCCAGTTACATATATAGTAGTCCACACGAACCACTTTGACTCAAACTAAGAAGACAACAAACTTATCCACTACAACTGAACTTAAACCTCTAGGACTCCTAAAGACTTGGTCGGTAACAGTAAATACCAAATGAATAGGACTCGTAACTACGACTTATTCAAACCATAAAAAACAACTTATTCAAAACAGAAAATAACAAAGTTCCAACACAAAGATGGCACGATAACAACTAATTTCGATAAAGAGAATTAAATATCCATTTAATAACATGGTTTCTATTTGTATTGAAAAACATATAAATTAAGGGTATGCTTACGGTTTGATAGGGTGACCACAGTTCTTAAAAGAGAACTTCATGAAAGATTTGTATTACTACTATATCGACATATTAGACATATTGGCTATGAGAGCATCCACAATAGTTTTTGTCAGATTTGACAAAATGCAAAAAAAAAAGAAATGACAAAATGTGAGTTTCTTTGTACTCGTCATTTGCTAACATATAATAAAAAAGTAAAAAAAAAATAAACATAGTCGGACGAAACATGTGGTGTTGTCTGATACAATTTTTTTTCTTTATTTTACTAAGAGTCGGAATATGTTGTTCCATCTGGTTGTTGTTTTTTTTTTTTTTTTTCAAAAAGAACGGGACGGCACATGTTTTACCATCGGAGTGCAATTTTATATAAAAGAACAAAGGGACGGAACATGTTGTTTCGTCCCATATGAATTTAAAAAAAAATCCTGTAATCCCAATCCTATATGATAATATATACACATACCACAAAAAACCCATTGAACCTCCTTAATGTTCGTGCTCCTTCCATATGAAATCCTATGGTCCCAATCACATAATCTATTAAAAAATTGGACGAAACATGTTGTCGCGTCCAAACAAAAAATAGTGTCGGACGAGACAACATGCACCGTCCGACACTATTAAAAAAAAAAAAATCACAGGACGGAACATGTTGTTCCGTCCGATCGTTTAAAAAAAAAGAAATCACTTGAACGAAATAACATGTTGCGTCTGATTTGTTTAAAAAATTAAGCGAACGAAACATCATGTTTCATCCCTTATATTTGAAAATTGTCAAATCTGTTTCTCAAATATGGGAAGCGACTATTCTCCATTTCTCATAATATGGCAAAATAAGAAACGAGTGCAACACTCACTTTCTCAAAATATAGAAAAAATTGCAAAATAGCAAACGAACAGTGGATACTCTTAAGAATACAAGTTATAACTTACTTGTGCCAGGCGTTGGATCTCTATCAGCCTGCAAGGTTTTAGAAATTTTAAACGGACTGGCTTCAATACAATTTCTAACTAGAGTAGGCGCCAAAATTATGCATTAGAGCATCTGTTGGCGTTGGCTAAATTGCCAAATTTTTCAAAAAAAGGGAAAAGGAAGTGTTGTAGTCGGCTTTATACCCAAATTTTGGGTTTGAGGGGAACATTGATCTGCTATATTGGGAGAGGATATAAGAATTTGCAAAATATAGCCGAACGAAAGATGATCTTTCGTCCGTTCATTTTATATAAAAAAATTGAATCGGATGAAAGATCATTTTTCGTCGCTTAAATTTTTTTTAAAAAAATATATCAGACAGAAAATGATTTCCCGTCCGATATTAAAAAAAAAAAAATATCGGACGGGAAATCATTTCCTGTTCGTCGATTTTTATTAAAAAATGATCGGACGGAAAATCATTTCCTGTCCATCGATTTTTATTAAAAAACAAATTTCTTCTCAGACGGGAGATAATCTCCCGTCCAAACACTTTTTGAATTTTTTTTATGAACTAGGCCTATACAAATTATTATGGGAATATATTAGGTTTTAATTGAAATTTAATTAAGATTTAAGATTTAATTAGGATTAAATTAAGAGTTAATTATGATTAATTTAGGAGTTAATTTGGAAAAAGTTTCTTGGACGGGAATTTATTTCCTGCGTCGGTGCTTAATTAAAAAAAAAAATCCTCAGATGGGAAATGATTCCTCGTCCGACACATTTTTAAAACGCCAATTTTTTTTCTTTTGTGGGACGAGAAATCATCTATCATTCGTTAAATTTTTTAAATGAAAATCCTAATTTTGAATTTAAGCGATTACATCTGTAAAACCAAAATTCCTATTCCTATATGCCAAATACCCGTGAGATTGAACAACTACATATGCTCTTAAAGTACACATTAATTCAACAATACCATTTAGCTCCCAAAGGTGAATTATGATTTCCAAAATTATGCATCAAAGTACATGCGACTATGTAGCTTTTCCAAAGAGTGATGAAATTTGATGAGACTAGTATATGTGGGAGTGGTGTTTGAAAAGGTATATATATAAAAATATATAAATAAATAAATAAATAAATATCTCTAATATTATAATGGGAGAAGGCTTTAGTGTCATTTGTCATTTTGCCATTCTACTAACATGTACAACGCACGTACATAACTAATATAAAAGAGGTTTCCGGTTCAAATCCTCCTTACGTCAGAGTTTTTATTTTAATTTTTTGAAATTATTAACGTGCATCGCACGTGTAAATTACTGGTGTGTGTGTATATATATATATATATATATATATATATATATATATATATATATATATATATATATATATATATAGTGTCATTTGTCATTTTGTCATTCTACCAACATGTGCAATGCACGTAACTAATATAAAAGAGGTTTCCAGTTCAAATCCTCCCTACGTCAGAGTTTTTATTTTTATTTTTTGAAATTATTAAAACGTGCATCGCACGTGTAAATTACTAGTATATATATATGAGCATTCATCATAGTAACTGAACTATTCTAGAAGAAATCATTAGCCGAATTGATTCACGAATTATTCGTCTATTTACATTTAATTCCTGAACTTAACAAATTATTTGTGAAAACCGTGAATTAAACGAATGTTTCGCGAATTTAACTCATTATACACTAAATATTTATGGATTTAAATATATTTATACTTAGGTTATGAGTACTAACTACTAAGATTCATTAAATTTTTTATTTCTTTTTTCCCGAATTTTTGCCAATTATTTTCGAAGTTACCAGATTTTTACAGAATTCCGAATATTTAATATTTCCGAATTATTCCTGAATGCCGAATTGATGACTTTGGCATTCATATAAAACATACCTTCCAGCATCAATCGGCGCCAACACGGCCCACACGGCCCACACAGCCTTCACTACATGAGATCAGTTACAGTTGAGGTTTGTGTAAATTTGTTATTGAGAGTGAGAAAAGGGAACAAATGTAAGTATGTTATATGGTTAAAAATAGAACTAAATCAAGACTGTTCAAATCGGGCACGAATCTTAAAGCTCTCAAGGGTAAAACAGTAATTTTACCTGTAAACAGGTTCGAAAATGGGAACTGGGTCTTTTCCAAGCCCAATAACCAAAAAACGGGTCTGTCTTACTGGGTCAGGGTGATAGCCCATTACGAACAAACCCAGAATATTTAAAGAGTAATTCAAATTCATGATTATCTCTAAGAGACGGTTTAAACCAAATCTCTTATCATGAAAAAATTTAAACACTGTTTCTTATCCAAAAATACTGGGACATAGAGATAAATGATTATCTCTAAACTGTCTCTAAAGGCGACTATAAATACCCTTCTACCCCCACCATAAGAAAGGTAATCAGTACTTTTCTCACAAATGCTTTTTCATAATCTCCTTGATTATTGACTTGAGCATCGGAGGGTTCGTCGCCGGGATCCATCCCGGTGTTTCATACTTTTTGCAGGTTAGCAGCAGCGGCGAGAATTAATCAAACACTGGCAATAAGTCAATAGGTTCTATTTTATTGTTTTCAGAAGAATCTACAAATCATCTATTTTGCTCCCACACCGAAATTAGCAATAACAGATTGACGCCATCTGTGGAAAACAGAAGAAGCGATCCAACCACACCTCCCAAGCGAAAGTAGTTAGACATGCCTCCGAAAGGAAAAGGGAAGTGGCGGCGTCCAGCCGAAGAGCCACTCCTCTTCCTTTTCCTCCACTCCAAGATGTTCTTCCTTAACTAGACCAACAGGTCAGCAACCACAGCCAGAACACCCTTACAGCCCCCCCCCCCCCCCCCCGGTCCAGGAGGGCTAACACGGGGGCTCTCGTCAACGCCGTCAGGGACAACACTCTCACCATGACCATGTCTCGGTCTATAATCCTTCAACTGACTCCCTAGCCTCTCAAAGTCCCACAGGGCCGGGAGATTTTTGACATGTCATGATTAACCGTCATGATTAACCGCTAGCAGGGGGTAGCCTTCCGAACTCGCTTGAACGAGAGGCGAGCTATCGATGAAGTCCCTCGCCCCTAGCACCGAAGGGCCCAGAGTTCCAGTCCTCCCACAGGTCAAGATCTAAAAGAACTCCCTTCCCAAGGAGACCTAGAGAGTCCCCTCCATGTCGTCAAAAGAAAAGTCTCACCCCGACAAGTCGATCAGCACCAAGAAACTGCTGAGATGAGGGGACACCGGTCACTCAGGCAGAGTTTCAGAACTTCAAAGAAGACATCTTGCAAGCCCTCAACATTGCCATTGGTCACGATCATCGTGCACCTAGCCCTCGCCATATCTCGAGTAATGATCAACGTGCGCCTAGCTCTCGCCATGCCACCCCTCATGAAGGAGAATCTTGAGGGTCGATCCGACTTGACCAGAGGGACGACTCCATCCATCGCCGTCTTCGAGAGATGGAGAAGCGCCTAAGCAGACTTGACTTAGAAGAAGAACAACAGGCCAAGAATTTCTACCCGAGCAGGCCTCCGTTCTCCAGGGCCATCATGGAAGCTCTGGTCCCTGAGACCTTCAAGAATCCCCACTTCAAGTCCTACAACGGGGAGTCAGACCTAGCCGATCATATCGAGATTTTCAAAACTCATGATGATTCACCAAGCATCAGATGCACTTCTTTGCAAGACCTTCCAGCCACATCGAAGGGACCTGCGAGAGAATGGTACTCCCGACTGTTCCTCGCCTACATCTTCTCGTTCGATCAGTTTTAGGAACTCTTCCTCACCCACTTCGTCAGTAGCCGCCGAGCCAAGAAGATGAGCGCATCTCTACTGGCACTCAGCCAGAGGAAGGGCGAGCGCCTGAGAGACTATGTACGGTGCTTCACCACCGAGGCTCAGTCTATCGCCTATATCGATCAGTCAGTGGCTTCAGCAGCGTTCTGACAAAACATCAACCATGCCGACCTAAAAGCATCCCTCGCCAAGAAGCCACCCCGAGACTTCTTAGATCTCCTACTGAGGAGTGAGAAGTACATCCGGGTGGAAGAAGCCCTCCATCGTCATGACTAGAAAGAGCCCCTGTCCGGGAACAAACGGAAGAGAGCAGATGAAGAAGGAACTAAGAAGCTCCAGAAAGATAATAGCGGCCAGCACCGCCCTCCTCCCCAATTTTGAAAATTCACCACTCTTAATTCCAGTGTCTCGGCTATCCTCATGGAGGTCGGTAATGAAGGGCTACTCCAACCTCCCCCAAAGATGAATACCCCCGGTAAGAAGGAGAAAAGAGATAAGTGGTGCCGCTTCCACAGGGACCATAGCCACGACACAGCCGACTGTCGGGCTCTTAAGGACGAGATCAAGGTCCTCATTCAGAGAGGGCAACTGGCCAAGTTTGTTTGGAAGGAGAGAGTTGATCCTCCTCCTCCCCGAGGGGTGAACAAGCGAGTGGAAGACTTGCTGAGTCCCCTGACTCCGAACCTGAAGCAATCATGCACTTCATCCACGGAGGCCCAATGGGGGGAGAGTCGAACTCCTCCCGAAAAGCCTTCATCCGAGAAGTGATCTCAGTACAGAACCATCCTCCACCCAAAGGCTTTGGGGTCCCCGTGACCTTTTCAGATAGAGACTTAGAAGGCATCCGAACACCTCACTGTGATGCTCTCGTAATCAGCCTCCATATGACCAACCACAATGTGCGCTAAATCCTGGTCGACAACGGCAGCTCTGTTAATATTCTCTTCCTAAAGGTCTTCTAAGGCCTCAAGTTGTCCCGAGACCGCCTCAAACCCGCTGGCTACACTCTCCACGGATTCTCCTGGGAGCCAGTGACCATCGAGGGAGTTATCACTCTCGACGTAACCACTGGCAAAACCCCATCCACCCAAATAGAACCAATGAATTTTATGGTTGTCGATGTAAAGGCCGCACACAATGCCATCCTTGGCCAACCTAGCTTGACCGCGCTTCAAGTTGTACCCTCCACTTTCCAAATGAAGATAAAATTTCCTACCTCTGTAGGGGTGGGAGAAGTCAGGGGGAGCCAGGAGACTGCCCAGAAATGTTACATGACTTCGATGGGGGGTCCAGTTCTCTCTCTCAAAACCCTTGAGCTCCCCAAAGGGAGCCACCAAGCCATCTCAGAGCTAGTCGATGAGTTAGAAGAAGTAGCTTTTTCCGAAGAAGACCCGACCAAGATGTTCCAAGTGAGCAAAGTTCTCCCCCACCCAGTCAAAGCCGACATCATCCAATTCACAAGAGGGAACCGAGATCTGTTCGCAACGACCCCTGCCGATATGCCCGGAATCTCGGAAGAATTACTCATGCACCATGATATGGCTAAAAATGGGGTTAAATTGGAACTGTTCAAATATGGCACGAATCTTAAAGTTCATAGGGGCAAAACAGTAATCTCACATACAGACGGGTCCGAAATGGGAACCGGGTCTCTTCTCTTGGACCCAATAACTCGCGAACGGATCTATTCAACAGAAAATGGGTCCTGACCCGTTGGGAGGCAGTTCAAGAGGATAGGGAGAAATCTTGAACTGCCCTCATCCTCAGGAGATGGTTCTAACCGCCTCTATCCAGCCACACTGGGAAGTAGGGATTCGTTCTTATCATGAAGCAGATCCCTACAGCGACTATAAGTACCCCCTACCTCCTACCGTTACAAGGTGATCACTCTTTACCTACCTAAAGTTCTTTTGATATTCTTTAACTGAGTATTGACAAGGGCATCGGAGGGTGTGTCACCGAGATCCATCCCGGTGTTTCGTACTTCGTGCAGGTCAGTGGCAGTGCCAAGGAGTCAACCTACCCACAGCAGAAGAGGTCAGATTCAGCCCGTTCGAGTTCTCGCGAATCCACAAATTCTATCTATTACCCCCACACCAGATTCAGCGGCAACAGATTGGCACCGTCTGTGGGAACCCTCGAATAGCAATCCGACCCTCCTCTTTCAACCAAAGCTACTCCTAGCTATGCCTCCCAAGAGGAAGTCCGCAACCTCCAACCATAGAACAACCTTCACTCTTCTTCCTCCTCCTCCTCCATCGGAGGGTCTTCCTCCGCCCGTCCAATCGGCCCTGCAGCTCGAACAGCTGATCCCTCAGTCCGTTCAGCAGCCTCTGGGGCCTCAAGTGACTGTTGGGGAGCCCTCTCGGCGAAGCCATCAGAAGAAACCCCTACATCAAGTCAGTGTCTCCATCCACAATGCCTCCACAGATTCCATGGCCTTCCATAGCCCTCCAACACCAAAGGATCTACGAGATGTCCTTAATAATCGGCAGAACGAACCCGAGCCCGACCTTCGGATCCATTTGGATGAGAGGCCGAACCCGTGATGCGAACCCTCGCCGAGAGCACCAGAGGGACTGGTCACCCCGCAGGGCAGACCACAGGGGGTCCAACTCTTCTAGGAGACGGAGAGAGTCGCCCCAACATCGTCAAAGAAGAAGTCGCTCCCCGACTGGCCATCCTGCACATCGAGCCCAACGGGAGCAGGAGGCCCCCGTCACGAAGGCAGAATTCCAACAATTCCAGAAGGCAGTCCTTCGGGTGCTCAACGCCGCCCCCATCAACACCCAATGAGCTCCTGGTCCTCAGTCAGGTCCCAACCATTGCCGCCCCTCTCCTGATCATCGCCGCTGCTCTCGAAGTCCACGGCCGGCTCCGAGCCATCGCTGCCGCTCTCGAAGTCCACGGCTGGCTCTGAGCCATCTCCAGTCGCTCTCTCAGTCCTCGGCCAGCTCCGAGCCATCCTAGTCATTCTATCAGTCCATGACCTACTCAGAGCTATCGCCATCGCAGCCCCAGCCCTCCTCTACATGAGGAGGAGGCTCGGGGCTCAGCAAGGTACGACCGAAGGGAGGACTCAGTCTACCACCGCCTCCATGAGATGGAGAGGCACCTCGGCCAGCTGAACAGAGACGAAGAACAACGGGCGAGGAACCTCCGCCTGAGCAGGCCCTCTTTCTCCCGTGCTATCATGGAGGCGCCCATTCCTGACAACTTCAAGCCTCCACACTTCAAGTTCTATACCAGGGAGTCGGACCCCGCTGATCACATTGAGAGTTTCAAAACTCTCATGATGATCCATCATGCTTCTGATGCCCTCCTCTGCAAGACCTTCCTGACGACACTCAAGGGGCCGGCTCGGGAGTGGTATTCCCGACTTACACTGGCATCCATCTTCTCCTTCGACCAGTTCGAAGGCCTCTTCCTCACACGTTTCATGAGCAGTCGCCGCTCCGAGAAGACGAGCACCTCACTGCTTTTCCTCAGCCAAAAGAAGGGCGAACAGCTGAGGGATTATGTCAAGAGGTTCACCACAAAAGCCAGGTCCATCGCCTTCTTGGATCAATCAATAGCTTCAGCTGCTTTCCAATCCAATGTCATCAACCCCAACCTCAGGGCGTCCCTGGCCAAGAAGCCACATCGGGACTTCTCTGAGCACCTCCTCAGGAGCGAGAAGTACATCTGAGCTGAAGAGGCTCTCAATTTTCCCACTCTGGAGGGGTCGTCTTTTGGGAACAAACGGAAGACTGCTGAGGAAGAAGGAGCTAAGAAGCTCCAAAAGGATAACGGAGGTCAGCGGCACCCTCTCCCCCGCTTCGAAAAGTTCACTCCGCTCAATGCGAGTGTCTCCGCCATCCTGATGGAGATTGGGAATGAAGGTATTCTGCCGCCACCTCCAAAGATGAACACCCCCGGGAAGAAGAGAAACCGAGATAAGTGGTGCCGCTTCCACAGGGACCACGGGCATGACACAGACGATTGTCGGTCCCTGAAGGACGAGATTGAGGCCCTCATCTAGAGGGGGTAGCTTGCTCGGTTCGTAAGGAGGGATAGGGCCGATCCGCCTCTACCTCCCTAGGGGGGCTAACAGGCAAACAGAACAGTACGTAGAGACTCCAGATGCCGAAGCAGAGGCCATCTTGCACCTTATACATGGAGGCACAATGGGGGGAGATTCTAACTCCTCCCGAAAAGCCTTCGTTAAGGAAGTTAACTCCGTGTAGTGCCATCCTCCTCCCAAGGGCTTGGGAGTCCCTGTGACGTTCTCCGATAGGGACTTGGAGGGCATCCACACGTCCCTACTGCGATGCCCTCATCATTAACCTCCAAATGGATAACTTCGACGTTCGCTGGATCCTGGTGGACAACGGACGTTCTGTCAACATTCACTTCTTGGAGGCATTCAAGGGCTTTCCAGCTATCAAGGGATCAGCTCAAGCCCACAGGCTACACTCTACATGGATTCACCGGGATGCCGGTGATGATCGAAGGGGTTATAACTCTCGACGTCACCACTGGCAAAACCCCGGTCACTCGCACGGAGCCGATGGATTTCATGGTGGTGGATGTGAAAGCCGCCTATAATGTGATCCTGGGTCGACCAAGCCTCGCCGCACTCCAGGCCATCCCTTCAGCTTATCACATGAAGATGAAGTTCCCCACCCCCTGCAGGAGTGGGAGAAGTGAGAGGAAGCCAAGAAGTGGCTCGCAAGTGCTACATGACCTCGATGGGAGGTCCAGTCCTCTCCCTAGAAGCTCTTGAACTCCCACAGGAAGGTAGCTAGACTATCTCCGAGCCGGTGGACGAGTTGGAGGAAGTGGCCTTCTCTGACGAAGACGCCACCAAGACCTTCCGGGTCAGCAAAGCTCTTTCCCCCACCATTAAGCAGAACATCTCCAAGTGCATACGGGGGAACTGCGACCTCTTCACTTGGATCGCGGTGGATATGCCGGGGATCTCAGAGGAGATCCTAATGCACCACCTCAGCGTTGCCCCAGGAGTCAAGCCCATTTAGCAGAAGCAGCGCAAGTTCACTCCCGAGCGTCAACAGGCGATCAAAGAAGAGGTCGAAAAGCTCCTCAATGCCCGATTCATCCAGGAAGTGAACAACCCCGAGTGGCTATCCAATGTGGTGATGATCAAGAAAGCCAATGGGAGCTGGAGGATATGCATCGATTTCACCGACCTCAATAAGGCATGCCCGAAGGATCCATTTCTCCTTCCAAGCATCGACGCCCTGATCGGTGCGACCTTCGGGCACGAGCTCTTCAGCTTCATGGATGCCTTCTCGGGGTACAACCAGATCCGGATGTTCCCTCCCGACATACCGAAGACCTCGTTCGTGATGGATCAGGGCCTGTATTGCTACTGGGTCATGCCATTCGGCTTGAAGAACGCGGGAGCTACATATTAGCACCTCGTGAATAGGGTCTTCCGAGACCAGATTGGCCGAAACATGGAAGTCTATCTAGACAACATGTTGGTCAAGAGCACCCGAGGGCAGGAGTATGTTCTCGACCTCCAGGAAGCCTTCGGGGTGCTCAGGAGGCATAATATGAGGCTGAATCCGAGCAAGTGTGCATTTGAAGTCTCATCTGGCAAGTTCTTGGGGTTTATGGTTAGCCAGAGGGGCATAGAGGTCAACCCCGAGAAGATCGAGGCCATTCACAAAATGGCTCCCACCTCCAGTGTTAAAGATGTATAGAGGCAAACTGGGTGCCTCGCAGCAATTGGGCGCTTCCTCTCCAAATCTGGGGATAAGTTCCTCCCGTTCTTCAAGTCCTTTAGGGGGCTAAAGGCTTCGAATGTGGGTAAGCGCAACAAGAATCCTTCGACCAGCTCAAGGCGTACTTAGCCAACCCCCCACTCTTGAGCAAGCCAAGGTCCGGGGAGGTCCTCTACCTATACCTCGCCGCTTCGGAGCAGATCCTCAGTGCGGTCCTGGTAAGAGAGGAAGATAGGACGCAGAGGCCCATCGACTACTTGAGTAAGGTCTTCCGGGATGCTGAGCTCCGTTACCCGAAGCTGGAGAAGATGGCCCTTGTGTTGGTCATGGCAGCGAGGAAGCTCCGCCCGTACAGTCTCATTCGGTGGTTGTTCTTACCAACCAACCGTTGAAGCAGGTGCTCCACAAGATAGAAAAATCGTGCCGCTTGATGAAGTGGTCCATAGATTTGAGCCAGCACGACATCAGCTACCAACCCAGAACCGCTATCAAGGTGCAAGCCCTAGCGGAATTCATTGTAGAAAGCACTATCCCCGACCTCTGTGAGTTGGCTGCCGAACCCTTGGTCTAGACCATTTACGTGGATGGATCCTTTTGCGCCGACAGATGTGGGGCTGGCATCATCTTGACTGGCCCAGACGCTTTCGTCCTGCAATACTCCCTCCACTTAAACTTTTCTGCATCCAACAACGAAGTTGAGTATGAGGCACTCATAGCGGGGCTCTGTATGGCTTGCAAGGCGGGAGCCCAGCATGTCAGAGTCTTCAGTGATTTTTAGTTGGTCATCAACCAAGTATTAGGGGAATACGAAGCAAGGGACGAGCGCACGACCAAGTATTTGGCGAAGGTTAGGGGTCTACTAGCCTTGTTTGAAGACGTCCAACTCCAACAGGGTCCCTCGAGAGGAGAACGCACAGGCAGATGCCCTCTCCAAACTCGCCTCCTCCTCCCTCCAGGGTTTGGAACGGACCATCTAGACAGAGGTCCTCCTCAAACTAAGTATCGAGGAAGATAGCTTAGAGCTAATGGAGACTATGCCTCTCACACTTGGGGAGAATTGGATGAATCCCTTACTCGAGTACCTTAGAGATGGAATCCTTCCAGAAGACCCAAAGGAGGCGAGGAGGATCAAGACCCGAGCCGAGCGGTACACACTTCTTGATGGAGTCATGTACAAACGCTCCTACACTCAAATCGACGGCCGACCCTACTTGAGGTGCCTCTCCCCCGAGGAAGCACTCTATGCCTTGAAGGAGGCCCATGACGGTATGTGTGGCGCGCATTTGGGAGCGAGATCCGTCGCCAGCAAACTCCTAAATTACGGCTACTTCTGGCCCACACTCCTAAGTGACTCTGAAGAGTATGTTTGCCAGTGCGACTTCTGCCAGAGATTCTCGCCGATCCATTGCCTGCCGCAAGCCCAACTCTCCTCCTTAGCGAGTCCAATCCTTTTTGCGATGTGGGGGATGAACTTGCTCGGACCCTTCCCTCCAGCGCCGGGCCAGCTAAAGTTCTTAGTCGTGGCGATTGACTACTTCTCCAAGTGGACTGAGGTCGAACCCCTTGCGACGATTACCGAGCACAAAGTCCAGAAGTTCTTTTGGAAGAACATCGTTTGCCGGTTCGGGGTACCCCTGCATCCTCGTAACCGACAACAGGACTCAATTCACAGGAGCAACCTTTCGCAACTTCTGCGCCGACCTCGGCATCCAGTGGCGGTTCTCCTCGATAGCCCACCCTCAGTCCAATGGCCAAGCAGAGTGTAACACCCCGTAGTTTAAAAAAGAATATTATATATATATATATATATATATATATATATATATATATATATATATATATATATATATATATATATATATATATATATAATAGTGGTGGCTGTTGGTAGAAATAATGCATGAGTATTTGTGAATATGTTGAATGGTGCTGTTTGGTTTCAAAATGTGTATGGATGGTGGGGGCCCATGTGGTTTCATACAAAAGCATGGTGTGCCATTTAAAATGGGTGATGACGTCACCCTAATACTGGGGCCCACCTTGGAATGAACTTTCGGCTGTACACATAAAAAAAGGGAAAAATAGGAGAGAGAGTTATGAATTTAGTACCATATCGGTAGTACACATAAATAAAATAATATATAAATAACTAAGTCTATGATCAAGAGTCACCTAATCGGTTAACCAACTTTTGAGAGGCAACCTATGGTGGGCAGTTGTACTACATAGTATCTAATTTGTATTCTAAAATGTATAAATTGTCTGAGCTAGGGGCAAGGGCATTACAAATGGTATCAGAGCAGACTTTCGACACCGAGTGTGGGGCATGTCTTATAGTCGGGCGGTGGGTTGGCTGCGGTGATTCACTGGGACTATATTATACCCATTCGGTGGACTGTGGTTGCCCAGAGAGGGCGGATAAAAAAAAAAGCAGATGCTCCACATCGGCTAGAAACCCCGTAGTTTAAAAAGAATATAATATATATATATATATATATATATATATAGAGAGAGAGAGAGAGAGAGAGAGAGAGAGAGAGAGTCCCCTTCGGTTGCACACTACTTTTGGTGAGCACTCCGTGAGCACTCCCGAACTAGAGACCCTATGAAAAATCCGAACCGCTCATATTGTTCTATATGCCTTAGATAGCCTAACAATAAAAAATCAAGTAATTTGAAGTTCATTTGCCCATCCATCATGTTGTTAGAATTTTCAGCCATACAATTTTGTGATGATGTAAATCATGGGTAAATGAACTTCAAATTACTTGATTTTTTATTGTTAGGCTATCTAAGGCATATAGAACAATATGAGCGGTTCGGATTTTTCATAGGGTCTCTAGTTCGTGAGTGCTCATGGAGTGCTCACCAAAGTAGTGTGCAACCGAAGATTTCTCTCTCTCTCTCTCTCTCTCTCTCTCTCTCTCTCTCTCTCTCTCTCTCTCTCTCTCTCTCTCTCTCTCTCTCTATATATATATATATATATATATATATATATATATATATAATAGTGGTGGCTGTTGTTAGAAATAATGCATGAGTATTTATGAATATGTTGAATGGTGCTGTTTGGTTTCAAAATGTGTATGGATGGTGGGGGCCCATGTGGTTTCAAACAACAGCATGGTGTGCCATTTAAAATGGGTGATGACGTCACCCTAATACTGGGGCCCACCTTGGAATGAACTTTCGGCTGTACACAGAAAAATGGGAAAAATAGGAGAGAGAGTTAGGGAATTTAGTACCATATCGTTAATACACATAAATAAAATAATATATAAATAACTAAGTCTATGATCAAGAGTCACCTAATCGGTTAACCAACTTTTGAGAGGCAGCCTGTGGTGGGCAGTTGTACTACATAGTATCTAATTTGTATACTAAAATGTATAAATTGTTTGAGCTAGGGGCAGGGCGTTACAAATGGTATCAGAGCCGACTTTCGACACCGAGTGTGGGGCATGTCTTATAGTCGGGCGGTGGGTTGGCTGCGGCGATTCACCGGAACTATAGACCCAATCAGCGGACTGTGGTTGCGTATTATGATTAGTCTGGTGAGACTATATATACCCAGTCGGCGGATTGTGGTTGCCCAGAGAGGGCGGATAAAAAAAAAAGTAGATGCTCCACATCGGCTAGAAAGGAGATCCTACACTAGATTGGGCATGCCCGTGCTCAGCGAGGACGCTGATTTCTGAGGGGGGCGTGTGTGTAACATCCCGTAGTTTAAAAAAGAATATAATATATATATATATATATATATAATGGGAGAAGGCCTTTGTCCTTAACCCAACCCGTACAACGCACGTGTAGGTAAATTTTTTTTTTGCCCTTTTCATTCCTCCTAATTTTTCCCCACGTGCACAGCACGTGTATAATACTAGTATATATATATATATATATACTAGATTTGTCCGTGGGCACGTGCCTACGGCACGTCTTCGGAACGATACTTGTCCGTGGGCACGTGCCTACGGCACGTCTTCGGAACGATACAAAATACGAAAAACATTGTAAACAATAAAACAACAATTATGTAGCTCAAGTTTGAATAGTATGACAATAATTAGTTGTAAATAGAAGTCCATGTTTCCATTAGTATATGTTGAAGTAATTAGTTGTAAATAGAAGTCCATGTTTCCATTAGTATATGTTGAAAAATAATTATAAATGGGGGTGTAAAATCTAACTTCTTAGAACTTTAAGTTTGGAAAGTGATGAAATTTAACTGTTGAAGAGATATTTGTTCTTTTTAATATAACATGTGCAATAAAAAAACATAAAAATTTTGAAAATTTATAAACCTGATCTCTTAAAATCTAAATTTCTAAGTAAATAAAGAAAGAATGGGAGAGAGATAGGGAGAGAGAAAGAGAGAAATATGAAAAAGTGAAGAGAGAAGAGAGAGATAGTAATAAAGTAATAGGTTTTTTAGTTTTGGTGGGAAAATTTTGGTTTTGGGGTTTGAAATTTTGGCGGGGGGGGGGGGGGGGGGGGATGTGTTTTGTGAGGTTAGATCTAGGGCTTTGATTTTGGGGGGATTGAAGGAGAGCCACTTGATAGCTTTCTTTGTGTTTTATTATATAGATATAGATAGATAGAAAGGGGGAGAGAGAGAGAGAGAGAGAGAGAGAGAGTGAGTGAGAGAGAGGGAGCAATAATTAAATAAATAAATGAGTTGTTTTGGAGGGAGAATTTGAATTTGAATTTTGGGGAAAAAATATGTTTTGTGAGGTTAGATCTGGACCTTTGATTTTAGGGGGATTAAAGAAGAGCCACTTGATAGCTTTCTTTGTATTTATATATATATATATATATATATATATATATATATATATATATATATATATATATATATATATATATATATATATATATATATATAATAGTGGTGGCTGTTGGTAGAAATAATGCATGAGTATTTGTGAATATGTTGAATGGTGCTGTTTGGTTTCAAAATGTGTATGGATGGTGGGGGCCCATGTGGTTTCAAACAACAGCATGGTGTGCCATTTAAAATGGGTGATGACGTCACCTTAATACTGGGGCCCACCTTGGAATGAACTTTCAGCTGTACACAGAAAAAAGGGGAAAAATAGGAGAGAGGGTTAGGGAATTTAGTACCATATCGGTAATACACATAAATAAAATAATATATAAATAACTAAGCCTATGATCAAGAGTCACCTAATCGGTTAACCAACTTTTAAGAGGCAGCCTGTGGTAGACAATTGTACTACATAGTATCTAATTTGTATTCTAAAATGTATCAATTGTCTGAGCTAGGGGCAGGGGCGTTACACAGAGAACGCAAATCGACAAATACTCTCCGGCCTGAAGAAGATGCTTGATAAATCTACCAAGGGGTTGTGGGTTGAACAACTCCCCAACGTGCTTTGGAACTATCACACCACCAAGAGAACTCCGACAGGGGAGTCCCCCTTCAACCTCACATATGGCTCCGAAGTTCTCATCCTCTTAGAAGTGGGTCTGCCTTCACCCCTACTGATAACCTACAGTGAAGTACAGAATGCGAACCAGCTTTGCAACTGTTTGGACCTCATAGACGAGGTCCGCGAAAGAGCTGCCATCCGACAAGAGACCTACCGTCGTAGGATAATGCAATCTTACAACAAAAAGGTCCGCCCGCAAATCGACAAATACTCTCCGGCCTGAAGAAGAGGCTTGATAAATCTACCAAGGGGTTGTGGGTTGAACAACTCCCCAACGTGCTTTGGAACTATCACACCACCAAGAGAACTCCGACAGGGGAGTCCCCCTTCAACCTCACATATGGCTCCGAAGTTCTCATCCTCTTAGAAGTGGGTCTGCCTTCACCCCTACTGATAACCTACAGTGAAGTACAGAATGCGAACCAGCTTTGCAACTGTTTGGACCTCATAGACGAGGTCCGCGAAAGAGCTGCCATCCGACAAGAGACCTACCGTCGTAGGATAATGCAATCTTACAACAAAAAGGTCCGCCCCGCTAATCTCAAAGAGGGGGACCTAGTACTCTGGAAGCTGTCGATCTCCATTCCGAGCGAAAAAGGCAAGCTAGCACCCAATTGGGAAGGTCCGTATAGGATCTCCAGAGTTATTTGCCCAGGTGCGTATCAACTAGAAGACCCGGGGGGCAGGAGAATACCGAGGACATGGAACGCAGAGCACTTGATGAAGTACCAAGATGGTGTCTAAATACCGCTCCAAGTAACTTCCCCAAGAGCTCTCCATAAAACATGTTAAAAGTTTTTATTTGTATTTTCTTTATCAGAGTGTAAGAGCGGCTCACAACTTAGAAGCGGTCACCTAATTGTTTTCAATAAAAGCAATCTAGCCCCACAAGTTCTCTGTTTTTGAGCAGTTTAATTGTACTTACAATAATTTTTGCATTAAAACGGCACGTTCGGAGTCCAACATTTGGTTCGACTCCGCTTCAATACTTGCTTTTAAGCGAGTACGAAGTGGTTCACCATTCGGAATTGCTCCCAAAGCTGCTGAAATTCTTCAAATGACACGCTTGGAGTCCAACACTTGGTTCGACTCCGCTCCAACTACTTGCTTCTAAGCGAGTACGAAGCGGATCACCATTCGGAATTGTTCCTATGGCTGTTGATATTTTCTAAATGACACGCTTGGAGTCCAACACTTGGTTCGACTCCGCTCCAACTACTTGCTTCTAAGCGAGTACGAAGCGGATCACCATTCGGAATTGCTCCTATAGCTGTTAATATTTTCTAAACGACGCAGTTGGAGTGCAGCACTTGGTTCGACTCCGCTTTAAATGCTTGCTTCTAAGAGAGTACGAAGCAGATCACCACTCGAAATTGCTCCTACAGCTGTTAATATTTTCTAAACGATGCGGTTGGAGTGCAACACTTGGTTCGACTTTGCTTCAACTACTTGCTTCTAAGCGAGTACGAAGTAGATCACCATCCGAAATTGCTCTTACGTTTGTTGGCAATCGCAAATGCTAATAAAACACAAGTTCAAGAAACAAATACTATCTCATTAAAGTTTGAGACACAAGTCTGACTACAGACCAACAACTCGTCTTTACATCGAGATACAAAACTTGTGAAACAAAGATTACAAAATTACAGAGTTACTTTAACCCCTCCTAGGGAGTGGAATGCTTCTCTTAAGCGATAGATGAGGCCGGCGAACACCGTGTTGCTGCGACCGTACATCTGTGGAGGTCTCCAAACTGGCGAGTCGAGTTGAGTCTCCGGCACCTAAGAGCCTAAGAGTTGCCCCGACAGAGGCTCCGCTCGACGAGCCGGCCACTCCGCTTTGCGCGTCCCCTGGGTGCCTCGAGACGGGGGGCGAGCGTAACGCCAACTCATGGAATGACCTCCCCTAGGAATATTCACCTCAGGGGCAAGAGGTGGTTCTGACGTTTCTCCCCTCAAAAAGACATCATGGAAGATGATTCTCCGCCTCTAACTCAATGACTCATTCCTTCAGCAAGTCTTCCGTAACCCTGATCTTCAGACGAGGCATCCGACTCGAACTACCCACACGAGAAGCCTCGGTGATGGTCCTCCGAAGCTGCGCTGCCTCTAGGCTCTTCTCGAGTACCACATTCTTCAGCCCATCTCTCTCAGCTCTGAGTTCGAACAAAGACTGACGAAGGAAATTGAGCCTCAAACCTTGGTTAAAGGCCATCGAGGGACTCGTCTCCTCCCCTTCAGGGGGAACTTCGCGAGCCTTCTCCTTTAGCCGTTTCAACTCTGAGGTGCTACGGGCCAACGTCAGCTTAAGATAGTCTAGTTCCGACTCGGACTTGGAGAGTCTCTCTCGACTTCGAGTAAGGGCTAATCTGGCAACTCCTAGATTCAACTGGAGGTGAGATACTTTGGCCACCTTGACCATCTGAGATGCTTCGACCATTTGATACGCTTCGGCGATCTGAAAACGAAGGACATGACGTTACTAAGTTTAAGAATTTCCTACAGGGACAGGTCACATGCAAAACATAACTCAAGCTCAACAATTAGTCAATCTTCGTTAAAATCCACTAATACAAAAAGCGGTGGCCAGTCTGCTATTAGGCATCACTACAAAAAGTCCTAGGTGAAAGTCTACGACTAAAATACAAAGAAGAAACTAAGGAAGTTGAGTATCTGATGTTGATTTTTGCAAGTGTACAAAATCGCACAAGTACCGATATTTTACTGAGTACCGATATCGCTAGATGAATCACTATTTGGAAGACCGAATTTTATGTATAATAAAACAACTAAATTATTCTAATCTAATTTAATCTAACTAATGGTGAAGAGGGAGAGGGCTGTGAAACAGTGAAGCTCTTGTACTTTGTTTAATGGTAAAAATAGTTCTAAGGCTCTTGGTTCACCTCGTTTATCACACACACAAATTATAATTCCTTATAAATAAAAATATTATCTTTCCCAATTGTCAACCAAAATCCTAAAGATATTAACCACTCTATCAACGTAGTCTAAAAATTATTCTCAATTAATCATTCGTCTATCCACCAAATTATTAATTGAGAAATTGGATCTCTTAACGGTCACGTCCTCCAATATACGGTCTTAATTTTTATTAATCACAAATTACCTGTTCGGTCTCTTTATGATTTGAAAAATCATACAAATGTCTATCCACCATGTTGTACGCATAAATAATAAAAATTAAAACACAATCAGAAAAAATAGAGAAATAAGAAGAAATTAAAATTTGTGTTCAAAACTTGGCTACACCTTAGCCTCTAGAAAAACAACTTCAGTTCATGTTCGATTTGCAATTAATAAAATATTCGGGTTGCATCTAAAGATATTCAAAGAAGAAAAAGTACACAACAAGTATAATAAAACATATATATTGCACTCCTTCTCAAAAATACCGAACAGAGCCCTTGAAGACTGCGTCGCCCAAAAATTTCCACTTGCCAAACGCGTTGACGTCAGCAGGACCTGTCACGTCCCGCTGTCTTGTCGCCTCAGGAGCCGCGCGCCAGTTGTCAGAGCCGTCAAGTCGCACGGGTCAGCAGCGTCAGGTGTTGTCTGGTGTGGTTCTTGCTTTGATGCGCACGTCAATAGAACAAAATCGAACAGGGAGAGGGCCCACGGCACGCCACGTCACCTTCTCTCCCTTTGTTTCTGTCCCGTAAGCAGAGAAGACGACGAAGGATTCGCCAGATGTCCTTTGGTCACACAGCTGCGTTGGGTGCACTTCGAAAACTGCGCCGATGAAGAGCAGCCCTACTGCCCACACGTACTGTTTGCCTTGGAACTCGCACACGTTCTCTCTCTCCCTTACTTTTTCTTTTTCTTCTTTTGTGTTTTTGTACAGCCGTCACCTCCTGCCTTGTACTCTCTCCTTTGATTTGTATTTATAGGGAAACGGAGAGAAGCTTTAGGGTTTGCACTTTTGCAGAAAAGTCCACATTCTTCCTTTATTTCCTTTCTTTTATAATGCAGAATTTTATTTGTTTCTCTTTTCTTCTTTTCTGCCTTTTCTGCTCACCACGTGCTTCTGCATACACAAAATAATACCTGAAATTAGGATTTTTAAATAAAATAAATTTAATTAGTTTAAAATTAATTAAACTAACTATATATCATATTGGCGTATAAAAATCCTTTTGCAATTTATTTGTCACACTTTTAAGTCAACAAAACAATAAAAAATGATAAATCAATTATTTTACTTTGTTTGTTGATTTTTTCCACAATTCTTTACTTTTTGCATCAAAAATATTATTTCTTCAAAAATAATTAATTAAATGAAATCGTATAGAAATAAGATGAATTATAGACAATATCAGCGAAAACAAGTCATTTTAATAGGTAAATGAGTACAAATATTTGTATATAAATCTGACACATCAAATACCCCCAAACTTAAGATTTTGCTTGTCCTCGAGCAAAAAGTAGAATCATAAACAAGGGAATAATAATAGCAGACTCAACCCATCACACTAAAAGATCTTATCATGCAAGCATCAAAATTTCAATTAAAAATATAAACAATTGAAAATAAAGTCAACCTAAGCATACCCACTTTCTCCAGTGCAATCATTTATTCATAATTCCCAAAAAAAAATCGCATTTGTCATGCAATTAATGTAATTATAGTATGCAACAACTCAATCTGTGATTATCCCTTCTCTCTACTACAAACCGAGTAGCAAACTAGAGTTTTTTTTTTTATTATTTTTTTTTTATTTTTTTTATTTTATTTTATTTTCTTTTTTAGTCTCTTCTTTAAGTTGTCACTTGCCTTTTGACGCGAATGCAAAAGATTTGTGATGAATTCACCCGGTTACTCAACAAGTCACAAACTTAAAGTGCTTTGCATACTCATATTTCAAGTTGCTGTTCTACGTAAGTGTAGACATTTGTGATGAATACCCCTAGTTACTAAGCAACTCAAAACATTGGAGTAGATTGACTTTATTCAATTTTTTTTTTTTTTTTTCATTATTACTCTATTTACTTAAACTCTGTTTAGGACTAGATTAAAGGGGATAATCACAAGAGAAAGCATCACATTTGTCTTTTATGTATAATAGCATGACCCACACAATTTTGTAAGGAATTTTGAAACTCAATAATCCTAAAGTAAATAAGTATGCTTAATATTGCTTTATAAAAAAAATTGTTTATACCAAAAAAATTGTCTTTTATGCTTATCACCATAAAGAACTCAAAAGTGTAATGGTGAGCCCAATTATAATCCTTTTGTTTTGTTTTTCTTTTCAAAAATAATAAAAATAAAAATAAATTTGTAAACCTTCCCCCCAAACTTAAATATCACATTGTCCTCAATGGGAAAGAAAAAGAAAAACAAAAAGAATGCAAAAAGTTTAGAATATCTCCCCTGATTCGTCTTTAAATTTCTGCACGCGCAGCGTTCAGTATTTTGGCAATATCTGGAGCTGTAGATGTCGAAATGGGCTGAATTTTTTTTTGCTAGAAAGCTAAGACGATAGGCTACAACTTCTCTTTGAATCAGTTTTCCAGATTCTGACTTCATACTGCTCAAAAACAGCCATCAATGCAGGTGTTCAAAACAGCTCCGCCCGGCAACTTTCAAAATTGATGCAATCCTACAAAATAAAATCAAAAATCAAAATAAAATAAACTAAAATATAAATCAAAACTAAATGCAATAAAGTAAAACATGGGTTGCCTCCCAAGAAGCGCTAAGTTTTAAGTCTTCAGCCAGACATGGGGGTGAGATGATTATGTAACGCCAAGATCCAACAACATTAAAACATCCTTTCTAATTTTTCTATTCTTGTGTGGATCGGGTTCAAGTTCCAGTTTGAGGCGTTTCCTTTTAGATGATGATGTCATTGATTCCCCCATCTCTTTGATTTTATGCTGCAAAAATGAATAAATTGAGGGTTCAACATCCAAATACATAACATGTTCAAAAATATATTTTTTTTCAGATTCAAAATTTGTTGAATTTGTTGGACATACTTCAATTGGTGATTTTTCAAATTTAGCCTTATCTTTCTCGCCCACAATTAAATCAATTTTACTTACTTGGAAAGATGATTGTTCTTCAGGAGGAAAATTTATGGAATTAAAAATATCAAAAGTTACTTGCTCATGCTGAATTTGTTTCTCCACAATTTGTTCAAGCTCACTTTGCTTTTCAACCACATTATGTTCGCCATTTTCTTCTTGTGGTTGCTCAATTGTCCTCCCGCTGCTTAGTGTTATTGCCTTGAAATCTTCCATGGGGTTGACAACTGTGTTGCTTGGTAATGTTCCTGCAGTTTTGTCATTAAGAATATTTGAAATTTGACTAATTTGTACCTCAAGATTTTGGATGGAAGCCGAAGTTGAATTTGCAACATTTTGAATTGCCAAATCTGTCTTTTGCATGTAGTACTCAAACATGTCTTCAAGTGTCGACTTCTTTTCCTGCTGTGAAAAATGTTGAGGTTGTATAACTGCTCCTTGATTGTTGTCCCATGGATAATTTGGGGTGTTTCTCCATCCTTGATTGTATGTGTTTGCATAATGATTGTTTTGCATTTGAAAGTTTGACACAAAATTTTCATTTACGGCATTTGATGGAGCAAAAGGGTTCCCCACTTGACAATCTGAACTTGCATGATTTCCTGCACAAAGATCACAAATCATATTAGATTGCATAACATTAAAATTTATATTTTCTACTTGTTTATATAAAATATCATTTTTTGCATTTAAAGTAGAAAAAGGATCAAGTTCAAAAACTCCAGCCACTTTTCTTGGCATCGTTCTCTCTGAAGACCACTGGTAATGATTTGATGCCATCTCCTCTAAAAGATCATAGGCTGCTAGGTAAGTTTTGCTCATCAGTGCACCACCTGCTGCTACGTCAAGCATAGATCTATGTGTAACTCCCAAACCATTATAGAATGTTTGCATTTGCAGCCATTTTGGTAGTTCATGATTAGGACACTTTCTTAATAACTCTTTAAACCTTTCCCATGCATCATACAAAGACTCAGTCTCAAATTGAGTAAAGGTGCAAATATCATTTCTTAGCCTTGCGGTCTTTGCTGGTGGAAAATACTTGGCTAGGAATTTTTGTGCAAGTCCCTCCCAAGTAGTAATACTACCGGGTGGTAGATAATGTAGCCAAGCCTTCGCCTTATCTCGTAGGGAAAAAGAAAAGAGTCTCAGTCTAATTGCATCGTCTGATACACCGTTGTACTTGAAAGTGTCACAAATTTCTAAAAAATCTGCAATGTGAGCGTAAGGATCCTCGTGTGGTAGTCCCCAAAATTGAACAGTCTGTTGAAGCATTAGAATCATTGCCGGTTTAATTTCTAAATCGTCAGCTTCAATAACCGGCTTCTTTATGCTTGACTCATAAATTGAGGGGATAGCATAGTCTCTCAAAGGCCTATTTTCATCGTTCGCCATGATAATGTACGTGTATGTCCTGCAATATAAGTATCGAAAAAGAAAGAAAAAATAGAAAAACTAAAAAAACTAAAATAAGAAAAATAAAAAAAGTTAAAGTTAGTCAAAAGAAAATAAAGATGTAAAATGATAATAAAATAAAAATAATTAAAAAAAAATCCAAATTAGCAATAATCTAGCAATTTTCAATATCAGTAAAAGAATAACTAGTCCGGCAACGGCGCCAAAAACTTGATGTTGATTTTTGCAAGTGTACAAAATCGCACAAGTAATATAGATAGATGAGTAGAGTGTCGAACCCACAGGGACTAGATATTTTACTGAGTACCGATATCGCTAGATGAATCACTATTTGGAAGACCGAATTTTATGTATAATAAAACAACTAAATTATTCTAATCTAATTTAATCTAACTAATGGTGAAGAGGGAGAGGGCTGTGAAACAGTGAAGCTCTTGTACTTTGTTTAATGGTAAAAATAGTTCTAGGGCTCTTGGTTCACCTCGTTTATCACACACACAAATTATAATTCCTTATAAATAAAAATATTATCTTTCCCAATTGTCAACCAAAATCCTAAAGATATTAACCACTCTATCAACGTAGTCTAAAAATTATTCTCAATTAATCATTCGTCTATCCACCAAATTATTAATTGAGAAATTGGATCTCTTAACGGTCACGTTCTCCAATATACGGTCTTAATTTTTATTAATCACAAATTACCTGTTCGGTCTCTTTATGATTTGAAAAATCATACAAATGTCTATCCACCATGTTGTACGCATAAATAATAAAAATTAAAACACAATCAGAAAAAATAGAGAAATAAGAAGAAATTAAAATTTGTGTTCAAAACTTGGCTACACCTTAGCCTCTAGAAAAACAACTTCAGTTCATGTTCGATTTGCAATTAATAAAATATTCGGGTTGCATCTAAAGATATTCAAAGAAGAAAAAGTACACAACAAGTATAATAAAACATATATATTGCACTCCTTCTCAAAAATACCGAACAGAGCCCTTGAAGACTGCGTCGCCCAAAAATTTCCACTTGCCAAACGCGTTGACGTCAGCAGGACCTGTCACGTCCCGCTGTCTTGTCGCCTCAGGAGCCGCGCGCCAGTTGTCAGAGCCGTCAAGTCGCACGGGTCAGCAGCGTCAGGTGTTGTCTGGTGTGGTTCTTGCTTTGATGCGCACGTCAATAGAACAAAATCGAACAGGGAGAGGGCCCACGGCACGCCACGTCACCTTCTCTCCCTTTGTTTCTGTCCCGTAAGCAGAGAAGACGACGAAGGATTCGCCAGATGTCCTTTGGTCACACAGCTGCGTTGGGTGCACTTCGAAAACTGCGCCGATGAAGAGCAGCCCTACTGCCCACACGTACTGTTTGCCTTGGAACTCGCACACGTTCTCTCTCTCCCTTACTTTTTCTTTTTCTTCTTTTGTGTTTTTGTACAGCCGTCACCTCCTGCCTTGTACTCTCTCCTTTGATTTGTATTTATAGGGAAACGGAGAGAAGCTTTAGGGTTTGCACTTTTGCAGAAAAGTCCACATTCTTCCTTTATTTCCTTTCTTTTATAATGCAGAATTTTATTTGTTTCTCTTTTCTTCTTTTCTGCCTTTTCTGCTCACCACGTGCTTCTGCATACACAAAATAATACCTGAAATTAGGATTTTTAAATAAAATAAATTTAATTAGTTTAAAATTAATTAAACTAACTATATATCATATTGGCGTATAAAAATCCTTTTGCAATTTATTTGTCACACTTTTAAGTCAACAAAACAATAAAAAATGATAAATCAATTATTTTACTTTGTTTGTTGATTTTTTCCACAATTCTTTACTTTTTGCATCAAAAATATTATTTCTTCAAAAATAATTAATTAAATGAAATCGTATAGAAATAAGATGAATTATAGACAATATCAGCGAAAACAAGTCATTTTAATAGGTAAATGAGTACAAATATTTGTATATAAATCTGACACATCAGTATCCACCTCGGCGGATGGATCCACCACGAGCGCTAGTTCATGTCCACCCCCCTCTGCTGTCCCTGACGGTGGTGCCATCGCCAACAGGGGGTCCGTCACTATGGCCTACTCGCCGTCAAAGTTATCTCCTCCCTTGATCTCTATATCCTCCTCGTCGTCGTCAGGGAATAAGAAGTACCCCGAACAGTCGAAGCTGAGGAGACATTCGCTGACATCCTTCAGTGCCTTAGCGTAGGCCTTTCAAGCTTGATCGAAGCGGCTTGCATCTCCACCAAAAGTGTGGCCGCCTCTAACTCTTTTTTTTCCTTCGACCACTCAATTCTCTCCCGGTCCTGTAGAGCCTTCAGCTCTTTCTCCTGCTCTGCCACTCGCCTCATCAAGTGGCTGAAGTGGCAGATCACCTATGTAACACCCCGAATTTTAAATAAGGATAAATTCGAGATTTCATAGGATCTTTACTTCACTTCGTACAATTTTACAAGGAAATTTAAAACTTTTTCAATAGTACATCAGAGTTCCTTTACACATTGGTTTTTACACAGCAGAAGAATAAAACTTACAATAATTGAAAGTAAACAAAAATATAACTTGTACAATTTTACATCATTTGCAACTTCTTTAACTTTCAAAACAGCAACAACATATCCACTTTATAACTCCATGAATAGTCCATTACCTGCATGTTAATCTGTGGGCTCGTCAGTTACTTACAACTGACGAAATGTCATACTCGGCTATCCTCTCTATGCAGGGAATAGTATAACGATCTCATACTTTAACAAATCACAAAAAGATTGAATGAACAAGTAAAGTGTCAAAGGTGATTATTCTAAACATAAGTGTATGTCATGCCTTAATGCCTAATGCACACATTTCTATACTAGGATGACACTAATGCACACTTGTTCAGATTCTATGCATCCCATACTACATAGGTCTGAGGGCAAGTGCCTACGTACTCCATATTGAAGGGTTCGATCCCTCGCCATGAGACTACCCAGTAATTAAACAAGTTTTAGATTTATTTCACAGATACAGATCTCAGCCTCCCTGGCTAGCCTCCCTGGCTATAATGACAGATCCCAGCCTCCCTGGCTATTATATCGTGAGAATAATCCCGTAAATGCCCCTCTAGCCCCGGTATGTACATATTCTTTGGAGTTTGGTAAACATCTGCCGACTACCCTAAGTCCCGGATAAAATACAGTCCATATCCTACGGAGCAACCACAGTCCACCAACTGGGTCTATAGCCACGGAGATCCACCGTCGACTATATAGAAACACCCATTTACGTTTGCACATGTTTATTACATCTTCACTTAAGTGCCTAATTATTTTTAGTTCAAGACATGAATATGTTATCACCCTAGAATCAGTTTTACCTCATACCGGATTTGTTCACAAAAATACGAGATCGCCCGACGGTATTATCTCGAAATCAAGTCTCAAAATCTTTCTTTCAAAATTACCGGTAACAAAGGTCTTACTAATTCTTAATCATAAATCTTTCATGTACGAGAAACATGGGTACACATACCCTTTAATAATCATGTCTTAACTCAAAGTATTCTTTATCTTCAAACTATTCACAACTGGGTGTATGTCTTGTTTTTGTATCATTCATACTATTCATTCACTATCTTTCTAAGACATCAATACTTTTCATGAGTCTATGGCATAAATCCAAATCTCTTTTTGGGAAAAATTAATCACATAAAGTTCGCAACTACAAACAAGCATATTTACTTGATCTCGTCAACAAATAAACATATTTACATGATCTTGTCAACAAATAAACATATTTACATGATCTTGTCAAGTCAAACAATTATAAATAATTTATTTTCAAACTTTATATGAATTCACACAAACTTTTAATCTCATTTAGCATTCTTACTCAACAAAAGAGATTGTTTATAACGAGATAATCGTGTTACATATTTTTCTTTTATTCAAAAGAATTATTTATTCAAAATAATAATTTTGGAAACAAAGTGCATTTGCCACTTTAAAAAAATACAAGATAAGAAATTAAACCATTCTTAGTAAGTTCTTTGTGCAACTTAATAAGGAAGAGTGAATAATACTTGTTTCTTTCCAAAGTCAGTAACTTCCATAAATAAGCAGTTTTTGAAAGAAACAAAAATAAAATAAAAGAAAATGGTGGCAACAAGTTTCGAACCCAACACTTCTTATAAATAGTATTCACTGGCTAACCAATAAGTCCAATTATATTTTCTGTTTAGAAGTTGTATTAATGTATTTTTGTTTATACTATTACGAATTTGGTTTCTTCTAATAAAACTTGTTTACCCAATAATCCAATCCTTTAGGACATTGGAATAAACCTCACTTTTGGACTGAGATGAAATCTTAAAAATAATAATCAACAAGTTCAAACTTATTTTAAGAAATATATCTCCATTTTCAAATAATTTTTCCTTTCTTTTTTTTTTGCATACAAGATTACACATTTTCTCAAAATCTTGAAACAAAAAAAAAATCATGTTTAGTAAAACTAGTTTATGTATCTCATCATACTAGTTAAATTTTTGTAATAAACTTAAACCTGTTACTTAATCAACCATGAACATCACAAGAGAATTCTTTCATGCAAAACAAATTTGTATTTTTCGACATATGTCGACAAGTTTCAAAGCAATAACTAAGATTATTTTTCTCTTTTCTTTTTCTTTCTTAACCATCATGTTTCTAAAATATATGTCGAAAATATAATATTCTCTAACAATTACTCATACCTATCACACATTTGACAAACATAAATTTGCAAACATTCTAACATGGTCCATATGATTATTTCTCTACTTCTTAATTAGCATGGTAATAATTTGTTCACTAACTTTCAACAAGATCATTGTATATTTTGCTAGCATAGATTCTACATATATCTACACATATCACACTCAATTCATACTAGTCATATAAAATAATTAGCATGTAATTTCTACAATTAGAAAGCATAGGATCACCCACAAACATAATGTTAATCCATTTGTCAACATAGCATGATTCACTATTAGTCTCACCACAATCATAGTATAGTTATTCTATTTTATCAAAAATACTCATTCACTTTTATTAGCATGTACATTCTAAAAATTTTTAGAAAGTAGGAGAACACCCACCTTTTGTGAAGCTTGAACGATTGAAAGAATGATCACCACTTCTAGCTCCAAGGATTCCTAGCAATGGCTCCTCCTTCTAGCAAAGCTCCCTTTCCCTAGCAATGGCTTCCTCTCTCTAGCAATTCCTCCAAGCAAAAGGACCCTCACTCTCTTTCTTCTCTTTCTTTCTTTCTTACTCTTACACTTATTTCTTTTTTTTTTCTTCTTTCTATAATGTTTTTGGTGCCATGAGAAAAAGAAAGTAGGGCTCTATTTATAGGGTTTTGGGAGGGTTTATTTTGCAAAATTTTACACCTAATAACTCTCCATATTAATTCTTTCAACTCTTCATTTGCTTAACCTCTCCTTAAGACCCTCCAATAACTTAACTCCTAAAACTCCCAACCTCTCATCTCCCCCACTCTTCCAAAGCACTAACTCCCCCTCATTCATTCTCCCTTCTTCTACATGCTAAAAACCGGCCTCCCCATAGTTACAACCCGGCCAACAATTCAATCCAGCACAATTGTGTGCTGTTTTGATGTTTTGATCTCCATCGTGGGCCCCCCTCCAACCCAAATACAAACTCAATTCATTTTACCCTTCATAATTCATTACACAATATTGTCATATACCCTCCAAACCAAAACATAACAGGCACAGCCCACTTGATATTTTCTATACCAACCGTGGGCCCCCAACAACATATCACCTTTCCATACCCATTTACCATCCACTTGATTCTATTTCATTTACAAACACTCCATACTTATCATGTAATATATCTATACTTACTTATATGTATATATATATCTTTGCAAATTTACGGGGTGTTACACACTCCGAAATTTATTTAGAAAATAAACACACTCAAATATGTTCGCTTAAAACACGTGCGTTGCACGTAAAATATTAAAATGCGAAAATTGACTTTAATGAAAAGCTATTAAATATAATCGAAAACAACATAAGAAAAATTATATTTACTAATTTACATATATTTCATGATGAAATCACAACACGTAGAAAGCACGTGCATTATATGTGCAGAAAATTGAAAAATGCATTTTAATCAAAACAAGGGGAAAATAAATTTTCGTTTTATAAAATAGATTTAAATACATAAAAATAAATAATTTAAACCTATAGAAAATATTATACGTAGTGGTGAAAACACGTGCATCAAAACACGTAAAAAGCACGTAAATCCCAGGGATTGAAATATTATATTTTAGTTGACTGAAATCAATACGGAAAATGTATAAATAGTACGAATCCAAAATATGTAGTGAAACACATTACAAAATATACGTGCATAACACCCAGGGGCAAAATTGTAATTTCCAATTTTGCGGGGTGTTACAACCTACGAGAAAACAAGTAGTGTAAGAGTCGAGCGAACAAGGAGAACAAGAGTCGAGCGAATAACTTCACATCTGGAGCTTACCGTCATTTGCGCCTTGGCGATCTCCAAGGCAGAGTTGCCCACGGTCCCATGCTCCATCGACACCTTATCCTTGGGCGTGGCCATGTTGCGAACAGCATCCATGCAGCTCATCGAGTCCCTGAGGAAACCGTCGTGCTTTAGGACCTGCCAACCCGGTACAAAGATCTCTTTAGCTTGTCCGTCAGCATGACCTCGGCCACCGCCATGCGAGGCAGAGCCTGAAGAGTGAGCGTGGTCGAAAGGTCAAGTTCTTTTTCTGACTGAACAACTGGAGCATGCACGGCCTCTAAGTCGACAATGGAAGCGACGAAGCTTTCGCTTCTGATCGCCTTCGACGGTGTTGGTCGGGTGACGGCACGTTTCCTTTTCTTCTCCTCAATCCGCTTGCTCCTCAGAGCCGAACGCCTGTTCATGATATCGTCGAATTCCATATCAGCAGATTCTGAAGTGAAAGCAAAAACAGGATAAGAATTTTTATACTATCAAAATTTTCAGAAGTGTGATCGACGTAAAGAACTCGTACTAGGGTTCATCAGACTAAGGCCTCCCCCAAAGAGGCTCTCCTCGGAGATATCCTTCCAATGCATCGTAGGTCGATCCAAGAGGGTGCCGACCATTTCGTCCTCTTCAGGGCTCAAGGTCGGCTCCATCTTCGCCCTCTTCGGCATATCTTCCCGCCACATCGTGGGAATTTCCCTCAACTTCTTACCCCGAATGAGGAAATACTTATATCTCCAGCACTTCACGGAGTCAGGGTTGTCGACCAACTTAACGCCCTTCCGAGCGGTCAGGTAGAAGCGATACTTTGTTCGTGTCTTTTGGTGGATCTTGTATAGACAGCGAAGCACGTTTAGTCTAGAATCGATCCATACGGCCTGGCATTGTAAGACGAACCCCGTGACGTGCCTCCAAATGTTCGGCATGAGGTGTATGGGGCATACCCCGTACCATTGCAGCACCAGCCTTACGAAGGGATGGAGAGGAAGGCGCAGCCCAGCGTGGAAGGCGTCGAAGGGAAACACGCACATGTCGGAGGGAAGCGAAGAGGAAGACCTGATCCCTGGGCCAGGGACAATGAGATCGAATTCCGGAGGGATCATGAAGCACATCTGGATGATTCGCTGGTCTGGCTCTTTTAGAACGCTGACAATTTTGTTTGCCTTTGTGCGATCCCTTGGCGCGTTCTCCTCGTAAAATTGCACAAGGCCGTGCTCCACGCGCTTTAGCTCCTCTGCCTCATACTGTCGAGTTCCCCCAAGGGTTGACACGGCGTTCGAATACCTTCCGAACTCAGGCATCCTTCGGTCTTTCTGTACTACGGTTCCCACCACCGACGAAGATAAAGCCGCCTCTCTGCCATCCTCTTCGACAACAAGATCCTCCTCTGCAACCGCTTCGACTTTCGGAGAGGACAGGACAACGATGCCCTTCCCCTTGTCGATCCTAGGAGCAGTGGACCAGGGGGCTACTTTGAGCTGACCTGAGGAGGAGGCCTCTTCGCTGGAAGAC
The DNA here is from genome assembly GCA_017893485.1 of Hemerocallis citrina. Taxonomy (NCBI): domain Eukaryota; kingdom Viridiplantae; phylum Streptophyta; class Magnoliopsida; order Asparagales; family Asphodelaceae; genus Hemerocallis; species Hemerocallis citrina. The sequence continues at coordinate 152,461,127 of CM030368.1, read as the reverse complement.
ACCCTAGACATCCCTTAAAATTAAAATAAATTACATGTGAAGTGACAACCACAGTCGAAAAGTTCGCTGGAGAACGGAAAATATTACCGGAGACTCCGCTCAAAGCTCTAAAGAGAAAGAATACTCCGACAAGGTGAAAATGAAAAGTGAGGTAAAAAGGGAAGGGGGTGGAGATTTATGTTGAAACTTAATGGGCTTGGGCCGGAAAGCTTAATGGGCTCTTACGAAGCCCCAAAAGCACAGAATTTTAAGCAGTCAGAATGCAAAACGACAAAAGGGAAGCGACTCGAAGCGACTTAAATGCCGTTGACCAGTCAACGTCTTCTAAGCTCGACACTTCGTTTGCTAAGCTCAACACTTTTCTTGCCAAGCCCGTCGCAGATGTCGAACAGACGCATTTCCGAGCTGAAAACACCCAAAAAAGCATTGACCAGTCAACGTCCTCCAAGCTCGACACTTCGCTCGCCAAGCTCGCCGCAGATGTCGAACAGACGTGTTTCCGAGCTGAAAACACCTAAAAAAGCGTTGACCAGTCAACATCCTCCAAGCTCGACAGTTCGCTCGCCAAGCTCGCCGCAGATGACGAATAGACGTGTTTCCGAGCTGTAAACACCCAAAAAAGCGTTGACCAGTCAACGTCCTCCAAGCTCGACACTTCACTCGCCAAGCTCGCCGCAGATGTCGAACAGACGTGTTTCCGAGCTAAAAACACCCAAAAAAGCGTTGACCAGTCAACATCTTCTTAGCTTGACACTTCGCTCACCAAGCTTGACACTTCGCTCACCAAGCTTGACACTTCGCTCGCCAAACTCGCCACATATGTCGAACAGACGTGTTTTTGAGCTGAAAACACCAAAATTGCGTTGATCAGTCAACGTCTTCCAAGATCGACACTTCGCTCGCCAAGCTCATCGCAGATGTCGAACAGACGTGTTTCCGAGCTGAAAACACCCAAAATTGTGTTGACCAGTCAACATCTTCCAAGATCGACACTTCGCTCGCCGAGCTCGCCGCAAATGTTGAACAGACGTGTTTCCGAGCTGAAAACACCCAAAATTGTGTTGACCAGTCAACGTCTTCCAAGCTCAACATTTTGTTCACCAAGCTTGACACTTCGCTCGCCAAGCTCGCCACAGATGTCGAACAGACGTGTTTCCGAGCTGAAAACACCTAAAAAAGCGTTGACCAGTCAACGTCTTCCAAGCTCGACATTTCGTTGGCCAAGCTCGACACTTCGCTCGCCAAGCTCACCGCAAATGTCGAACAGACGTGTTTCCGATCTGAAAATTCCCAAAATTGCGTTGACTAGTCAGCGCTGGCCCACCATTCGCCAAACTCGGCATACCGTTCACCGTGTTCAACGCATCGTTCACCACGTTCGATGCACTGTTCGGCGCGTTCGCCACACCGTTCGCCCAATTAGCCGAACAGATGTGTTTCCGAACTAAAAACAGGGAGTGTCTCTCTTCTCCTAGCCGTCAGATCACCCAGAAATGCTTGCCATTGCGTGATCAAGGCCCCAGATTCAACCACGTCACCCAAGTGTTGATCCACCCTCAGATCTTTCAGAAATTCACGCCAGCGAGCAATGGACGATCCAGATATGTCCACATCATTAATTCGGTGATTAAATCATTTTTTATTTTATTAATTTGAATTATCTATATAATAAAATACAAAGAAAGCTATCAAGTGGCTCTCCTTCAATCCCCCCAAAAATCAAAGGCTCAGATTTAACCTCATAAAACATATTTCCCCCCCCCCCCCCAAAAGAATTCCCCCAAAACTCAAATTCAAATTCCCCACCCAAAACAACTCCTATATTTATTTAATTTTCTCTCTCTCTCTCTCTCTCTCTCTCTCTCTCTCTCTCCCTCCCTCTTCTATTCAAAAAACTAAGAAAATAAAAATTTTTAAAAAATAAAACACTAAAAAACTAAAAAAATTAAAATTTTAAAAACTTTAAAAATAATCCAAAAAAATCAAAAAAAATTATATAATATGTTTTTTGCTAGACCCCCAAAAGTTTCTCATATAATATGTTTGCTACTTCAATTAATTTGCTGGACCTCCAAAACTATTTTATATGATCAAACAAGGTGCACCGTTCCGAAGACGTGCCGTAGGCACGTGTCAACGGGCAAACCTAGTTCATTTAAAAATTGCAAAAATATGATTAAAAATTTAGGAAAAATGATTAAAAATTATAAAAAATAATTATAAATTCGGGGAAATATTTTTGAGCCCCTGGATAAATAATTATTGGTTAGAACAATTAATTAGTTCTCCCGGAAAACAAATCATCGCTTTGCAAAATTGAATAAATGGTTCGAAAAAATAATTTAAAATTGGGGAAAATCTTCGAAAAATCCAGAAGAGTCTAAGAACAATCTTGGGTATGTTGCTAGCTCAGAAAAGCACTGTTACTCTTCGAACAAGATTCAAACCCCCTCTAGAACTCTAATAAATCCTGAGTGCCATCAAAACAGCAAAACTACTCCCCAAAGGCTGTGACACACAGTCTCTGGGAGTGGGGGGCTCGTGATATGGCTAAAAATGGGGTTAAAGCGGAACCGTTCAAATAAGGCACGAATCTTAAAGTTCACAGGGGCAAAACAGTAATCTCACCTACAGACGGGTCCGAAATGGGAACCAGGTCTCTTCTCTTGGACCCAATAACCCGCGAACGGATCTATTCAACAAAAAACGGGCCCTGACCCATTGGGAGGCAGTTTAAGAGGATAGGGAGAAATCTTAAACTGCCCTCATCCTTAGGACTTGGTTCTAACCACCTCTATCCAACCACATCGGGAAGTAGGATTCGTTCTTATCCCGAAGCAGATCCCCACGGCGACTATAAGTGCCCCTACCTCCTACCGTTAAAAGGTGATCACTCTTTTCCTACCTAAAGTTATTTTGATATTCTTTTACTGAGTATTGACAAGAGCGTCGGAGGGTGCATCGCCGGGATCCATCCCGGTGTTTCGCACTTCGTGCAGGTCAGCGACAACGCCAAGGAGTCACCCTACCCATAGCGGAAGAGGTCAGAGTCAGCCCGTTCGAGTACTCGCGAATCCACAAATTCTATCTATTGCCCCCACACCAGATTCAGCAACAACACACCACCTCAGCATAGCTCCCGAATCTAAACTTGTCCAACAGAAGCATCGCAAGTTTGCACCGGACCACCATAAAGCCATCAAAGAAGAAGTAGATAAACTCTTGGTGGCTCGGTTCATCCAAAAGGTTAATCATCCCGAGTGGCTTTCCAACGTCGTGATGGTGAAAAAGGCCATTGGAAAATGGAGAACTTGTATCGGCTTCACCGATCTGAACAAGGCATGTCCAAAAGATCCGTTCCCACTTCCTAGTATTGATTCACTAATCGACGCCACTTCTGGTCACGAACTCTTGAGCTTTATGGATGCTTTCTCTGGTACAATCAGATCAGGATGTTCCCCCCGATATTCCAAATACTTCTTTTATGACAGATCAAGGCCTATATTGTTACCACGTCATGCCCTTCGGGCTAAAGAATGTCGGGGCAACATATCAGCGCCTCATCAACAAGGTCTTTAAGAAACAAATCGGGAGGAACATGGAGGTTTATGTGGATGATATATTGGTAAAAATCCTCAGGAAATAGGACCATGTGGTCGTCCTCCAGGAAGCCTTCGATATCTTGCGAAGTCACAACACGAGGCTCAACCCTCTAAATGTGCCTTCGGAGTATCGTCTGGCAAATTCCTAGGGTTTATGGTTAGCCAGAGGGGCATATAAGCCAACCCTGAGAAGATCCAAGCTATATTGGATATGGATTCCCCATCCAGCGTTATGAAAGTCCAAAGGCTCACAGGGCGCCTCGCCGCCATAAGGCGTTTCCTCTCCAAGTCAGGGGAGAAGTGTCTCCCATATTTCAAGGCCTTAAGAGGAACGAAAGGTTTTGGGTGGGGACAATCGCAAACGGAATCCTCTGACAAAATCAAAGCATATCTGGTCAACCCTCCGCTCCTGAGTAAGCCCAAGCCTGGGGAAATTGTTTACCTTTACATAGCCACATCAGAACAAACCCTTAGTGCCGTCCTGGTGAGGGAAGAAGACAAAGCCTGGAGGCCGATCTATTATGTGCGTAAGGTCCTTCGGGATGCCGAACTCCGCAATTCCAAGATAGAAAAGATGGCCTATTCACTGGTCATGGCTGCTCGAAAGCTCAGCCCATATTTCCAAGCCCATTCAATGGTCGTTCTTACCGACCAATCCTCAAGCAAGTATTTCACAAGCTTGAAAGTTCGGGGTGCCTCATGAAATGGTCCATCGAGCTGAGCCAACACGATATCTGCTATCAGCCGAGGACCACTATTAAGGCTCAAGCCCTAGCGAAATTCATACTGGAAAGCACTATCCCCGAACCCTACAAGGAGGGCAAGGAACCCGCAGTCTGGAGCATATATGTCGATGGGTCCTTATGCGCTGAGGGAAGCAGAGCGGGGGTCATCCTAACCGGCTGAGATGACTTTGTTCTTCAGTATTCGCTTCGCATCAACTTTCGAGCGTCAAACAATGAGGCAGAGTATGAAGTGCTTGTAGCGCCCCAAATTCCCAATAAATAAAATTAGAAATACGCGGTACAATTTCCAGAATCAACTTCAATGTAATCATAAACATAGAAACCAAATACAGGGAAATTTAAAACCTTTTATTACATCAATTGTTTACAAAGTACAATGGAAAATTAACACCTTGAATTACATTTTATTTCTTTTTACAACACATTCTTTTACAATTTACATAAGTCATATTATCTTTCTACCACATGCATCCAAATCCAAAGCTATAGGTACCTACATGTAAAAAATGAGGATAGAGATAATCCTAACCCCCAAAACTATAACGGTCATCCATAACGGTGTGAATGACATAAAAAAATGCAACATAAATAAAACATAATGAATAAAGTCATAACAACGTATATCAACAGTAGTAACAAATAGATAATGAAATAACAATAAATAAAACATGAAAACATCAAGTAAAACTAGACTAAGTGTCAAGTGTAGGAAAACAGAAAACAAACATGCATAAAACCAAGTCAAGAAAATACAAATGCAATATGATGACTCTCTAATGCATACTTGTAGGATTCTATGTGTTCCATACTACATAAGTCTGGTGCAAACCTTTATCGTTCTCCAAATTATAGGGTTAAATCCCTCATTATGCAACTAATCCTACTACGATGACTACTATCAGATTTAGATAAGCTGTGAGTATTTAGTCCATGCCCCGATAATTTCGGAGGTCAATCTCTATCCGCAGATAATTACGGACACTCTTTCACTCATACCTGGGAATCTTCGAGAATACCCCACACCGCAAGCTATGGCGCCTCATCACACGAATAGCCCATGAGCGTCGCATCGATCCCGATAATTTCGGAGATCAATCCCATACTATAGGTAATTCAGGAGACTATTTCACTCACACTTCGATAATTTCAGAGATTAACTCACACCGCAGATCATACTGAGGTCCATAACCGATGTTTGCACTCATTTCATCATATCAATATCTAGTTCCTGTCCTTATCTTGTTAAGTTAATTAATTAATTACGAATCTCCTAGAGTTGGTGTACCCTACCGGACTTAACTTAACTGATCAACAAAAAAGTCACAACTAGACAAACCACAAAATCTCAACTGCCAGTATACTAGGGTCCCACTCACACTCTAGAGACTCACAACTCAACCATCAACACAAAATCTTTCATTAAAACTCTCAATTCCATTATCAACACTCTCATATTAAGAAAATTTCTTAAAAATCAAAAAATTCAAATTCATTTAAAATACTCACAAATTCCAGAATTGAAATAAAGTATGAAATCTATTAAATAACTGAAAATCATATTTTGAAGTCGTAGAATATCACCAAACATCAATTTCCTTCGAAAACCATATTTATTTCATTTAATAAAGTCATAAAAATTCAATTTTAAATATATTATAATCAAAATATAACTCTCTGTTCAGTAGTAAAAACATCATCTAAAACAGTAGATCAATAATCCATAATATCGAAGAAATAATCGTTCAAGAAAAACGAAGAAAACTCAACAAAACCAATCAGCCACGATACTGACAGTCGACTGTCAAACGCAGTTCAAAAGCGAACGGTTGATTATCAAGCCAAAATCCAAAAACCCAAGAGTTGACAGTCGACCGACATTTTTAGTTCAAAGCAGTGCGGTCGACTGTCATGTTCGAAAAATGATAGCTTTGAAATTCGTGCACCTTTTTACTGATACTTCAATAAAAAATTGTAAAATCATAAATTTGTAAAACTAAATTCCTGAGATGATCAAATACAACTTGTATAACATATAGGAGTTTATAAAACAAATCAAAACCACTTCAAATTCATAAAAAAGCAATTTTTATCAAATTCTTCAAAATAGTGAAGATGAATATGTATATATATGTATAGGTGTATTTAAGCACCAGTAAACATCGAGAAACATCGTATATGTGTAGTATATAATTCAAATCCGTCTCAGTATCAAAACAACTCAAGATCCAATCGAAAACATCACAAAAATCACAAAAACCAATTTCAGCCATACACCATCAGACCCGAAATAAAGAACAACTCCACCCCTTCAAAACTCGATCTCTTTTGATCCAAAACCCCTCTTATAATTGATTAAACACACATACAGCCACTTATAATGGTTTTCCCATGAATAAAAGCATTTACAATAAGTATTAACAAGTTTCTTTCCATCAAAACATCAAAACAGAGTGTCGGTCTATATATACACAGTAAAGATTAGGTTTTGTTCACTTTATGTAACGCCCCGATTTCCGGTAACTGGGAAACCGTGATATAAGCCAGAATCTTTTCTTCAATTAGCCACAATATACAGAAAAATAGAAAAATTTAAAACTTTTTATTCAACAAAAATGTACTACAAGTCTGAATGTTATAAAACTGCAATACATTTCATCAGTGTTACAATAATACCTTTACAGTCCCAAGTGTTACAAATTTCAACAACTTACATCAGAGTATAATGAACAAGAACCACACTTTGTATTTTACTTGGATGCATCCCAACAAATAAATGAGTTACAACAATTATTACAAATGGAACAATAGTAACCAATATAAATTACAGTGGAAATAAAAATCGACTCTTGCTTCTCTCACCTTGAGTCCTCCCGAATCTTGTACCTGTACTTCTGCAATCCAGTACCTATTGAAATAGGATCGTCAGTACATATACTGACGCTTTAAGGCTGATGACTAGCAGCGATTCTCCACTTAAAGCAAACATATTGATGAAAAGAGAAATATATATATATAGTTGATGTGTCAGTGTATGCTATGACTTAGACTCTAATGCAAGACTTATTAATCCAAGGATGTTCTTATTCTAATGCAAGCAAGACTCTGGAACAGTATGCAGCCCATACTACATATGCCCCATATCAAGCCGTTTCTTCATATATAGGGATTTGAACCCGCTCCATAAATTCTATTCTTGTACTCGACTTGTTTCTGAAGATTAGACATGACTGAAGAGGTTGCCCTGAAATGGTCTAATCCCACCAGGCGCACCGGACCTCACTCAAATAACTGACGAATCCTTGGAGTTTCCGCGGATGCAAGTTAGCTCGAAGCATCCCATATTGCCCCCTAGCCAGACCGTTGTCAATGGCTTCTCGCCCTTAGATACAAGGCAAGACGGAGTTCCGGGGGGGGGGGGGGGTTCATCCCCCCTAGTTCCGAGAGGAATCGCTCCCGCTTATCAAGGCACTTCAGAAATTAACAGACCAGATACGGATCCCGTGCTCCCAGCTCGTGAGAAGGCACATACCATATCCCTTTGACAAGAAGGGTACAACCTAATAACACCGCCTAGTGCAGGCCAATAGGACAGGTTGGATCATAAGGAATCACCCTTAACACCAACTCTTTCCCTTCCGCGAATAATGATAATAAGTAATGGTTAAGTAGTAATAGTCATAAGTTACTACCTTAACAATGTCACTAACCCTAAATAAGCTGAGGGATGACAACAGAACTTACATAACAAGCTGAGGGATGACAACAGAACTTACACAACATGTTGAGTCTTAAGTTGGACTTCACAAGATAACTCTACTAGACTGCTCAACCTAGACTTACCAGAAGGATCTGGTTCATGGCCTATCGATCCAAGACCCCGACAATACGAACGTATTCGCATGCTACTACCCTGAACTTGGATTTCGTTTACGCTCCGGTCCGTAATCAACCTACACCGGTTAAGATTCGATGGTACACAAGGAGTGACTCATCCACAGTCCCTTAGGAGTAAGGTAACACACATCTTGATGGTCGATAGCCCTAGGGCAATAATATTGCCTTAGATGAGCACAACAAAACTGCGTACTAGCTAATGAGCTACATACGAGTAAACAGAACACATACGAGCCAACAAGCTACGTATGAAATCAACAACTACATACGAGCCATGCAGGCTGTGTATGAGACAACAACATACATACGAGCCAAAGAAGCTACATATGAGACCAACAGCTACATACGGGCCAGGCGAGCCGCGTATGAGCAAAACTACATACAAAAATAACCATACAGATAATCAACATAGAAGAAACCAAACGTGCTTACTAGCAACTCTTGATCTTCTACAATTAGAAGCAATAGAAGAATCTTCTAATTGTCTAATACAAACATACTACCAAGGAAAAGCCTGAAAGCGACATAAAGACCTCCTGACAGCCTAGAAGCAACCCGTGCTACGCTTGTCGGAATTTAAACCAAGAGGTCAATTCGGAAATGAGAGAATGTCTAATACAACTCTCTAGTTGGCCCGAACCTCAGATTCTACAGGTAAGACACTCTAAAACACCAGAGAACTCAAACAGCAAGCACACTCAGCTCGAAGCTGGCTGCTGCATCTTCTAAATACCATAACTCCTACTCTGCTTACCGGAATTTAGCCCGAGAGGCCAATTCGGAAAGGGAAATGTGTCTACTACAACTCTCTAGTTGGCCCGAATAGGGGTGGCGAACGGGTCGTTCGGGCCGGTCCGGGCCCAACCCGTGCGGGTTGGCACGCTTGAGTAGGCGGGCCGGGCCGGGTTGGCGTCTTATACGGGCCGGGCCGGGCCGGGTCAATTCCATATTTGGGTGGCCCGCCCAACCCGTGAACCCTTTAGGGCTCAACCCGGGTTGGGCCGGGTCGACCCGCGGGTTGGCCCGTTTAATAATATATATATATATATATATAATTTTTTTTTTTTTGTAGCTTAAATTGAACTAATAATAATAATAATTTTACAAATGATGTATACAATTATACAAACAAGTGAAACAACCATATTTTTGTTTGATGAATATTACATTTCTTAAAAAATTATAATACTAAGTAAGTAATACTACTAATAAGTAATAATACTACAATTCTTCAAATATCCCCAAATGATGTTTAATTATAATACTAAGTATGTAATTCAGTAATAATACTAATAAGTAATAATACTACAATTCTTCAAATTGAATCAAATATCCCCAAATGATGTTTAATTATAATACTAAGTAAGTAATAATACTAATAAACAAAAAAAATCGTAATAATAATAATAAGATTGAAAGAGTGAAATTGACAACAAATTTTGAAATTTTATTCATATGAATTTAAGTTATACAATTTGAACAATTTATAACGAAATGAAGAATTTAATTCACAAATAAGTTTTATACAATAACATATTTCTTATGTATAATTTTAATTGACTACAATTTTTCTAATTTAACATAAGAAGAAAAGCTATTGTTGTTGTTGTTGTTGTTGTTGTTGTTGTTCTTCGGGCGAGTTGCTCCCACTTGTGGAACTAGATAGTGCTTTCCCTTGCGTCCTATCTTCAGCCTTCAGCCAGTCTTCTGTGCAAACGAGCATCTCCAACACCTCGGGCTTCAACCGATTTCTGTAATCAGATAGAACCCTGCCACTTGTAGAAAATGCACTCTCAGAAGCAACTGTAGAGACAGGAGGAGTTAGCAAATCTTTAGCCATAATAGACAGAATACTAAAAGTGTGTTCATGTTCTTTCCACCATTGTAAAATATCTAGTGGGGAAAGAGTAGGCTCGGTATCCTGTTGGTTATACCAGTTTAATTCATTTGGTTGATTAGTCCTAGGTTTTTTAGATTGAATTTGTTCAAGTAGACTAAATGTCCTATCACCAATTCTACTTTTACCCTTACCTTTAGAACTACCAGAAGAAGAACCAACTACAGAAGTTGTACTACTAGAAGCAAAACGTTTATCATAATAATCATACAAGTTATTTAGCGTAGATTCAAACTGAACTAAAAAAGTAGTGCAATCAGTTGTTAATTCTACATTGTTCTCTAAAAAACCAAAAAACATTTCTATCAAATTCTTCGTACCTTCTAATTTGATATGAGGATCCATAACAGTAGCAATACAAATCAACATAGGAGGAGGAAAATAATACTTCAAAATTTTTTGAAATGCAGGTATTACAATGTCACTAATATAGGCATCATTTAACATTTCGTTAAATATTTGCACCATGCTAACTAATTCAATAAAAATGCTACTAGAAGTAGATTCATATGTTTTTGAAAACTTTAAAGTTGCGGTTTTAAAAGGTTCTAAAAATTTCAATAAAGATTCGGCAAAAAACCAATCGGTGGGAGTCATTTCAAAATTTTGCATATTTTTTGCGATACAAAAATTATTTACAGCTGCTTTATATTCGGTGACAACATTTAGTAAATCAAAAGTAGAATTCCATCGGTGTCTAACATCCTTTGGAAATTTTCTAAAAGGAACATTTCTAACCCTACACCAAGCTTTCCATTCTTGTAAAATGCTTGGACTTAATGCAATGAAATGTACATAATTTCTAATTTTATGTATGTATGGATCAGCTATTTTTAATGCATCTTGAACACATAAATTTATAATATGACATGCACATCTAACATGAAAAATATTATCAGATGGAGGGTTTAATACAGATTTTAAAGTAGTAATTGCTACATTGTTGTTAGATGCATTATCGAAACTAATAGCCATAATTTTATCACGAATATGAAAAACATCACAAATTTCTACAATACGGTTTGCTATTTCAGCGCCACTATGGGGATACGGCAACGACGCAAGTGATATGATTCTTTTATGAAGAATCCAATCATTGTCGATCCAATGACAGGTTATTCCCATCGTTGGAATATTGTTGACACCCATCCAACAATCCGAAGTTAAACTAACCCTACAAGTTAAACTCCATAAAATTGCAATCAAAGCGTCCTTCATTTCCATGTACACTTTAAAACAATCCGATTTGCAAGTATTTCTCGGAATTCTTTTAAAATGAGGGTTTAAGGCTGTTTGATTAAAATTTTTCAAGTTCCTACTCTCGGGATAGGAAAATGGCAACTCTTCCTTAATGACTAATCGGGCCATTTCCCGACGAACAAGTTTAGGATCATAAGGGTGGCTATCTACTTGACCGGTCCTAGGGTTAATTTTTTGTTGGCCTTGTATTTGATCAAGAAGTTCTTTATAATTATGTTGTATGTGCCTACTAATTGTACCGGTGCCGTCACCCCTTCTTGAATTTGTATGTTTTACTACATGTTTTACACACTTTCAAATCTACACCCGGAATATGTTCGTCCGGGATATACTCATAAAACTTATGCCAATCGCTAGTTTCTCCTCTACTTTTCCTACTACTACGGGGTTGTGTGGTTTCGGTTTGTTGTTGTTGTTGTTCTTCTTCTATTTGTATGTCGCCTACAAATTCGTCATGTGTACCCCATTGTTCCCTAGTAGGATCAATGTAATCTTGGGCGGGCTCACTAATTGGGACAATTGGTGGCCTACGTGAAGAAGAGGAGGAATCTTGTCCGCTACGACCGCTACCGCATGATCTAGACATAATGTGGTAATGCGCTCAAATATGTAAAAAAAATTCTACAATGTAGGAGCGGACCGAGCGGTGAATTATACAAAAAAAATCTAAAAAACAAGAGGGTTGAGATAGAGAAGTTCAAAAAACAAACAATAATTTTAACTACAACGCAAAAAAAAAAATTTAACAAGAGAGGTAGAGAAATTTTGATACCGTTCACCGTAGAATACGCGTATGTAAAAAAAACCGTGAAAATAAGAAGAAAAGCTAAAAGATGGAGGAGCGCTTTGCGGCCTTTGCCGATTCCGCAATTGACGAGTTGAGAAGAGGTTGAAGTAAATTTGACGAGGGTTGAAGAGAGTTGAAGACGTTGAATTTTGTTTCCGATACGACCGAAATTTGATCGTGTATATGCCTCCTTGTACAATTATTTGATGAACACTACAATTGTTCAAAAATTTCTTTAAAATGATGTATAATAGTAGAGAGAGTAAGAGAGTGAGGTGTAATTTTTTTTGAGATTTTTAGGGGATATTTATAGGTGAATTAGTGGGAAAACACAAAAAAATAGCCGTTTCACACAGCAACGGCTCTAAGAACCGTTTGCTGCCCCCAACGGCCAGCGACAGCGACAGACCCGGGTTCAAACCGCAGGTTTCGACCCGTTCGACCCGTGGGTCGAACGGTCGGCCCGTCACGGGTCGAGCGGGTCGAAACCTGCGGGTGGAACTGCGGGTTAGCGGGTTCAATTCGCAGTTTAAACGGGTTCGTGGGCCGGGTTTCGCGAATTCGATTCGCGTAAATTGCGACCCGGGTCGACCCGGTACTGTTCACCGGGTTCGACCCGAACCCGTGAAGCTCTTAAGCGGGCCGGGTTCGTGGGCCGGGTCGCGGGTGGGTCGCCGGTTGACCCGGCCCAGTTGCCACCCCTAGGCCCGAACCTCAGATTCAACCATTAAGACACCCTAAAACATCAAAGAAACAAACAGCAAGTTTCAGTCAAGACAGCTAGTTGCTGTACCTTCCCAAGACCATAACTCCTATTCCGCTTATCGGAATTTAACCCGAGAGGTCAATTCGGAAAGGGGAGAGACTCTACTACAACTCCCTAGTTGGTTCGAACCTCAGATTCTACCAGTAAAAGACTCAAAAACTACAAAGAAGTGAAATAGTAAGCATATCGTTAGACAGCTAGTTGCTGTGTTTTGCAAGGGCCATAATTCCTACTATGATTATCGAAATTTAACTCGAGAGGTCAATTAGGAAAGGGGAGAGTCTCTACTACAACTCTCTAGTTGGTCCGAACCTCAGATTCATCCCGTAAAAGGCTCACAAGTATTAAGCAACCAAAACAGCAACTTTCAGCCGAACAGTTAGTTGCTGTTTTTGTAGTGGTCATAACTTTTGCGTCTCTCATCGGAATTTAACCCGAGAGATCAATTCAGAAAGGAGAAAATGTCTACTACAACTTTCTAGTTGGTCCGAACCTCTAATTCTGAGAGGAACCCTACGTTTTTCTCCCTTGAACCTACTGCGACACTAACTCGAAAACACAGACTTCACTGTTTTGCCCTAAAGCTCGTTGTTTTGGGGGAAACGATCGTTTCACCCCTCAAAACCGCTCCGAAAAATCTACCAAAATTCTAGCATGGTAATAACATCCCTAAGAACGTCTCATATAAATTTCGGGTCAAAATTCTACTTTTAACACATGTAAACAAATCTAACCCTAAAACTATTTAAGCATGGATACAACACAAGCATGATTCTTTACTACAACAAACCTACAACAATTTAAGCATGGTATACAACTTAGCATGATTCTTTACTACAATACTACAATTATAACATGATGGGTTTCTTTACTACACCACTTAAGCATGAATGGGTTCTTTTGAACTAGAACACTTATACAAGCATGAATAGGTTCTTTTGATTAGAACACTACCACATATAATCTCAAGCACGAATGGTTCTTTTTGAGTCTAGAATAACTGCACAACCTTAAGCATAGATAGCTACTACTACTTTAAGCATGAATCTTCTACTACTACTTAAACATAAATAATTGCTACAAATTACACATGAGTATGTACTACATTATCCTACAACAAATTATCATGGTATACAACGTAGCATGAGTTTCTTTACTACATTTATCTACAACACCTATGCAAGGTATATAACATAGCATGAACCTACCACAATCTTACATGGTATATAGCATGGGCATCAACCCTACAACAATTTTAGCATGGTATACACATAAGCATGGGTTTCCTACAACTTGGTAGACAACACAAGCATGGTTTCTACTACTAAAGATGGATCTTTATTACTACTTAGGCATGAATTACTACACTGAAGCATGGACTATAATTTAAGCATGAACTACAAATTACACAACAAAATTTACAAGTCCTACTTATTGCCATCTTCTTTTCTTTATCTTCTTAGTTCCTACATACAACAAGTTTACCCTTTTTGTGAACTAAGAAATAGCAAGATTTGTTAATTAATCAAGTAGAGAGTAATAAATAAATAAAGACTCAATTTATTATTGAGTTCTACAACCCCAAAATGGGTAAGTAATTATTTCTACTACACAATTTCATATGCTTATGTCCATAGTCCTTGTTGAGTCCTACAACCCAAAAATGGGTGTGTAAACAAATCCTCATATGCTTATGTCCTTGGTTCCAAGTCAAGTTCTACAACCCAAAGATGGGTATGTATACAAATCACCATATGCTTATGTTCATTTAGTCCAATTAACAACAACAAGAATGAAAGTTACAACAATCCAAGATTCAATCTTTATGTTCTTATTAAAGTTCTACCATTCACTTACAATTATTTATGCTTAGAACTTAGTTCATGTTATTTTAGAACACAACAAGAGAATCAACAACACAACACCACAAAGAGAACAAAATACTCAACAACACACACAACAAAAAGAGAACAAGAAGAACAAGAATCAACAAAAGGAGAAATAAAACACAACAAAGAGAAGTAGAGAACCCACACCTTGGGTCTCTTTGTAGGAAGAACTAGCCTAGCAAACCTTCTCCTTCCTCCTTAGCTTTCTACTACAACTCTTTAAGAAAATCTATAAGGAAAAACTCTTAAGTTAAGGCTTGTTCTCTCTTTCTTTTCCTTTCTTTTTTTGTTCTTGCCAAAATGAGGCAAGAGTGAAGTGTGTGGTGGGGGTGGGGGGGGGGGGGTGTATTTATAGGATGAAGGAGAAGGTGGAGAGTGCAAATGCACCTAGGCATTCTGCAAAAAGCCCCTTGGGCAAGGGAATGGCCGGCCATACTTGGTGAGGTGGAGGTATGGTGGAAGGGATGAGGTGAAGGGGTAAGGTGGAGGAGAGAGGGCTTCTAGAAGAACACTTAAACTCTTATGTATCTTAATCCTAGGTTTTATCTCTCAACCAAAGCCTAACCATCCTAATTGATCTATCATGACAAAAGAGATATTTTTGTCCAAAAAAACACACAACACAATTTGTGCAAACATAGCAAATCGATACAATACACATACACATGCATATATATGTATACCGATAGTTTCCGTTTGTTAAACCGCATAATCCGTATAAAATAATTAAATTCCAAAAATAATAATAAAATAAATTTTATTATCGGCTTGGAAGATTACAGTACCAATTTAATACAATACAGATGCATATAAACTGGTATATATATACAGATAATGTTATTTAACAAAACCGGGTGATATCCACCAAAAATATTTCAATTTAAAATAAAATAATAATAAAATAATAATTATATAAATATAATATCTGTTCGGGATATTACACTTTAAGAAATATTCATCATACAATTCATAGTATATGTTCAAATTAGCAAGATTATAATACAAAACAATATACCCATGATTTCTATTAGGTTCTTAACAATCTCAAGTCATCTATTTAGGGTTTTAATCATCTATACCAAAAAAATTCAATTTTTATTCATCCATCTTTTAATAAACTAATTATATCATCATACAAACCCCTAACATGCTTTCTAATAGACAAATCATCACATACAACATGCATAGAACAATAAGAAAATAAACATATGTCACTCACCTTATTGAAGACGATCGGAGGGCGATGAGGGAACGGGGAAGATGATGGGGGGGATGGTGATGACGGTGGTGGCAAGGTGGAAAGGTGATGAGTTGGCAATGGGTTTGGTGGTTTTGGTGGGGAAAATCAGAGAGAGAGGAGAGATGAGGGTCAGGAAGAGAGAGCGGCGGAGAGAGAGAGAGGGGGAGAGAGAGAGAGAGAGAGAGATATTTAGGGTTTAATTAATAGGGTATTTATAGGAGATCAAGATTTTGGATTTTGGGTTGTGGTTTAGTGGATTTTGGGTACAGATTTGACTCCAAAAAGAGACGAACAAGCATAAAACAACAAGATGAACATAAAGCGGAACAAATCAAACTCAAAATAGGAAGAGCGAAATTTTGCAATGAACCAAAGATAGCAAAATACAACCAAAAGAGCACAGAACGAATAAGAGAAAATAAAAGAAGCCAAGAAAAGCCAAAAATATAATATAATAAAGGAATTCAGATACAATAATCAAAAGAGAACAAAATACAATAAAATTCAAAAAATAGGGATTACAAATCCTACCCACCTTACAAAAAGAGTTTCGTCATCGAAATTCATACAAGAGGCACATAGGGCGAATCCCAAAACAAAACAAACAAAGCAAAACAAAACAAAGCACTATTCAAACAAATGAGGAAACCTCTCTCGAATGTCCTCCTCCAACTCCCAAGTCGACTCACCTGGCGAGCGAGGATTCCAAGAAACTCAGACCAACTTGATGACTCTATTCTTTAACCCCTTCTCTCGACGGTCTAAGATAGAGACTGGTCGAATTTCACATGACAAACTCGGCCTCACAGATAATTCTTAGTAGTCAACCACATGACTGTCATCCCTGATGTATTTCCTGAGCTGAGAAATATGGAATACATCACGGACACCCGCCAAAGCTGGTGGTAGCGCAAGCCTGTAATCTACCTTGCCCACACGTTCCACAATATCGAATGGACCGATGAACCGAGGAATCAACTTGCCTCCACCTCCAAAACGGATAACACCTTTTTAAGGCGATACCTTGAGGGACACATGCTCGCCTGCCTCAAACTCTAGCGGTCTACGACGACAGTCAGCCCACCTCTTCTGCCAATCCTGAGTGGTCTGCAAATGCTTTCGGATCTGAGCCACGACATCAACTATCTTCATGATCAACTCAGGATCTAAAAGCTTCCTCTCATCGATATCATCCCAACAGACCGATGATCTACACTTGCGCCCATACAAAGCTTCAAATGGATCAGCCTTGAGACTTGCCTGGTAATTTTTATTATAAGAGAACTCGGCTAAGTGAAGATGATCTTCCCACGAACCTCCAAACTGAAGAACGCAGGATCTCAACATGTCTTCTAGGGTTTGAATTGTCCTTTCTAACTGCCCATTTGACTGAGGATGGAATGCTGAACCGAAAATCAACTTGGAACCCAAACTCTTCTGCAGGCTTTCCCAAAACTGAGACCTGAATCTCGTATCTCTATCCGATACGATGCTGACAGGAAATCCATGCAGACAAACAACCTCCTGAATATAATCCTCGACCAAACTCTTCGTGGACTGACCCACACGGAAAGGAATGAAGTGAGCACACTTCGTTAGCCGATCCATTATCACCCAAATAGCATTATGACCTTTAGGACTCCTTGGCAAAGCTGTCACAAAGTCCATCGTGATATGCTCCCACTTCCACTCTGGAATTGGAAGAGGTTGCAAAAGTCCCGCGGTCCTCTGATGCTTTGCTTTCACTTGCTGACAGATCAGGCACTGTGCGACGAATCGAGCCACATCCCGCTTCATGTCGTGCCACCAGAAATGTTGCTTCAAGTCCCTGTACATCTTGGTACCACCAGGATGAATAGAATACAGGGACCGATGAGCTTCCTCCAGTAGCAACCGCCTGACTTCCCTTCTAGGTACACACAACCTAGAGCCAAAATGAAGAGACGAATCAGCATGAACGACCAAATCGGATCTCAAGGCAGCTTATACCTCACTCCGAAACTGCTGTAACTGCGGGTCACTCCCTTGAGCTCCCTTAATCTGCTCAATCAAAGAAGACTGCAACTGCAACATCATGAGCTGCCGATCTGATCCGGGAAGCAACACATCCAACTCCAGCCTCCTCATGTCCTCCACTATCTCCTTCTACTGAGTGAGGAACATAGCGACGGGCCTCCGACTCAAAGCATCAGGCACCGAATTTACTCTGCCCGGGTGATACTGCAAATTGATGTCAAAATTTGCCATCAATTCCAGCCATCTCCTCTGCCTCATGTTTAACTCCTTCTGTGTGAACACATACTTGAGGCTCTTGTGATATTTGAATATCTCCACTTTATCCTTAAGCAAATAATGCCTCCACAACTTCAAGGCAAAAACCACGGATGCAAGCTCCAAATCATGCGTAGAATAGTTCTTCTCATAAGGTCTCAACTGCCTCGATGCATAAGCGAAAACCCTGCCTCGCTGCATCAGCACTGCTCCAAGACCTCGATCCGAAGCATCACAAAAGATCACAAAACCACCCGAACTGTCGGGTATAGTCAGCACAGGCGCTGATGTCAACCGATGCTTCAACTCGGAAAAAGCTTCATCACAAGTTTCATCCCAGACAAACTTCTACTCCTTCTCGGTCAAACTGGTCAGAGGTCCAGCAATCTTCGAAAAATCCCGGACGAACTTTCGATAGTAGCCAGCCAAACCCAGAAAGCTTCTCACCTTAGGAGCAGACTTCGGAATAGGACAATCCTTGACTGCAGAAATCTTCGCAGGATCCACAGAAACACCAGCACCAGAAATAATGTGGCCAAGGAAAGCAACCCGATCCAGCTAGAACTCACACTTGTTAAGCTTCCCAAACAGCTGGTTCTCCCTTAGGGTCTGCAGAACCACTCTCAAATGCTCAGCATGATCCTCCTTGTTACGCGAGTACACCAATATGTCGTCAATGAAGACCACGAAAAACTGATCCAAGAACGGCGAAAACACCCTGTTCATCAGACTCATGAACACAGCTGGTGCTTTAGTACTTCGAAAGGCATCACCAATAACTCGTAATGCCTATATCTCGTTCGGAAAGCCATTTTCGGAACATGCTCTGACTTCACTCTGACTTGATGATACCCAGAACGAAGATCCAACTTCGAGAACACTGAAGCCCCCCCAATTGGTCGAATAAATCGTCTATCCACGGCAATGGATACCGATTCTTGATAGTGACATTGTTCAACTCCTTGTAGTCAATGCAAAGCCTGCAGCTTCCATCCTTCTTACTGACAAATAGAACTGGGGCACCCCAAGGAGAAACACTAGGCCAGATAAAACCCTTATCAAGCAGCTCCTGAACTTGCACCTTCAGTTCCGCCAATTCAACCGGTGCTATACAATACGGACTCTTGGAAATAGGCACCGTACCTGGCTGAGCATCAATGCTAAACTCCATATCTCGGTCTGGCGACAAGCCGGGCAAATCCTCAGGAAACACATCAAGGAAATCCTGCACAACTAAGGGTGCAAAAACCCCATCAGAGCTCAATGACACAAGGGAAACAACTTGGGGATCCATCGAGTTCTTAACACGCCTAGACGGTGTCTCACCCGCATGAAAAAAAACTCTGGTTGACCAGAAAGCCTGAAAGTCACCTTCTTCTCCCGACAATCAATCACGGCACAAGAAACACCCAACCAGTCCATGCCCAGAATGACATCGAAATCGGAGTTGGGAATCACAATCAGATCAGCACAGAACTTCACACCACCAATCAGCAATGGACTCCGCTTGCAAACCCTAGAACAGACAATGACACCTCCACCTGTGGTGATGTCCCAATCTGTAGGCATAGCATCGCTAGTCAAACCATGCTGATCGACAAAGTGGGAGGAGATAAAAGAGTGGGTAGCACCCGAATCAAACAACATATGAGCTGGAAAAGAGAAGACTAAAATCACACTCAAAAGAAGAAGAAGATCAAACAAAAGAATAAGGTGCTAGCAGGATATACACACGAATAATTGTACAAAATAAGGGGAAAAAGCATGCAGAAAACTGAAAAGAAGAAAAGAAAGTACAACTACTGTGATATTCGTGCAACCACTCCAATAGCAACTTCCGCTTCCTCGGCTGTCAGGTTATAAGCCTGACCATGACCTCCAGCCTGACCTCCTCTAGGGGCTACACGCCTCTGATCAAAAGCTTGCCTCTGCAGAGAGAGAGGCGGTCTATCCTGACCATGAGTCGGTGCTCCTAACTGAGCAGTATCAGAAGACGGTGCAGAAACCCTATTCCTCGGGCAGTCACGAACCATATGCTTACTGCTCCCACACACTAGGCACAGCCGGTTGGCCATCCTGCAGTCTCGCTGTGAATGCCCAGGCTTATGGCAATAGCCACAAGTCTCAATAGTCATCGGGACAACAGGTGCGTACGGCTGTACTCTCGCGGGAGGGGGCGGGACTGGCATCCGAATAGGTCCTTCAAAAGGCCGAGCTGCAATAGGGTGCGAAACAGTCCGCCGAGGAACACCTGACCTGCTGAGGGTCTGCTCCTGAATCCGAGCAGCATCCAGAACATCGGCATAAGCACAAAGCCGAAGAGCAGCCAAACGGTCCTGGATGGGGAAACACAAGTCTGACTGAAATCTGCTAGCCCGAGCTTCATCAGTGGCAACAAGGGCGGGAGCAAAGCGATTGAGTCGAGTAAACTCTGCAGCATACTCATCCACGGAACGGTTTTCCTGATGAAGACAATGCTCAAATTAATGTTGTCATAGGTGAAGTAGGCAACAACAATGACATTTAAGAACACTATCTAGCTGACCTGAGTTAGGAAAATAAATTGTCGCTCTATCTCTGCCTTAGTGACACTGGAAAAGAACTCGCCATGAAGCTCTCAGAGAAACCGGCCGACTCAATGGGTCGTGGCATCCTCTCAAATTCAACTCGCCACCAGATGTGAGCGAGATCCACCAATTGGATGCAAACCACATCCACACGATCCGCCTCGGCAATACGAGCGACGATCAGCAGTTGCTTCGTCCGGATAAGCCATTGCTCGGCCTCCAACGGCGACTCGGTACCCGAAAATATTGTAACACCCCACAAATAAAAAGATTTGTTTTGCATTATTAAATAATATTAAATTTTTAAAGTTGACTATTTTGACTATTTTCTTAAAACTGCAATTTTGCACGTGCAAACAAGTGCAAAGTTATGAATTTTGAATTCTTAAAATTTTATGGTTAATGATTGATTTTCCTTATTTATTTATGATATTTTAATTTTCAGATTTATTTAAATTAATTTGACTATTTTACAAATTTGTCGATTTTACACGTGCAAAACACATGCAAATATTTTTGGTGCAAATATCCAATTTTAAATTTTTACTAAATTCTCCTAATTATAATTGAGCCTATCCTAAATTTCGGAATTTTTTTGAATAAAGAAACTATTTTTATAGATACCTCGAAAGAGAGGGGCTTTTATGTAAAAGCCGTTTGGATCTCAAACAAATGATGAAAATTCGTTTTTATTGATTTTTGGGCTTTCCATCTTCATCATTGAAAATAAAATATATTTAAATTTTATTTAGAGTTGATTTGGTAATGATTTAAACAAATATGGTGTTTTTGCAAATATGGAATTTATATTGGATCTTGTGCAAATATTTTCTTGGAAAGTAAAAGTCAAAAATTTTAATTGGAAAATCTAATATGTATTAATAGATATTATTTCTAAATTTTCTGGATTTTTACGAATATTTTATGATATATTTGCAAATATTACAAAAGGAGGGACTTTTGTACAAAATTACCATTTTTAGTACAAATCCGAATTTTTAACTTTTCTGGGATGTGCTGGATGGCTGGAAAACTCAGTAGTAAAATGATTTGATTTGATTTTAATTTATTTAACTTATTTAACTACTTTATTAAAGAAAGGTTTATATATGTGAAGTAATAATTTGTTAGGGGATGTTTCCATAAACTTGTAAAACCCTAGAAACTCCAGATTTCAGCTTATAAAATAGCCACTATAGCCGTCCCCCTCCTCTGCAAAAACAAAACATTATTTTACTATTGATTTCTTGGAGTTCGAAACAAGGATCTTGGATTTTGCAAAAGAATGGCGTTTTCTCATCCTTTATTAATTTGGTTGATTTCTTCAATAAGGTGAGATATATAATTTATTTTGTTTTGTCCTTTGAATGTTGTATGTTGTATTTCATCTACTTGAAATCATGCTAGGGATTGATATGAACATATATGATGGATTGGATGAATTGATGAGTTAAAAATTTGATCTTTTATGATAACCTAGTTATTTATGATTGAAATTACATGTGGATGGTTTAAGATTGTTAAAGAACCTATTTTAAATTATGAGTAGGCTATTTCTTTGGATTATTACTGATTTAATTGAGTATGGTGAATGTTATGCACAAATTGATTAAAGATGAAATTTTGACTGTTGATGGGTTGGGATGAATGCAACTTGGCCATGGTAATGTTAAATTGGTTTATGTTCATGAGTTAACTATTGAAAATAATTGTGAATGAGTTTGAGAAATTTTGAGAAGGACTAATGAATTAAAAGATCATGTCTTGAGGATTGGAGTCGTGTTAATTAGATTTGGATTTGATGCTTTATGACTAAATTGGAGATTTCGTGATTTTATGAAGTTTTTACTTGGATTTGAATTGCTCAATTATTAAAATTTTAATCTGAACATTTGTCTATTCCTGAATTGATGGATTTGTGAATTTTCTTTGGTACACAAACGTTCACGAACACTATTACATGATTAGCCTATTTTGTTGTTTTGAAGGAATTGAATCTTTAAGTGTTTTTTTTTTTGAAGATTTTGGTTATATCTCAACTTATTTTGGTATTGATATGGTTTGGAAAATAATATGAAGGTCTTTTGATGTATGATTGATTCTTAAAAACTTTATTTTGATATATGCACATATTCATGTTTTAATTTGAAGGAATTCATCAAACAGCTATTTTTATCAATTCAAAGTGGTTTTGATTGGTTTTGGGGACTCTTATATACTCTATAAGTCGTATTTGAACATATCAGAATTATACCTTTTACAGATTTGGTTTTTATAAAGTAAAACGCCGTATCGGTTGAAATGTGCACAAACTAAAACTGCAGTCTGTAGGAGTAACAGTCGACCGATCATTATCGACAGTCGACCGTTGCGGCTGCCGCGTTTTCTCGAAGTCTTGAAATTTTGTGCGGGACAGTCGACTGACGACTGACCTATGTTTACAGTCGACTGTCTCTGTTTTTTTTTTTGTATTTCCTTGAAGTTTTGGATTTTTTTGCGGGACAGTCAACTGACAACTTTATACAGCCGAATGTTTCTGCTTTGACTTATGTTTTCTTGAAGTTTTGAATTTTCACACGGGACAGTCGACCGACTACTGTATACAGTCGTCTGATACTGTTCTGACTGATATTTTCTTGAGTTTTTCTGATGTTCTTCTAAATGATTGGTTCTTCTAATGTTTTAGGATTGATGTCCTACTGTTATAAAAAACATTTTCTATGGATTATATGTTTCGAAATGTTTTATGAAAGTATTGATTAATGGAAGTTTGGGATTGATGGTTGAGTGTGTCTCTAGAGGGTGTGTGGGACCCTAGTATATCGGCAGTTGAGTTTTGGGTTTTTGGCCTGTTGAGGCTTATTGTTGATCAGTTGAGTTAAGTCCGGTAGGGTACACAAACTCTAGGAGATTCATAAATAAATTAATTAACTTAAAAAGATAAGGACATGCATTAGATGGTGTATGATAAAATGAGAACATGGGTCTCAGTATGGCTTTCGGTGTGAGATAATCTCCGGAATTATCGAGGTGTGAGTGAAATAGTCTCCGGAATTACCTGTGGTGTGGGATTGATCTCCGAAATTATCGGGGTCGAGGCGACACTCATGTGGTATTCGTGTGATGAGGTGCCATAGCTTGCGGTGTGGGGTATTCTCGAAGATTCCCAAGTGTGAGTAAAATAGTCTCCGGAATTATCTGTGGATAGAGTTTGACCTCCGGAATTATCGAAGCATGGGCTAATACTCACAGTTTATCTATATCTCGTAGTAGTCATCGTGGTAAGATTAGTTGCATGGCGGGGGATTAAACCCTATAAAGTGGAGAACGTTAAGGGCTTGCACCGGACCTATGTAGAGTGGGATACATTGAATCCGACAAGTACTCATTAGAGAGTCAGCATCTAGTATTGTGGTTTCTTGATTTGGTTTATACATGTGTTTTCCTGTTTTCTATACTTGACACTTAGTCTAGCTACACTTGATGTTTTTCATGTTTCATTGTTATTTCTTAATTCATTTATTCTTGTCTTTATTACATATTGTTTATGATTCCATGTTTTATGTTCTATTTATGTTGCTTTTGTTTTTATGTCACTCACACCGTTATGGCTGACCCCTGTAGTTTTGAGGGTTATGGTTATCTCTAGCCTCATGTTTTACAGGTGATTACCTATAGCATTGAGATTTGGATGCATGAGATAGAATAATAATAGAGCTTATGTAAATTGTAAAGAAGGTGTTGTAAAGAAAGAAAATTGTAATTCAAGGTGTTTTATTTTTCGCTGTGCTTTGTAAACAATTGATGTAATAAAAAGTTTTAATTTTCCCTATATTTGGTTGTTATGTTTATGATTACATTGAAGTAGATTCTGGAATTGTGCCACGTATTTCTAAGATATTATATTGGAAATTCGGGGCGCTACAAAATTATCCGGGTGCAGCCTCATGAAATCCTCTACTGTACCAGGCCTAGGGGGCAGGGGCCCAGGTGCAGGTCCATTGGCCGCTAAAGTGGCTCTCATCAGCTCATTGTGCTCCTGCTGAAAAGCAATCATCTGCTGAATCGTCTAGAGAATAGCAGCATTGTCCGGCTGCTCGTCCTTCAGGCGAGAAGAAGAACTCCCACGAGCCATAGCCTGAAACACGATCAAAGATGGTCAGTACCCAGATGATATGTTGGTTATTATGCATGCATTCATGTGATTATCGTGGTGTGCACATTACTGAGTCAACCCAGCTAGAGCCAAACTCGACTAATATATCAATCAAAGCCAACATCGTAAAGATAGTCATATTTGATTGATATATTGCTCAACCTTGGGCTCTGATACCACTAAAAACCTTGCCATGCCTCGCTTCCCAAAATACGGAATACGAGTAAGTAACGTAGGTCCAGCGAATGATGTAAACACCATCTATAAGCAGGTACCAGACTAACTTAACATTATGCAACAACAAATACAACCACGCAGGAAGAAATAATCACATGAATAAAGATAACTTCAATAAATAATGAAATAATCCAACAATAATAATATCCAACACAAGAAATCCAACATCTGGGAAAAAAACACTCTGGGAACATAAGCCCAAAACAAAATACAAAGTCATAACAATGTTCAATGAAATAAGCTAGCAATAAATAAATTAAGTAGCGCAATCTTGGACTCCATCTCTAGAATCGTTGCTCACCAATACCTTCAGGGATCGATCTTTCAGTACCTGTAAAATCTTGATCTAACAAGAAGAAAAAGAGTGCCCTTAGAGCAAGTTGTGGACAGCAAGTAGAGAAAACAGGGAATAAAGGAAAACATGTATATCAAAGAAAAAAGGGACATGATCAAAGTCAAAGAATAAAGCAAAGAGCAGGAAATAATATCGAAGGTTTACAATAATCACGCATGTAATGAGTGATATCAAGTCAAGTTCAATACCTGATAAAATATGCAGGTTACTAGTCATTTTATTAGCATATCTAGTGCACGTACTACAGCATCCCATACTACAGGTTCGGTGCAAACACACAGTGAACGTTTTAGACTGATGGTGAATTCACGGATCGTGTACTCGGCATTGATAACAATAATTTACGATCAAGAATTAACAATCAATCATTGCAATGAATACTCCTCCTTCCATGTCAAGTGTTCAAGTGAGCAAGAAGTCCTTACCGAGTACATTTTCCGATCGTTCATTACCAAGTCTACCCATAATACCCCAGCTTGTTATTAGTTTATTTTCATCCTATGTGAAGCAAGAGGGTTTCAATGTTGTAAGATACTAAGTGTGACTAATTCTATGCGCTACAGACAAATCATGAAGCAAACACATTATATATGCACAATTCATACAATCATGACAGCATGACCTTGCTGTACTAAAACATGGATTGCAGCCACTACAAAATAGAAAATCTAGATCCGTTAGAAGGCCTAGAAAGTAGACTTCCACACAGTTCCAGCAAATATAATTAAGGCATATAAAAGATGCAGAAACTAGGGTGAAAACTCTATTCTATTCAGTTTCTATGTTCAGGCAGCATGCAGTAGATTGTGTTCAACTATTTGTTTCAGGTCTGAGAACTCATCAAATAAATCCATAAAAGTTCTAGGTGATTCCTAAATATGTCTAGGTTCAGCTAGATTTATTTCAGATTTTTCTTTTACTGTTAGCATGGTCAATTAAATTAAGGAACAGCATGGTACGCATGCATTTATGAATCTGAAAGTTCTAACACAGCTGTACTAAAAAGATGATATCTAACAGATTACACATTGGAATCCAAATCCACAAAAAGTGCAGTAAACTAGACATCAGAGGCTAAATTTCATGTTCAGAAAGTTATTTCAAATTATGACAGTAGCATGGTTGAAAATATGATTCAAAATGAAACAACTAGCAGTCCGGAAATTATTTTAACATAAAAGGGCAAAAACTAAATCATACAATCATATATTTCATGCAAATTGGTAATCAAAGTGATCCTAGATGTCAACATGCATATTTCTATGTTTGAGATACAATTTCACAGGCATGGTATATATTCATCAATCAAATTCAATCCAACATGCATACAATTTATCAACAAGTCTATAGCATGGATCTAGTTAATTACATGTAAGTGCATATGCATGAAACAATAGGGACTAGGTTTTAGATCAAAGAGAACGGCACGATGTTAAGAGTATGTCGGGTTAGCTCGTGTAAATCCTCGATAAACTTAACGGAATTGTCAAATACAGCATGATAGGGAAAAGGACGGGATCTACTTGCAGAGATCAAATAAACTTGAACAAAACAAAATATTAGTTCAAGAAGAGACATGCCTGTTAAATCGTAGATTCAAATAATATAGAATAACGGGATCGGAATCCCGAGCAACGATCCACAAGATCACGAGTGAGATACGTGGCAAAACATCAAATGGCGAAATCCAAAATAGCAAACAGCAACACACACACACACACAGCGGATCCAACAGCAAGAGCAGCCACACCGGATCGGGGCAAACAACACACAGCGAAATCCTGATCCCGTGGGCCAAAACAGCAGACACTAGGGCGGTCCAATCACCTTTCATCTCCTACCTTCGACAGAGAGAGAGAGAGAAGGAGAGAGCGGGACTCCGGCGATGCTTGGCGGCTGGAGACGGTTACGATGACGACAAAGACAACGGAGACGACGTTGCGGTCGGGAATCGACGGCAACGGCGAGAGCGACGGCGACACGAGCTCTGTTTTTTGCTCGAAAATAGGGGAACGACGACGACGGGCTGAACGGCGATGATGACGCTACGAGGGGACTCCGGAGGGTGAGGGAAGTGCACAGCGAGGGACAACAGCAGCAATGGCAGGGGACGGGGGGTGCTGCGATGGATGCGGTGGGGTTTGGTGATGGGTTAGGGCGGTGGATGACGAAGACGAGGATGGGGAAGATGATCGGAGGACGATAAGGGAACGGGGAAGATGACCGGGGGGGGGGGGGGTTGATGATGGTGGTGGCAAGGTGATGAGTTGGCAGTGGGTTTGGTGGTTTCGGTGGGGAAAAACAGAGAGAGAGGAGAGATGAGGGTCGGGAAGAGAGAGCGGCGGAGAGAGAGAGATAGATAGATATTTAGGGTTTAATTAATAGGATATTTATAGGAGATCAAGATTTTGGGTTTTTGGTTGTGGTTTAATGGGTTTTGGGTACAGATTTGGATCCAAAAAGAGACGAACAAGCATAAAACAACGAGATGAACATAAAGGGGAACAAATCAAACTCAAAATAGGAAGAACGAAATTTCATAATGAACCAAAGATTGCAAAATACAACCAAAAGAGCACAGAACTGAACAAGAGAAAATAAAAGAACCCAAGAAAAGCCAAAAATATAATATAATAAAGGAATCCAGATACAATAATCAAAAGAGAACAAAATACAATAAAATCCAAAAAATAGGGGTTACACCTTCCTTTCGCAAAAATTCAAGATCCTTGCTTTGAAACTCCAGAAAACCAATAGTAAAATAATATTTTATTTTTGCAGAGTAGGGGGACGGCTGTAGTGGCTCTTTAATAGGCAGAAATATGGAGTTTTTAGGGTTTTACAAGTTATATGGAAACATCCTTTAACAAACAATTATTACTTTACATATATAAACATTTTTTTTAATGAAGTAGTTAAATAAGTTAAGTAAATTAAAATATAAAAAATCCCTTTACTACTGAGTTATCCAGCCATCAATTATAGCCCAGAAATTAAAAAAATTCGGATTTGTACTGCAAGTGGTAATTTTGCACATAAGTCTTTCTCTTTGTAATATTGGAAATATGTCAAATAAATATCAGAAAAGTTCAGAAATTTCAGAAAATTCATAATCAATACCTACTAATAAATATTAGATTTTCCAAACAAAATTTCTAAATTTTAGTTTTTGGGAAAAATATTTGCACAAGGTTCAACTTAAATTCCATATTTGCAAAAACACCATATATGTTTAAATCTTTACCAAATCATTTCTAAATAAATTTTAAATAAATTTCATCTTTACTGATCTTGGCTAGCCTAAATAGCAGAAAAAATGAATTTTCATTATTTGTTTGAGATCCATTCGTCTTTTATATATAAGCCCCTCTCTTTCGAAGTATTTATAAAAATAGTTTCTTTATAAATAGGAGAATTTATTCAGAAATTTAAAAGTAGATATTTGCACCCAAAAAAATATTTGCATGTTTAAAATCGACAAATTTATAAAATAGTCAAATTAATTTAAATAAACTTGAAAAATTAAAATATCATAAATAAATGAGTAAAATCAATCATTAACCATAAAATTTTAAGAATTCAAAATTTTCTAACTTTGCACGTGTGTTGCACGTGCAAAATTGCGATTTCAAGAAAATAGTCAAAATAATCAACTTTACCAATTTAATATTATTTAATAATGTAAAATAAATTATTTTATTTTGCAGGGTGTTACATCACTCCCCCCTTAGAATAGTTTTGTCCTCAGAACTTCTCTAAGCAAAAGAAAACAAAATACAAAACTTACAAAACAGTTTAGAAAAATTACTCTATCGTTATTTTTATAGTCGGATTTAATTACTAAGCAAAACAAAATTAACATATAATTATAGCTCGAAGATTAAAAGGTGGAAACTGACATGACAAAACTATAAGAAATCCAATTGAATAGACAATTAATCCCCATACGTAAGAAAATAGCAAGACTTTTCTTATAGAATAAGAAGTTAAAAGTGAAGTGATAAAACTCAAATATAATAAGGTTGATAACCATACAAACAATGAAGGAACACAAACTTAAAGGTTATCTAAAATATAGTTTTGGGAAAAATAACCAGTCAAGATATATAGAAATACGAACAAATTTAGCTAAGTAAAGAAAATATTAATAACAATGAATGTACAAGACAAGGAATAATGAGTATACTAGTGAATGTTGATATTATAATCACTACTCTAAAAGCACATTAAAGGGTAACGAGGAAAAAAGACCAAAATATATATGCAAGAAGACTTAAAAGAAGTTCATTGAATATTACAAAAGTATGCGTCAAATCATTAATTAGGACGTGGAAACAAAAATAAGTGAGAAATCTAAAATGCTACAGAATTGGGAAACAGTAGCAATAAATAGTAATTACAGAAGAACGAAAGCTTAGACCATAGTTGATGTACTCAATCTTGACGTAAATATTTCGTAAACACAAAATAGAGTAAAATCAACTGCACTAGTTCAAATTACATGGAAACATAAGGTGTAATCGTATAAACAAAATGTCATAAAGAAAAGATTTCTTTATCATTAGTTTCATTATATAAGTAAAAAAGTTTTGAAATATCAATTAGCAAATAGGTAGAAAATCTAAATTTTTTTTTTGTGGGTTCGCCTCATTGATGTCTGGCTACAGACTTTCCTCCTTAACATCAAGTTGCAGATTTCCCTTCACGACATCAGGTTGCAGGTTGCCACCTAGATATTCGGCTGCACATTTTACCTCTTCGACATCCAGTTGCAATTTGCCTCCATTGACGTCTAGTTGCATTTTTGCCATCTCGACATCAGATTGCACCGAAATGGTAAAATGGAAGATGTAACATTCCATATGCACAGGGATATTAGACATAATTTAAGTATGATGTTATATTTTGAAATTCGTGATATAAAAATAGTAGCAAAAGTAAGAAATGGAGTTGAAAGTCACACGATGGAATATTAAAATAGATGTAAAGATTATAAATATCAAACACAATAGTACAAAATAGTAGTAGTGAAAATGATTTATGAACGTAAGGAGAAAAACGGAATGAAATACATGCATAAGCACAAATTCAAATATGAATGAGAAAATAAATATGCAGTATAGTAAATTTACACAATAAATATATCATAAAATATACAGTAATGTAGAAATTAAACAAGTGTAAAATGATATGCATAGTAAGTATGTTGAAATATATGCTACATATATAGTAGTTAGTAGGAAGTACATATAGAAATCAAGAATGTAATGATAATAAAAATTAAGTAAAATATAAGTAGTGGGTGCATATAGTACATTCGAGGAGTATAAAGTAACAAAATTAATAAGTAGCTTTAAATAGTGAAAAGTAAATATAACAAAAACAGTAAACAATAAGTAATAATAAGGGTATTGAATATAAGGTGCAAAAGCATAATAAATAATAAAAAATTAAACGTGCAGGGATATATCATATTTCTATGAGTAAAATACTACAATCAAGTTTAAATGCTCCAAAATAAATAGGACAATACAAAATAATGGAAAATATAGTATCAAAAAATCCAAGTATATATAAAATGAAAGTAAATATGCAAAACCAAAATTTATAATATAGTAAAAACAATAACGAAGGAAAATAGGAGTTGCGATAATAACTTAACACGTAGTAATTCAAAACTTAATATAATATGTAAAAGTAATAGCAAAATATATGAGTAACGAAAAAGCGGATGAAAGTAAGAAGAATAAAACGTCAAGAAAGAAATGAGTAAGAGTTGCAAAACAAAAATGGGCTTGTGAAATGCTAAACGATGCACTGTTGAATTACAGCAAAAGTTGCAAAATAATAATTTGGACAAATGAATAAAAAGAATGAACCAATAGTAAAGTCATAGAAACAATTTTGAAAGAAAAACAAGACGATTAGTGAAAGCTTAATGTTTGTACTAATGAATAGAAATAATATAAACTCGGTTAGAGATATAGAAACTAAAAATAAAATCAACCAGTGACAATAAAAGAAACCGAATAAAAGTAGAAATAAGTTAATTTACACAAAAGTTATCTATTACGCAAATGTAAAACAGTAAAAGTGATAGGATACAAGAGTGAGAACTACAAAACTAAGAAACATTTAAGAAAATACGAGAGAACAAATAATTAAAAGAATGTAGCGAAAGATAACTAAATTTAATAACTGGAAAAAATACTGGCGAAAATTATAGAATCCAAAAATTACATACAATGAGTAAAACAGGAAAAGATATAGTGATTATTAGTAAGTAAGATAGAAAAGATACAAGATGAAGGGATAATACCTTACATAATAAAATATCAAATGCATAAAGCGAACAAAAGAGGTAAAAAAAAAAAGAGCTTGTGAGGAAAGTATAAGCTTTATGCAAAAATAACCAATACACTTGCAATAATTTTTTTCTATTCGAGTCAAGGTATACAAACAGCCTCAATCTCACTACAGACCTTCCTGATCAAACAATCACGTCACATACATCAGATGTTCACAAGGGCACTCACACTTCTAATGTCCACCTAGGTGTCCATTTAATGTCTACTTGTGTACTCACACATCTAATGTACACCTAGGTTTTCACACATCAAAAGTCCATTTATGTTTATTCCCTATGTCATGTTTAAAATTACTAATTGAAGCATGCTCTGATACCAACTTGTAGCGCCCCGAATTTCCAATAAATAAAATTAGAAATATGTGGCACAATTTTTAGAATCAACTTCAATGTAATCATAAACATAGCAACCAAATACAGGGAAATTTAAAACCTTTTATTACATCCATTGTTTACAAAGCACAACGGAAAATTAACACCTTGAATTACATTTTCTTTCTTTTTACAACACATTCTTTTACAATTTACATAAGTCATATTATCTTTCTACCACATGCATCCAAATTCCAAGCTATAGGTACCTACCTGTAAAATATGAGGATAGAGATAACCCTAACCCCTAAAACTACAGGGGCCAGCCATAACGATGTGAGTGACATCAAAAAAATTACAACATGAATAAAACATAAAGAATAAAGTCATAACAACATATATCAACAGCAGTAACAAATGGATAATGAAATAACAATAAATAAAACATGAAAATATCAATTGAAACTAGACTAAGTGTCAAGTGTAGGAAAACAGAATACAAACATGCATAAAACCAAGTCAAGAAAATACAAATGCAATATGATGACTCTCTAATGCATAATTGTCAAATTCTATGCATTCCATACTACATAGGTCCGGTGCAAGCCCTTATCGTTCTCCACATTATAGGGTTAAATCCCTCGATATGCAACTAATCCTACTACGATGAATATTACGAGATTAAGATAAGCTGTGAGTATCTAACCTATGCCCCGATAATTTCAGAGGTCATTCTATATCCACAGATAATTCCGAAGACTATTTCACCCACACCTGGAAATCTTCGAGAATACCCCATACTGCAAGCTATGGTGCCTCATCACACGAATACCCTATGAGCATCACCTTGATCCCGATAATTTCGGAGATCAATCCCACACCGCAGGTAATTTCAGAAACTATTTCACTCACACCTCGATAATTCTGGGGATTATCTCACACAGCAGATCATACTGAGGTCCATAACCCATGTTTGCACTCATTTCATCATATCAACATCTAGTGCATGTTCTTATCTTATTAAGTTAATTAATTAATTACGAATCTCCTAGAGTTGGTATACCCTAGCGGACTTAACTTAACTGATCAACAACAAAGCCACAACTGGCCAAACCACAAAATCTCAACTGCCGGTACACTAGGGTCCCACTCACACTCAAGAGACTCACAACTCAATCATCAACGCAAAATCTTTCATTAAAACTCTCAATTCCATTATCAATACTCTCATATTAAGAAAATTTCTTAAAAATCAACAAATCCAAATTCATTTAAAATACTCACAAATTCCAGAATTGAAATAAAGTATGAAATCTATTAAATAACTGGAAATCATATTTTGAAGTCGTAGAATATCACAAAACATCAATTTCCTTCGAAAACCATATATATTTCATTTAATAAAGTCATAAAAATTCAATTTAAAATATATTATAATCAAAACATAACTTTCTGTAAAATACAGTAATCTGTAGTAAAAACATCATCTAAAACAATAGATCAATAATCCATAATATCGAAGAAATAATCGTTCAAGAAAAACAAAGAAAACTCAACAAAACCAATCAGCCACGACACTGACAGTCGACTGTCAAACCCAGTTCAAAAGCGAATGGTTGATTGTCAAGCCAAAATCCAAAAACCCAAGAAATGACAGTCGACCGACTTTTTTAGTTCAAAACAGTGCGGTCGACTGTCATATTCCAAAAATGACAGCTTTGAAATTCGTGCACCTTTTTTCTGATACTTCAATAAAAATTTGTAAAATCATAAATTTGTAAAACTAAATTCCTGAGATGATCAAATACAACTTGTATAACATATAGGAGTTTATAAAACAAATCAAAACCACTTCAAATTCATAAAAGAGCAATTTTGATCAAATTCTTCAAAATAGTGAAGATGAATATGTATATATATGTATAGGTGTATTTAAGCATCAGTAAACATTGAGAAACATCGTATATGTGTAGTATATTATTCAAATCCATCTCAGTATCAAAACAACTCAAGATCTAATCGAAAACATCACAAAAATCACAAAAACCAATTTCAGCCACACACCATCAGACCCGAAATAAAGAACAACTCCACCCCTTCAAAACTCGATCTCTTTTGATCCAAAACCCCTCTTGTAATTGATTAAACACACATACAACCACTTATAATAGTTTTCCCATGAATACAAGCATTTACAATAAGTATTAATAAGTTTCTTTCCATCAAAACATCAAAACAGAGTGTAGATCTCTATATACACAGTAAAGATTAGGTTTTGTTCACTTTAAGCAATATTCATCATACAATTCATAGTATATGTTCAAATCAGCAAGATTATAATGCAAAAGAATATACTCATGATTTCTATTAGGTTCTTAACAATCTCAAGTCATCTATTTGGGGTTTTAATCATCTATAGCAAAAAAATTCAATTTTTATTCATCCATATTTTAATAAACTCATTATATCATCATACAAACCCCTAACATGCTTTCTAATAGACAAATCATCACATACAACATGTATAGAACAATAAGAAAATAAATATGTCACTAACCTTATTGAAGAATCAACCAAAATGATAAAGAGAATAAGAAAAGTCATTCATTTCACAAAAAAATTCAAGATCATTGCATCGAAACTCCAAGAAAATCAATAGTAAAATAATATTTTGTTGTTGCAGAGGAGGGGGACGACTGTAGTGGCTCTTTAATAGGCCGAAATCTGGAGTTTTTAGGGTTTTACAAGTTATATGGAAATATCCTTTAACAAATTATTACTTTACATATATAAACCTTTCTTCAATAAAGTAGTTAAATAAGTTAAGTAAATTAAAATAAAACAAAATTCCTTTACTACTGAGTTATCCAGCCATCAAGTATAGCCCAGAAATTTAAAAAAATCGGATTTGTACTCAAAGTGATAATTTTCCACAAAAGTCCATCTCTTTGTAATATTTGCAAATATTTCAAATAAATATAAAAAAATCCAGAAAATTCATAAATAATACCTACTAATAAATATTATATTTTACAAACAAATTTTCTGAATTTTACCTTCCGAGAAAAATATTTTGCATAAGGTTCAACTTAATTTCCATATTTGCAAAAATACCATATATGTTTAAATCTTTAACAAATCAATTATAAATAAATTTTAAATAAGTTTCATTTCTAATACTGATCTTGGCCAGCTAAAAAAACAGCAAAAACAAATTTTCATTATTTGTTTGAGATCCAATCGGCTTTTTACATAAAAGCCCATCTTTTTCAAAATATTTATAAAAATTGTTGCTTTATTCAGAAAAATCCCAAAATTTAGGATATACTCAATTATAAATAGGAGAATTTATTAAAAAATTTAAAAGTGGAGATTTACACCAAAAAAATATTTACACGTGTTTTGCACGTGTAAAATCGACAAATTCATAAAAGAGTAAAATTAATTTTAATAAATATGAAAAAGTAAAATATCTTAAATAAATGAGAAAAATCAATCATTAACCAAAAAACTTTATAACTTTGCACGTGTGTTGCACGTGCAAAATTGTGATTTCAAGAAAATAGTCAACTTTACCAATTTAATATTATTTAATAATGCAAAATAAATCATTTTATTTTGCAGGGTGTTACAGTGCTGATAGCCGGTCTATTCATGGCAAGCAAGGTTGGCCAACGCATCAAAGTATTTAGCACACCCAGCTGGTGGTAAACAAAGTCTCGGGGGAGTACGAGGCTAGAGATGACCGCATGGCCAAGTATTTGACTAATGTCAAAGGGCTGCTAGCCACCTTCCAAGAAGCAGAAGTCCTAAGGATCCCCCGAGAAGAATATGGGCAGGCAGATGCCCTATCAAAGTTGGCCCGCACTTCTCTCCAAGGGCTTGAGCGCACTGTTTTGATCGAAGCTCTTTTACGACCCGGTATTGAGGAAGGAAGCCTCGAACTAATGGAGATACTACCCCTAGCACATGGGGAAAATTGGATGAATCCCCTTATCGAATTCCTCAAAAAAGGATTCCGACCCTTAGACCCTAAAGAGGCTAGGAAAGTCAGAACTAGAGCCGAGCGATATACGCTCATTGAGGGAGTTATGTACAAGCGCTCCTACACCCAAATAGATGGCAGAACCTACTTGCGGTTTCTCTCCCCGAGGAAGCCCAGTATGCCCACAGAGAGGTTCATGAAGGAGTTGGTGTAGAACCCCATATTTTCAAATATTATTTTAATTATTTGAAAATAAATTTAAATGATTTTTGGAGATTTAATTAATATTTTCTAAGAAATTCATCTTTTGTACACGTGCAAAACACGTGCAAATGACTTTTCAGAAGTTTGAAAAATTAAGATTTCTTTATGAAAAATCATTAATTATTATTTAGAATTTATGAAGTATTTTTCCAGATTTTTCTGAAATTAATTGATACTATTTGCAATTTTTGAGAAAAGAAGGACTTATTTGCAAAATTGACATTTTCAAGGGTTGAAATGCAAAATTGGTATTCTGGACGTTTTGAGCAGTATTGGCTGAGGTTTAAAAGTATATTTTCTATTAGATCCTAATTTAAAGGAGTTTTATTTAATTTACAAGACTAATGTATATGTATGTAAGTTGTATTTTTGGGAAGGATTGTTTTGCAAAATGTGGGTAAAACCCTAATATTAATCCGGCATATATAAGGGATTTCTTTCCCAGCCGTCATTTACAAAATATTCAGATTTTTGAGATTTGTTTGAGGAGCAAGAAGAGGCTTTTTGGATCTAGCAAGGAGAAGAGCTTTTTCGTGGATTTTCTTCAAAACAAAGTGAGTGGTTTGTTTTTGTTTTGCTTGATTTGTTTTGTTTGTTTTGATTGATGAATGACGTAAGATCTTTTGTTACACTTGTTTGGATCGTTATGATATTGTTTGTTTGTCTCATTGTATGCATAATATGGATCTTTTATTTTGATATGGATGATGAGAATACTTATTGATATTTGGACCTTGTATGAGAAACTATCAAGATTTGTTGAGGAAATATTGATTTATGGGATCATATTATTGGAAAGCATGTTAAGAATTGATTAGGTTGTGATCAGATGATAAACATCTAGAACTTATGATTTTAAATCAGATTTGATTATGAGTCGAGGAAGAAGTTTAGTTGAGAAACCCTAATGGGAGATTAGTGATCTAGATTATGAGAAGTTGAGATTTGAAGAATTGATTGATGAGTAATGTATCCGTATTGGAGATCATTTTGAGAGTTATCATTGGCTTGTGTACGAACTATTGTTTGATAAACACTGAACCATGATTCTTTAGAAATCATCAGTTTGATTTTGTATTCAGACCTATTTTTGAAAACTGTAGGCCGACAGTCGACTGGCCTACTGTGCAGTCGACTGGTACGACTCTACTGATTATCTTCAGTCTTTTGAGAATTGTTCGGGACAGTCGACCTAGGCTATTGTCAGTCGACTGGTCTGCTGATTGTAAAATTTGTTCAGTCCTTTCTGGACAGTCGACCTATGAACCTTTCAGTCGACTTATATACTTAGAATATTTCTTGGAAATTATTGGAATTTGTCTCGGGGCAGTCGACTGATGACTTTTCCTAGTCGACTGATATTGCCTTAGATTATTTTGTGAAATTCTAAAGAATTGTCCTCTGGACAGTCGACTTACCTCAGCATAAGTCGACTGGTACTGAGGGATCTGTGTATTTGATTTTGAGATATTCTGTTCAGTATTTGATTTTGAGTTATTTTGTTCAGTATTTGATTTTGAGATATTTTGTTCAGTATTTGATTTGAGGTATTTTGTTCAGTATTTGATCTTGAGATATTCAGTCAAGAAAGAGATTTGAGATATTCAGTTGAACCACTTGTTTAGGGGAAATTTGATTAGATATTTGATTTTGAGTCTCTAGAGGTACGTGACCCTAGTATACCGGTGTTGAGTTATTTGTTGAGGCCCATTGAGGCGAATTTTCAGTTATTCATATTTTTAGTCCGGTGGGGTACACTACTCTAGGAGATTTGTGCAGTAACCAAAAATAATAAGGACTTGCACAAGTAGTGTCATGACGAAGGGGACATGAGTTATGCACCTCAGTAAGGCTTTAGATGTGGGATTTAATCTCCTGAATTATCCAAGTGGTTAACTTGAGATGTGGGATTTATCTCCTGAATTATCCAGGTAGACAACCTGAGATGTGAGATATATCTCCTGAATTATCCAAGTAGTCATCTTGAGATGCGGGATTGACCTACGGAATGATCGGAGTCGAGGCGACGCTTTTGGGATATTATTGTGATGCTGAGTCTATGTTTAGATGTGGGTTGATCTCCTGAATTATCTAGGGAAAATACCTGAGATGTGGGATCTATTTCCGGGATTATCAAGCATGGGCAAATTCTCATAGTTTATCTTCATCTCTTAGTAGTCATCGTTGTCAGCATATAGCATTGTGTTTTATTGACTCATCTTTATGCATTCGGATTTCCTGTTTCCACATTTGACATTCGGTTTTGGTATCACCTGTTGTTCTATCTAGTACTTTGGTTATTATTTGTTGGACATTACAATTTAAGTTCATTTATGTTATTGTTTGATTTTTATGCCACTCACACCATTTATGGCTGACCCCTTTAGTTTGGGGGTTAGGGTTCAACTCTAGCCTCACATGTTGCAGGTTATTGCTTAGAGTTGGAGATTGGATGCTTGAGTTAGCTTTTGGGATAAATGGATTATTAAGTGTTCAATGTTGATTTGTAAAGACTTGTTGAGTTACTTTTGAGTTGTTTAGTCTTCCGCTGTGATGTGTAAAAGTTTTGTTGTAATAAACGTTGAAAATTTTAGTGGTGTTTGGTTGTGTTTATTGTTATATTGAAGTGGATCACTGGGAATGTGCCACGTATTTTCTAAGCTCTCATATTAGAAATTCGGGGTGCTACAGTCGGTGGCTCCCATATGGGAGCAATGTCCCTTGCCCACAAAATCCTGAATCATGGCTACTTCTGGCCCACGCTCCTTAGTGATGCATAACAACATGTTCGCCAGTGCGTCCCCTGTCAGAGGTTCTTATCCATTCGGCGTACACCTCAAGCCGAGCTATTTTCCTTATCCAGTTTGATCCCCTTTGCATGTGCGGAATGGTCTTGCTTGGGCCTTTTCCTCCGGTGCCTGGTCAGAAGAAATTCCTTGTTGTTGCAATCGATTATTTTTCGAAATGGATTGAAGTCGAGCACTTAGAAACAATTACGGAAAACATGGTCCACTAGTTCTTCTGGAAGAACATTGTCTGCCGATTCGGCATCCCTCGAATCCTAGTGACTGACAATGGGACCCAATTCACAGGAGCAGCCTCCCGCAACTTCTGTGTGGATCTCGGCATCCAGCAGCGATTCTCCTTAATATCCCACCCGCAATCCAACGGTCAGGCAGAGAAATCCAACCGATAAATTCTCTCCGGCCTTAAGAAGAGACTCGACAAATCTGCAAAGGGGTTGTGGGTTGAACAACTTCCCAATGTGCTTTGGAGCTAACACACCACCAAACGGACCCCGACAAGAGAATCTCCATTTAACTTGACATACGGCTCAGAAGCCGTCATCCCACTTGAAGTTGGCCTACCCTCTCCCCGCTTGTTAGCCTTCAGTGAAGAACAAAATTCCAACCATCTCTGTGGCAATCTTGACCTCATCGACGAGATTCGAGAAAGATCATCCATTCACCAGTAGATCTATCAATGTAGGGTCGAGAAATCCAACAACAAGAAGGTCCGGCCCACAAATCTCAAAGAAGGGGACATGGTCCTTAGAAAGCTATCGATCTCTTTCCTGGGCAAGAAAGGAAAACTATCTCCAAATTGGGAGGAGCCGTACATGATCTCCAGAATTGTCCACCCTGGCGCGTATCAACTTGAAGACCTGGGAGAAAAAAGAGTGCCAAGAACTTGGAATGCAGAGCATTTGATGAAATTCCAAGAGAACTAGATTCCTTTGTTTTTTCTTTACTTCCGTTGTTTTTTATTCATCACCATGTAATAAAGGCTCGCAACTTAGAAGCATCCACTTAGTTTTCTCCCTTATAAAAACACAGTTTATTTTTCTGAAAAGCTATTTGTCAAAAACTGATTGTTTTACCTTGAAGTACGACCACTTTTAAATGACAAGTTCGAAGTCCAATACTTGGTTCGATGCCACTCTAGCCGCTTGCAAACAAGCAAGTGCAAAGTGGCTTGCCATTCGGAATTGCTCCCACAACTGTTAAAAACTCTTAAACGAAAAGTTCGGAGTCCAACACATGGTTCGATGCCACTCTAGCCACTTGCAAATGAGCAAGTGCGAAGTGGCACACTAATTGGAATTGCTCCCACAACTGTTGAAAACTCCTAAACAAAATTTACAACATTCCAGTGATCCAACGCAGAGAAAATAACACTTAAATACTTGGCGGATTTTTACTCCAAAAAGAAACCTATTACAAGATCAGAAAGGCACAACCAACAAAAACATTAGTTAAGGGTTGAGAAGATCTTATTTTATAATAGAAATTGGGGTTACACGTTTTATTGGGACACAAGCTCCTACAAAACTCCAAGAATCACCCTAACTCTTCCTGGGAAGAGGGACGCTCCTGTTCAGAGATACATGCGTCCAACGAGCGCTATGCCGTTCTCTCGACCCCTCTGAAGAGATCTCTAGACCCGCAAGCTGGGACGTACCATCGGGACCCACTATTCTAGCGGCTCCTCCAACCGACGCCCTACTAGACGAACCAGCTACTCCGCTCTGAGCGTCCCCTGGGATTCGCGGGACTTTGGGCAAACGAAGAGCCAACTCGTGAAACGACCTTCCTTGAGCGCACTCTTCTCGCGGGCATGACGTGCTCCTGATGTTGCCACCCTCAAGAAGTCTCTTCAATCTGTGATCTTCCATCTCTAGCTCAACTATCCTCTCTTTGAGAGAATTATCCTTCACCTTAAGCTTCAAACGAGGCACACTCTCTGCGGAAAACTCGAGAATTGTCTCTTAATATGGGCAACCTCCATACTCCTCTCGAGCACTACGTTTTTCAACCCATCTCGTTCAGTGGTAGCCAAAAGTAGGGAGTGACGAAGGAGTTTAACCCGTGAAGGCTCTCAAGTAGTTGCCTTCCCCAAAAGAATTATCTTCTACCCCAACAGGGGGTACTTCTCTCGAAGTCTCATCGCCATGCTGCGCTGCTATCTCTCGACGGGATAACACTCTTCTCAAGTGGCCAAGCTCCGCACCAGCTTTCGAAAGTCTTTTTCGAGACTAAGCATGTCCCAACTCAGTAATACGGAGCTTGGTATGAAGCTGTGACGTCCTGCTGTTCTGAGAAGAGTGTACGGGGGGTACAAAGACCTGCCAACCAAAGAAAGAAGCATGAATTATACTAAGTTAAGGTGTGAAAGCTACAAGATAGCTCTAACCTAAAGTGCGAAAGCTACAAGATAGCTCTAACTTAAATTATGAAAGCTACAAGATAGCTCTAACTTAAAGTATGAGAGCTACAAGATAGCTCTAAGTTAAGGTGTGAAGGCTACAAGATAACTCTAACTTAAAGTGCGAAAGCTACAAGATAGCTCTAACTTAAAGTATGAAAGCTACAAGATAGCTCTAAGTTAAAAAAAGAAAAACGTAAGAGAAGAGAGCATCAGTGCCATACATAATAAGGATGCTCAAAAAGAAGATTTTCATTGCTAAAGTAATGATACAAAAGCGGTGGCCAGTCCGCTATTAGGCATCGATACAAAATCATTCAAAAAAAAAAAAAAAAAACAAACAAACAAACAAAAGTGGTGTAGCTAGAAAAGAAGTCTAGGGTCCATGTCGGCAGACTGATCTACGGGGGGTGTGGGCTCGTGACCGCTCCCCTCAATCGCGCTTGGCACTGCGACTACGGAAGATTGAGCATCCGCAACCACGATCTTCTCCTCCTCCCCCTCCTCCTTCTCTTCGCCGTCGATAGGGTCGTACAGACAGTACCCCGAGCAATCGAATCCGGGGATGCGTGCTTCCATGTGCTTGAGCGCCCTCACATACGACTGCACCATATTCAAGCGCAAGTGTCCCGCTTCGGTCTTTGTCGCCTCCACAGCCTTCTCCACAACCACCTCCTTCTTCTTGGTCGCAGCCTCTATCGCCTTCCTGGCGAGCTCTCTCTCTCTGTTCGCCCTCTCCTTCTCCAAGGCGATTTTCTCATTCACCTTCACCAGCATGGACTCAAGCAAATTTATCTGAGTTGCTTGAGTCTCCGATAGGTGCTTCGCCTCCTTATACACCTTTGCAGTCTTCGCTCACTCCGACCAGTCTCTTTCGCTCGCCGCCTTGAGCTCTTTCTCTTGCTCGGCGAACTTCTCCAGTAGGTGACTAAAGTGGCAAGTAATCTACGAGAACGAAGAAAGAAATTCTAAGTTACAAAGGCAAAAGAAAAATTCTAAGTTATGAAGTTCAAGTTAGAACTTACCAACATATTTGCCCTAGCTGTCTCCAGGACGTTGTCACCAACCGACCTTGCCTTCATGGTAGCTCGGTACTTCAGAGTTGCCAATGGAGATGGCGGAATCCCCAGGAACCCGTCGTGTTTCATCACATGCCAATCGGGGACGAAGAGCTTCTTGTGCTCTTTGGTGAGAATTACCTCTGCTGTTGCAGTAAGAGGCAGAGCTTCCAAAGCCAG
Source organism: Hemerocallis citrina (assembly GCA_017893485.1). Lineage (NCBI taxonomy): Eukaryota > Viridiplantae > Streptophyta > Magnoliopsida > Asparagales > Asphodelaceae > Hemerocallis > Hemerocallis citrina. The sequence goes on along the minus strand of CM030368.1, from coordinate 152,418,089 downwards.
AGTGGCACCGAGAGTAAACTCCCTGGTGGACGGGGAATGATAAGCGGAAGAAGGAGACTCCAAGTTAACCAATGGAGTGGTGGGCGCCGAGAACCGTGCAGCTTTGGCAGACGAAGGCCATGCGGCCGCCCTCTTCCTCTTCTTCCCTTCGAGAGCCTTTCTACTTAGACCCCTTCGATCAGACAACATCGATTTGAAGTCCATGTTCGCTATTTCCGTGAAGGGAGGCATGAAGGAATTAGCATATAGAGATATACAAGTCTACATAAAAAAAAGAGAAAATATAAGACCCCCCACCGAAGAGGACCTCCTCGGTTATATCTTCCTACGCAGAGGAGGACGGCTCAGAAGTTTTAAAACAACCTCATCCTCCTCTGGATTCAACACCGGTTCGACTTTCCCCCACTTCGGCACCTCCTCTTTCTACCTCGTGGGAATCTCCCACGGTTTGCTATCCCGAATCAGAAAGTACTTCTCCTTCAAAAACCTGATGGAGTCGAGGTTATCAATCAGCTTCACCTCTCGACGTGGCGACAGATAATACCTATACTCCGTCTTTCTCTTTCGATGGATTCTATAGAGTCTCCGGAGAACACTAAGCTGAGGCTCGACCCCCACTGCTTGACATTGAAGGACGAAGCCGTTGACATGCCTCCACATGTTCGGTATGTACTGGATCGGACTCAAAGAGTACCGCTTCAGTACCTCGAACATGACCAGCGGAAGGGGTAGACGAAGGCCGACGTATAATGCATCGAATGGGAAAAAGCATGTGTCAGGAGGGGTTGGCGAACAAGCTCTAACACCCAAACCTGGAAGGAGAAGCCCGAACTCCCTCGGTATCATAAAGCTCTCTCGGACATGGACCAAGTTCTTCTCCGAAAGTATTGATGGGGTGTCCTCGACTTCGGAGTGCTCCTATGGTCTATCTCCTCGTACGAGGCCAACATTCCGTATACTACCCTAGACAGAAGGTCATATGAATAACCTCGAACCCCGTCGAGACTCGTCAAGGGGCCCAGAAGCCTACCTAACTCCTCCGCTTCCCTCACCTTCTCCACTACCGTCTCGGCAATAATCGACCCTACCACCCTCTTCCCCTTATCCACCATCGGGGGAAGGATCAACTACCGATCCCCTTCGTGGTCCGAAGTGGAGGTCTCATCCTACGATGAAACCCTAGACATCTCGTGATGAAATATGTAATCGAAAATATATATATTTACCTTGATGTGACTCCTACGGTCGAAATAGTTCGCTTGAAAATCAAACGCCTGGCCGTGACCACTAGAAAAACCACCCAGGAGAGAGATTTTTTTTCAAGAATCAAAGAAGAGAATGAGGAAATGAAAGGGGGGGGGGGTGAAGTCTTATAGAGAAGGGGGACGTTGTTTGGGCATTTGAGACCTTTGGGCCCCCAAAACCATTGAAAAGCCCAAACCGTCGTGAATACTAAGAGGCAAAACTTGAAAAGGTAGGAATCTCATGCAGCGCCAAAAGCCATCGACTGGTCAACAGTCAACATTTAAAGGAGACACGTGTCACGCTGTCGAGCGACCATAGCTCTTCGGTGGCGTACTCCGAGAAAACACGCCCCCGAACATGAAATCATGCAAAAGCCATTGACTAGTCAATGGTCAAAGGTGACACGTGTCACGCTGCCGAGCCTGCCATAACTCTTCGGTGGCATACTTCGAGCAAACACGTCCTCGAACGTGAAATCATGCAAAATTCGTTGACTGGTCAACAGGTCAACGGTCAAAGGGGACACGTGTCACGCTCTTGAGCCACCATCTTCGGTGGCATACTCCGAGCAAACAAGTCCCCGAACGTGAAATCACGCAAAAATCGTGGACTAGTCAATGGTCAACGGTTAAAGGTGACACGTGTCATGCTGTCGAGCAACGATAGCTCTTCGGTGGCTTACTCCGAGCAAACACATCCCCGAACATGAAATCATGCAAAAGCCGTTGACTGGTCAACGGTCAACGATCAAAGGGGACACGTGGCACGCTGCCGAGCCACCATAGCTCTTCGTTGGCTTACTATGAGCAAATGCATCCCCGAACGTGAAATTACGCAAAAGCCGTTGAATGGTCAACAGTCAACAGTCAAAGGTGACATGGGTCACTCTACCGAGCTGCCAGAGCTCTTCGGTGGCGTACTCCGAGCAAACGCATCCCCGAACGGGAAATTTTGCAAAAATGGTCAACGGTCAATAGTCAAAGGACACGTGTTGTTCTCGCCTTTCCTGACTGTTCGATCTTCCAGATCTCCTAGCCGATCGTGATCGACGGTCCAGATTTTGCCACATCATCGGGTAATTTAATAAATCCTTTATTTAATTATTAAATTAATTTTTTTATTTAAAAATTGTAAAAAATAATTAAAATTCAAAAAAATTGTTTAAAAAATTCTACAAATAATTATTAATTCAGAAAAATATTTTTGAATTCTGAAAAAATACTTATTAATTTAGAATATTTTAATTAAAATTTTTTAAAATTAATTATTAAATTCTGAAAATTGAATAAAAAATTCAAAAATAATTAAAAGTGGAAAACTTAAAAAAAATCTAGAAAAGTCTAAAAATAATTCTGAGTATTTTACAAACTCAGGAAAGCAATGTTACACTCCAAGCGAGCTCTAAACGTCCCCGAGAACGCCGATAAATTCCGTGAGCCATTAAAAACGGGCAAACTACTCCTCAAAGGCTGTGAAACACAGTCTTTGGGAGTGGGGGGCATGTGATATGGCTAAAAATAGAAGTAAATCAGGACCGTTCAAATCGGGCAAGAACCTTAAAGCTCTCAGAGGTAAAACCAACAATTTCACCTGTAAACGGGTCCGAAAATGGGGACTGGATCTTTTCTAAGTCCAATAACCCAAAACGGGTCTATCTCATGGGGTCAGGGTGACAGCCGATTATGAACAAACCCAGAATATTTAAAGAGTTATTCAAATTCATGATTATCTCTAAGAGACGATTGAAATCAAATCTCTTATCAAGAAACAATTTAAACTTTGTTTCTTATCTAAAAACACCGAGACACAGAGATAAATGATTATCTTTAAATTGTCTCTGAAGGCGACTATAAATACCCCTCTACCCCCACCATAAGAAAGGTAATCAGTATTTTTTCCACTGATATGGCTAAAAATAGGATTAAATCGAGACCGTTCAAACCAAGCACAAATCTTAAAACACTCAAGGGTAAAACAGTAATTTCACCTACAAATGGATCCAAAATGGGAATTGGGTCTCTCTACAAAGCCCAATAATCCGAAAACGGATATGTCCTAGTGGGTATGGGTGGCAACCCGTTTCAAACTAGCCCAAATATTTAAAGATTAATTTAAACTCGTAATTATCTCTAAGAGGTGGTTTAAAATGCCCCTCTTATCATTAAATGAGTTTACACTCTACATTGTATCTAAAAGCACCGAGACAGAGAGATAACTGATCATCTCTAAACTATCTCTTAAGGCGACTATAAATACCCCTCTCCCCCCACCATAACATGGTAACCAATATTTTTCTACATAAAAGCTCTTTCATAATCTTTCTGATTACTGACTTGAGTGTCGGAGGGTTCGTCACCGAGATCCATCCCGGTGTATCGAACTTTTATGCAGGTTAACGGCAGCAGTGAGAAACAGTCTGTAACCCATGTTTTTCATTTTGTGTATTTTTGGATGTATTTTTTCGTTTTGGTGTATTTTTCTCTCTTGTATTTTTTTTTCTGAATCGTATATTGGAATTGTTTTCGATATATATTCGTTTTATTTCATTTTTGAGCCCTTTGTGTCTGATTGGTTGTCTTTTTTGTTTTGTTTTTCAATATTTTTTTCTTTCTTTCGTTTTGTTCTTGTCCCTTTTGTTTTTGTTCTTGGGGGTGTGTGTGGTGGTGATTGGACGTTATCCTTTTCCCAATCCTATTGTTTGATCCCTAATAAAATTTACCAAAGCCAAATTAAATCCTCAATCCTATTTGATATCCTATACAAATTGTATCCTATTTTGAAGCCCAATTAAACAAATCCTAGACCACTCCTAATTACCCACAACCCAAATATCCATTAACCCAACTCATATTTCTTAACCCTAATTCCCCTTATATATATATACACTCCCTCACAAACCCTAACCCTAACTCCTTCACACAACCCAGGCCTCCCTCCCTCTCTCTCTCCCCTCCTTGTTTGTGCCGCACACAGCACCCGACGCCATCCTCCGGCCTGCCTTCACCCGAGCCCAGGCCGGCCTCACCCCACAGCCAGGCCGACTCCCCTCTCCCGGCCTGTGTGCAACCCTGGCAACACCCCAACCCTGACAGCCCATCTCCTTCACCCGAGCCCTCACCTTCCCCCTCCTTGGTCATCCCGACCACCTCACACCACCACTCAATCCCTCATCTCTCTCTTTTAGTGTTCTCTTATGGCCGCAAGCCACTATTGTCATCATCCCTCTTGGATCATCTTGCTTTGTGGAGTTTTGTTCGTGTATAAATTTTTCGCTCTAGTTGCTTGGATTCGTTGATTCGCTGATTTTCATTCGTGGGTTTTGCTCGTTACTCTTGGTTTTCTTCGTTCTTCATCTTCGGTTAAGGCAAGTAACTTGTACTCCTGATATGGCTAAAAATAGGGGTTTAATCGAAGCCGTCCAAATTGGGCACGAATCCTGAAGTCCGGGGGCAAGACAGTAATTTCACTTACAAACGGGCCAGAAGTGGGTACTGAGTATCCTCCTCACAGATCCAATAAACTCGCGAACGGATCCACCTCAACTGGGTGCGGGTTTCAATCTGCAACAAACCCGGTCTAGCATGATAGAATTAGGGTTTCTGATTAACATTAATCAACGGCCCTGATTCATATCTATCCTTCCACTGGGGATTGGGGATTACATTCCTTATCTATACACAAGGAATTACATGCCTAATCTGTTCCCTAAGACACCTATAAATACCCCCCACCCATCTCCATTAAGAGGTAATCAATCTTTCACCAGTTTTTGCGCTCCTTCATATTCTCTCAGATTACTGACTTGAGCGTCGGAGGGTGCGTCGCCGGGAACAACCCCGGTGTCTCGCACTTTTTGCAGGTGCACGGTGGGAACAACAATCAAAGCCCGACGGAACAGGTATACAGGTTTTCTATTCAGTTTCCCTAAGAATCCACAAATTCTATCTGTTTGCCCCCACACAAAAATTAGCGGCAACAGATTGGCGCCGTCTGTGGGAAACTAACGAATAGAGACCTCTCCTCTTCCCAGTGAACAGATCTTCTCCAGCCATGCCACCTCGAAAGGTCAGGTCAAGGGGGTCCAACCGAGGACCCAACCCTGATCAGCAGCAAGAAGTACCCCACAACCCCGCTCAACAGCAAGGGCAACTTCCCCCTACAGCGGAAGACTCGCTACAACAGGACCTTCCCCCTCCTGATCAGCCGCAACCAAAGGGTCCTAACCCTCAGAAACATCCTCTTCATCAAGAGCATGTCTCCATCCACAATGCCTCCACGGACTCCATAGCCTCCCATCACCCCCGAGCCTCTGGTCGCCACAATACCGCCCTCAATCGCCAGAAAGATGATGATCTCCGACGCCATCTGGATGAAAAGCGGGCCCGAGAGGGAACCTCCCGCCAACACCATCCGGGCGAGCGGTCTCCCCGCCACCGTTACTACAGGTCCCCCGTCAGGAGAGGGAGGAAAGAGTCCCCCGAGCATTACCGAAGGAGGCACTCCCCCGCGGGTCGGCAACAGCCCCGGAACAATGAGGCACCAATAACCCGTGCCGAGTTCCAGCAGTTCCAAGCGACCGTCCTGCAGGCTCTCAACCTCCGTCAAAACCCTAATGAGCCGAAGGCCCCATCATCTCCTCCAGTCCGAAGCCCTCGCCGATCTCCTCATCCGGTCCGAAGCCCTCGCCGACGGTCCCCATCCCCTCGTCCTGCTCCTAGCAACTCCCGACGTACCCCAAGTCCTCGTCGCTCCCGAAGTTACCATCGCCGTAGCCCTCGCTCTCCCTCATACGAAGACGAGTCTAGGGGCTCGGCTGATTACCGTCGGAGGGATGACACCATGTACCGTCGTCTCCATGAAGTAGAGAGGCGCCTGGGCCAGATAGACCGAGAAGAGGAGCTTAGGGGGAGGACCCTACGTCCTAGCCGACCCCCTTTCTCCCGAACTATAGTGGATGCACCTGTGCCGTTCGGTTTCAAACCTCCCCAATTTGAGACTTACACCGGGGAGACCGATCCAGTCGATCACATCGAAAGCTTTAAGACTTTGATGCTCCTCCATCAAGCTTCTGATGCCCTCCTCTGCAAAATCTTCCCCGCAACTCTCAAGGGACCAGCTCGAGAGTGGTATTCTCGCCTCGCCCCCTCCTCAATATTCTCCTTCGAGCAGTTCGAAACCCTCTTCGTCACACATTTCGTAAGCAGCCGCAGAGCTGAGAAAACCAGCATCTCCCTATTGCACCTCCACCAATAGAAGGGGGAGAAACTGAGAGACTATGTGAAGAGGTTCACAGCTGAAGCCAGAACCATAGCATCCCTCGACCAATTGGTCGCTACGGCAGCATTTCAATCTAATGTCCTCAATCCCAACCTCCGCTCCTCCCTCGCCAAAAAGCCTCCACAGGACTTTTCCGACCTTCTCCTTCGCAGCGAAAAGTACATCCGGGCCGAAGAGGCCGAGAATCAACCCAACTGGGAGGGGTCTTCCTCCGAGTTCAAGAGAAAAGGAACAGAAGAAGAAGGAGCTAAGAAGCTCCAGAAGGATAATGCCGGCCAGCGCCGACCTCCCCTCAGATTCGAGAAGTTCACTCCCCTCACCACAAACGTCTCAACTATTCTGATGGAAGTCGAAAAGGAGGGGATCTTACCTCCAGCTCCGAGGATGAACACCCCCGCCAAGAGGAGGGATAAAGAAAAATGGTGCCGTTATCACCGGGACCATGGGCATGACACCAACGATTGCCGTGCTCTGAAGAACGAGATCGAAGCCCTTATCCAAAGGGGGCAGCTGACGAAGTTTGTAAGAAAGGACCGAGCCGAACTTCCTCAACAGCCTCGGGGGGCTAACAAGCGTCCAGAACGAGAAGAGACGCCAGACTTTGAGGAAGAGCGAGTCCTCCACCTCATCCATGGGGGTCCAATGGGGGGCTCCTCGAACTCCTCTCGGAAAGCATTTATAAGAGAAGTCAACTCAGTCCGAGCCACCCCTCCTCCCAAAGGCCTCGAGTGCCAGTCACTTTCTCTGACGAAGATCTTGAGGGTGTCCGCACCCCTCATTGTGATGCACTCGTCATCAGTCTCCACATGGCCAACTTCAAAGTGGAGAGGATCTTGGTAGACAACGGTAGCTCCGTCAACATTCTCTTCCTCGACGCTTTTAAAGGCCTAAAGCTCTCGCGGGACAGACTCAAGCCCGCCGGTTACATGCTCCACGGGTTCACGGGAGTGCCAGTGTCTATTGAAGGGGTGATTACCCTCGATGTAACCGCTGGCAAAACTCCTACTACCCGAACGGAGTCGATGGACTTCATGGTCGTAGATGTCCCAGCAGCCTATAATGTCATTTTGGGTCGGCCCGGTCTGGCCGCCCTTGAAGCCGTCCCTTCTGCCTATCATCTCAAGATGAAATTTCCCACTCGGGCCGGAGTAGGAGAAGTAAGGGGCAATCAGGAGCAGGCCCGCAAGTGTTATATGTCCTCTACCCTCGGACCCGTCCTCTCCTTAGAAACACTGGAAATCCCCCAAGATGCCGCTCGGCCGACTTCCGAGCCGGTGGACGAACTGGAGGAGGTACTCTTCTCTGAGCAGCAGCCGACCCACAAGTTCTTTGTTAGCAAGACCCTCCCGTCCGCCTTATACTCAGATATTGTAAAATGCATCCGAACCAATCAAGACCTCTTCGCATGGTCAGCAGCAGATATGCCCGGTATCTCCGAAGAACTCTTGGTCCACCGCCTGAGCGTTGATCTGGGGTCCAAACCGGTTCAGCAGAAGAGGCGCAAGTTCGCCCCCGAGCGTCAGCTCGCTATCAAAGAGGAGGTGGACAAGCTGTTGAAGGCCCGATTCATACAGGAGGTAAACTACCCTGAGTGGTTGTCAAACGTAGTAATGGTAAAGAAGTCCAACGGAACTTGGAGGATTTGTATTGATTTCACCGACCTCAACAAGGCCTGCCCCAAAGATCCCTTCCCTCTGCCGAGTATCGACACTCTGATTGACGCAACCTCGGGACATGAGCTCCTCAGCTTCATGGATGCTTTCTCAGGTTACAATCAGATAAGAATGTTCCCCCCGGATATCCCGAAGACCTCTTTCGTGACCGACCAGGGGCTCTATTGCTATAGAGTCATGCCATTAGGCCTAAAGAATGCAGGGGCGACATACCAACGCCTCGTCAACAAGGTTTTCCAGGCCCAGATCGGCCGGAACATGGAAGTGTACGTCGATGACATGCTTGTGAAAAGCATCCGAGGTGTTGATCATGTGGCTGACCTCCAAGAAGCATTTGACGTTTTGAGAAAGCACAATATGAGGCTCAACCCGAACAAGTGTGCATTCGGCGTCTCATCAGGGAAGTTCCTCGGCTTCATGGTTAGCCAGCGAGGAATTGAAGCAAATCCGGAGAAGATCAAGGCCATATTGGACATGGCCCCTCCTAGAAATGTCAAGGAAGTCCAGAGGTTGACTGGTCGCCTAGCCGCCATAGGGCGCTTTCTGTCGAAGTCCGGGGAGAAGTGCCTCCCGTTCTTCAAAGCCCTCAGGGGGGCTAAAGGATTTGAGTGGGGGCAGCAGCAACAAGACTCCTTCGACCAGCTTAAAGCTTACCTCGTCAATCCACCTCTTCTCAGCAAGCCCATACCTGGCGAACCGCTCTACCTCTACCTGGCAGCTTCCGAACAGACGCTTAGTGCAGTCTTAGTCAGAGAAGAAGAAAAGGCTCAGAAGCCTATCTACTACGTCAGCAAAGTGCTTCGCGACGCCGAGCTCTGGTACCCGAAAATTGAGAAAATGGCCTATGCCCTGGTAATGGCCGCGAGAAAGCTTCGCCCCTACTTTCAGTCCCATTCGGTGGTCGTTCTTACCGACCAGCCACTGAAACAGGTGCTTCACAAGCCCGAGACCTTCGGTCGCCTTATGAAGTGGTCGATCGAGCTGAGCCAACATGATATAACTTATCAGCCTCGGACCGCGATCAAGGCACAGGCACTAGCCGAATTCATAGTTGAAACTACTATCCCAGAGTCCAGCCAAACAGTGAAGGGACCACCCGTCTGGTCGGTCTATGTCGACGGATCCTCTTGCAACGAGGGAAGCGGGGCAGGGGTCATCCTGGCAGGTCCAGATGACTTTCTCCTCCAATACTCCCTCCGTATAAACTTCAAAGCCTCGAACAACGAAGCTGAATACGAGGCGCTCATAGCCGGCCTTGGAATGGCCCAAAATGTAGGGGCACAATGCCTGCGGATCTTCAGCGACTCTCAGTTGGTCGTCAATCAGGTCCTCGGCGAGTATGAAGCCCGCGATGACAGGATGGTTAAATACTTGGCTAAAGTCAAAAGTCTCATGGCACTGTTTGAAGAGGCCCTCATCCAAAGAATCCCCAGAGAAGAAAATGCTCAGGCCGATGCCCTATCCAAATTAGCCTCCTCTTCCCTTCAAGGCCTCGAACAGACTGTCTTGATAGAAGTCCTCCTGAAGCCGAGCATAGAGGACGATGCACTTGACTCCGTTGAAGCATTGCCTGTCCTCCTCGAAGACAATTGGATGAAACTCCTCGTCGAATTTCTAAGAGACGGACTCCTCCCCCAGGATCCGAAGGAAGCACGAAGAATAAGAGTCCGAGCCGAGCGTTATACATTAATCGAAGGCATCCTATATAAATGCTCCTTCACCCAGGTAGACGGTCGGCCCTACCTAAGGTGCCTCTCCCCCGGGCAAGCCGACTACGCCCTGCAAGAACTTCATGAGGGCATCGGCGGGGCCCATTCCGGCTCCAGAGCCCTAGTGCGCAAAGTGTTGAATTACGGGTATTACTGGCCCACTCTCCTACGGGACGCCGAACGACACGTTCGGCAATGCAGCTCCTGTCAGAAATATTCCGACATCCGACGCCTTCCACAAGCACCACTCACCTCCCTATCAAGTCCGATCCCCTTCGCAATGTGGGGAATGGATTTACTGGGGCCATTTCCGCCAGCTCCCGGACAGTTAAAGTTCCTAGTCATGGCAGTCGACTATTTCTCGAAATGGATAGAGGCCGAGCCCCTAGCTACAATCACCGAGCATAGGGTCGTTCAATTCTTCTGGAAAAGTGTGATCTACCGATTCGGCGTTCCCCGGGTCATAGTCACAGATAATGGAACACAGTTCACTGGGGCTGCCTTCCGAGCCTTATGTGAGGACCTCGCTATACAACACCGCTTCTCCTCCGTCTCTCATCCTCAGTCAAATAGCCAGGCCGAAAATGCCAACCGACAGATCCTCTCAGGCATCAAGAAGAGACTAGACAAGTGTTCCAAGGACTTGTGGGTTGATCAGCTGCCCAACGTGCTGTGGAACTACCGCACCACAAAGCGGACCCCAACAGGCGAGAGCCCGTTCAATCTCACCTACGGGTCCGAGGCCATCATTCCCCTAGAAGTCGGAATACCCTCTCCTCGTTTGATAGCTTTTGAAGAAGAGCAGAACGCTAGAGAGCTCAGAGCAAGTCTAGACTTGATAGACGAAATCCGAGAAAGAGCTGCCATACGGTAACAAAGCTACCGAAGAAGGATTGAGCAAGCATACAACAAAAGAGTCCGTCCAACGGACCTCAAAGAAGGGGACCTAGTCCTCCGAAAATTGGCCATCTCGTTCCCCGGACAGAATAGCAAATTGGCCCCCAATTGGGAGGGACCCTACAAGATCTCAAAAGTGATCCGCCCCGGCGCATATAGACTAGAAGACCTCGAAGGCAGGGAAATTCCCAGGACTTGGAATGCCGACCATCTCTTAAAATACCAAGAGAGAGCAACGACGCCTCTCTAAGTAATTCGAGATGTCGAACCGTTCCTTTCCTGTTACTTGTAGTAATTTTCTTTTATTTTTCATTGTAATAACGGCTGGCAACTTTAGAAGTAGCCGACCATTGGATATTAATAAACAAAGTTTCTTTTCATATCTTCGCTATTATTACATCTCTCTGCCTTAAACTAATCTCACGATGGTTCGGAGTCCAGCACTCGGCTCGATTCTTCTTCCTCGACTCGCCCCTTCTTCCTCGACTCGCCCATAGACGAGCCAGGAGTAGATCGCCGTTCGGAATTGCTCCCGCAGCCGTTGAATGGTTCAGAGTCCAACACTTGGCTCGATTCTGCTTCGCAGGTTCGTTCCTAAGCGATCTAGAAGTAGTTCACCATTCGGAACTGCTCCCACAACCCTTAAACTAATCTCACGATGGTTCGGAGTCCAGCACTCGGCTCGACTCTTCTTCCTCGGCTCGACCATAGACGAGCCAGGAGTAGATCGCCGTTCGGAATTGCTCCCGCAGCCGTTGAATGGTTCGGAGTCCAACACTTGGCTCGATTCTACTTCGCAAGTTCGCTCCTAAGCGATCTAGAAGTAGCTCGCCATTCGGAACTGCTCCCACAACCCTTAAACTAATCTCACGATGGTTCGGAGTCCAGCACTCGGCTCGACTCTTCTTCCTCGGCTCGACCATAGACGAGCCAGGAGTAGATCGCAGTTCGGAATTGCTCCCGCAGCCATTGAATGGTTCGGAGTCCAACACTTGGCTCGATTCTGCTTCGCAAGTTCGTTCCTAAGCGATCTAGAAGTAGCTCACGATGGTTCGGAGTCCAGCACTCGGCTCGACTCTTCTTCCTCGGCTCGCCCATAGACGAGCCAGGAGTAGATCGCCGTTCGGAATTGCTCCCGCAGCCGTTGAATGGTTCGGAGTCCAACACTTGGCTCGATTCTACTTCGCAAGTTCGCTCCTAAGCGATCTAGAAGTAGCTCGCCATTCAGAACTGCTCCCACAACCCTTAAACTAATCTCACGATGGTTCGGAGTCCAGCACTCGGCTCGACTCTTCTTCCTCGGCTCGCCCATAGACGAGCCAGGAGTAGATCGCCGTTCGGAATTGCTCACGCAGCCGTTGAATGGTTCGGAGTCCAACACTTGGCTCGATTCTACTTTGCAAGTTCGCTCCTAAGCGATCTAGAAGTAGCTCGCCATTCGGAACTGCTACCACAACCCTTAAACTAATTTCACGATGGTTCGGAGTCCAGCACTCGGCTCGACTCTTCTTCCTCGGCTCGCCCATAGACGAGCCAGGAGTAGATCGCTGTTCGGAATTGCTCCCGCAGCCGTTGAATGGTTCGGAGTCCAACACTTGGCTCGATTCTACTTCGCAAGTTCGCTCCTAAGCGATCTAGAAGTAGCTCGCCATTCGGAACTGCTCCCACAACCCTTAAACTAATCTCACGATGGTTCGGAGTCCAGCACTCGGCTCGACTCTTCTTCCTCGGCTCGCCCATAGACGAGCCAGGAGTAGATCACCGTTCGAAATTGCTCCCCGCAGCCGTTGAATGGTTCGGAGTCCAACACTTGGCTCGATTCTGCTTCGCAAGTTTGCTCCCAAGCGATCTAGAAGTAGTTCGCCATTCGGAACTGCTCCCACAACCCTTAAACTGAAATCACGATGGTTCGGAGTCCAGCACTTGGCTCGACTCTTCTTCCTCGGCTCGCCCGTAGACGAGCCAGGAGTAGATCGCCGTTCGAAATTGCTCCCACAGCCGTTGAATGGTTCGGAGTCCAACACTTGGCTCGACTCTACTTCGCAAGTTCGCTCCTAAGCGAGCTAGAAGTAGCTCGCCATTCGGAATTGCTCCCACAACCTTAAACTAACCTAACGATGGTCAGGGTCCTATGGCTCGACTTTACCTCACCGGCTCGTCCCCAAACGGGCCGGGGTAAGATGGCCACTCTGACCTGCCCCCACGACTGTCGAGCCGAGGTGACGAGGTACCGACCCTCGTATATGGCGAAAAAACCTTCCGAGGCGAAACCACCGTCAGATCATCTCAGAAAGTGTGCTAGGGCATGATGAGTGGTTCTAATTCAGCCACGTGTCCACAAAACAACAAAATAGCATTTTCTTGGGAACTGGACCCGCCTCAAGATTCGCGCAACCATCTAACGGCTCTGATCGCTTCACTTCGCTCAGCAAAAGTCACTCCGGTCATCAAGCTACGATCAGGCCGCGCGGCCACGGCCCAGAAACAGCCGCACCTTAGCGACTGAACCGAGCCACACCTGAAGGGGCCAAGGTGCTCGACGAAACGAACACCTGCCTCGCGGTTCATTTCGAGCCTACCCTAGCTAGCGCAGTTACAACACAATGAGAAGACAATAGAAAACAGATCGGATAAATTAACTCCAGTTTTATTAAAAACTTAGACAAAATTACAAAAAGATTACAACAAAAAGAGTTCGAAAAACAGTCCGAAGGACGGTTCTAAAGACATCCGAGGATAAGGCACGGCCTGTTTACTGCCTCCGAGGAAGAGGGACACTCCGGTTCAGCGATACCTTGGGTCGGCGCTTCTTGACCCCCGAGCTCGTCTCCAGACCAACGAATCGAGACGCCTCCTCGCCGCTGACCCTGACAGTCGCTCCAACCGAAGCACCACTTGAAGACACCGCTACGCCACTTTGGGCGTCGACTGCTGACCTGCCTACGATAGGAGTCCGCCTCGCCGCTTGATAGAACGTGATCCCCCGCTCAATCTCTTCGCGAGTGCACGAGGTGCTCCGGACGTTAGCCCTCACCGGCTGAGGCTTGAGCCGAGCAACCTCTTCCTCCAGTTCGACGATCCGATCCTTCAATGTGTCATCCTTTACTATCACTTTAAACCGAGGAAGTTGTAATACGGATATTACCGTGTATAAATTATTATTTTATTATTATTTTGTTTTAATTCCAAAATTAGAATATTTTGGTGATTTTCACCCGGTTTGTCCATAGACATTATCTGTATCCAGATATCGGTCAGTATACATCCGTATTGTATCAAATTGATACTGTGATCTTTTGAACTGATAATAAAATTTATTTTATTATTATTTCCAAGATTTAATTATTTTTATACGGATTATGCAAAGATTTTCCGGTATACGGACATATATGCGCACGTACGAGTAGTGTGTCGATTAGTGCATTATACGAATTATGTGTTGTGTATTTTGGACAACACTTATTTTGCTATGACAAAACCTAGTAGGGATGGTTAAGGGTTTGATTAGGAGGATTAACCTAGGTTAAGTATACATGAGAAGGTTAAGAAAAACCCTTCTAGAAACCCTCATATAACACCTCCCCCCACATATCACCTCCCTCCACCTCACCCCTACCTCTCCTAGGGTATGGCCGGCCCACCCTTTGTGGGATGGTTTTTGTGCAATTGTGTGGGTGCACATTGCAAATATCCACCCTTCTCTCCACCTATAAATACCCCCTCCTTCTCCTCCTTCTCTCATTTTAGAAAGATCAAAAAGAAAGAAAGAAAGAAAGGAAAAGAAAGAGAGATCACCATGCTAACTTGAGAGTTTTATTTGTAGGTTTTGTTAGGTGTTCTTAGAAGCTTTCTAAAAAGCTAGGGGAAAGAGAAGGTTAGCAAGCTAGTCCTTCCAAAAAGGCTAAGGTGGGGGTTCTCCATTTGATTCTTTGATTGTTTGTTTGTTTGTTGTTTGTTTGTTTTGTTGTTTGACTTCTCCTTCTACCTTCTTGTTTTGTTTTGTTTTTGGGTTTGTTCTTGTGAATGGGTGTGTGAATGTTGTGATAAATAAAAGAAAGAAAGTAGTAGTAGTAACTACTAAAACATATAAAGATCAAACCTTTATTATTGTAGTTGTTGTTCGATGTATGATTGTGGACTAAAAAGACATATTGCATATGACTTGAACATACAACCGATTGAGGGTTGTAGGACTTGTAGGAATTGGCATATGAACATTTTACAACCATTGTGGGTTGTAGGACCTTGATTGAACATTGGACTGATAATAATAAGTATATGTTTATTGTAATAAAAAGATCTTTTGTTAACCACTAGTTGTAGAAAATTAAAAAGATCTTTCTTTTTACTAAACACTAGTTGTAGATTAAAAAAGATCTTTTCTTTTTATTGATCACTAGTTGTAGGTTAAAAAGATCTTCTCTTTTTATTAATCACTAGTTGTAGCTATTAAAAAGATCTTTTTTTTTAATCACTAGTTGTAGATTAAAAAGATCTTCTCTTTTTATTAATCACTAGTTGTAGCTATTAAAAAGATCTTTTCTTTTAATCACTAGTTGTAGATTAAAAAGATCTTCTCTTTTTATTAATCACTAGTTGTAGCTATTAAAAAGATCTTTTCTTTTTAATCACTAGTTATAGAAATGATAAAAAGAGATTTTTCTTTTATATTTACTAGTTGTAAAGTAAAATAAAATAAAAATGATCTTTTCTTTATCACTAGTAATAATAAAGACTAGTAAGCAACTAAGTAGTAGCATGCTAAAATATAAAGTAGTAGTATGTGATTAAATGAGGTAGTAGTAGCATGTTGATTTAATAAAGTAGTAACAGTATGTTGATTAATAAGGTAGTAGTAGTAGTAGTGAGTTGTATGTTGTGATTTTGATGAGAATAAAGTAGTAGTATGTAGTAAGTAATTATAGATATTTTATGTCCACAAAGTAGTAGTAGTAGTAAGTTGTATGTTGGGTTCTTGATGAGAATGAAGTAGTAGTAGTAGTAGATAATTGTGTGTTATGCTTTGATTAAAATAGGAGTAGTAGTAGTAGTAAAATGTTGTAAGATCACTTCTAAAAATATTTAGAAGCAATATTCATGCTTCAAATGTTGTAGGATCACTTCTAAAAATATTTAGAAGTAATATTCATGCTTCAAATGTTGTAGGATCACTTCTAAAAATATTTAGAAGCAATATTCATGCTTCAAATATTGTAGGATGCCTAATAAAAATATCCTACCATATTTTCATGCTTAGTTAGTTGTAGGATTGTTTCTAAAAATATCCTACCATGCTTTATGTTTAGAATGTTGTAGGATTGTTTCTATAAATATCCTATCATGCTTTTATACTTGAAATGTTGTAGGATGATTTCTAAAGATATCCTACCATGCTTTATGTTTAGAATGTTGTAGGATTCACTCTAAAAATATCTAGCATACTTATGATGCTTAGAATGTTGGAGGAGTAATTCTAAAATTGCCTATCATATGTAGGAATGACATATATGTTGTAGGTTTCTTTCTAAGATTACTTATCATATTTTTAAGCTTAAAATGTTGTAGTATGCCTCCTAAAATTAACCATCATGTTTTAGGAATGCTATTTCATGTTAGAATGTTGTAGGACAAATTCTAAAGTTCCTACCATGTTAGATTAGCCTATTTGTGCTTAGGATGTTGTAGGATTAATTCTAAAATTCCTACAATGCTTAGATTATTCTATTTGTGCTTAGAATGTTGTAGGAAGCAATCTAAGAGTTTCCTACCATGTTTAGATCAATTGTGCCTAGAATGTGGTAGGATCTGTTGCCGCTAAATTTGGTGTGGGGGCAAACAGACAGAACTTGTGGATTCTTAGGGAAACTGAATAGGGAACCTGTGTACCTGTTCCGTCGGGCGTCGATCGTCGTTCCTGCCGTGCACCTGCAAAAAGTGCGAGACACCGGGGTTGTTCCCGGCGACGCACCCTCCGACGCTCTAGTCAGTAATCTGGCAGACTATGAAAGAGCGCAAAAACTGGTGAAAGATTGATTACCTCTTAATGGAGATGGATGGGGGGTATTTATAGGCGTCTCAGGGAACAGTTTAGGAATGTAATCCCCGTGATCTGATAGGGAATATTCCCCTCTTCAACAGATTAGGAATGTAATCTGATAAGGTATATTCCCCGTAATCAGATAAGGAATTTAATCCCCAAATCCCAGTGAATAGATAGATGTATATCAGGGCCGTTGATCGTGATCAATCAGGGACCTTGATTCTATCTTGTTGGATTGGGTACTCAGCGGGTTGAAACCCGCACCCTCTTGCTGGTGGATCCATTCGTGTGTTATTGGGTCCTAGGAGGGAAGACCCAGTATCCTTTTTGGTCCTTCTTGTAGGCGAAATTACCGTTTTGCCCCCAGGTCTCAAGATTCACGTCCGATTTGGACGGTTCCGATTAAACCCCGTTTTTAGCCATATCACGAGCCCCCCACTCCTAAAGGCTAAATTTGGTCGGCCTTTGAGGAGTAGTTTAGCTATTTTTGATGGCTAGTGGAGGTGTATCGGAGTTCAAATGAAGGGTTTGCGAATCTTGAGGGAGGTAGAATGGTAATTCCTTATGATCGGGCCGTGTTCATGTGTGAATATCTTCTCGGCTTCGTAATCTCTCGGTTAGCAGTTCTGTCGTTTCCCTCTGTCGGGAGTTGCGTTTACCGGTGCCTCAACTCCGACCCTTCCCCGAGCTCGACGACCAGGATACCGAGGTCGGAGATCGGTTCGGCAATTCTTTCCGATGGGGAGAGGGACCTCGGCGTGGTCGCGAGCCTGGAGAGGGGGCTCGCCGAAGTCCGAGGGCCAGATTTCCCATGTGCAGGGGGTCGGAACCAAGGGCGTCTGTCGGTCAATGTCGACCTTAGGCTTATAACACGGTCGGTGGCAAGAACGCTCGGAGCTGGCGCCGAACTCAAGCCCGTAATACGGTCGGTGGCAAGAACGCTCGGAGCGGGTGCCGTGGCTTGAGACTTGGAAATTTTTTGGAGATCTTGATTGCCGAACTCAAGCTCGTAATACGGTCGGTGGCAAGAACGCTCGGAGCGGGTGCCGAACTCGAGCCCGTAATATGGTCGGTGGCAAGAACGCTCGGAGCGGGTGCCGAACTCAAGCCCGTAATACGGTCGGTGTCAAGAACGCTCGGCAGCTGGTGCCGAGGCTTGAGACTTGGAAATTTGTTGGAGGTCTTGACTGCCGAACTCAAGCCCATAATACGGTCGGTGGCAAGAACGCTCGGAGCGGGTGCCGAACTCAAGCCCGTAATACGGTCGGTGTCAAGAACACTCGGCAGCTGGTGCCAAGGCCTGAGACTTGGAAATTTGTTGGAGGTCTTGACTGCCGAACTCAAGCCCGTAATACGGTCGGTGGCAAGAACGCTCGGAGCGGGTGCCGAACTCAAGCCCGTAATACGGTCGGTGTCAAGAACGCTCGGCAGCTGGTGCCGAGGCCTGAGACTTGGAAATTTGTTGGAGGTCTTGACTGCCGAACTCAAGCCCATAATACGGTCGGTGGCAAGAACGCTCGGAGTGGGTGCCGAACTCAAGCCCGTAATACGGTCGGTGTCAAGAATGCTCGGCAGCTGGTGCCGAGGCCTGAGACTTGGAAATTTGTTGGAGGTCTTGACTGCCGAACTCAAGCCCGTAATACGGTCGGTGGCAAGAACGCTCGGAGCGGGTGCCGAACTCAAGCCCGTAATACGGTCGGTGTCAAGAACGCTCGGCAGCTGGTGCCGAGGCCTGAGACTTGGAAATTTGTTGGAGGTCTTGACTGCCGAACTCAAGCCCGTAATACGGTCGGTGGCAAGAATGCTCGGAGCGGGTGCCGAGGCCTGAGACTTGGAAATTTGTTGGAGGTCTTGACTGCCGAACTCAAGCCCGTAATACGGTCGGTGGCAAGAACGCTCGGAGCGGGTGCCGAACTCAAGCCCGTAATATGGTCGGCGTCAAGAACGCTCGGCAGCTGGTGCCGAGGCCTGAGACTTGTTGACTTCGTCAAAGCGGAGGAAGTTGAAAGAGTTTTTGCTTTCTTCGAAAAAGTTTTGGGAATCTGCCGAACCCACGTCCGTAACGCGGTCCGTGTCAAGAGCGCTCGGCAGTTGGTGCCGAGGCTTGAGATTAAACGGTTCTGACGGATGTGATGGCCCCTGGGTTTCTGACAGATGTGACGTCCATTAACGCTGCGTCCCCTGGGCTTCTGCTGACGTGACTGTCATTAATGCTGCGTCCCCTGGGCTTCTGCTGACGTGACTGTCATTAATGAGCCGTTTGGGCAGGCGTGGCAAACAAGGCGACGGTTGGGGTCGCCTTTTGTCGCTTTGTGGAGGTGGGCCTGTGGTAAAAGCCCATTAGCCTCGATTGACGCGCTGGCTCTATATAAAACCCCCACCCCCTCTTCATTTTTCACTTTCCCACTCTTCGCTCTGTTGTTTTTGCTTGAATTTGCTAGAGCTCCAGGTGATCGCTGACCTTTTTCCGGCGAGCTTTCCGACGACATCTCCGTTCAAGGTAACTTATATTTTAGTTCCTAAACATGTCTGTTTCCATCTCTTCTTCTTCGTCCGAGCCCTCCCTTGAAATCGCCGAAGCTCCGAGTTCTAGCCGACCTCACAAAAGCAAGGAGGTGTTCGGCGAAGATTCTGTCGTGGTGGAGCCGAAGCGCATGCCGGAGTTCGGCAGATTACCGGGGCCGCTGACTGGGCTTCACAGGGTTCGGGAACTTCCGGAGGAGGATGCCGAACGCATTGTGTATGGGAGGGCCCGGTCGTTCGAGGAGAATGCGGCGAGGGAGACGACAGAGGCCGACGAGACGGTGTCGATCCTCAGCGAAGAGGACTTGGGAGTGATCCGGGGTTGCTTTCAGATCCTGGAGGAGTACGAGCTTATGTTGCCGGGCCCTGGGATTAGGGCCAACTCGCCGTTGCCGGTGACCGTGTGTTGCTGGCCGGTCGACGCCTTTATCGCCGGGGCTCGACTGCCTCTCCATCCGTTCGCGGTTGCTGTATTAAGGTGGGTCGGGGTCAGCCCCATCCAACTTATGCTGAACGCATGGAGAGTGATAAACGGCTTCGTACTTCAATGCCAAGCCGCTGGGATTCAGCCGGAGCTGAACGTGCTTCGGACCATCTACCAGCCACATCAAGGGAACAGGTCGGCGTACCGGTACTATTTGACTCTGAGGCACGGAGGTCGGCTCGTCGTGTGCCCTGATTCCATCAAGTACTGGCGCGAGAAGTACCTTTTGGTACGTAGTCTGGAGGCCTGGCCCATTCCTGTTAGCTGGGTGGAGGGTGTGCCGAAGAAGGTGAAGGCGCTACCGACACTTCGGCCCGAAGAGGAGGAGGCTGTACGGGTACTCCTGGGTCGGCCGAAGCTTGACTGGAAGGATCTGACCGAGGACGTCCTGTTTAAGGGAGGGCTCGTTCATGCCGATCCCAGTACGCGGCTTCCTCTATTTATTATTGTTGTTTTACTTCTTGCGCTTCATTCTTCATGGTTTGTTCCGAACTAATCAACTTGTCTTATGGTGCAGAGTCTATGGATTATCAGGCAGTGTTGGCGCTGAGGGCAGGCCTCGCCAACAAAGCACCGAAGAAGAGGAAGAGGGTGGTCTCCAAGCTGTCCGCGGCGAAGGCTCCGAAGGCTACCGTGGTGGCTGAAGAGGTAGAGATCCTGGAGAGCCCTGTTCCTGAGGGCGAGGTCACTTCGTCGTCGACCAGGGTCGGCGAATTTCCCATTGCCGTGGCCCTCACTATGGCGATGCCGCCGCTGACGAAGGCGGCCGAGGAGCTTCTGACCGAGGCTCACAAAAGGATCCATGTCCCGGACTGGCAGGTTCGGAAGCACGACGGGTTCCTTGGCAATTCTTTGGCGAGCATGGAGGCCATCAAGCACCTCGCCACGCCGAAGGATCGGGCGGCCATGGAGGCCGGACGGGAGGGAGACGACGTCATCGAGATAGCGCGCTCGGCGGTGTCGGTGAGTGTTGGATCTGTTCCCCCCCTTTTGATGCCGAACTTCTTAAGTTGTAATTTTTGTGAATTCCTTGCATTCTAATCGCAGATTGTCGTTCACTTCGGGCATCTTACCGAGAGGTTGGCGGCCCAGGAGAAGGAGATGAAGAAGGAGAACGACCAAGCTCGGAAGGAGAAGGCCCAGATCCGGAACGAGCTCGACAAGCTCGAACTGAATTTCGAGGCGAAGTCGGCGAGGGTCGCCTACCTCGAGGACAGGGTTGCGACGTTGGAGGAGAACCTTCGTCAGCAAAAGGATGAGGCGGCAAAGCAGTTGGCGGAGGCTGCCGAGGCCAAAGCGGCGGCGGTGAAGCAGGCGGAGGATGCGACCTTGGAGAAGGCGCAAGGCTTCCTCGCCCAGAATATGGCCAAGGCCTTCGCCGACGCTATCGCCCGGGTGACGGAGGCATACCCCCACGTGGACTGCTCGGGCTGGAGGCTGTTCCCGAGGCACGTTGAAGGCTTCGACCCCGAATCGGAGGGAGAGGAAGAAGAAGAGGAGGAGAGGGGCGACGACGATCCTGTGGCGGATCCCCCCGTCGGTGCTCAGGGGTCGGTGGTTACCCCATTGGCGACGGTGGCCCCTTCGGAAGTGTCGTCCCCGACCCCCGCCCGCCGCCCCGGGAAAGAGGTCGAGCCCTGACTCCGTTTTGTTGTTTCCTCTTTTTTTTTGTTTTTGACGTGTAATGCCTAATAGCGGACTGGCCACCGCTACCCCTTTTTCCTTTTGAAATGAATGAAAAACACAACTTTTTGGGCTCGGTCTCGTGCTTTTGTCCGTTGGCTGTCGAACGCTCGAGCATTTGTTCGAAAGAACTCCCGAGGTCCGGGACTTAGACGACGTCTGAATTTTTGTTGCTTGTTTGCGTTTTCTTTTCAGCTCGCGGTGGTAACTTGTGACGTCGAGCACCCTTGCTCGGATAGTAGGGTTGGGACCGAAGTTGGTTTGAAGGCGACGAGGCTGTGCTTGGCGAAGTGTCGAGAGCGGCTTTTCGAAGTCGAGCTCGGATTGCGCCGAGCCGAGGAAGAGCGGGGCCAGCTTCAGCTCATACTTGGTCAGCGAGATCTCGACATCCAGCGCTTGGAGGGCAGGATTGCCGAGATGACCACCTCAGGAGGGGAAGATGGTTCGCCGGTTGCCTTTACCAAGGGGCTTCGGACCAAGTGTTTTCGCCATACTTTGTCGAAGGTGACGGCGGAGAGGGACGGCTTGCTCTCGGAGATCCATCATCTACGAACCGGGGAGGCGGGGCTTCGGACTGAGGGAGAAGCGTTAGCCTCGACGGTGGCCAAGTTGACTACCGAGCGGGATGAGCTTACTGCCGAGGTCGATGTGTTAAAGAGGGCCACGGTGGACAGGGGCATCGAGGTTACCCATCTTCGTCGTCTCGTGGCGAATCGCTCGGATGCCCGGAGTTCCGCAACGCCGCCTCGCTTCAGGGGTCGACGTCGGGGACGACTCGCTGCGAGACCGGCTCTCAGAACTGGAGGCGGAGGTAGCTCGGCTCAGACCACGTTCGGGACCAATCAATGTCAGGAGCACTTCATGTACTCGTGCGGAGAGCGACCGCGGCATTTCATTTTACGAGATGGCGACCCGTCCTCCCCTCGGCCATCCAAGCCCGGGAGATGCGCAGAGTTCCGTGGCCATTTCGTCGAGCGGCGCATCCGTCGGCGTGGCTGCCAGAAGCAGTGCCGAGGACACGTCCCAACTTGCTGGCCTGGGATCGGGCTCCGGAGGCAAACGTCACCGACCTCAAGTGTCCTTGAAGAGGAGCATCCCTGCGCCTCGGAAGCGTTGATGGCTCGGAGTTCGGTGTCTTGTGATTTTTGCTTTTCAGCTCCTTGTAATCTTTAGTATCTTGTAATGTTGATGTATGTAAAGGTTGCCTTTTAAATAAAATTGGAATCGATTTAATCGTTGCCGTATCGTAGTTGCCCAATTTTCGCTCTAGTCGTGGAGTTGTGGAATCGAGGTTTGAGACTTGGCATTTTTTGACTGATCTTGACTACCGAACTTAGGCCCGTAATACGGTCGGTGGCAAGAACGTTCGGAGCGGGCGCCGAACTCAAGCCCGTAATACGGTCGGTGTCAAGAACGCTCGGCAGCTGGTGCCGAGGCTTGAGACTTGGAAATTTTTTTGGGGATCCTGACTGCCGAACTCAAGCCCGTCATACGGTCGGAGGCAAGAACGTTCAGAGCGGGTGCCGAACTTACGCCCGCGATGCGGTCGGTGTCAAGAATGTTCGGCAACCAAGTGTTGGAGTCGGACCATTCAACGGCTGGGGGAGCAATCCCGAATGTCGAACTACTCCTAGTTTGCTTAGGAAAGAACCTGCAAAGTAGAGTCGAGCCAAATATTGGACTCCGGAACCATTGTTAGATTAGGAGGTGTAGGAGCAATTCCGAATGGCGAATCACTTCTAGCTCGCTTGGTAGCGAACTTGCGAAGTGGAATCGAACCAAGTGTTTGACTCCGTATCATTCAATGGCTGTGGGAGCAATTCCGAATGGCGAACTACTTCTTGTTCGCTTAGGAGAGAACTTGCGAAGTAGAATCGAGCCAAGTGTTGGACTCCGGAACCATTGCGTGGTTAGTTTAAGGGATGCAGGAGCAGTTTCGAATGGCGAGCTACTTCTAGTCCGCTTAGGAGCGAACTTGCGAAGTAGAATCGAGCCAAGTGTTGGACTCCGATCCATTCAACGGCTGCAGGAGCAATTTCGAACGGCGATCTACTTCCGACTCGTCTGTAGGCGAGCCGAGGAAGAAGAGTCGAGCCGAGTGCTGGACTCCGAACCATCGTGTGGTTAGTTTAAGGGGTGCAGGAGCAGTTTCGAATGGCGAGCTACTTCTAGTCCGCTTAGGAGCGAACTTGCGAAGTAGAGTCGAGCCAAGTGTTGGACTCCGATCCATTCAACGGCTGCAGGAGCAATTTCGAACGGCGATCTACTTCCGGCTCGTCGGTAGGCGAGCCGAGGAAGAAGAGTCGAGCCGAGTGCTGGACTCCGAACCATCGTGTGGTCAGTTTAAGGGATGCAAGAGCAGTTTCGAATGGCGAGCTACTTCTAGTCTGCTTAGGAGCGAACTTGCGAAGTAGAATCGAGCCAAGTGTTGGACTCCGATCCATTCAACGGCTGCAGGAGCAATTTCGAACGGCGATCTACTTCCGGCATGTCTGGAGGCGAGCCGAGGAAGAAGAGTCGAGCCGAGTGCTGGACTCCAAACCATCGTGTGGTTAAAGAATTAAAGGCTGAGAGATGCGATAGTATCAAAAATATAAAAAACTTTATTTATTAATATCTAATGGTCGGCTGCTTCTAAAGTTGCTAGCCGTTATTACAAATGGAAAAAAAAAGGAAAAATTACTACTAGTAACAGGAAGGGAGCGGTTCGACATCTTGAGTTATTTAGATAGGCGTAGCTGCCTTCTCTTGGTATTTCAAAAGATGGTCGGCATTCCAAGTCCTGGGAATTTCTCTGCCTTCAAGATCTTCTAGCTTGTACGCATTGGGGCGGATCACTTTTGAAATCTTGTATGGTCCCTCCCAGTTCGGAGCCAGTTTGCTTTTCTGTCCGGGGAACGAGATGGCCAATTTTCGAAGGACCAGATCCCCTTCTTTGAGGTCTGTTGGGCGGACCCTTTTGTTGTAGGCGAGCTCAATTCTTCTCTGGTAACTTTGTTGCCGTATAGCCGCTCTTTCTCGGATTTCGTCTATCAAGTCTAGGCTTGCTCTGAGCTCTCTGGCATTCTGGTCTTCTTCAAAAGCTATCAAACGAGGAGAGGGTATCCCAACTTCTAGCGGGATGAGGGCCTCAGACCCAAAGGTGAGATTAAACGGACTTTCGCCTGTTGGGGTCCGCTTCGTGGTGCGGTAATTCCATAACACATTGGGCAGCTGATCGACCCACAAGCCCTTGGAGCACTTGTCTAGTCTCTTCTTGATGCCGGAGAGGATCTGTCGGTTGGCGTTCTCGGCCTGGCCATTTGACTGGGGATGAGAGACGGAGGAGAAGCGGTGTTGTATGGCCAGGTCCTCACATAAGGCTCGGAAGGCAGCCCTAGCGAACTGCGCTCCGTTATCTGTAACTATGACCCGAGGAACGCCGAATCGGCAGATTACATTTTTCCAGAAGAATTGAACAACTCTATGCTCGGTGATTGTAGCCAGGGGCTCGGCCTCTATCCATTTCGAGAAAATAGTCGACTGCCACGACTAGGAACTTTAATTGTCCGGGAGCTGGTGGAAATGGCCCTAGTAAATCCATCCCCCACATTATGAAGGGGATCGGACTTGATAGGGAGGTGAGTGGTGCTTGCGGAAGGCGTCGGATGTCGGAATACTTCTGGCAGGAGATGCATTGCCGAACATGTCGTTCGGCATCCCGTAGGAGAGTGGGCCAGTAATACCCGTAGTTTAACACTTTGCGCGCTAAGGCTCTAGAGCCGGAGTGGGCTCCGCCGATGCCCTCATGAAGTTCTTGCAAGGCGTAGTCGGCTTGCCCGGGGGAGAGGCACCTTAGGTAGGGCCGACCATCCACCTGGGTGAAGGAGCGCTTATATAGAATGCCTTCGATCAATATGTAACGCTCGGCTCGGGTCCTTATCCTTCGGGCTTCCCTCGGATCCTGGGGAGGAGTCCGTCTCTTAAAAACTCGACGAGGGGCTGCATCCAATTGTCTTCGGGGAGGACTGGCAGTGTTTCAACGGAGTCGAGGGCCTCGTCCTCTATGCTCGGCTTCAGGAGGACTTCTATCAGAACAGTTTGTTCGAGGCCTTGAAGGGAAGAGGAAGCTAATTTGGATAGGGCGTCTGCCTGGGCATTTTCTTCTCTGGGGATTCTACGGATGAGGGCCTCCTCGAAGAGTGCCATGAGGCTTTTCACTTTAGCCAAGTACTTAACCATCCTGTCATCACGGGCTTCGTATTCGCCGAGGACCTGGTTGACGACCAACTGAGAGTCGCTGAAGATCCGCAGGCGTCGTGCCCCTGCATTTCGGGCCATTCCAAGGCCGGCTATGAGTGCCTCGTATTCGGCTTCGTTGTTCGAGGCTTTGAAGTTTATACGGAGGGAATATTGGAGGACAAAGTCGTCTGGGCCCGCCAGGATGACCCCTGCCCCGCTTCCCTCGTTGCAAGAGGATCCATCGACATAGACCGACCAGACGGGTGGTCCCTTCATTGTTTGCTCAGAGTCGGGGATAGTTGTTTCAACTATGAATTCGGCCAGCGCCTGAGCCTTGATCGCGGTCCGAGGCTGATAAGTTATATCATGTTGGCTCAGCTCGATCGACCACTTCATGAGGCGGCCGGAAGTCTCTGGCTTGTGAAGGACCTGTTTCAGCGGCTGGTCGGTAAGAACGACCACCGAATGGGACTGGAAGTAGGGCCGAAGCTTTCTTGCGGCCATCACCAGGGCATAGGCTATTTTCTCAACTTTCGGGTACCGGAGCTCGGCGTCCCGAAGCACTTTGCTGACGTAGTAAATGGGCTTCTGAGCCCTTTCTTCTTCTCTGACTAAGACCACACTAAGCATCTGTTCGGAAGCTGCCAAGTAGAGGTAGAGTGGTTCGCCCGGTATGGGTTTGCTGAGAAGAGGTGGGTTGACGAGGTAAGCTTTAAGCTGGTCGAAGGAGTCTTGTTGTTGCTGCCCCCACTCGAATCCTTTAGCCCCCTGAGGGCTTTGAAGAACGGGAGGCACTTCTCCCCGGACTTCGACAGAAAGTGCCCAATGGCGGCTAGGCGACCAGTCAATCTTTGAACTTCCTTGACATTTCTAGGGGGGGCCATGTCCAATATGGCCTTGATCTTTTCCGAATTTGCCTCTATTCCTCGTTGGCTAACCATGAAGCCGAGGAACTTCCCTGATGAGACACCGAACGCACACTTGTTCGGGTTGAGTCTCATATTGTGCTTTCTCAAAACGTCAAATGCTTCTTGGAGGTCGGCCACATGATCAACGCCTCAGATGCTTCTCACAAGCATGTCATCCACGTACACTTCCATGTTCCGGCCAATCTGGGCCTGGAATACCTTGTTGACGAGGCGTTGGTACGTCGCCCCCGCATTCTTTAGGCCGAATGGCATGACTCTGTAGCAATAAAGGCCTTGATCGGTTACAAAAGATGTCTTAGGGATATCCGAGGGGAACATTCTTATCTGATTGTAACCCGAGAAAGCGTCCATGAAGCTTAGGAGCTCATGTCCCGAGGTTGCGTCAATCAGAGTGTCGATGCTCGGCAGAGGGAAGGGATCTTTGGGACAGGCCTTATTGAGGTCGGTAAATCAATACAAATTCTCCATGTCCCATTGGACTTCTTCACCATTACTACGTTTGACAACCATTCAGGATAATTTACCTCCTGTATGAATCGGGCCTTCAACAATTTTTCTACCTCCTCTTTGATAGCGAGCTGACGCTCGGGGGCGAACTTGCGCCTCTTCTGCTGAACCGGTTTGGACCCCGGATCAACACTCAGGCGGTGGACCAAGAGTTCTTCGGAGATACCGGGCATGTCTGCAGCTGACCATGCGAACAGGTCTTGGTTGGCCCGGATGCATTTTACGATATCTGAGTATTGGGCGGACGGGAGGGTCTTGCTAACGAAGAACTTGTGGGTCGGCTCGTGCTCCGAGAAGAGCACCTCCTCCAATTCGTCCACCGGCTCGGAAGTCGGCCGAGCGGCATCTTGGGGAATTTCCAGTGTTTCTAATGAGAGAACGGTCCCGAGGGTGGAGGTCATATAACACTTGCGGGCCTGCTCCTGATTGCCCCTCACTTCCCCTACTCCGGCCCGGGTGGGGAATTTCATTTTGAGATGATAGGCGGAAGGGACGGCTTCAAGGGCGGCTAGGCCGGGCCGACCCAAAATGACGTTGTAGGCTGCTGGGACATCTACGACCATGAAATCCATCGACTCCGTGCGGGTAGTAGGAGTTTTGCCGGCTGTGACATCGAGGGTAATCACCCCTTCAATAGTCACCGGTACTCCCGTGAACCCATGGAGCGTGTAGCCGGCGGGCTTGAGTCTGTCTCAGGAGAGCTTCAGGCCCTTGAAAGCTTCGAGAAAGAGGATATTGACGGAGCTACCGTTATCCACTAAGATTCTTTCGACTTTGAAATTGGCCATGTGAAGACCGATGACAAGTGCGTCACAATGAGGGGTGCGGACACCTTCGAGATCTTCGTCAGAGAAGGTGACGGGCACTCCGAGGCCTTTGGGAGTGTAATATCCTGGACGGATATTACCGTATATAAATTATTATTTTATTATTATTTTGTTTTAATTCCAAAATTAGAATATTTTGGTGATTTTCACCCGGTTTGTCCATAGATATTATCTGTATCCAGATATCGGCCAGTATACATCCGTATTGTATCAAATTGATACCGTGATCTTCCGAACTAATAATAAAATTTATTTTATTATTGTTTCCGAGATTAAATTATTTTATACGGATTATGCGAAGATTTTCGGTATTCAGACATATAGGCGCACATACGTGTAGTATGTCGATTAGTACATCATACAAATTGTGTGTTGTGTATTTTTGGACAACACTTGCCTTGTTATGACAAACCTATTAGAGGGTTAGGGTTTGATTAGGAGGTTAAACCTAGGGTTACAAAGACATAAGGGATTAGGAGAAATTCTTCTAGAACAAACCCTCCTCCATATCAATTTTCCCTCACATAACACCTCCCCCCAATCCCACCTCCCACATAAGCATGGCCGGCCCCTTCTTTTGGGGTTATTTTGTGCCATTGGGTGCACTTACCACCTCCTAGTTCTTCTATAAATCCCCCCTCATTCTCCTCCTTCTCTCATTTTAGAAAACAAAAGAAAGAAAGAAAGAAAGAAAGGAAAAGAAAGAGAGAACAAATTAACTTGAGAGTTTTGTTTTGTAGGGTCTTAGAAGAGTTCTAAAAAGCTTAGGGGAAGGAGAAGGTAGCTAGCAAGTTCTTCCAACAAGTTAGATAAGGTGGGGGTTTCTTCATGCTTTCTTTGTTTGATTGTTTGTTGTTTGTTTGTTTGGTTGTTTGACTTCTTCTTCTCATCCTCTTGTTTTGTTTTCTTTGAGTTTTGTTAAGTGTATTGTTGTGTGAGAATGTAGTAAGAAGTAAAAGAGAAAAAGAGTAGTAGTATCTACTAAAATACATAAAGATCACACCTTTAAATTTGTAGTTGTTGTTTTGTATGTTATTGGACTAAGAACTCACACATTGCATAATGTTGGACATACAACCATTGTTGGTTGTAGGACTTAAACACATAGCATATGAACATTCTTTTACAACCATTGTGGGTTGTAGGACTTGATTAAACATTGGACTAATAATAAAAGCATATGTTCTAATAAAAAAATCTTTTCTTTTTAACCACTAGTTGTAGTTAAATAAAAAAAGATCCTTTCTTTTATTTTGATCACTAGTTGTAACTAATTAAAAATATCTTTCTTTTCTTTTTAATCACTAGTTGTAGTTAATTAAAAAGATCTTTCTTTTTTTTTTGATCACTAGTTGTAGTTAATTAAAAAGATCTTCTCTCTTTATTTTGATCACTAGTTGTAGTTAATTAAAAAGATCTTTCTTTTCTTTTTGATCACTAGTTGTAGTTAAATAAAAAGATCTTCTCTTTTTATTTTGGTCACTAGTTGTAACTAATTAAAAAGAGACCTTTCTTTCTACTTTAATCACTAGTTGTAGTTAATTAAAAAAGAGCTTCTCTTTTATGTTTAATCACTAATTGTAGCTACATACAAAAAAAAAAGGGATCTTTTCTTTTTACTAGTTGTAAAGTAAAATAAAATAAAAATGATCTCTTTTTATCACTAGTAATAACAAAGATTAGTAAGCAACAAAGTATTAGTAAGCTAAAATAATAAGTGGTAGTATGTAATAAAATGAAGTAGTAGTAGCATGTATGTTGATTAATAAGGTAGTAGTAATAGTAGTAAGTTGTATGTTATGATTTTTATGAGAATGAAGTAGTAGTAATAGTAGTAAGTTGCATGTTGTGATTTTTTTATGAGAATGAAGTAGTAGTGATAGTAGTAAGTTGTATGTTGTAGTAGTAGTAGTAGATAACTATGTTTTGATTAAAATAGGAGGAGTAGTAGTAGTAAAATGTTGTAGGATTGCTTCTAAAAATATTTAGAAGCCATTTTTATACTACTAATGTTGTAGGATTACTTCTAAAAATATTTAGAAGTCATTTTTATACTACTAATGTTGTAGGATTACTTCTAAAAATGTTTAGAAGCCATTTTTATACTACTAATGTTGTAGGATTACTTCTAAAAATATTTAGAAGCCATTTTTATACTACTAATGTTGTAGGATTACTTCTAAAAATGTTTAGAAGCCATTTTTATACTACTAATGTTGTAGGATTACTTCTAAAAATGTTTAGAGGCCATTTTTATACTACTAATGTTGTAGGATTACTTCTAAAAATGTTTAGAAGCCATTTCCATGCTACTAATATTGTAGGATTACTTCTAAAAATATTTAGAAGCCATATTCATGCTTCTAATGTTGTAGGATCATCCCTAAAAATATTTGGAAGCCATATTTGTGCTACTAATGTTGTAGGATTACTTCTAAAAATGCTTAGAAGCCATGTTCTCATGCTTAATTAATTGTAGGGCTACTTCTAAAAATATGCTATCATGCTTGATGTTTAACATGTTGTAGGATTGTTTATAAAAATATCCTACCATGCTTTTATACTTAAAATGTTGTAGGATGTATTCTAAAAATATCCTATCATGTTTCATGCTTAGTTAATGGTAGGATTTATTCTAAAAATATCTAGCATGCTTAATGATGTTAGAATGATGTAGGACAAATTCTAACTGTTCCTACCATGCTTGGATTAATTAATTATGCTTAGAATGTTGTAGGAATCAATCTAAGAGTTTCCTACCATGCTTGGATTAATTAATTATGCCTAGGACGTTGTAGGATCAATGATAAAGTTACTTACCATGTTAGCTTAATTATAGGTATGTGATATACCATGTTAGTTTAATTATGGACCTATGCCATGCTAGCTTGATTACAAGTAAGTTGTATGCCATGCTAGCTTAATTGTAAGTAAGTTGTATGTCATGCTAGTCTAGATGGTGAGCAAGTTGTATACCATGCTAAAGTTCAAATACTTGCTTAGAATGATTGTAGGAGTAGTGGTAGAACTACCTACTATGCCTTGGAATGTTGCTTGTTTATACTAATTGGGTTGCGGTGATTAGTCATGATAAGTAGTAAGCTTTCATGATCAATTTGTAACCTACACTTGACTATAGTGGGCTTTATGTCTAGGTCGTAGTGTTTTTCATGCGTGAGCTCGATGTAAGCATAAGCATTAATCACATTCATACATAGGAATATCATGGTGGCCGTGTTATATGATTAGATGGATCGTAGGAAGATGCTGCAATTGTGTGCCGTACTTAAGGCGCTATAGGTTGAAGTAATGAGGGTTGGGAAGACCACTGGTGATAGTTAGTCCGATAAAGGCCGTTAGGTCGCCTTCGGATTCTTCCTTAGTGGGATACCGACCATAGAATATTAGTAGATTCTTCTGTTGCTTCTAATAATAGAAGATCGAGTTGCTAGTAAGCACGCTTGGTTGCTTCTAGGATCGATTACCTGTATGGTTGTTTGCACACGGTTGTGCTCGTACGTGGCTCGACTGGCCCATATGTAGCTGTGGGTCTCATACGCGGCTTATTTGGCTGGTATGTACGTTGTTGTCTCCTACGAGGCCCGCCTGGCTCGTGGGTAGTTATCGTTTCATACGTAGCATATTAGCTCGTATGTGGTTGTTACTCGTGTATAGCTGTTAGCTAGTACACAGTTCGTTGTGGGCTATCGACCATCAAGACATAGCGGCATGCATGTATATTCGCACGACCGAGGTCTTGGATCGATGAGCCACGAACCGGATCCTGAAGGGTTCTGGTAAGTCTAGGTTGAGCAGCCTAGTAGAGTTGTCTTGCGAAGGCTAATTTAAGGCCTAGCATGTTATGTTATAATATTATCGTCCCTAGGATCGTCGGGTCAGGGACATCATTAGGGTAGTGACTTATAAAGGTCATTTTGCTCGGACCCTTGCCGAAGAGAGAGGAGTTGGTTGTAGGGGGCACCTTACGACCAACTTGTCCCTTGAGGGAGGCCTTAGGTGGTATACTGGGTTGTACCTTCCAGTCAAAGGGATACGTACGGTGCCATCTCACAAGTTGAGGACACGGGTTGCGTATCTCGCGCTGTTAATTCTTGAAGTACCATGGCTGGGGTGCCACAGGATGCATTGTGCAGTCCTGTGCTTGCTAGACTCCAGAGGGTGCCACAGGGTAGGCTCTGCGCTACCCTGCGCTTGCGAAACCTTATGATTGGATTTTGGATTAAGGCCCGATACACCGGGCAATAGTGGCAAACATGGACACCACTATATGACTGCAGTGGCGGAACTAGACCGCACCTGCAACCTTGTTGAGTGAGGTCCGGCATGCCGGGTAGTAGTGGAAAACGGAGACACCATAAGCAGACTGCATAGGGGGACTTGACCCCTTCTGCAACCTCACAGAGTCATGGAGTATTGTCAGGAACGGGTTGTGTATAATTAGTTCTATTTAAATATCGCGTTAGAGTCTAGTCATAGCACTCACGAACACTTAAACTACACCAACACCATTGCTATATTTTGTATATTGTTTGGGAGATTCGCTGCTATATGATCAGCCTTTAAGCGTCAGTGAATACTGACGTCCCCACTTCCATAAGTACTGGATCGCCGAAGTACAAGGCGAGATTTAAGAGGACTCAAGGCAGGGAAAGCAAGGAGCCAGTGTTATGTTTAGTTCCGCTGCAGTATATGTATTGATTATCTATTTAGTTGAGAAGTACTCAAGTGAGAGTTACCAAGTGTTGTTCTTCATTTCTTGTACTTTGATGTAAGATGTTGAAGGTTGTAATACTTGGGATTGTAAAGGTATTATTGTAACTCTATTGTAATGTATTGCAGTTGTGTAATGTTCAGACTTGTAATACATTGGGTATTGAATAAAAAGTTTTAAATTCTCCAGTTTTTTCTGTGTATTGTGACTAATTGAAGAAAAGGTCTTGGCTCGTGTCACGGTTTCGCGGTATTCGGAAATCGGGGCACTACAGGGAGGAGGGGTGGCTCGGACCGAGTTCACTTCTCTAATAAAAGCTTTCCGAGAGGAGTTCGAGGAGCCCCCCATTGGACCCCCATGGATGAGGTGGAGGACTCGCTCTTCCTCAAACTCTGGCGTCTCTTCTCGTTCCGGACGTTTGTTAGCCCCCCGAGGCTGGGGAGGAAGCTCGGCTCTGTCCTTTCTCACGAATTTCGTCAACTGCCCCCTCTGGATAAGGGCTTCGATCTCGTTTCTTAGTGCACGGCAGTCGTTGGTGTCATGCCCATGGTCCCGGTGATAGCGGCACTATTTCTCTTTATCTCTTCTCTTGGCAGGGGTGTTCATCTTCGGAGCAGGAGGCAAGACCCCTTCTTTTTCAACTTCCATGAAAATGGCGGAGATGTTAGTGGTGAGGGGAGTGAACTTCTCAAATCTAGGGGGTGGTCGGCGCTGGTCGGCGTTATCTTTCTGGAGATTCTTGGCTCCTTCTTCTTCCGTTCCCTTCCTCTTAAACCCGGAGGCAGGCACCTCCCAGTTGGGTCGTTGCTCGGCTTCTTCGGCCCGAATGTATTTTTCTGTGCGAAGGAGGAGGTCGGAAAAGTCCTGTGGTGGCTTCTTGGCGAGGGAGGAGCGGAGGTTGGAATTGAGGATATTGGATTGGAACGCTGCGGTAGCAACCGACTGGTCGAGGGATGCGATGGTTCTGGCTTCAGCTGTGAACCTCTTCACGTAGTCCCTCAATTTCTCCCCCTTCTGCTGACGGAGGTGCAATAGTGAGATGCTGGTCTTCTCAGCCCTTCGGCTGCTGACAAAATGGGTGATGAAGAGGGTTTCGAACTGCTCGAAGGAGAATATTGACGCTGGGGCAAGGCGAGAGTACCATTCTCGAGCTGGGCCTTTGAGAGTTGCGGGGAATGTTTTGCAGAGGAGGGCATCGGAAGCTTGATGGAGGAGCATCAAAGTCTTCAAGCTTTCGATGTGATCAACTGGATCGGTCTCCCCGGTGTAATTCTCGAACTGGGGAGGTTTGAAACCGAACGGCACAGGGGCATCCACTATGGTCCGGGAGAATAGGGGTCGGCTAGGACGTAGGGTCCTCCCCCTGAGCTCCTCTTCTCGGTTTATCTGACCCAGGAGCTTTTCTACCTCGTTAAGACGGCGATTCTCGGTGTCATCTCTTCGACGGTAATCTGCCGAGCCACGGGACTCGTCTTCGTATGAGGCGGAGCGAGGGCTGCAGCGATGGTAACTTCGAGAACGACGAGGACTTGGGGTGCGCCTGGAGTTGGTAGGAGCGGGTCGAGGAGAGGGGGACCGTCGGCGAGGGCTTCGGACCGGAGGAGGGGATGGGAGCTTCGGCTCAATAGGATTCTGACGGAGGTTGAGGGCCTGCAGGACGGTCGCTTGGAACTGCTGGAACTCGGCACGGGTGATTGGTGCCTCATTGTTCCTGGGCTATTGCCGACCTGCGGGAGAGTGCCTCCTTCGGTAATGATCGGGGGAGTCCTTCCTCCCTCTTCGGATGGGGGACCTCCTGTACTCTCGGCGACGGGGGGATCGCTCTTGCTGGCGGGAGGCTTCCTCTCGAGCCCGCTTTTCATCCAGATGACGACGGAGGTCATCATCTTTCGGGCGTTTGGGGGTGGCATTGTGGCGACCAGAGGCTCGGGGATGATGGGAGGCCATAGAGTCAGTGGAGGCATTGTGGATGGAGAGGTTCTCTTGGTGAAGAGGCTGTTTCTGAGGGTTAGGACACCCTTTGGATCAGGAGGGGAAAGGTTCTGTTGGAGCGGCTCTTCCGTGGTAGGGGGAAGTTGCCCTTGTTGCTGAGCGGGATCAGGAAGGACCTCTTGCTGGTCAGGGTTGGGTACTCGATTGGACCCCCTTGACCTAACTTTGCGAGGCGGCATGGCTGGAGCAGACCTGTTTTCGGGGAAGAGGAGAGGTTTCTATTCGTTAGTTTCCCACAGACGGCGCCAATCTGTTGCCGCTAAATTTGGTGTGGAGGAAAACAGACAGAACTTGTGGATTCTTAGGGAAACTGAATAGGGAACCTGTGTACCTGTTCCGTCGGGCGTCGATCGTCGTTCCTGCCGTGCACCTGCAAAAAGTGCGAGACACCGGGGTTGTTCCCGGCGACGCACCCTCCGACGCTTTAGTCAGTAATCTGGCAGACTATGAAAGAGCGCAAAAACTGGTGAAAGATTGATTACCTCTTAATGGAGATGGATGGGGGGTATTTATAGGTGTCTCAGGGAACAGTTTAGGAATGTAATCCCCGTGATCTGATAGGGAATATTCCCCTCTTCAACAGATTAGGAATGTAATCTGATAAGGTATATTCCCCGTAATCAGATAAGGAATTTAATCCCCAAATCCCAGTGAATAGATAGATGTATATCAGGGCCGTTGATCGTGATCAATCAGGGACCTTGATTCTATCTTGTTGGATTGGGTACTCAGCGGGTTGAAACCCGCACCCTCTTGCTGGTGGATCCATTCGTGTGTTATTGGGTCCTAGGAGGGAAGACCCAGTATCCTTTTTGGTCCTTCTTGTAGGCGAAATTACCGTTTTGCCCCCAGGTCTCAAGATTCGCGTCCGATTTGGACGGTTCCGATTAAACCCCGTTTTTAGCCATATCAGGATCCATGATAAAATTACTTACCATGTTAGAAGTATATATACATATATACTTAGGAATGTTGAATGTTCATACTAGTAGTTACCCATGTTTAGTAAAACATTCATGTTTAGTAGTTATTATGCTTAATAAAGATTCATGCTTGGATGATAGTAGAAAAGTTGCATACCATGCTAGTTTAATTGTAGGTATGTGATATACCATGTTAGTTTGATTATAGATATGCCATGCTAGCTTAACTACAAGTAAGTTGTATGCCATGCTAGCTTTATTGTAAGTAAGTTGTATGTCATGCTAGTTTAGATTGTGAGTAAGTCGTATACCATGCTAGGTTATATGAATACTCATGTTTACATGGTACCCATGCTTAGATAAGTGTTTGTTCATGCTATGTTAGTAGATGATCATGATTCATGCTAAGTAAGTAGGTATCATGCTAATTATTGATCATGTTAAGTTAATGACATCCATACTATGATATTCATGCTTAGAGTAAAGGAACTACCCTTGGTTAGTTGTAGTGATGTTATGTTGTGTTCTATACCATGCTAAAGTCCAAATGCATGTTTAGAACGTTGTAGGAGTAATGTTAGACTACCTACCATGCCTTGGAATGTTGTACGTTATATTAGTTATCTATCCATGCTTGGGTTATGGTGATTAGTCAAGATAAGTAGTAAGCTTTCACGCTCGCTTGACTATAGTGGACTCTATGTCTAAGTCGTAGTAATTTTATGCTTAAGCTCGATGTAAGCACAAGCGAAATCATATTCATACTTAGGAGTGTGATGGTGAGTAGTTCTGTTTTATAATTGGATTACCGTAGGAA
Source organism: Hemerocallis citrina (assembly GCA_017893485.1). NCBI lineage: Eukaryota > Viridiplantae > Streptophyta > Magnoliopsida > Asparagales > Asphodelaceae > Hemerocallis > Hemerocallis citrina. Next base: position 152,381,610 of record CM030368.1, on the reverse strand, counting down.
GATGCTTGCGAGTGTATGTCATGCTTAAGGCATTATAGGTCGAAGAAATAAGATCGGGAAGACCACTAGCAATAGTTAGTTGATAAAGGCTGTTTTGTCGCCTTCGGTTCTTCCTTAGTAGAATACCGATCATAGACTACTAGTAGATTCTTTTGTTGCTTCTAATAATAGAAGATTAAGTTTGCTAGTAAGCACGTTTGGTTGCTTCTAAGATTGATTACCTGTATGGTTGTTTGCATATGGTTGTGCTCGTACGTGGCTCGACTGGCCCGTACGTAGCTGTGGGTCTCATACGTAGCTTAGTTGGCTCGTATGTAGGTTGTTGTCTCGTACGAGGCCCGACCGGCCCGTGCGTAGCTGTTGGTCTCATACGCGGCTTATTTGGCTGGTATGTACGTGGTTATCTCCTACGAGGCCCGCCTGGCTCATAGGTAGTTATTGTTTCATACGTATCTTATTGGCTCGTATGTGGTTGTCACTCGTGTATAGCTTGTTAGCTAGTACACAGTTCCTTGTGCTCGTCTGGGGTGATATTACCACCCTAAGGGCTATCGACCATCAAGACATATGTTTTCTCACCCTAAGGAACTGTGGAGGAGTCACTCCTTGTGTACCGTCGAATCTTAACCAGGGTAGGTTGATCGAGGACCGGAGTATAGACGAAATCCAAGTCTAGGGTAACGGCATGCATGTATATTCGCACGGCCAAAGTCTTGGATCGATGAGCCACAAACCGGATCCTGAGGGATTCTGGTAAGTCTAGGTTGAGCAGCCTAGTAGAGTTTTCTTGCGAAGCCTAAATTAAAGGCCTAGCAGGTTGTGTTTATAACATTGTCATCCCTAGGATTGTTCGAGTCAGGGACATCATTAGGATAGTGACTTACAAGGACTATTTTACTTAAACCCTTTTGCCGGGAGAGAGGAGTCAGTTGTAGGGGGCCCCGACACTAACTCATCCCTTGAGGCAGATCATAGGTGGTGTATTGGGTTGTACCTTCCCGTCAAAGGGATACGTACGGTGCCGTCTCACAGGTTGAGGACACGGGTTGCGTATCTCGCGCTGTTGATTCCTGAACTACCGTGACTAGGGGTGCCACAGGATGCATTGTGCAGTCTTGCGCTTGCGATACCCCAGAGGGTGCCACAGGGTAGGCTTCGTGCTACCCTGCGCTTGCGAAACCCTATAGTTTGATGTTGGAATGACGCCCGATACATTGGGTTCGTCTATTTTGAGTGAGGTCCGGTTAGCCGGGTCGCGGTGGCGAACATAGACACCACTGGCGAAATGCAACAGTAGCACATGACCACATCTGCAGCCTCGCGAGTCACGGGTAGGTGTCAGGAACAGGTTGTGTACAATTAGAATTCTTAAACGCGGGTTCAATCCCTATATATGGAGAAACGGCTTGAGATGGAGTCGCATGTAGTATGGGCTGCATGTTGCTTTCGGAGACTTGCTGACATTAGAATAGGAAGCGTCCTAGTTCTACCTTCCCGTCAAAGGGATACGTACGGTGCCGTCTCACAAGTTGAGGACACGGGTTGCGTATCTCGCGCTGTTAATTCCTGAAGTACAGTGGCTGGGGGTGCCACAGGATGCATTGTGCAGTCCTTGCGCTTGCGATACCCCAGAGGGTGCCACAGGGTAGGCTTCGTGCTGCCCTGTGCTTGCGAAACCCTATAGTTTGATTTTGGAATGACGCCCAATATAATGGGTTCGTCTATTATGAGAGAGGTCCGGTTGGCCGGGTCGTAGTGGCGAACATAGACACCACTGGCGAACTGCATTAGTGGGACTTGACCACATCTGCAACCTCATTAGCCACGTGTAGATGTCAGGAACAGGCTGTGTACAATTAGAATTCATAACGCGGGTTCAAATCCCTATGTTTTTGCACTCACGAACACTTAAACTACACAACACCATTGCTATATTTTGTATATTGTTTGGGAGATTCGCTGCTATATGATCAGCCTTTAAGCGTCAGTGAATACTGACGTCCCCACTTCCATAGATACTAGATCGCCGGAAGTACAAAGGCGAAATTCAGGAGGACTCAAGGCAAGGAAAGCAAGGAGTCAGTGTTATGTTTAGTTCCACTGCAGTATATGTATTGATTATGCATTAGTTGAGAAGTACTCTGATGTAAGATGTTGAAGGTTGTAATACTTAAAAATGTAAAGGTAATATTGTAACTCTATTGTAAGGTATTACAGTTATACAATATTCAGACTTGTAACACTTTATGTATTGAATAAAAAGTTTTAAATTCTCCTGTTTTTCTGTGTATTGTGACTAATTGAAGAAAAGGTCTTGGCTCGTGTCACGGTTTCCCAGTATTGGAAATCGGGGCGCTACAGAAGTTTTGCCGAACCAGGGTACTCGGCGCTGTTGGATATAATGCGGCGCAAGTGTGTCACCTCGATGCTCTTGTCGACCGTCACCCTTTGCAGCTGCTCTACCTTCCTGGCGAAGTCGTCTCGTTCGGCCGAAACCCGAGCCAATTCTTCTTCCTTAGCAGATAGTTCGGCCTCGACTATCCGTAGATGGTGCAGTTCGGCCAACGCCTCACTATGCCTAATCTCCAAGTTGTGAAGTATCCTCCTCGTCAGGTGAACCTCACCCTCGAGACGATCCTCCCGAGATCGCTTAAACAACTCGGCTTGGCGCCGATCAGCCGAGGTGATAAGAGTCTGCTCGGCAATCTGAAATGAGAAAGGGATAGCATTGAAGTACTATATTGTCGAACCAAACACTTAGACAAAATTTCGAAGTCAAAACATTTTTCATTCATTAAAAAGCGGTGGCCAGTCCGCAAAAGGCATTATAATGCTCGGAAGAAAAAATGAGATGAAAACTACAAAAAATAAACGAGGGGATCAGGGGTCCACCTGCGTCGCCGCTTCGACCACGGGCGCATTGACAGTTGGCCCCTCGATCCTCCCCTCGATCTGGCCGTCCGCCATAGGTGGGTCGGTCTCCTCCTCCTCGTCTTCACCTTCGGCCTTGTCGCCTTCGCCTTCCTCCCCCTCGTCGCCTGAAGGCGACCTTGGCCACAGTCGGTAGCCGACCCGCTCGAAGCCAGGGACCCGTTCTTGGACATGATCGAGCGCCCTTTGGTAAGACAGTTCCATGTTCTTGGACATATGCTTCTTCGCCTCGGCCTCGGCCTCCTTCTCCACTTCGGCCCTGATCTTCGTCGCCAAGGCCTCCTTCTCTGCCTTCTCTTCGGCCAAGGACTTCAGCGCCGCAGCCAGCTCCTCGGCGGCCTTGGCGGCCTTGGCAGACTCCGCGTCAATGCGCCCCTTGGCTTTCTCCAGGTCGGCAACAAGGTCGGCCACCCGGACTTCCAGGGCCTCGGCTCGCCTCTGCTCGGCCTCAAGTTCCTTGACCGCCCTGACCTTTGCCGCCCTGTCTTTGTCGCTGGCGGCCCTCAACTCCTTCTCCTGCTCGGCGAACGACTTGAGGAGGTGGCCGAAGTGGCAGGTTGCCTGCAAAAGCAATGGTCAGGACAATATGCAAACCGGGCAGAAAACTTGAACGAATTTGCAGAAGAAAAACTTACCGACACGAGCGACCGAGTCACCTCATAGGTGTCGTCGCCGACCGTCCCCGCTTTCAGCGCGGCTCTGTCCTTCGGCGTCGCCAAATGCTTGACGACATGAACCGACATCTGCGAGTTGTCGAGGAACCCGTCGTGGTTCTTCACCCGCCAGTTCGGCACAAAAAGCTGTTTGTGCTGCTCGGTCAGGATTTCTTCGGCCGCTTTAGTCAACGGCGGAGCCTCAAGCGACAGCACCACGTTGACGTCAAAGGGCCCCTCAATCACGCCAGGGGCCACAGGGACCGAGGGCTCCTCGGCAACAACAACCTCCGAGGGCGCCTCAGTAGTCGGAGGGGGCGGAGTGATGGTTGAGGCGACCGTGGGCTGCGGAGTCGACGAGGCAGTCGCGGCCGCCCTCTTCCTCTTCCTACCCCCGGCCAACTTCGACCTATCGGCCATTATGGAGTTAAAATCAATCTTCATTGCTTCTGCATCAAAAAAAAAAAAAAAAAAAAAAAAAAAAAAAAAAAAAAAAAAACGAGTTAGCGAGACGAACTAAAGACTTGAAAGAAAAACGAAAATAAGGGAGATGTCAGGAGCATACTCGGGTCGATGGGGCTAAGGTCGGACTCGAACAGCACCTCCTCCGTCAACTCCCTCCAACTCAACAGGGGGAGGGCCATGATCTTCCTCGCCACCTCCTCCTCGGCCTCAGACAGAACGGGGTCGGCTCTGGCAAATTTCGGCACCTCCACTTTCCACCGGGTCGGAATGTGCCGTACCGCCTCACCCCTTACTATAAAATACCTCAATTTCCAACCCTTAATCGAGTCGGGGTTCTCTACGATCCTAGCACCCTTCCTCGGCCCCAAATAATACCGATGCTCCGTTTTGTGCTGCCGGTTTATGCGATACATCCCTCGGAAGACCGTTAGGTCCGGCCCACTTCGGCTTGGTAGCACTGAAGCAAGAAAGCGTTCACGTGATGCCATGTGTTCGGCATGAATTGGGTCAGCGCGGGTGAAAGGATGCAGTGGGAAACGTAGCCCGGCATTCAAGGAGTCGAAGTCGAACATGCACATATCCGACGACGGCAGCTTGGAATTCGCTCGCATCCCAGGACCGGGGAGCATCAGTTTGTACTCCGGAGGGATGGCGAAGGACTTTCTGATCCGAAGAAGATCCTTCTCAGATAACACCGAATTGAGCTCGTCGGCTTCGGTGGGAAGGGCCGGGTTAGGTTCCTCGACGATCTTTGACTTCCCATAGATCGCCTTCTCCAAAAGGTCGCCCTCGTACTGCCTGACCCCCGAATGCCCAGACAGGACAGAGGGATATCGTCCCATCTCGGGGGCTTGCTTCGGGTTCTCCACAATCACCGCCACTACGGGAGATTGGGTCTCCACCCTCCTCTTCTTCTCATGTCTCGCCTCTGTAACCGACGGTTCGACGACCTGCTTCCCTTTCCTCCGTGCTTCCGCCCTTCTCCTCTCCTCGGCGCTATCATCGCCCGAAGACGAGGCCCCACTCCCCGAGTTCACTCTTGACATCTCTAGAGAAAGGCAAAGACTAAGTAAACTGACCTTTGAAGTGACGTTCACGGTCGGAATACGCTCGCCGGAAATCGCCTGGCCCACGCGACAGCTAACAACACCGCCTTGGAGCGAAAGTCGCCGCTAGCAGAGAACTTAGAGAACAAAAGTGAAGTCTTGAGAGTAAAAAGTAAGAAATGAGCTTGGGAGTGGGGGTGAAAACTTATAACCCCTGAAATGTTGGGCCTCCTTGGGAAACATAAAAAGCCCACTAAGAAGCCAAAGCGACAAGCGGAAAGTTGCGACGTTACGAGAAGCAAAAAACTCTTCAAAACACTAAGTCGACGACTCGACCACCGGTCTGCCAAGCCGAGCTATCGAACAGCCCGGCTGAGCAACCGAGCTACTACGCCCCTTCAGAACAATGAAAATCAGCGCCTCGGTCAACAGCACTGAGTCTCCGAGCCGAGGTGTCGAGGTATCGACCCTCGTATATGGAGAAAAATCATCCCGAGGTGAAGTCACCGTCGGATCTCCCCAAAATTCGCGACAGAATCTGATGGACGGTTCAGATTGCGCCACGCCCACAAAATGACAAGATAACATTTTCTCGTGATCTGAACCCCATCCTCGTGATGCGCGCCAAGATGAACGGCCCAGATCCGCCCACGCGTACCTTCCGAGCTGCCTGCCATCGGCTTGCTCAGCCGAGCTACCGAACAGCTCAGCCGAACAGCCGAGCCGCTGGGCACGAAAGGGTGGAACCTTCAAATAACACTTCCTCCAAAACGGCCAACTCAACGCCTCGGCCAACAGCGACTGAGTCTCCGAGCCGAGGTGCCGAGGTACCGACCCTCGTATATGGGGAAAAATCATCCCGAGGCGAAGTCACCGTCGGATCTCCCCAAAATTCGCAACAGAATCTGATGGACGGTTCAGATTGCGCCACGCCCACAAAACGACAAGATAACGTTTTCTCGTGATCTGAACCCCATCCTCGTGATGCGCGCCAAGATGAACGGCCCAGATCCGCCCACGCGTACCTTCTGAGCTGCCTGCCATCGGCTTGCTCAGCCGAGCTACCGAACAGCTCAGCCGAACAGCCGAGCCACTGGGCACGAAAGGGTGGAACCTTCAAATAACACTTCCTCCAAAACGGCCAACTCAAAGCCTCGGCCAACAGCGACTGAGTCTCCGAGCCGAGGTGTCGACCCTCGTATATGGGGAAAAATCATCCCGAGGCGAAGTCACCGTCGGATCTCCCCAAAATTCGCGACAGAATTTGATGGACGGTTCAGATTGCGCCACACCCACAAAACGACAAGATAACATTTTCTCGTGATCTGAACCCCATCCTCGTGATGCGCGCCAAGATGAACGGCCCAGATCCGCCCACGCGTACCTTCCGAGCTGCCTGCCATCGGCTTGCTCAGCCGAGCTACCGAACAGCTCAGCCGAACAGCCGAGCCACTGGGCACGAAAGGGTGGAACCTTCAAATAACACTTCCTCCAAAACAGCCAACTCAATGCCTCGGCCAACAGCGACTGACTCTCCGAGCCGAGGTGCCGAGGTACCGACCCCCGCATAGGGCGAAAAAACTCGCCGACCCATATCAGCCGCTTAATCTCGTACAAAAGCGCGCTCGTCACAATGGAAGGTTCAAATCTTGACACATCCCTCGGATCCTCCGTGACGAGGCACCGACCCTTCGAGCCGGGGCGTTGATCATCCGAGCCGAAGTGTCGAGGTGCCGACCCTCGTATATGGCGAAAAAACTTGCCGACCCATATCAGCCATTGGATCTCGTAAAAAAGCGAGCTCGTCATGATGGATGGTTCAGATCTTGCCGAGTCCACTAAACGACAAGATAGCGTTTTATGGGGATCCACGCTGAGATGGACGGCCCAGATGATGCCACGTCCCTCGGACCCTCCGAACCGAGGCACCGACCCATCGAACCGAGGCATTGATTCTCCGAGCCGAGGTGCCGACCCTCGTATATGGCGAAAAAACTCGCCAACCCAAATCAGCCATTGGATCTCGTAAAAAAGCGCGCTCGTCATGATGGACGGTTCAGATCTTGCCACGTCCACTAAACGACAAGATAGCATTTTATGGAAATCCACACTGAGATGGACGGCCCAGATGATGCCACGTCCCTCGGACCCTCCGAACCGAGGCACCGACCCATCGAACCGAGGCGTTGATTCTCCGAGCCGAGGTGCCGAGGTGCTGACCCTCGTATACGGCAAAAAAGCATGCCGAGGAGTAGGGATCGTCTGATCGTTAAGAAAATCGCGCTTCGCCCAGATCGATGGTCCAGATTCTCCCACATCATAAATAAGTATTTAAAAATCGATTTTTATTTATTTAAATCGTTTTATTTATTTAAAAATTGCGAAAATTTGCTAAAAATTCGGGAAAATTAGCTAAAAATTCTGGGAAATAATTAAAAATTCGGGGGGATATTTTTGAGCCCCCGAACGAACAATTATTGCCTAGAATATACGGCTAAGACCCCCGAACAATTAGTTAACACATCGCAAAATTAAATAAATAGCCCAGAAAAATAGATAAAAACTCAACACACCGTATTGCTTCAAAAAAGAAGGAGCTACCTTACCACCCACGTCGGGATTCAAAAAACACCCATTCGGACTCCGATACAACTCCACTAACCATTAAAACAGTCAAACTACTCCACAAAGACTGATTGCCCTCAGCCTTTAGGAGTGGGGGGCTCATGATATGGCTAAAAATAGGGGTTTAATCGAAGCCGTCCAAATTGGGCACGAATCCTGAAGTCCGGGGGCAAGACAGTAATTTCACTTACAAACGGGCCAGAAGCGGGTACTGGGTATCCTCCTCACAGATCCAATAAACTCGCGAACGGATCCACCTCAACTGGGTGCGGGTTTCAATCTGCAACAAACCCGGTCTAGCAGGATAGAATTAGGGTTTCTGATTAACATTAATCAACGGCCCTGATTCATATCTATCCTTCCACTGGGGATTGGGGATTACATTCCTTATCTATACACAAGGAATTACATGCCTAATCTGTTCCCTAAGACGCCTATAAATACCCCCCACCCATCTCCATTAAGAGGTAATCAATCTTTCACCAGTTTTTGCGCTCCTTCATAATCTCTCAGATTACTGACTTGAGCGTCGGAGGGTGCGTCGCCGGGAACAACCCCGGTGTCTCGCACTTTTTGCAGGTGCACGGGGGGAACAACGATCAAAGCCCGACGGAACAGGTATACAGGTTTACTATTCAGTTTCCCTAAGAATCCACAAATTCTATCTGTTTGCCCCCACACAAAAATTAGCGGCAACAACTCCAATTTATTTGTTTGATACAAGTCAAAATTACCACATATAGTGTAGTTGGGTCTAGAGACAACTCTTTTTTGTGTTATGTTTGATGGGTTTTGTCTCTATTGTGAAAATTTGACAATAGATTACTCACGACACAAAATATGGATATGAATTAACTTAGGTTTTACCCGTTCTTGATTTTGATCATGTATGTGAGACTTTTGTGAGAATTCGTGATTTGGTTGAGAACCATGTGATATACTTTGTGTGGACATGCTAGATACCATAATTTATGATGTTTGGATACTTGGTAGACTCGATTTCATGTTTGGTTGTGTTTTGAACAAGTTTTGTATGATACATGTTAAGTTGTTGTTAAAGGAAAAAATCTGTATTTTGTTACTGGTCTGTGTTGTTTGCTATTTTGGACTGTCTTGAATTCAGTATCTTAATTTCGGTATAAAACATGAGTTTTAGAGAATTTCGTCTATTTTCAAACCCCTCTAACCTTGCTCGATTTTGTTTTCGTATGACCGAGTTATGACTATTTTACTACAGAGGTATCTATCTTTTCTAGATTTTGTTTTTCGATGTTCTTGATAACTAAATAATTTTTTTAACTGTGCTATACATATTATTTTGATCAAAAACTTTGGTCAATGTTTCTTTATCTAGTTAGGGATTACCTAGAATTTTGGTGCATTTTATTGATGCGTTTTATGTGTTGTTTCATGCTCGTTTATGAAATCTATACTTGCTGTATCTTGCTCGCTGTTCTGTAAAGAACCTTATTTTCACTATGATTCCTTTTACGGTATGAAAAATGTTTGTGAAATATGAAAGTTAGTATACCTTATCTATTTTTATATCCCTTTGGAGGAAATGGATTTTGTTTCACTGGTTGCGAGATATCATAGTTTTCGTACAGCAGTGTTGGGAATTCCAAATTTGCCAAACTACCGTTTATTGATGTTTTCTTATTTTTTATGACGGATCTAATTTTACTGGAAAATTCAGAAACTTTATATTTAGATACTGGATATATAGGGGAATACCCCAGATTTGTTGTGGATTTATTTAATTTGTTTTCATGCTATTTTCCTGTTCTTGAATTCGTTTTCCTGATTTCTGGCTGAACCTATTTTCTGTATTCAAATCAGTTTTGAGCTATGTTTTTGTGAAATAATATATGACTTATTTATATTCGCTGGATTCGTGTGGAAGTCTATTTTCCAGATCCTTTGACGGATCCAGATTTGCTTGCTTGTAACACTGGGAATCACTGTTTTACTACAGTATGGTCTTGCTGTCCTGAACTTGAGATTTGTCTATTTTATTCTTTTATGAGATATCTTGCACTAGTACATGTTTATCTTGCAACTTGAACTTTCCATATGTCATGCCATGTTATTCTCGATACATTTTGCACATATACATGTTTGTTTGACATTAATAATAAATAACCAAGTCGGGATTTATGGGATAGATCTAATAGTGGATAATTCAGAAATGTGTACTCGAAAGGGGATCCACTGACCCTACGTGATTACTTGAGACTTGATACTTGCACGCAAGACACGATACTTGCCACTTGTACAACATGACACGTGATTACATGATACATGATACTTGGAGCTTGGAGCTCGATTACTTGACTTGTCCCCGAGTATACTGCCCTCTATGGTCCACTATGAAATCTAAAGCAAAACTGTTTTGATGTAGCAACCATGTCGTGTGGGATGCATGAAGTGCTATCTAGATAGTAATCACTATAAGACTTGATACATGATACTTGAACTTGATACTGGAACATGATACATGCTTGCTTGATACTTGACTACATGATACATGAGACTTGTTTATATGAGACTTGATACTTAACACTTGATACATGATTTCCTGATACTTGATACTTGATGCATGTTTACATAATATTTGATTACTTGACACTTGATTCATGCCATGTACACTTGTTCACTTTTCCATGCTAGTTATTTATGTTGACATCATATTTATACCATGTTGCTAGTTAGTTTCCCCATGTGCTTGTATCCTACATTATAAGTGGCCCGTAACTTGTAATTGACGGGTGCTTGTTTTTCTTTTTCCTTTTTCCTACATTCGTTGAATTGCAGATATTGGAGAACAGGTTCCAAATGGTATCGGAGACATGAAGTATTAGTGCTGCATTTATTATTACAATTTCTTGTAGTTTGCTTGAACAATATTGTATTTTGAGATTTGGGCAATGTGACCCAAGATATTTGTTTTATTCAAATCATGACTATTTGAGATTTATGTATTTGGTTTCAAGTATTCTTGTTGGTATTTTGGCTCATTATGTGCATGTGGTTGATTATTTTTCTTCCAACTCTGATGATTCTTGAGAATGTTGTAAAGATTTCTTGAATATCTTATGGATGATAAAAATCATTCGCTGAGTTTTTGTTACGTATCCATATTCCGTATTCTTTTTGGAAAGCGGGGTGTGACACAGTCAAACGTTGGCCAAAAGTCAACATGTTTGCCTTATTTGTTTCCAAAAGAATCCCCAAATTCATTTGTTTGCTCCCACACCAAAATCAGTAGCAACAGATTGGTGCCATCTGTGGAAAACGAAAAAGCAATCCAACCTTACTTTACCGGTGAAGTTAGTTTCCAAGCTATGCCTCCATAGGGGAAGGGAAAAGCAGCGGCCTCCATACACAGAGCCAATCCTCTTCCTCCTCCTCCACTCCTTGATGTTCCTCTTCAACTCGACCAGCAAGTTCAGCAGCCATAGCCGGAACAACCCCTTTCCCAATAGCTTCCTCCTCACCAGGCCCCTCCTGGGTCTCGGGGGGCTGCCACGGGCGGCTCACGCCGAAGTCGTCCTAGGAAACACCCTCACCATAACCATGTTTCGGTCTATAAAGCTTCCTCCGACTCCATGGCCTCCCACAGTCCCCCAGGGCCATGAGATCTTCGTCAGGTCATCGTTGACCGTCAGCAGGGGATAGATCTCCGAACTCACTTGAATGAGAGGCGAGCCGCCGAGGAAATCCCTCACCCTGAGCACCAAAGGGCTACTAGAGGATGACCCCCCCGCAGGCCAGGGCCTAGAAGATCGCACTTCCCCAGGAGGCAAAGAGAGTCCCCTCCTCGCCATCACCGAAGGAGTCGTACCCCGATAAGTCGGCCAGCACCCAGGGACCACCGAGACGAAGGGGCGCCTATCACTCGGGCAGAGCTCTGGAATTTCAAAGAGGACATTCTTCGGGTCCTCAATATTGCCACTAGCCTTGGTCGCCGTTCGCTTAGCCCTCACCATACTCCAAGTCATCAACAACACACACCTAGCCCTCGTCGCGTCGCTTCTCATGAAGGAGAATCCCGAGGGTTAGCTAGATCCCACCGGGTGGAAGACTCGGTCCATCGCCGTCTCCACGAGATGGAGTGGCACCTTGGAAGACTTGACAAAGAAGAAGAGCAACGGGCGAGGAGTTTCTGTCTGAGCAGGCCTCCATTCTCCTGAACCATCATGGAAGGCCCGGTCCCAGAAAACTTCAAGTCCCTCACTTTGAGTCGTACAATGGGGAGTCAGACCCCGCTGACTACATCGAGAGTTTCAAAACTCTCATGATGATTCATCAAGCTTCAGATGCGCTCCTTTGCAAAACCTTCCCAGCCACACTGAAGGGACCCGCAAGAGAATGGTACTCCCGACTCACTGCCTCCATCTTCTCCTTCGATCAGTTCGAGGAGCTCTTTCTTTCCCATTTTGTGAGTAGCCGCCGGGCCGAGAAGACAAGCACATCTTTATTGGAAATCAGCCAAAGGAAGGGCGAGCAGTTAAGAGACTATGTCAAGCGCTTTACCACCGAGGCTCGGTCTATCGCCTCCCTTGACCAGTCGGTGGCCTCTGCTGCGTTCTGACATAACATTAACCATGCCGACTTGAAGTCATCTCTCGCTAAAAATCCACCCCGGGACTTCTCGAAACTCCTACTGAGGAGTGAGAAATATATTAGGACGGAGGAGGCCCTCTTCCCATTTAATCACAAAGAGCCCATGTCCGGGAACAAATGGAAGGGCGCGGAAGAAGAAGGGACTAAGAAGCTTCAGAAGGATAATGGTGGCCAGCGCTGCCCTCCTCCCCATTTTGAGAAGTTTACCCCGCTTAATGCCAGTGTCTCGACCATCCTAATGGATGTTGGGAAAGATGGACTACTCCAACCACCTCCGAAGATGAGTACACTGGGTAAGAAAAGGAATACGGACAAATAATGTCATTTTCATTGGGACTATGGCCACGACACAGATGATTGTCGGGCCCTCAAAGATGAGATCGAGGCCCTCATTCAGAGGGGGAAACTCGCTAGGTTAGTATGGACGAACAGAGCAGACCGTCCACCTCCCCGAAAGGCTAATAAGCGAACTGAGCAACCTGTTGAAACCCCAGACTCCGAAGCTAAAGCTGTCTTACACCTCATTCACGAAGCCCCAATGGGGGGAAATTCGAACTCCTCCTGAAAAGCCTTCATCCGAGAGGTGAAATCAGTGCAGAATCATCCTTCCCCCAAGGACCTTGGGGTTCCTGTCACCTTTTCAGATAAGGATCTGGAAGGCATCCAAACGCCTCATTGTGATGCTCTTGTGATAAACCTCCATATGGCCAACTTCGAAGTACACCGAGTCCTGGTCAACAACGACAGTTCGGTTAATATCCTTTTTCTAGAAGCCTTCCAGGGCCTCAAGTTGTCTAGGGATCGCCTCAAGCCCACCGGCTACAATCTCCACGGGTTCTCCAGGGTGCCAGTGACGATCGAGGGAGTTATAAATTTCGACGTAACCGTTGGAAAAACCCCGACCACTCGGCTGAATCGATGGATTTCATGGTGGTAGACGTAAAGGCTGCTTACAATGTCATTCTGGGCTGATCGTCCTAGCTGCTCTTTAAGCCGTACCTTCAGCCTACCATAAGAAGATGAAATTCTCCACAACAGCTAGGGTGGGAGAAGTCAAAGGGAGTTAGGAGACGGCTCACAAATGTTACATGACTTCGGTAGGAGGGCTGGTCCTCTCTCTTGAAGATCTCGAGCTCCCTCAAGGGAGTAACCAAGCTATCTCAGAGCCGGTTGATGAGTTGGAGGAAATAGTCTTCTCAGAAGAAGACCCAACCAAGACATTCCAAATTAGTAAGGTCCTTCCCCCTCCCGTCAAAGCCGACATTATCCGATGCATAAGGGGAAATCACGACCAATTCACTTGGACCGCGACAGACATGCCTGGAATCTCGGAAGAACTTCTCATGCATCACCTCAGAGTTGCTCTCGAGGACATACTTGTCCAGCAAAAACGTCGCAAGTTTGCGCCAGAACACCAACAGGCAATCAAAGAAGTAGAGAAACTCTTGAATGCTCAGTTCATATAGGAGGTTAACTATCCCGAGTGGTTGTCCATCGTTGTGATGGTCAAAAAGGCCAACGGGAACTGGATACTTTATATTGATTTCACGGATCTGAACAAAGCATGTCCGAAAGATCTCCGAGAAGAGAATGGGCAGGCAGATGCCCTCTCAAAGTTGACTTTCTCTTTCCTCCAGGGGCTTGAACGTACCGTCTTGATAGAAGTCCTTTTGAAACCAAGCATCGAGTAAGAAGGCCCCGAGCTGATGGAGATATTGCCAGTTGCACTTGGGGAGAATTGGATGAAGCCCCTGCTCGAGTTTCTCAAAGACGGAGTCCTCCCTCCAAACCCTAAAGAGGTTAGAAAAGTCAGAACCTGAGCCGAGTGACACACGCTCATTGAAGGGGTCATGTACAAGCGCTTTTACACTCAAGTGAATGGCAGACCCTACGTGAGATGCCTCTCCCCCGAGGAGGCTTAGTACGCTCTAAAGGAGGCACATGAAGGGATGTGTGCCGCTCATTTGAGATCAAGGTCCCTCACTCGCAAAGTCCTAAACTATGGTTATTTCTGGCCTACACTCCTTAGCGATGTCGAACAACACTGATGTGTCTAAATTTTATACAAATATTTGTACTCATTTACCCATTAAAATCGCTTGTTTTCGTCTATCTTGTGTTTAATTCATCTTATTTCCATAAGATTTCAAGTAATTGATTATTTTTGAAGAAATAAGACTTTTTTGATGCAAAATGTGAAGATTTTTGGTAAAAATAAACAAACAAAGCAAAACTATTGATTTACTATTTTTATTGATTTGTTGAATTTTAATTTTTACAATTTGGAAATATGAGAAGAAAAGTACAATTTTAATTGTCAATAGAGTGTAAAAAGAATAGACAAATTTTAAAAGGATTTTGATAGAGCTAATGTGAAAATTAGTTAGTTTAATTTGAACTAATTAATTTAAATTTAAATTTTTATTTTTAAATTTTTATTTGTATTTGCAGGACGTGTTTCAAATAAATAAAGATGAAGGGTTCTTTATGCAAAAGAAAACCCTAATTCCTACCTCTTCTACTCCTATAAATATAATAGCAGATGAAGAAAAAAAGGGAGCGCTTAACGACGCCACACGAGACGGCTACTCAATAAAAATAAAAATAAAAATTAAATATATATAAAAAAGAGAGAGAGAGAAGGGATCAGTTGCAGCGACGTGACTAGCGACAGGGATTCAGTGTGCACTCTAGCGTGGCACGTGTCCCAAGGCACACGTCAGGTACAGCTGACTGTGTTCTGTGTGCAAAACGACAGAGCAGGTCGAGTGTGGCGTGCTCGGGACTCGAAGCAAGACAGAGAGGGACAGCTACTGATGTCAGCAGCACTGACGTCACGCATGTGCTGATTAAAACAGAGAAAACAGGGGAGAGAGAGATAGTGAGGATTTGGCTTTGGCTGCACATTTTTCGAGGCGTTCGGTTTGCAATTTTCTTTTACAAAAATAGTCCTTTTGTATCTCTTTTCTTTCTCTAATTTTTATAATGCAATCAATTTGTTAGTTGCAATTTTACTATGAACTAAATTTATTTTTCTGGGGCTTCGATGTAGCCTAGTTTTTAAACACAATTTTAATTCATATTATTTTTCTATTTTTCTATGGTTGTGTGTTTGGTTTTTATTCTTAATGCGTACAATTGGTGGATAGACGATTGTATGATTTATTGGACCATGGAGAGACCGAGAGGTAATTTGTGATTTAGAACTATAAAATTAAACACCATTGATTGAGCGAAATTAGAGATGATTTACCGCGATTGATATGACCGTTAAGAAATCCACAGAACTTAATAAGTCTTCGATTAATTAAATTTGCATAGAGATATGACAAACTATTAGTTGGAGATATTTTTGGTGTTGTTCGAGAGAAAGCATTGAATAATTTGGGGATTTTGGTCTACAACTTGAAAAAGTAATATTTTTATTCTTATGGAGTTATAAATTGTGTGAGATGAACTAGGTGAAGTCAAAAGCCCTAGAATTAATTTTTCCATTAACAAATCATAATTTTCAGACTCCGCTCCTTTAAATTAATTTAGTTAGATTTTTAGATTAATTTAATTTAGTTGTTTTATCCTTTATTAATTTCGATCTTCCAAATAGTGATTAATCTAGTAATATCGGTACTTAATAAAATAATTAGTCCCCGTGGGTTCGACACTCTATTCACTAAACTATACTACTTATTGAGATTTTGTACACTTGCAAATATTCACATCAAGTTTTTGGCGCCGTTGCCGGGGACTAGTTATTCTTTTATTGATATTGAAAATTGCTAGATTATTACTAGTTTGGATTATTTTTATTATCTTTTTTTTGTTTTATTATTATATTTATTTTCTTTTGACTTACTTTTACTTTTATTTATTTTTCTTATTTAATTTTTTTTAGTTTTTCTATTTTTTCAATACTTACATTTCAGTACATACATGGAAATTATCACGGCGAACGATGAAAACAGGCCTTTGAGAGACTATGCTATGCCCTCAATTCATGGAACAATATCAAGCATAAAGAGGCCGGTTATTGAAGCCACCGATTTTGAGATTAAACCGGCGATTATTCTATTGATTCAACAGAGTGTTCAATTTTGGGGACTACCGCACGAGGATCCTTATGTTTACATTGCAAACTTTCTAGAAATTTGTGACACTTTCAAGCACAACGGAGTATCTTATGATGTAATCAGATTGAGACTCTTTCCTTTTTCATTATGAGATAAGGTGAAGGCTTGGCTATATTATCTACCACCCGGTAGTATTACTACTTGGGAGGGACTTGCAAAATTTTTTTTGGCTAAGTAATTTCTGCCAGCAAAGACTGCAAAACTAAGGAATGATATTGCCATATTTACTCAATTTCAGACCGAGTCTTTGTATGATGCATGGGAAAGGTACAAAGAGTTATTAAGAAAATGTCCTCATCATGAACTACCGAAATGGCTGCAAATTCAAATATTCTATAATAGTTTGATAGTTACACATCGATCTATGGTTGACGCAGTAGCCGGAGGTGAACTAATGAGCAAAAATTACAAAGCAGCCTATGAGCTTTTAGAGAAGATGACATCAAATAATTACCAGTGGTCTTCAGAGAGAACAATGCCAAGAAAAGGGGCTGGAGTTTTTGAACTTGATCCTATTTCTACTTTAGCTGCACAAATTGATATTTTATCTAAACAATTAGGCAATACAAATTTTAATGCAATTCAATCTAATATGATTTGTGATCTTTGTGCAGGAAATCACTCAAGTGCAGATTGCCAAGTGGGGAACCCTTTTGCTCCATCAAATGCCGAACGTGAAAAATTTGTGTCAAACTTTCAAATGCAAAATAATTATTATGCAAACACATACAATCCAGGATGCAGAAACCACCCCAATTGTCCATGAAACAACAATCAAGGAGTGATTAGACCACCTCAAATTTTTTCACAGCAAGAAAAGAAGCTGACATTAGAAGAGATGTTTATGAAACACATGCAGAAGACAGACCAATTCATACAAAAGACAGATCAGTACATGCAAAAGACGGATTTGGCAATACAACATAATTCGGCTTCCATTCACAATCTTGAGGTACAAATCAGTCAAATTTCAAAGATTATAACTGAAAGTAATGCAGGAACATTACCAAGCAACACAGTTGTCAATCCCAAGGAGCATGTCAAGGCTAGTACATTAGGAAGCGGGAGGACAATTGAGCAACCACAAAATGAAATTGCGGAACAAAATGTGGTTGAAAAGGAAAAAGAGTACGAACATATCGTGGAGGAACAAATTCAGCATAAGCAAGTAACGTATGATGTTGTTAATTCCATAAAGTTTCCTCTCGAAGAACAGTCGTGTTTTCAAGTAAGTGAAACTGATTTAATTGTGGGCGAGAAACATAAGGCCAAAGTTGAAAAGTTACTAATCGAAGTCTGTCCAATAAATTCAGCAACCTTTGAAACTGAAAAAGAAAATATTTTTGAACATGTTATATATTTGGATACTGCACCCTCTATTCATTCATTTTTTCAGATAAAATTCAAAGAGGTGGGGGAATCAAAGACATCATCACGAAGGAAACGCCTCAAATTAGAGCTAGAACATGATCCACACAAGAAGAGAAGTATTAGAAAAGATGTTTTAATGTTGTTGGATCTTGGCGTTACATAACCATCTCACCTCCATGTCTGGCTGAAGACCTAAAACTTAGCGCTTCTTGGGAGGCAACCCATGTTTTCTTTTACTGCATTTAGATTTAATTTTTATTTTAGTTTACTTGAATTTTAAAATTTGATTTTATTTTGTAGGATTGCATGAGTTTTAAAAGTCGCCGGGCAGAGCTGTTTTATACACCTACATTGATGGCTGTTTTTGAGCAGTATGGAGTCTGAATCTGAAAAACTGATTCATAGAGAAATTGTAGACAATTTTCTTAGCTTTCCAGAAAAGAAAAATTCAGCCAATTTGGACATCTACAGCTCCAGATATCACAAAAATACTGAACACCGCGTGTGCAGAAATTTTAAGATGAATCAGAGGAGAAATTCTGAACTTTTTTGCATTTTTTTTTGTTTTTGTTTTTTCCTTTCCCATTGAGGACAGTGTGATATTCAAGTTTGGGGGGAAGGTTTACAAATTTATTATTTATTTTTGAAAAGAAAAAACAAAATAAAAGGGATTTCAATTAGGCTCGCTATTACACTTTTGAGTTCTTTATTGTGCTAAAGCATTAAAATAATTTTTTTTAGGATAGACAATTGCTTATAAAACAAGATTAAGCATACTTATTTTCTTTAGAATTATTGAATTACACAATTCCGTACAAAATTTTATGAGTCATGCGATTATACATAAAAGAAAAATGTGATGCTTTTTCTTGTGATTATCCCCTTCGATCTAGTCCTAAACAGAGTTTAAGTAAATAGAGTAATAACAAAACAAAAAAAAAATTGAATAAAGTCAATCTACTCTAATATTTTGAGTTGCTTAGTAACTTGGGGTATTCATCACAAATGTTTACTTTCACGTCAAACGGCAACTTGAAATATGAGTATGTAAAGCACTTTAAGTTTGTGACTTGTTGAGTAAGCAGGTGAATTCATCACAAATGTTTGCATTCGCGTCAAAAGGCAGGTGACAACTTAGAGAAGAGACAAAAAAAAAAAAAAACTCTAGATTACTACTCGGTTTGTAGTTGTGAGAAGCGATAATCACAGATGGAGTTGTTACATACTATAATTACATTAATAGCATGAAAAATATGATTGATTTTGGAATTATGAATAAATAATTGTACTAGAGAAAGTGAGTATGCTTGATTTTACTTTATTTGCTAGTGTTTATATTTATATTTGAAATTTTGATGCTTGCATGATAAGATCTCTTAGTGTGATGGGTTGAGCCTATTATTAATTATTATTTCCCCTATTATTGATTTTACTTTTTGCTCGAGGACAAGCAAAATCTTAAGTTTGGAGGTATTTGATGTGTCTAAATTTTATACAAATATTTGCACTCATTTACCCATTAAAATTGCTTGTTTTCGTCTATCTTGTGTTTAATTCGTCTTATTTCCATAAGATTTCAAGCAATTGATTATTTTTGAAGAAATAAGACTTTTGATGCAAAATGTGAAGATTTTTGGTAAAAATCAACAAACAAAGCAAAACTATTGATTTACTATTTTTATTGATTTGTTGAATTTTAATTTTTACAATTTGGCAATATGAGAAGAAAAGTACAATTTTAATTATCAATAGAGTGTAAAAAGAATAAACAAATTTTAAAAGGATTTTGATAGAGCTAATGTGAAAATTAGTTAGTTTAATTTGAACTAATTAATTTAAATTTAAATTTTTATTTTTAAATTTTTATTTGTATTTGCAGGGCGTGTTTCAAATAAATAAAGATGAGGGGTTCTTTCTTCAAAAGAAAATCCTAATTCCTACCTTTTCTACTCCTATAAATACAACAGCAGATGAAGAGAAAAAGGGAGCGCTTAACGACGCCACATGAGACGGCTACTCAATAAAAATAAAAATAAAAATTAAATATATATAAAAAAAAGTGGGGCGTGAACTTGAAGAGAGAGAGAAGGGATCAGTTGCAGCGACGTGACCAGCGACAGGGATTCGATGTGCACTCTAGCGTGGCACGTGTCCCAAGGCACACGTCAGGGACAACTGGCTGTGTTCTGTGTGCAAAACGATAGAGCAAGTCAAGTCTGGCGTGCTCGGGACTCGAAGCAAGACAGAGAGGGACAGTTGCTGACATCAGCAGCGCTGACGTCACGACTGTGCTGATCAAAACAGAGAAAACAGAGGAGAGAGAGAGAGAGTGGGGATTTGACTTTGGCTGCACGTTTTTCGAGGCGTTCGGTTTGCAATTTTCTTTTACAAAAATAGTTCCTTTTGTATCTATTTTCTTTCTCTAATTTTTATAATGCAATCTATTTGTTAGTTGCAATTTTACTATGAACTAAATTTATTTTTCTAGGGCTTCGATGTAGCCTAGTTTTGATAACACAATTTTAATTCCATATTATTTTTCTATTTTTCTATGGTTGTGTGTTTGATTTTTATTCTTAATGCGTACAATTGGTGGATAGACGATTGTACGATTTATTGGATCATGGAGAGACCGAGAGGTAATTTGTGATTTAGAACTATAAAATTAAACACCATTGATTGAGCAAAATTAGAGATGATTTACCGCGATTTATGTGATCGTTAAGAAATCCACAAAACTTAATGAGTCTTCGATTAATTAAATTTACATAGAGATATGACAAACTGTTAGTTGAAGATATTTTTGGTGTTGTTTGAGAGAAAGTATTGAATAATTTGGAAATTTTGGTGTACAACTTGGAAAAGTAATATTTTTATTCTTATGCAGTTATAAATTGTGTGGGATGAACTAGGTGAAGTCAAAAGCCCTAGAATTAATTTTGCTATTAACAAATCACAATTTTCAGACTCCGCTCCTTTAAATTAATTTAGTTAGATTTTTAAATTAATTTCATTTTGTTGTTTTATCCTTTATTAATTTCGATCTTCCAAATAGTGATTCATCTAGTAATATCGGTACTCAATAAAATAATTAGTCCCTTTGAAAGCACGTTCGCCAATGTGCCCCCTACCAAAAGTTCTCAACAATTCGATGCTTACCCAAGCCCAGCTGTCCTCCTTATCCAGTTTGACCCCTTTCGCAATATGGGGGATGGACTTGCTCGGGCCATTCCCTCTAGTGCCTGGCCAGCTGAAGTTCCTTGTCATTGCAATTGACTACTTCTCCAAATGGATTGAAGCCGAGCCTTTAACAACGGTCACTGGGAACAGAGTCCAACGATTCTTTTGGAAGAACATCGTCTGCAGATTCGGTGTACTTCGAGTCTTAGTAACGGACAAAGGGATCCAATTTACGGGGGCAGCCTTCCACAATTTTCGCACGGACCTTGTTATCCAGCAACGATTCTCCTCAATATCCCACCCGTAATCCAACGGTCAAGCTGAGACCGTAAATCGGCAAATTCTCTCCGGCCTAAAGAAGAGACTGGAAAAGTCCACCAAGGGATTATGGGTCGAACAAGTCCCTAATGTGCTCTAGAGCTACCGTACTACTAAGAGGACCCTTATGACTCCCTTCAACCTTACTTATGACTCCGAAGCCGTCATCCCACTGGAAGTTGGCCTACCTTCTCCCCGCTTGATTGCCTTCAATGAAGAGCAAAATTCGAACCAACTTTGGGGCAACTTGGACCTCATCGATGAGATTCGAGAAAGATCCTTCATCCGTCAGGAGATCTATCGGCGTAGGATCGAGCTGTCGTACAACAAGAGAGTCCACCCTACAAATCTCAAAGAATGAGATATGGTTTTGAGAAAACTATCAATTGCTTTACCGTGCAAGAAAGGAAAACTGTATCCTAATTGGGAACGGCCGTACAGGATCTCCAAAGTTGTTCGCCCTGGTGCTTATCAACTTGAAGACCCGAGGGGGAAAGAGAGTACCAAGAACATGGAATGCGTAACTCTTATTAAAGTACCAAGAGGGTGTTTAAACACCGCTCCAAGCAACTTCTACCCCTAGAGCATTTCTAAGTTTGTTTTTCTTCTTATTACTTAGTTGATTTTCCCAAATATAATAAAGGCTTGCAACTCAGAAGTAGCCACTTAGTTCTCAATAAAAGCAGTTTACTTTCTCAGAAAACCTATTGTCTAAATGTTCTGGTTGTCTTACACCAAAGCATACACTATAAGTACGAAACTCTCTTAAACGACAAGTTCGGAGTCTAATATTTGGTTCGATGCCACTTTAGCTGCTTGCGAACAAGCAAGTGCAAAGTAGCTCACCATTCGAAATTGCTCTCACAACTGTTAAAACTCTCTTAAACAACAAGTTCGGAGTCCAACACTTGGTTCGATGCCACTTTAGCTGCTTGCGAACAAGCAAGTGCGAAGTAGCCCACAATTTGAAATTGCTCCCAGAACTGTTGAAACTCTCTTAAACGACAAGTTCAGAGTCCAACACTTGGTTCGATGCCACTTTAGCTGCTTGCGAACAAGCTAGTGCGAAGTAGCTCACCATTCGAAATTTCTCCCACAACCATTGAAACTCTCTTAAACGATAAGTTCGGAGTCCAACACTTGGTTCGATGCCACTTTAGCTACTTACGAACAAGCAAGTGTGAAGTAGCTCACCATTCGAAATTGCTCCTACAACTGTTAAAAACTCTCTTGAACACAAAGTGTTAGCAAACACTTGCAAGTGTTATTAGGCGAAAGAGGCTCATTACAGGATCGAAAGATGCAATGAACAAAAACATTGCTCGAATACTACAAATATCTTATTCCATTAAAAGTCGGGATACAAGACTTATTCAAAGAACATACTACAAACACTTTATTTCGCCCAAGATGGGGATACAAGTCTTATTCAAGACTAAAGACACCTACAAAACTATGAAGTATCACCCTAACTCCTTGGAAGTGGGACACTCCTATTAAGAGATACACGGAGACGACGAGCGCTTTGCCGCTCCCTCGTCGCTTCAGAAGAAATCTCTAGGCCCGCAAGCCAAGTTGTACCCTCGGGACCCATAGACCTAGCTGCCACCCCAACAGATGCTCCGCTTGACAAGCCAGCCATTCCGCTTTGAGCATTCCCAGGGTTCCACAGAGCATTTGGCATGCGTAGAGCCAACTGATGGAATGATATCCCCTTGGCATACTCCTGACTTTGCTTCCTTCGAAGAGTCACTTTAAGCGAAGATTCTCTACCTCCAATTCGACGAGCCGCTCTTTGAGGGAGTCGTCTGTCACTCTGAGCTTCAAACGTGGTACCCCACTCGTGCTCGCCCCTCGTGAGAACTCCGAGATGGTCCTCTGCAAATGGGCCGCCACTAAACTCTTCTCAAGCACCACGTTCTTCAGCTCGTCCCTCACCGACCTCACTTTGAACAAAGAGTTTTTCAGCTCATCCCTTTCAGTTGTCACCGCGAATAAAGAGTGCCGAAGAAATTTTAACCTCAAAGCCTTGACAACACCCAGCGAAGGACCAACCTCCCCTCCCTCGGGAGGCACTTTTTGGAGAGTCTCCTCAAAGCGCTTCACTACGATGTTCCGGTGAGCCAAGACCAACCTCAGATGACAAAGCCTGAGATTGAGCAAATCCCAGCTTAGCAACATGAAGTTGGTCGTGAAGATGCGATGCCTTGTTACCCTGGGAAAGTTAACCAAAGAGAGAAGCGTAAATCACTCCAAGTCTAAACAGAGCTATTAGACGGTCCTAAGTTCAAGTAGAGCTACAAGATAAGGCTAAATTTGAATAAGAGCTACAAGATAGTTCTATATTTGAATAAAAGCCACAAGAACTAAGTCGTGTTGCCAATCAAAAATATTTCATTACTAGAGTAAAGATACAAAAGTGGTAGCCAGTCTACTATAAGGCATCGATACAAGAGTATCCAAAATAAAAGAAGACAACAACTAAAAAAGAAAGTGGGGAAGATACGAAAGAGATCAAGGGACCACCACGATAGATGTCTCTTGGGGAACTATGACCTCGCGACCATCTTCCTCGGTCGCCACTGGTACCTCCACCATGGCCGACTGAGGGTCCGCGGTGACGTCCTCCTCCTCGTCTTCTTCTTCTTCTTCTTCTTCTTCTTCTTCTTCTTCAACCGCCTCTTCTTCTTCAACCGCCTCCTCGGCTACCGAAGTAGTTTCCACTTCAAGAAGGTCGTATAGTCTGTACCCCGAGCCGTCGAAGTCGGGGACGCGCGCCTCTACGTGCTTTAGCGCCCGAGCATAGGACTGCTCCATGTTTGAGCGCAAATAAAACTTCGCTTCGACCCTAATCACCTCCGTAGCTGCTTCCATGACCGTTTCCTTCTCCTTCGCTGCATCCTCAGCGGCCTTTGTAGCCATCTCCCTCTCCTTATCGGCTCTTTCCCTCTCCTTGTCTGCCATCTCTTTCTCCACGATGGCCTGTTCATTCGCCTTCGTCAGGGTGGCCTCGAGGAAAGTAATCTGAGCCGCCTGAGACTCAGTCAACCGCTTCTCCGCCTTGAACATCTTCACAGCCTTGGCTCGCTCCGACCAATCTCTGTCGCTCACCGCTTTGAGCTCCTTCTCTGCTCGGTGAACTGCTCCAACATGTGGCTGACGTGGCAGGTGATCTACAAGGATAAAAAAAAATGTGTAAGTGTGAAAGTTTCAATAAAAATTTCTTATTCATAAGGAACAAGTTTTCACTTACCGACATAGTCGCTCTGGCTATCTCGAATGCATCATCACCGCCCGTGATTGCCTTCTTCGCCGTACAATCCTTCAGGGTTGGCAAGTGCCGCACCGCTTACATATAGCTGGCAGAGTCCCCTGAGAAAATCGTCGTGCTTCATCACACGCCAGTCGGGGACGAAGAGCTTCTTGTGCTCCTCGGTAAGAATCGCCTCCGCCTGCAGCTGTAAGAGGTGGGGGTTCGAGCGCCAGTACATCCCCAAAGGTTAATCCTCCGACAGTCGGGGCAGGAGAGACAGGCGGGGCAGGAAGGGCAGACTTTAAGTCGACCATCAGAGTCGTCACCACCATAGCCTTCATGGAATTGGCAGACGACAGCCCCGAGGTTGTCCTCTTCCTCTTTTTCTCGTTCGGGGCCTTGTTGGCTACTCCCACCCAGTCGAACAGCATTGCCCTGAAGTCCATGTCCGAAGCCTCTATAAAGAGAAAAAACAAAGAGATGGGCGTGTGAAGGAGGTAAAATGAAACTAAAAACAGAGAAAAATAAGGAGCATACTAGGATCGATCGGACTGAGACCCCCACCGACGAGTACCTCCTCGGTTAATTCTTTTCAACCTAAGGGTTCACGAGCAATGAGTTTGGATACGATCTCCCCTTCCTCCGGAGTCAACACTGGCTCGGCCTTCACCCACTTTGGCACCTCCTCCCTCCACCTTGTGGAAATATTCCACGGTGCACTACCTCGGATCAAGAAATACTTCTCCTTCCAAAACTTGATGGAATCGGAGTTGCCTTGTAATACCCCGTAATTTCGAAGGGTATATATATATATATATAAAATAAAGGTTGATAATGGAGTTAAGGGGGCCCACAGAATTAAAATGAACAACTATTGGTTAACCCCTTAGGGGAAAGCTATCTGCGATTGATGTTCCGCAGTGATGAGTCATTGATCTCCGGGATCGGGTATGATCTGCGGTGTTGAGAGTCACTGATCCGGGATCGGGTATGATCTGCGGTGTTCAGAGTGATTGATCTCCGGGTATTCGATCTGCGGTGTTGAGAGTGATTGATCTCCGGGATCGAGGACAACGCCACATCGGCTAAAAAAGCGGATCCTACAATAGATGTGTGCTCCGTACTCAGTGAGGATACTGATTTCTAAAGGTAGAGTGTATGTAATACCCCGTAATTTCGAAGGGTATATATATATATATATATACATACATATAATAAAGGTTAGTAATGGAGTTAAGGGGGCCTATATAATTAAAATGAACAACTGTTGGTTGAAAGGTTGAATGGATGACGACGTCATCAGGGCATTTGATTTCGGAATGATATTAAAATCAGATAATGTGCTGTCTTTGAATTGGTTGGTTGACGTGGCATTATATATGTGCACACAGGATTAATGGAAATAAGAAAATAGATGGATTACTATAGTCCCATATCGGGAATATTACAAAAATTAATTGAGTATAAATAAAATTGCCTATGATCAAGAGTCACCTAATTGGTTAACCACCTTTTGAGAGGCAGCCTGTGGTGGGCAGTTGTACTATATAGTATCTAATTTGTCTTCTAAAAATAATAAAATTGTCTGAGTATTGGGGCGGTGCGTTACATGTCTATCAACTTCAGACCCCGACATGGCGATAAATAGTACCGGTACTCCACCTTACTCTTTCGATGAATACGGTAGAGCCTTCGGAGAATGATAAGTTGAGGCACGACCCCTATCGCTTGGCACTGAAGGACGAAGCCGTTGATGTGCCTCCACATGTTCGGCATATATTGGACGAGGCTCAAACAGTACCACTGCAACACCTCAGTCACGAACGGTGGAAGAGGCAGACGGAGACCAGCATAAAAGGCGTAGAAAGGGAAAATGCATGTGTCGAGAGAGTTCGGCGAACAGGCTCGGATACCAAGACTAGGGAGAAAAAGATCGAGTTCCTTCAATATCATGCAACTCTTCCGAATCCGTACCAAGTCCTTCTCCGTCAGCATGGAGGGGATGTTGTCAACTTCAGAATGTTCCCTCGGCCTGCTCTCCTCATACGAGGCCGGCATCCCGTACACCAGCTTGGCTAGAAGTTCGTTGGAGTATTCTCGAACTCCGCTGAGGTTCGTCAAAGGACCCAGAAGCCTGACTAATGCCCCTACTTGCCTCTCCTTCTCCACTACTGTCTCGGATGTCACCGACCCTACTACCCCTTTCCTTTATCCGCTGTTGGAGCCACTACCAACTGCTGATCCTCTTTGTGGGTCCGAGGTGGAGGTCTCACTCCCCAAGGGAACCCTAGACATCTCGTAATATATATAAAAGAGAATATATATTTACCTTAATGTGACAGCTACAGTTGGAACATATTGCCAGAAAATCAAACGTTTGGCTGCGACCGCTAGTTGAGCCACCCAGGAGTGAAAGAAAAATTTTCAAGAGTAAAAGTAAAGAATGAGAGAAACGAGTGGGGAGGGGGGGTGTGAAAACATATAGTGAATGAGGGGCGTCGTTTGGACTTCTGAGACCTTTGGCCCCCAGGTCCAAGTAAAAAGCCCAAGAGAACATCAAATACTAAGCGGCAGAATACGTAAAGGAAGAATTTCAAGCAACGACAAAAGCATGTTGACCGGTCAAACACCAAAACAGTCAGCTCCATCTCAGGATGCGCGCCTGTTCAAGATCAAATGGCCCAGATGTTGCCACGTCCCTCGGAACCAACATCCTAGCAAACGTGTCCCTGAACGTGAAATTGGGGAAAACTCCATCTCAACATTCGTGCCTGATCAAGATCAAACAGCCCAGATGTTGCCACGTCCCTCGGAACCAACATCCGAGCAAACGTGTGCCCGAATGTGAAATTAGGGAAAACCCCATCTCAACATTCGTGCCTGATCAAAGATCAAACGACCCAGATGTTGCCACGTCCCTCGGAACCAACATCCGAGCAAATGTGTCCCCGAACGTGAAATTGGGAAAAAACCCATCTCAACATTCCCGCCTGATCAAGATCAAATGGCCCAGATGTTGCCACGTCCCTCGAAACCAACATCCGAGCAAACGTGTCCCCGAACGTGAAATTGGGGAAAACTCCATCTCACCATTCGTGCCTGATCAAGATCAAATGGCCCAGATGTTGCCGCATCCCTCGAAACCTACATCCGAGCAAATGTGTCCCTGAACATGAAATTGGAGAAAACTCCATTTCAACATTCGTGCCTGATCAAGATCAAATGGCCCAGAAGTTGCCACGTCCCTCGGAACCAACATCTGAGCAAACGTGTACCTAAACATGAAATTGGGGAAAACTCCATCTCAACATTCACACCTGATCAAGATCAAACGGCCCAGATGTTGCCATGTCCCTCGGAACTAGATTCCGAGCAAACGTGGCTCCAAGCGTGAAAATGGGGGAAAACATCGCCTCAAGATTCGCGCTTGATCAAGATCAAACGGCTCAGCACCATGTCCCTCGGAACCAGATTCCAAGCAAACGTGACTCCGAGCGTGAAAGTGGGGAAAAACATCGCCTTAAGATTCGCGCTTGCTTAAGATCAAATGGCTCAGATTGCGCCACGTCCCTCGGAACCAGATTATGAGCAAACGTGGCTCCAAGCGTGAAAGTGGGGAAAAACATCACCTCAAGATTTGGGCTTGCTCAAGATCAAATGGCTCAGATTGCTCCACGGCCCTCAGAACTAGATTCTGAGCAAACATGGCTCGGAGCGTGAAAATGTGGAAAAACATCGCCTCAAGATTCGCTCTTGATCATGATCAAACGGCTCAGATTGCACAACGTCGCTCAAAACCAGATTCCGAGTAAACATGGCTCTGAGCGTGAATGTGGGGAAAATGTGTAATACCCCGTATTTGCAGCGAACAGTCGACTGGTCCATTTAGCAGTCGACTGCTACTGCATATTTGGGCCGGATTGGTTGGGCCAGATTTGAGAAGGATTTGAGAAATATAGTCCCACATGGGAAGTGCACAAAAATAATTTGAGTATAAATATAATTAGCCAATGATCAAGAGTCACCTAATTGGTTAACCACCTTTTGAGAGGCAGCCTGTGGTGGGTAGTTGTACTACATAGTATCTAATTTGTCTTCTAAAAAAATATTAAAATTGTCTGAGTATTGGGGCGGGGCGTTACAAATGGTATCAGAGCCGACTTTCGACACCGGGTGTAGTAGAGGTCAGTATGATCTGCGGTGCTGAGAGTCATTGATCTTCGGGGTTGGGTATACTCTGCGGTGTTGAGAGTCACAGGTAGTGATTGATAGCCGGGTATCCGATCTGCGGTGTTGAGAGTGATTGATCTCCGGGATCGAGGACTATACTACATCGGCTAGAAAGGGCGGATCCTACACTAGATGTGTGCCCTGTACTCAGCGAGGACACTGATTTCTAAGGTGGGGTGTATGTAATACCCCGTATTTGCAGCGAACAGTCGACTGGTCCATTTAGCAGTCGACTGCTACTGCATAATTGGGCCGAATTGGTTGGGCCAGATTTGAGAAGGATTTGAGAAATATAGTCCCAAATGGGAAGTGCACAAAAATAATTTGAGTATAAATATAATTAGCCAATGATCAAGAGTCACCTAATTGGTTAACCACCTTTTGAGAGGCAGCCTGTGGTGGGCAGTTGTATTACATAGTATCTAATTTGTCTTCTAAAAAAATATTAAAATTGTCTGAGTATTGGGACGGGGCATTACAAAACGCCCCCCTCCCGATGTGTGCTCACGGCTCACGATCAGATCGCCCAGATTGAGCCACGTTGTCAATCGCCAGATTAACCGTCTGATCGCTTAGGAAATCGCGCCGATGACGTGATTGACGCTCCAGATTGCGCCACGTCGGTAATTAATTGATTAATTCTTTTATTTTAATTATTAAATTGAATTAATTGTTTAAGAATTGCAAAAAATAATTAAAAATTTTTAAAAATTAATTAAAAATTCTAAAAAATAATTATAAATCCGGGAAAAATATTTTGAACTCCAGGAAAAATAATTATTAATTAAAATAATTAATTGATACTTTTTAAAAATAGATTGTTACTTCGCAAAATTGAATAAATGATTCAAAAAATAATTAAAAATTAGAAAAAAAATCAATGGAAAATCTAGAAGATCCCACAAACACATCTGAGTACAAGGCAAGCTCAATTAAACGCTATTAAGCCTCGTGTGCGATTCTGAAGCTCCTAAAGAACTCCGATAAAATCCCGTACGCCATTAAAATAAGAAAACTACTCCCCAAAGGATTTTAAACTCAGTCTTCGGGAGTGGGGGCTCGCGATATGGCTAAAAATAGGGTTAAATCGAGACCGTTCAAACCCGAGCATGAATCTTAAAGCACTCAAGGGTAAAACAGTAATTTCACCTACAAACGGGTTCGAAATGGGAACTGGGTCTCTCTACAAAGCCCAATAACCCGAAAATGGATCTGTCCTAGTGGGTATAGGTGGCAACCCGTTTCAAACCAGCCCAGATATTTAAAGAGTAATTCAAATTCATAATTATCTCTAAGAGGTAGTTTAAACCGCTTCTCTTATCATGAAACGAGTTTACACTCTACATCTTATCCAAAAGCACTGGGACATAGAGATAACTGATTATCTCTAAACTGTCTCTTAAGGTGACTATAAAAATACCCCTCTTCTCCCACTATAATAAGGTAATCAATATTTTTCCACATAAACGCTCTTTCATAATCTTCATGATTACTGACTTGAGTGTCGGAGGGTTCGTCGCCGGGATCCATCCCGGTGTATCGAACTTTTTTGCAGGTTAACGGCAGTAGTGAGAAACAGTCAAACGCCGGCCAGAAGTCAACAGGTTTGCCTTATTTGTTTCCAAATCCACAAATTCATTTGTTTGCTCCCACACCAAAATTAGCAGCAGCAACCACAAACGCTCTTACATAATCTCCTTAATTACTGACTTGAGCATCAGAGGGTTCGTCGCTGGGATCCATTCTGGTGTTTCGAACTTTTTGCAGGTTAGTGGCAGCGGCGAGAAACATTCAAACGCCGGCAAGAAGTCAATATGTTCGCTTTTATTGTTTTCATAAGAATCTATAAATCATACCGAAATTAGTAGCAACAGTATGCTTTCAAATTTTTAAAGAAAACGATCTGTATATCTATCAATAGACAGGAAGAAAAAGAACAAGGGTCTCAGAATCGTGTCTCTGCAAATCTGCTCAAATGATGGGCCTTGTGGACATTTTGATCCATGGAACAAGTGGAAAAGGCTACAACAGCCAAAATTCCAGAGTATGATGGATTTCAATTAAGAGTAAAGCTGTTTAACTCAGCCATGGTTTAGTTTGTCTTGACATGAAAGGTAGACTTCTCCCCAACCTCCTGATGCTAGCTGTTTTGACAACAGAAAATTACAAGCTTTTCGAATGGAAGAGCTGGTCTGTAGGATTAATTTTCCGCCAGCAATCAGTCCCTTAACTCCGAACCAAGTGCCATATGTAAAGCAAACAGCCCACGAACCATACCTGTTGTGGACACATTTTATTGTTTCTTATGAAAATCAGATGAGAATGTTCAAATCCTATGATTTTAAGAAGAAATATATTTTTTTATTCTAATTTTTTGGGTTATTTTATTGTTTGTTATGAAAATCTCATAGAAATTCTCAAATCCCATTGTTTTTTGGAGGAATAGAAATCTTTCCCAATAAAGAGTTTTGATTCCCTTAGAAATCTATCATTCCTTCCAAAACTATACTCGTAACATAACAAACAAGGTAATCTAAGTGGGAATATGAGATTCCCTTGCAGATTCCCACGTACCAAACGGCCCCAAAGTCTAATTGTTTACTTCCCCATAGGCAAGGATTCTAAAATGAATTACTTGGAAAAACAAAATATGGTCACTATAACAGCTGAAATTAAGGAAACAATGGAAGGAGTGTTACTAACCATGAACCATCAGGCAGTTGTATTTTTTCAATGAAATTAACAGCTTCTGGAATGCAATTCTCTATCTCTTCTCTATGATGTTGAGGATATAAATTTTGAAATGATGCCAATGCCTGAATCGATGCTGATGTACATTCAACCATCTGGAATAAGTTTTTATTGTTAGAATAAATTAAACAAATATGGCAACAATAAAACAAGAAATAAAAATAAACAAATCTTACGAGTAATGAATAACCATGTCTCCAAATATTTCAGCAGGACTGATGATCTGATAAAAATAATATGAGTTTGTAAATACGTTTGGATAATAATATTTGCTTAGTAGAAGCAAAGTGAAACGGCATAATACACATGTTTGATTCACAAACAGTTTGCACAAAGAAATAACTGTCAACACAGTCGTATTCAAATCAGCAGTACATGATTATTCTATTGATAACTTGATGCCACAAAATAACTGTCAACTTCTGTTGGTTTATCTCCAGGACAAAACTTAACTAAGAACTGAAGAGGAACCATACAACACTTGAGTTTCAAAAAATCTGTCTACATTGTTTGCACATAACGCTGCACAGGCTCGAATTAATATACCTTATTATCGAAAACTTTCTTAGATTTGTCAAAAATCTCGCATGATTCATTTAGCAAGTGAATATACCCTGAAGAGTGCATAAACCTTGTTTAGGGCCATACTCCATAACATTAAATTGCGAAGGCGACCACCGAAAAAAAAGCATGGCACAATCACAAACACCTACGGGAGGAGTATGATGAACGAGGGACAAACTGAAAGAAACAGAAGCAAAGAACCTAGACTGCTTCGAGGCATCAATATTGTTGGAAGTCAAAACATATTTGGAGTTTGATAAAAAAAAAATGTGACACTTGAAGGTGGCATGGAAAATATGAAAAATATGTAAGGGGCCTAGTAAAATATGTTTGCTTTTAGATTGGCTATTGTAGCAAAGTTTGTTACATAAGTGGTATGAGCTAACTACTATAAATATAAATAGATATAGAGACGAGACAAGAGTGTGCAAGAGAGAACATAAATAAAAGTGAGAGAAGTGAGAGTTGAAGGAGTGTTGAGTGTAGTAATACTAGTGAGAGTAATTGTGAGTAGTCCAATCTGGTTGTTGTGTTATATATTGTCTATTCTTACTGATGTATTATTTTATATCAAAAAATTTAATACAAGTCCCTAATCTTGTTTGCCATTTAGCCCACCAAAATCTCTGCTCTCTTCCAACAAACTGGTATAAGAGCCTTGTTCAATCTACCAGAGTTCATCGAAGAGCTCGTCTACGACATGATAAACATGATCCAGTCGCAAATTCCCAAGTTGATGAACATCAACTATGACAATTAGAGCATCCAGATGAGTATTGCTGGCCTCACAAGACTTGAGGGAGTTGGTTGAAACTGGCTACACCGAATCAGAGTCGCACACTGCTAAAGTAGCACTTCCAGCCATTCAGAAGACCGAGTTGAAGGAAACATGAGAAAATGGAAAAAAAAGCTTTGTTCATAATCTATCAAGGAGTTGAAGAGTTTGCATTCGAGGAGATATCAGACTCAAATACATCGAAACGGGCATGAGAGATATTAAAAAGTTTGTATCAATGAGCCAAAAAAGTGAAGGAGGTACGACTACAAGCTTTGCGAGTAGATTTTGAAAATCTAAAAATGAAAGTTGGTGAGAATATTTCAGATTATTTCAACAGAGTACAAACAATTACTAATCAACTGAAAAGAAACGGAGAAAATATTAATGATATTAGAATACTCGAAAAAATTCTAAGATCATTAATTCTAAATTTTTATAATGTAATTGCTACTATTGAAGAGTCAAATGATCTCTCAAAAGTTTCCATTGATGAGTTACAAGGTTCACTTCAAGCCTATGAATAAATGATGAAACAGACCATGGAGCAAGCCTTCAAAATCAACTAATAATTTCATATGATCAACAAAGAAGCCGAGGATGAAGCTATAGAGGAAGAGGCGGCTATAGAAGTAACTCAAATTTTCAAAGAGGTTGTGACATGCAGTATAATCTGAGAACTCATGACCAAGGTCGTTACGCTGACCATGAATGATTACCTTTCAAGCAAGAGGAAGAGGAGCACGAACAAGAGGACGTGGGAGATACTACCAAGGAGACAGATCACAATCACAGTGCTTCAACTGCAAGAGGTATGGTCATTTCAGTTATGATTACCCAGAAAAAACAGAAAGTGTGGCAGAGAAGACGAACTTCATCACAAAAGATCGAGGCGACAACTCTGTAGTCCTGCATGCCTACAAAGACCATGAGACAAGAGCCAAAATGTTTGGTACTTGGACTTAGGTGCTAGCAATCATATGTGTGGAGTTTGATAATTCTTCACCAAGCTGAACGAATCAATTGGAGGCGAACTTACTTTTGGTGACAAGTCCAAGATCCCTGTAAAAGGGAAAGATGATATTATGGGTGATCATAGGTACATTTTTTATGTTTATATGTAC
Source organism: Hemerocallis citrina (assembly GCA_017893485.1). Lineage (NCBI taxonomy): Eukaryota > Viridiplantae > Streptophyta > Magnoliopsida > Asparagales > Asphodelaceae > Hemerocallis > Hemerocallis citrina. Next base: position 152,347,571 of record CM030368.1, on the reverse strand, counting down.
CTGCATTACGCAATAATATTCTGAGTTTGTGACAACTTCTCGAATGAGGCTACGACATCCACCTGAAGGTTTCTCTCTCACCATCAAAAGCAAAGAAGAAACAATTTCAAAAGATGACATGGCTAGAACTAGACTGTTTACTTTAATATTAATACAGATTCTGTAAAATGCCTACAATCAATCATCAAAGACGAGTCCCATTTTTGCATCTTTCATTCAGGAATCTAGCATTCAGTTTCCTCAATCTTCTATGGAAGGAGGAAATGGTGAGAGGCTTACCAAAAATCAAATATCCAAACCAATTATTTGAAGGATGCATGAAGAGGAAGCAACATCGAAGAAGCTTTGAGGTCGGAAAATCCAAAAGAGCAACATATTTACTTCAGTTGGTACACACACCATTTGAAGTGGTGTCACTCGGAGGTAATATATATTTTCTCACATTTATTGATTACAGCAGAAAACTTGGATTTATTTCTTGAAGGAGAAATCAGAAGCTGTAGAGAAGTTCAAAGAGATCAAGGAAATGTTCCAGATGCAAAGTGGCCACTACATTAAAGTACTCTGTTCAGATCGTGGAGGAGAATACAACTCGAAAGAGTTCCAAGATTTTCTCAAGAAGCAGGGGATAATTCACCAACTTACTGTTTTCTACACTGTACAGCAGAATAGCATAGCAGAGAGGAAAAACCGCATAATCCTCAACATGGCCAGAATCATGATGAAGAGCAAGTTCCTACCCAAGACGTATTGGGCTGAAGCTGCACACTGTGTTGTCTACCTCCTTAACAGATGTCCAATGAACGCCATCAAGTTCATGACTCCACTAGAGATGTGGAGTAGTCTCAAGCCAAGTGTCATTGCACATGTACATATTCCGGAGCAGCAAAGAAAGAAGCTCGATGACCATGGAGAAAAAACTAGACTGGCTTTTGGTGAAATCACACACACAGACATTGTGTGAGTGATATGTTTATATAGTAATCAGTTTGTTACAGAGTTGATACAAATGATAAACTCAAAGAGGTCAATTTGTTACAGAGTTGTTATAGAAGATAAACTCAAGGAGACTATAGTCAATCAACTCTTGGACTATTTGAGATATGCATCAGTCAAGTAACTGCCTTGGGTCTGTTATCTTGACATGGCTTAATGCCACCCCTCAAGTTAAGCATGAGTGGTCAAATGGTTAACTTGTCTTGCAGATGCTGAAACTGAGGTGAGCATAATTCCTCCGTGAAAATATCAGCAAATTGATCTTTGATGGAAATGAACCTGATGTACAGCATCTTTTGGGTGACCCGTTCTCGTACAAAATGGTAATCAATTTCAATATGTTTTGTGCGAGGGTGAAAAACCAGATTTGCATTAAGATAGGTAGCCCCCAAGTTATCACACCATAAGATTGGAGGGGGAGATGAATCACCAAGATCATTTAAGGGTGATTGTATCCAGATTACCTCAGCTGTAGCAATTGCTAAACCACGGTATTTAGCTTCAGTGCTTGAACGAGAGACAATTTTCTGCTTCCGAGCACTCCACGATATTAAATTGCCACAAAAAAATTTACAATACCCACTAGTGTAGTGTCTATCGTCTGGACATCCTGCCCAATCCGCATCGGAGAAGGCATGAATTTGCAATGCTGGGGAACGACAAAGTACAAGACCATAATCAACTGTGCTTTTAAGATAGCATAATATTCGTTTAACCGCAAACCATTGATCTTCGGTAGGGTCATGCATGAATTGACAAACTCTATTAACTGCTACCGAAATGTCAGGCTTTGAAAATGTAAGATATTGTAGAGGTCTAAGTGTCTAACGATACTGCGATACTGTGTCGGATCAGATTATTTATGGTTGCCTTCCTTTGTTAACAGACTATTAGCTACTAGGAGAGTGTGAATTTGTTGGTGAATTCCCTAGAGTCCAGTTGTGTATTGACATTACTAGTTTACATTGCATCACGATATTTATTTCATATATGAGGCATTTTATTTATTGTATTTTTTTATTGTAATTAAATGAACATAATAAAGTCTTTAGAATAGTAGGTTCAATACCATGAGATATCAAGTGCATAACTTGATTGCGAGATCCTCTTGATTGTAATCAGAACACTATTCTTAAATGTCCCTAGTCAAGTATTATTGTAAATTAGGACAACAACAATACATAGAGACTAGTATGTGCGTAGACTGATAACCATATCTCATGGGTCATGAATATAAGATATCAAGTCTTCACATGGGTACATATTAGAGTAATAATGTACTGGACTGACCTACCATGAGAACGCTGCATGGATCGTTACGTGAGTGTCATAAGCGATTCTCACAGTGACCATGGTGTACGTAGTCATTTGACTTGAAGTCACTACGGTTCCGTACATGAGAAGTTGTATATTTTAATATCGTCAAACGTTGCCTGTAATAAGGAGATTCTAAAGTCGACTATTGGATATCCTACAAATCTTGCAGAGGGATGTGAGTGATTTAGATAGGATTTGTCCCTCTTACATAATAGGAGCGATATCTATAGGCCTCTTGATTGAGTGAGACTGCAAAATGCATGGCTATGTTCAAATGAGTCAATTTGAGATATTGAGCTCATTTGTTTTAGTAAGTCTACTCGGACATCAAGAAACCAAAGATTGAACTATACAAGGATGACACGCTCTATGCCTTGTGGTCAATTAAGATATACGGACGAAGAGACTAGACTACATGGTAACATTGGTTATGGATAGGTTATGTCAAATCACTGATATTTCCGTTACTTGAGTAGCAGTGATGTATTGCTACATACCAATTACTATTTGTAATACTAGAATATGATTTTAGTATTTCTGTCAATGTAATAGAAAATTATAGGGTCATACACGTAGAATGGATCAAATTGGGATTTAAATTCATAAGATAAATTTAATTGGGGATCCAAGTAAGACTTGGGCTCCTGATATTGGTTGGACATTTAATTAGATTAAATGGGCTGACTAAAGTTCAAAGACCCACACACGAATTTGACCCAGGTCATATTGTGAACCCAACAGCCTCATTACTCTCTTAGGGTTGATTTTCGGCACTTATATATATGATACTGTTACCGCTGAATCTGGTATGGGGGTAAACAGATGAGATTTGTGAGTTCGTGGAAAAACCTGAATAGCGGATCCAAGCCTGTTCGTCGGAATTGGGCTGCTGATTCCTGCCGCTCACCTGCAAGGAAGTGCGATACACCGGGGTTGATTCTGGTGACGCACCCTCCGATGCTCTTGTCAGTAACCAGTGATGATTAAGAAAGAGCTTAAGTTGTCAAAAGAGTGATTACCTGGTAACAGTGGTAGGTAGGAGGTATTTATAGCCGCCATGGGAGTCTGATTAGGAACCTGATTTCCTATGATACCGTTAGGAGTAAAATCCTCATAATTAGTTTAGGAAACTGATCCCTGATTCCCGGTGAGAGGATAACTGCAAATCAGGCCCGTTGATTTGTCAAATCAGAGACCCTGATTTCCTCTTGCTGGTCTGGGTTTGTCTTGGGTCGGAACCCGTACCCAGTTGGAGTGGATCTGTTCGCGGGTTATTGAATCTGTGGAGGGGAGATCCAGTGCCCGCTTCAGACCCGTTGGTGGGTGAAATTACCGTTTTACCCCTGAGCTTCAAGATTCGTGCCCAATCTGGACGGTTCCAATTAAACCCCATTTTTAGCCATATCACGAGCCCCCCACTCCTAAAGACCGAGTGTCATCAGCCTTTGAGGAGTAGTTTAACTGTTTTAGTGGCTAGTGGAGTTGTATCGGAGTCCGAATGGAGGGTTTTGTATCTCGAAGGGGGTAGTGAGGTGATTTTTACTGCTGAATCTGAGCTTTGTTGAATATTCGACGGTTTTTATCTATTTTTTTCGGATTATTTATTTAATTTTGCGATGTGTTAACCAGTCGTTCGGGGGCCTTAACAATACATTCTAGGCAATAATTGTTCGTTCAGGGGCTCAAAAATATTCCCCCAAATTTATAATTATTTTCTAGAATTTCTAGTTAATTTTCCCAAAATTTTAGTAATTTTTTCGCAATTTTTAAATAAATAAAACGATTAAAATAAATAAAAACTGATTTTTAATACCTATTTATGGCGTGGCTTGATCTGGGCCCTTGATCTCGCGCAAGCGCGAATATCAGAAAGATCTGGCGGTTGTAGTCACTCGGTGGTCATTTTCTCGCTTTTGGAGCTCGGATGGGCACTTGCTCAGTTAGCCGACCGGGGGTATAAGGGTTCGGCTGTCCGAGCGACGTGGCGCGATCTGAGCCGTTGGATGGTGGTGCGAATCTCGAGATGAGCTCAGTTCCTAAGAAAATGCTATCTTGTCGTCTAGCGCACGTGGCACGATCTGGACCGTCCATCATCAGAAGCGCGAATTTCTGGAAGATCCAACGGTCGTGGTCGCTCGGCGGCTTATTTTTCTGTTTTGGAGCTCGGATGGGCACTTGCTCGGTTGGCCGAACGGAGGTCTAAGGGTTCGGCTGTCTGAGCGACGTGGCGCAATCTGAGTAGTTGGATGGTGGCGTGAATCTTGAGACGGGCTCAGTTCCCAAGAAAATGCTATCTTGTCGTTTAGCGCACTTGGCACGATCTGGACCGTTCATCATCAGAAGCGCGAATTTCTGAAAGATCCAACGGTCGTGGTCGCTCGGCGGCTTTTTTCTCTGTTTTGGAGCTCGGATGGGCACTTGCTCGGTTGGCCGACCGGAGGTCTAAGGGTTCGGCTGTCCGAGCGGCGTGGCGCAATCTGAGCCGTTGGATGATGGCATCAATCTCGAGATGGCTCAGCTCCCAAGAAAACGCTATCTTGTCGTTTAGCGACGCTGGCTAGATCTGGGCCGTCGGATCGAGATCTTACACGAAAGTTGAGGAGAAAGTGAATTTTCTCCGTTTTGGGGCTCGGATGGGCACTTGCTCGGTTAGCTGACCGGAGGTCTAAGGGTTCGGCTGTTCGAGCAGCGTGGCGCGATCTGAGCCGTTGGATGATGGTACGAATCTCGAGACGGGCCCGGTTCCCAAAAAAACGCTATCTTGTCGTTTAGCGACGCTGGCAAGATCTGAGCCGTTGGATGGTGGCACGAATCTCGAGACGGGACCAGTTCCCAAGAAAATGCTATCTTGTCGTTTAGCGACGTTGGCAAGATCTGGGCCGTCTGATCGAGATCTTACACGAATGTTGAGGAGAAAGTGAATTTTCTCCGTTTTGGGGCTTGGATGGGCACTTGCTCGGTTAGCTGACCGAGCCCTTTGATGTTGGGGTCGAATCGTACGTCGCTCGGTTAGACGACCGGGAGTCCGAGGGTTAATGGGTCGGCAAGGGCGATGGCGAGCCGTTGGGCCTTCGTGAGAAGGCCGAGCTGAGCTACAGGCTGCCCTCAGGGAGCATTAATGGCGCTCCAGTATTTGTGCGGCGTTCCAACTTCCCAGGGTAATTAAGATGGCGTTCTCTAATTAATGCGTAGCGCTTCAGCTTCCTAGGCGTGACCGCTGGGCTTCCGTCGCTTGGCCTCCCGAGGGTCATAATGGCTGGTCCTTGGGGGAAGGTTATAAATACCCCGCCCCCCTTGGGGGAGGTGTCTGCCTTGGGCAGATGCCTGTTTTTTGAAAAATTCTAACCCTGGGAGCGTCGGATGGGTGGTCATTCTTCTGCCATGATCTTCTCCTGATTCTAACGGCCCCGATGCGGATGTCAGGGTCAGGGGAGATCAGGGCAGAAGAGGTGAGGACCGGAGTCCGGACCCGGGGGACAAGTTGCCTCGGACGGATGGGTCTTCTCCGATCTCTATCTTCCTTCTGGGCTGACGGCTTCCGATGGTTGTCAGCCCGAAGGAGCTAGAGATGGGAGGTGGGCCGATCTGCCTTCTGATTGGGCCTCACGCGATGGTGGTTTTTCTCTCACCCTTGAACGATTCGTGGTTTCGGCTTCCGAGGCCGTAAGCCTCGAGTTGCTCACGAGCGAGAGGGGAACCGACCGAGTCCTGGGGCCCGGGGCACTTGCCGAGGGCGAGTGCCTTAAAACTTTCAATCCAAAATTTTTTCTTGCTTCCTGGGACAGACGCGGGGTGTCCGGGTCCGAAGTGCTTCGTCTGGGCGATGTGGTGCGATCTGAGCCGTTGGATGGTGGCACGAATCTCGAGACGAGCCCAGTTCCCAAGAAAACTCTATCTTGTCGTTTAGCAATGCTGGCAAGATCTGGGCTGTTGGATGGTGGCACGAATCTCGAGACGGCTCAGTTCCCAAGAAAACACTATCTTGTCGTTTAGCGACGCTGGCAAGATCTGGGCCGTCTGATCGAGATCTTACACGAATGTTGAGGGAAAAGTGAATTTTCTCCATTTTGGGGCTCGGATGGGCACTTGCTCGGTTTTTGATCCCGTGTGTGCCGAGCTACTTGACTTGTATCGAAACGTTTTGTCTTTTCGCCAACAGTTGCTGCTCGGTCACAAAGTCGTTTGGGCTTTCGTAACGTTTCAAGAGCAGGCCAAGAGTCGCGCCCTTACGTTAGGAAGCCCAAGAGACTTTTTCTTTTACTATAAATCTTCACTCCCCCACCCCAAATCTCATTATTCACTTTTACTTTCTCTCTCAAGTTTTTACTTTTCACCATCGAAGTTTTTAGCTCCTGGGTGGTGCTGCTAGCTGTCGCGGCAAGGCGTTTCTTTGCTCCGACGAACTTTTCCGATCGTAACAGTCACTTCAAGGTCAGTCTCTCTCCTTTCTCTTTAGAAAAAATGGTTAAGATTACTTCTTCGGATGAGACCCCCGCCTCGGACCAAGTCGTCAGCCGAGCGGGTAAAGGAAAGGAGGTGGTGGAGCCAACCGAGCAGACCGTTGTTCGGCCGAGCAAGAGTGGCGAGGCCGCCGAGCCACTCCAGGAGGTTGTGGTGAAGTCCTAGAAGGGTAAGGGAGTGGTTACGATCATAGAGCAGCCGAAGACGACAGGGGAGTTCGGTCGGCAGCCAATCGTTCTGTCGAGCGTGGGGGGTGTTCGGAGCTATTCCGAAGAGATGCTGGAGAAGGTGACCCAGGGTACCGCCAAGTCGGTAGAGGAGAACGAGCCGAGAGAGTTGTCCGAGGTGGACCATATCACTTCAGTTCTTACGGAGGCTGATTTGCATCGGATCCGGACTGGATTCCAGATCCCTGCTGAATATGGGCTGCTTCTCCCGGGGCCTGGTTTCCGAGCCTGCACGTCGTCTTTGGCCGACGCGTGCATTTTTCCGGTCGACTCCTTGGCCGCCGAGCTTCGCTTTCCGCTGCATCCGTTCATTGCCGAGGTCCTCAATTGGTACGGCTTGTGCCCCGCCCAGCTGATGCCGAACACTTGGAGGCACGTTTTGGCATTTGTTCTTCAGTGTCAAGAGGTCGGCGCCGAGCCAAGTCTGTTCCTCCTTCGGAGCCTCTACCGCCCTTGTCAGCTGAACAGGAATGAGCAGAGGTTCTAGCTTTCGCCGCGGACAGGCGTGAAGTTGATCGAGAACCCGGACTCGATCAAACATTGGAAGGAGAAGTATTTCATTGTCCGAGCTCCTGCACCCTGGGCAATTCCGATAGCTTGGTCGAGGGAAGGCCTGCTCAAGCGAGCGAAGAAGGAGCCGGTGCTGAGTGACGAGGAGACGGAAGTCCTCAAGAAACTCCTCGGCCTGCCGACGCTAAGTTGGAAAGACATTACCGAGGAGGCTTTGTTCCGAGGGGGTCTCAGTCCGATCGACCCCAGTACGCTTCTGGTATTTTTACATTTTGCTTGAAGTTCTTGAAAAATTTTCTAAGTTTTTTCATTCGGTTTGTGCAGAGTCTTCTAAGATGGACTATAGGGCGTTGATGGCGAAGGCCAAGGTGGCTAGGGAGCAGGAGACGAGAAAGAAGAGACCCTCGACAGGGCCTCAGGGCGGTCGAGCGCCGAAGATACCTTCGGTCCCAAAGACCGCCGACCTGCAGGGGGTCGTTGTTCCGGATGGCGATCCTGAGCAGGAGAAGGTCACGGCCTCCGATCCTCCTATCTCGGATGTGCCGACTCCAACGGCGAAGGCAGATGCTCCTGGCTCGTCGAGCGGTGCGTTCAACGTGAGCAAGGTGTTATCCCTCCAAGTTCCGCCCCTCACTGCCGAAGCGGAGAAGATTCTGACCGAGGAGCACAAGCAGATCTTTGTCCCCGACTGGCAAGTAATGAAGGTCGACGGTTTTTTGGGCGACGGCAACATTTGTATGCAGGCGGTGAAGCACCTGCCGACCCCAAAGGACCGAGCGGCCCTTAAGTCCGGGGAGGTCGGGGACGCCACAATGCAGATTGCTCGGAACACGATGTCGGTAAGTGGACCGAACACTTTCTTCTCGAAGCATTTTTTCCGAAATTTTCTAAGTTTCTAGGTCCGGACCTTAACGGTTTGTTCTCTTTTCAGACCCTCTGCCACTTCAACTTCTTGCTCGAAGAGTTCGCGAGCAAAGAACAAGAGCTGACGGTGCAGTACGACCTGGAGAGGTCGGAGCGTGCAAAAGCTGTGAAGCTGCTCGATGCTGAGCAACTCCTCTCGGCAAAATGCGGTGCCGAAGTGGCAGGGTTGGAGGTGCAGCTGGCCGAAGCCATTCAATGGTCGAAGGACGAGGCAGCCAAGCTCGAGGCCTCGGAGAAGGAGAATGCCGAGCTGAAGGAGGAGCTGGCCAAGGCTCGGTCGGAGGCGGAGAAAGCTCGGTCGGAGGCGGAGAAAGCTCGGAAGAAGACCGAGAAGATCATGGCCAAGCACCAATCGAAGGTGGCGAAGGCAAAGAGGGCTGTCCAGCAAGAGGCCGAGCAGCACATGTTTAAGAACATGGAGGACGCGTACGGCCGAGCCCTGCTTCATATCGCCGCTCGGAACCCGGGGTTCGACACATCCTCCTACCACTTCTACGACCCCGTGGAGGGGGAGGAGGAGCTTCCCTCGGCAATGCTCAGCCCCGAGGGACAGGCCGACGGTGTCGAAGGCACGGGCGAGACAGAGGCCGAGGGTGAGGAGGAGGACGACTCCGAGGAGAAGGGCGAGGGCGAGGACGAGGACGAGGCCGAGGGCGAGGATAAGGCCGAGGGGTCGGCAGATCCGAGCGACAAAAAGGTCGACCCCTGACTTGGTTGCGTCTTTGGTCTCTTTTTTTTGTAAGGCCTGACCGCGGACTGGCCACCGCTTTTGTAACGCTTTTTGAGTTTTGAATGAAAACGCTTTTTGTTTGGCCAAAAATTCTCCAAGTGTTAGGCCCCGGATTCTGTGTTTGATTAGTCGTAAAATTTCTCCAAGTGTTGGGCGTCGGATTTATCTCTGCTTTTCAGGTGAAGTTTGGTCCGATCACGGAGGTTTCATACCTTCGTAAGGAGCTGACCAAAACGAAGCGAGAGCTTTCCCATAGCCTAGAGAGGCGGTTTTATATGTTCTTGAAGCTGGAGGAGATAAAGGCAGTTGCGAGGGGGTATTGTCGCGAGTTGAAGCAATTACGGAAGCAACCCCAAGCTCCTTGTCCCGAAGGTGAGATTGAGCGGCTTCGTAGGGAGCTTTCCGTTGTCGAGCAAAAGAACAACGAGCTCTTGGCCGAGATCTGTCACTTGGAGTTAATAGAGAAAGAACACTCGACGGAAGAAGAGAAGCTAGCTTCCGAGTTGGAGAAGTTGTCATCCGAGCGCCAAAAGTTGTTGGCCGAGGTCGACAAGCTTAGGAGGATTACGATAGACAGGGGGATCGAGGTCACCCATTATCGACGACTTGCGACCGATAGTGCCAATATCGCGGGCTCGTCTAGACCTCCTCGTTTGAAGATGTCGACAAAGGATGATGCTCTGAGAGATAGGATTATCGAGCTGGAGGAAGAGGTCACGTCGCTCAAGCCTCTGCCTGAGAGGGCCAACGTTCGTAGTACGTCGTGTACTCGCGAAGAGAGCGAGAGAGGGATTACTTTCTACGAACTTGCGACTCGTTTGCCTGCGGCGAGGCGGAGTCCTGCTGACGCTCAGAGTAGTGTAGCTGTCTCGTCTAGCGGTGCCTCGGTCGGTGCCACAGTTGGAGTTAGCGGCGAAGGGGGATCTCGCTTCGCTGGTTTGGAATCGAGCACGGAGGTTAGGCGTCGCCGCCCCCGCGTTTCCTTGAACCGAAGCGTACCCCTTCCGAAGAGGCACTAAACAAGTTGTCTTATGTTCCTTTAAGTTATTGTAAAACTCTGTTGTAGCGTCGGTCTAGTTGTATGTAGAGCTACTTTATTTGAATAAAAGTCTGAAAGTTTGTTTTGAAAATTCTTGAAGTGTCGGAATTCGGCAATGTTTGAAATTTTGTTGTTCGTCTCTTCCTTTTTTTAGCTCGTGGTGGTAGCTCAAGACGCCGACCCCAATCGCTCGAATGACCATGCTCGAACCGAGGCTGGCTCGGGGGTGACGAGGTTGTGCTCGGCGAGGTGCCGAGAGCGGCTCTATGAAGTTGAGCTGGGATTGCGCCGAGCCGAAAGCGAGCGGGACCACCTTCAGCTCATCCTAGGTCAGCGAGACGTCGAGATCCGGCGTCTGGAGAGCAGGATCGCCGAGATGACCCCTATAGGAGAGGATGAAGATTCGCCGACCGCCTTTAGCAACGCCCTTCGGATCCAGTGCGTTCGGCACAATTTGTCGAAAATAATAGCCGAAAGGGACGATCTGCTCTCTGAGATCCGTCACTTGCAGACTGTAGAGGCAGAGCTTCGGACGGAGGGAGAGGGACTGGCGGTCGAGGTTGCCAAACTGACGACCGAACGGGACATTGATGATTTTTTTTTAAAAACCAAGTGTAGTGGGTCGACATTGTAACTTTTGTTCTTTAAGGCCTTGTAACCTTGTTGTATGGAAGAGTTGCTTTGTACCGTGCCCCAATTATTAATGATATTTCTTTCTCGAACTTGCATGTCCTTTGTAGCTTTGTGTAGTCGTTTCGTTTGTGACTGTGTTCATCGTGCCGAGGTCCTCGAGCCGGCCCCTTTCTCGTTCGCGGTTCGACGCCGTGGCGCGATCTGAGCTGTTGGATTTTGGCACGAATCTTGAGACGGCCCAGTTCCCAAGAAAACGCTATCTTGTCGTTTAGCGACTCTGGCAAGATCTGGGCCATTAGATGATGGCACGAATCTCGAGATGGCTCAGTTCCCAAGAAAACGCTATCTTGTTGTTTAGCGACGCTGGCAAGATCTGGGCCGTCTGATCGAGATCTTACACGAATGTTGAGGGAAAAGTGATTTTTCTCCGTTTTTGGGCTCGGGTGGGCACTTGCTCGGTTAGCCGACTGGAGGTCTAGGAGCTCGGCTGTTCGAACGACGTGGCGCGCTCCGAGCCTGCCTCTTGCTCGTTCGCGGTTCGGCAACAAGAGCGTTCGGCCAGTGGTGCCGAGCAGCGCTTCGGTCTCCTCTTCTTGCGAAGTTGCGAGATAAGTCGAGCCTTACCCAATGGTGGGCTCGCCGATCATCGTGAGAGTTCAACGGTCGGGGGAGCAATTCCGAATGGCAACCCACTCCTAGCCCGCTTAGAAGCGAGCTTGCAGAGCAGAATCGAGCCAAGTGTTGGACTCCGGAACCATCGTTAGAGTTCAACGGTCGTGGGAGCAATTCCGAATGGCGACCCACTCCTAGCCCGCTTAGAAGCGAGCTTGCGGAGTAGAATCGAGCCAAGTGTTGGACTCCGAAACCATCGTTAGAGTTCAACGGTTGTGGGAGCAATTCCGAATGGCGACCCACTCCTAGCCCGCTTAGAAGCGAGCTTGCGGAGTAGAGTCGAACCAAGTGTTGGACTCCGGAACCATCGTTAGAGTTCAACGGTTGTGGGAGCAATTCCGAATGGCGACCCACTCCTAGCCCGCTTAGAAGTGAGCTTGCGGAGTAGAATCGAGCCAAGTGTTGGACTCTGGAACCATCGTTAGAGTTCAACGGTCGTGGGAGCAACTCCAAATGGCGATCCACTCCTAGCCCACTTAGAAGCGAGCTTGCGGAGTAGAATCGAACCAAGTGTTGGACTCCGGAACCACGTTAGAGTTCAACGGTCGTGGGAGCAATTCCGAATGGCGACCCACTCCTAGCCCGCTTAGAAGCGAGCTTGCGGAGTAGAATCGAGCCAAGTGTTGGACTCCGGGACCATCGTTAGAGTTCAACGGTCGTGGGAGCAACTCCGAATGGCGATCCACTCCTAGCCCGCTTTGAAGCGAGCTTGCGGAGTAGAATCGAACCAAGTGTTGGACTCCGGAACCATCGTTAGAGTTCAACGGTTGTGGGAGCAATTCCGAATGGCGACCCACTCCTAGCCCGCTTAGAAGCGAGCTTGCGGAGTAGAATCGAGCCAAGTGTTGGACTCCGGGACCATCGTTAGGATTGTTCAACGATTGTGGGAGCAATTCCGAGCGGTGAACTACTTCTGGCTCGCTTAAGAGCGAGCTTGCGAAGTAGAGTCGAGCCGGGTATTGGACTCCGAACCATTGATTGAATTAAGAATAAAGGCAGAGGGATACAAGCAATTTTATAAGTACGAAAAAGCATTCTTTATTGATAACTGACGGCGAGCCATTTTTACATATGACAACTTAAGAGAGGAATTACAAGTTAGAGGAGAGGAACGGTTCGACACCCTGTGATACTCAGAGAGGCGCCGGGATGCTTTCTTGGTATTTTAAAAGGTGGTCGGCATTCCAGGTCCTCGGAATCTCCCTGCCCTCAAGGTCTTCCAGACGATAAGCTCCGGGCCGAACTACCCTTGCGATCTTGTAAGGTCCTTCCCAATTCGGAGCTAGTTTGCTCTTCTGACTGGGGAAGGAGATGGCTAGTTTTCTGAGGACTAAGTCCCCCTCCTTGAGATCGGTGGGTCGGACTCTCTTGTTGTATGCCAATTCGATCCTCCTCCGGTAGTTCTGTTGGCGGATCGACGCCCTTTCTCTCAGTTCGTCCACCAGGTCTAAGTTCACCCGGAGGTCTCTGGCGTTCTGTTCCTTGTTGTAGGCTGCGAGGCGAGGAGAAGGTATTCCGACTTCGAGAGGTATCACTGCCTCGGACCCATAGGTGAGGTTGAACAGGGACTCTCCTGTGGGGGTCCGTTTGTTGGTGCGGTAGTTCCACAGCACGTTGGGAAGTTGGTCGACCCATAAGCCTTTGGAACACTTATCCAGTCTCTTCTTGATACCAAAGAGGATCTGCCGGTTAGCGTTCTCTGCCTGACCATTCGACTGTGGGTGGGAGACGGAGGAGAAGCGTTGTTGGATGGCAAGGTCTTCACATAGAGCTTGGAACGCGGTCCCAGTAAACTGAGTTCCGTTGTCTGTTACGAGGACATGGGGGACGCCGAATTGGCAGATGACGTTCTTCCAAAAGAATTGAAGCACCTTGTTCTCGGTGATAGTGGCTAGGGGCTCGGCCTCAATCCACTTCGAAAAGTAGTCGATGGCTACGACCAAGAACTTGAACTGGCCCGGAGCTGGAGGGAATGGCCCTAGTAAATCCATCCCCCACATTGCGAAGGGGATAGGACTTGATAGGGAGGCGAGGTTAGCTTGGGGGAGGCAACAAATGTTGGAATGTCTCTGACAAGAGCCACATTGCTGAACGTGTCGCTCGGCATCTTGGAGGAGAGTCGGCCAGAAGTATCCGTAATTCAGAGCTTTCCGAGCTAAGGACCTAGACCCTGAATGTGCCCCGCCGATGCCTTCGTGGAGCTCCTGTAAGGCATAGTCAGCTTGTTCTGGGGAAAGGCATCTCAGTTATGGTCGGTCGTCTATCTGCGAGAAGGAGCGCTTGTACAAGATCCCCTCGATCAGGACATACCGCTCGGCCCTGGTTCTTACTCGGCATGCTTCCTTGGGGTCCTCGGGGAGGAGTCCGTCCCTTAGGAATTCCACTAACGGTTTCATCCAGTTATCTTGCAGTAGGACCGGCAATGACTCCACTGAGTCGAGGGTCTCGTCTTCTATGCTCGGTTTCAAGAGGACCTCGATCAAGACGGTCTGCTTGAGACCTTGGAGGGAGGATGAGGCCAACTTGGAGAGGGCGTCGGCTTGTGAATTCTCTTCTCGAGGGATTCGTTGGATGAGTGCCTCTTCGAACTGGGCCATGAGGGTTCGGACTTTGGCGAGGTACTTTGCCATCCGTTCGTCTCGTGCCTCGTAATCGCCCAAAACTTGGTTCACAACCAGCTGAGAGTCGCTATGGATTCGGAGGCGCTGCGCCCCGGCACTTCGGGCAAGTCTGAGGCCAGCGATTAGTGCCTCATACTCTGCTTCATTGTTTGAGGCCTTGAAATTCATGCGAAGGGCATACTGGAGGACGAAGTCATCTGGGCCTGTCAGGATGATACCGGCGCCGCTTTCCTCGTTGCAGGAGGAACCATCCACAAAAACCATCCAAATAGGGGGTCCGTTCGGGACATGACTGACTTCGGGAATGGTGGTCTCGACGATGAAGTCCGCGAGGGCTTGAGCATTGATCGCAGTCCGGGGCTGGTAGAAGATGTCGTGTTGGCTCAGCTCGATGGACCATTTCATAAGCCGGCCTGAGGTTTCTGACTTGTAGAGGACCTGCTTCAGCGGTTGGTCGGTGAGGACCACAACCGAGTGGGACTGAAAGTAGGGGCGGAGCTTCCTTGCCGCCATAACCAGGGCGTAGGCCATCTTTTCTATCTTCGGGTAGCGGAGCTCGGCATCCCGAAGCACCTTGCTCACATAGTAAATGGGCCTCTGAACCCGGTCTTCTTCCCTCACCAAGATGGCACTTAGGGTCTGCTCAGAAGCAGCTAAGTAGATGAAGAGGGTTTCCCCTGGAACGGGCTTGCTGAGCAGGGGAGGATTGACCAAGTAGGCTTTCAGCTGTTTGAACGACTCCTGTTGTAGTTCGCCCCACTCGAAACCCTTGGCCCCCCTGAGAGCCTTGAAGAAAGGGAGGTACTTTTCCCCAGACTTCGAAAGGAATCGCCCAATAGCGGCGAGGCGACCCGTAAGCTTCTGCACTTCCTTGACATTCCGGGGTGGGGCCATGTCCAGTATGGCTTTAATTTTTCAGGATTTGCTTCGATCCCTTGTTGGCTGACCATGAAGCCGAGGAACTTTCCTAACGAGACCCCGAACGCACACTTGTTCGGATTAAGCCTCATGTTGTGCCTTCTTAGTACGCCGAATGCCTCCGGGAGGTCGGCCACGTGGTCGGTACCTCAGATGCTCTTCACGAGCATGTCGTCGACGTATACTTCCATGTTGCGGCCTATCTGGCTTTGGAAGACTTTATTGACGAGGCGCTGGTAGGTGGCTCCAACATTCTTCAATCCGAACGGCATGACTCTATAACAGTAGAGGCCCTGGTCGGTAATGAAGGAAGTCTTCAGAATGTTCGGGGGGAACATTCGGATCTGGTTGTAGCCGGAGAAGGCGTCCATGAAGCTGAGGAGCTCATGGCCTGAGGTGGCATCGATGAGGGTGTCGATATTCGGGAGAGGGAACGGATCCTTCGGACACGCCTTATTCATGTCTGTGAAGTCGATGCATATCCTCCAGGAACCATTGGACTTCTTAACCATGACGACGTTGGAGAGCCACTCGGGGTAGTTCACCTCTTGTATGAACCGAGCTTTTAGGAGCTTGTCCACCTCCTCCTTGATGGCTTGTTGTCGCTCGGGAGCGAATTTATGCCTCTTCTGCTGAATCGGTCTGTACCCCGGTTCGACGCTGAGGCGGTGCACTAGAAGCTCCTCGGAAATCTCGGGCATATCCGCGGCGGACCAAGCAAATAGGTCGCGGTTCTTCCGGATGCACTGCACCAAGTCGGAACATAGGGCAGTCGGCAGGGACTTGCTGATGACGAACTTTCGACTCGGGTCCTCGTCCGAGAAGAGCACTTCTTCCAATTCGTCCGCCGGCTCGGACGTGGGTCGGACATTCGGCTCGGGGATCTCTAAAGTCTCGAGGGAGAGCACCGGACCCCCAGTGGAAGTCATGTAGCACTTCCGAGCCGTCTCTTGGATGCCCCTGACTTCTCCCACTCCCGCCCGGGTGGGGAACTTCATCTTGAGGTGGTACGCCGAAGGAACGGCTTCCAGGGTAGCTAGGCCAGGTCGGCCCAAGATGACATTGTATGCAGTCGGGACATCGACGACCATAAAGTCTATCGGCTCTGTCCGGGTGGTAGGGGTCTTCCCAGCAGTTACGTCCAGGGTGATAACCCCTTCGACAGTTACTGGCACCCCCGTGAACCCGTGGAGCGTGTAGCCGGCCAGTTTGAGTCGATCCCGGGATAGTTGCAGCCCTCGGAAGGCCGAGAGGAACATGATGTTCACGGAGCTCCCGTTGTCTACCAAGATACTCTGCACTTTGAAGTTCGCCATGCGGAGGTCGATAACAAATGCGTCGCAGTGGGGAGTTTAGACCCCCTCAAGGTCTTCATCAGAGAAAGTTACTGGGACGCCGAGGCCTTTGGGGGGAGGGGCGCTGTGAACTGAATTGACCTCTCGGACGAAGGCCTTCTGAGAGGAGTTGGAAGAGCCCCCCATTGGACCCCCGTGGATAAGGTGCAGAACACGTTCCTCCTCGAACTCGGGGGTTTCATCTCGTCGCTCGGAGCGCTTGTTAGCCCCCCGAGGCGGAGGAGTGGTGCGATCTCCCCGATCGTTTGTCTTCACAAACTTAGCCAACTGCCCCTTCTGGATGAGGGCCTCTATTTTGTTCTTCAGCGCTCGGCAATTTTTGGTGTCGTGGCCATGATCCCGGTGGTAACGGCACCACTTCTCCTTGTTCCTCCTCTTGGCCGGGGTGTTCATCCTCGGAGCGGGAGGTATAACTCCCTCCTTCTCGACTTCCATCAGGATGGTGGGGACGTTGGTAGTGAGAGGAGTAAATTTCTCGAACCTGGGAGGAGGACGGCGCTGACCGCTATTATCCTTCTGTAGCTTCTTGGCCCCTTCTTCTTCCGTTGTCTTTCTCTTCGACCCGGAAGCGGATCCTCCGAAGCCCGGGAAGCACTCGGCTTCCTCCGCCCGAATATATTTCTCGCATCTAAGGAGAAGGTCGGCGAAGTTGTGCGGGGGCTTTTTGGCGAGGGACAACCGAAGGTTAGAATTGAGGACGTTGGATTGGAAAGCGACGGTCGCCACTGACTGGTCGAGGGAGGCGATGGACCTGACCTCCGCAGTAAACCTCCTTACATAGTCCCTCAACTTTTCTCCCCTCTCCTGTCGGAGGTGGAGTAGAGAGAGGCTGGTCTTCTCCGTTCGTCTGCTGCTCACAAAGTGGGTTATGAAGAGCGTTTCGAACTGCTCAAAAGAGAAGATGGAAGAGGGAGCGAACCGGGAGTACCATTCCCGTGCCGAACCCTTGAGAGTGGCGGGGAAAGTTTTGCAAAGCATGGCGTCGGAAGCTTGTGGATTAGCATCAAGGTCTTGAAGCTCTCGACATGATCAACAGGGTCCGACTGCCCCGAGTACGTTTCAAACTGCGGAGGCTTGAAACCCCTCGGGATGGGAGCCTCCATGATAGTCCGAGAGAAGGGAGGTCTGCTGGGGCAGACGGTCCTTCCTCTTGACTCCTCCTCCTTGTCCATTCGACCAAGGCGCCTCTCCATTTCGTGGAGACGGCGGTAGAGGGCATTGTCCCTCCGGTGGTAGTCAAACGATCCCCTGGACTCGTCTTCAAAGGAAGGGGAGCGGGGACTGCGGTGACGATAGTCCTGGGATCGGCGAGGACTATGATTGTGTTGCTGATGACTAGGAGCCGGGGGAGGCGTAATGGATCAGTGGCGAGGACTTGGGACCCTTGGGGGTGTTGGAACCCTTTGGGCATTATTGTTGTTGGAGCGAAGGTTGAGGGCCTGCAACACCGTTGCCTGGAATTGTTGGAACTCGGCACGAGTGATGGGTGCCTCATCGTTCCTCGGATGATGCCGGCCAGCAGGGGAATGTGGCCTCCTCCTACGACGCTCGGGAGATTCCCCCCATCCTTTTCAGTCCGGAGACCTCCTGCCATCTCGGCGATGAGGAGATCGCTCACCTTGATGTTGGCGGGAGACTCCCTCTCGGGCCCGCTTCTCATCTAGGCGGTTGCGAAGGTCCTCATCCTTCTGCCGATTTAGAATGGTGTTGCGGAGGTCAGAAGCTCGGGGATTATGGGAGGCCATAGAATCCGAGGAGGCATTGTGTACTGAGACATGGTCTGGGTGGAGAGGTTGCTTCTGCTTCCGCTGGTTCTGACCAGTGGGACCATTAGGGGGTTGTTGATTCAGAAGAGGGTGCTGGCCCTGTTGGAGATGGTCTTGGACCGGGGGAGGAAGTTGCTCGGGCTGCGGAGCAGGATGCACGGGGGCTTCCTCTTGCTGATCGGCGGGGTTGGGTCCACGGTTGGACCCCCTAGACCTGACCTTTCTGGGAGGCATGGCTGGAGAAGAGCTAGTCGACGAGAAAGAGTTGGGTGCTATTCGTATGGTTTTCCCACAGACAGCGCCAATCTGTTACCGCTGAATCTGGTGTGGGGGTAAACAGATGAGATTTGTGAGTTCGTGGAAAAACCTGAATAGCGGATCCAAGCCTGTTCGTCGGAATTGGGCTGTTGATTCCTGCCGCTCACCTGCAAGGAAGTGCGATACACCGGGGTTGATTCCAGCAACGCACCCTCCGATGCTCTTGTCAGTAACCAGTGATGATTAAGAAAGAGCTTAAGTTGTCAAAAGAGTGATTACCTGGTAACAGTGGTAGGTAGGAGGTATTTATAGCCGCCATGGGAGTCTGATTAGGGACCTGATTTCCTGTGATACCGTTAGGAGTAAAATCCTCATAATTAGTTTAGGAAACTGATCTCTGATTCCCGGTGAGAGGATAACTGCAAATCAGGCCCGTTGATTTAGTCAAATCAGAGACCCTGATTTCCTCTTGCTGGTCTGGGTTTGTCTCGGGTCGGAACCTGTACCCAGTTGGAGTGGATCCGTTCGCAGGTTATTGGATCTGTAGAGGGAAGATCCAGTGCCCGCTTCAGACCCGTTGGTGGGTGAAATTACCGTTTTACCCCTGAGCTTCAAGATTCGTGCCCGATCTGGACGGTTCCGATTAAACCCCATTTTTAGCCATATCAGATACGTATCTGTGAAAAAGTAACACATGAGAAAACCCTAGCCGTCACAGAAATTGTGAGAGAGAGATTGTGAGGAACATCCTCTTTCCGCAGCTAGCACCGTGGCATGAGGGAAAGCTTGATTTGATTTGTTCGTGTGGATACCGTAGAGGCACCGCAATATTGTAGTGCTGTGATCAATACTGTGGAGACAGTAGATCCATCTTCAAGGTATAACTCGTAAGCACGATTTATGGTTTTCACATGGATCCATGACTAGGTTTCAAAAAAATTTAATAATTTTTCCGCTATGTATTTAATCTATGATTGCCTTCGAAACTTAACAAAATTGGCTTAATCCCATCAAGCTGAGTGCGCCGCAAGAGATTAATAGTGTATTGGCATTGCAATAAAAATAAGCCATCATCTGGGAAATAACCTCAATTCCCAAAAAGTAGTGCAAGATGCCCAGATCCTTAATAGCAAAAGCAGAATTAAGTTGAACAATCACCTGATCAAGAACCTTAGAGTCCGACCCGGTACCAATAATGTCATCGACATAAATAAGAATATAGATAGTTGCACCTGAATTATGTCGAATGAAAAGTGAAGTATCTCCCTTAGAGAACGAGAATCCAAGACTAATGAGATATATATTGAGCTGAGAATACCATGCACGTGGGGCTTGTTTGAGGTCATAGAGTGACTTATGAAGTCAACAAACATGATTAGGATACATGTAATCAACAAAACCTAGTGATTGCTTCATATAGACTTCCTCATTTAATAGTCCATGTAAGAAAGCATTCTGAACATCTAGCTGGCGAATTGGCCATTTATGCATAAGTGCAAGGGACAGAACAATACGAATGGTGTAGGGCTTAACAAATGGCTAAATATTTTGCTGTAGTCGATGCCTTCTTGTTGATTGAAGCCTTTGGCAATTAACCGTGCTTTGTATCTATCAATAGATCCATCGGCTTTACATTTGAGTCGAAAGACCCACTTGCACCCCACAATATTCATTTTTGGTTGCACCGGTACGAGTGTCCAGGTTCCATTTTTAAGGAGAGCATTAAGTTCACCATCCATTGCACACCGCAAATTAGGATTGGAAGAAGCTTGTGTGAAGCAAGTAGGTTCCATGTCATCAACTTGCAGAGGATGCATAGTAGCAGTTAAGCACATTTTAGTAAGAGGCTTACGAATACCATCTTTTGGCTGAGTAACCATATGATGTTGAACTGAGTCGGTAACGATAGTAGGTTGGGGTGGGTGAACGACTAGAATGGAAGCTAAAGGTGATGGCTTGTTGATAAGAGAGGCTTCATGTAAAGGTGTGGGTGAGGGAGTGGGTTGGGGTGAAGGTAAAGTAGGAGAATTTGAAGTTGTGGAGTGACTGCCAGGTGGGTGTAGGTAATGATATTGTGATACAGAGGTGGGCCCAGGATCAATGGGCTGGGGTGGTGGACTTCTGATAAAATTAGTTGGCGGTATTATATTGGAAGATGAAGTGTCAGTATCATTGGAAAAGGGGAAGGCAGTTTCTTCAAACCGAACATGTCGTGAGATATAAACCGGGTGAGTTGGACGATGATAGCACATATACCCTTTGTGTGCATTGCAATAGCCGATGAATACACATGGAAAAGACCTTGACTCTAATTTGTGAGAGTTATATGGTTGTAAATACGAATAACATAAACACCCAAAACAAAAAGTGAGTGGTAAATAGAAGTGGTACCAAAGAAAATTTCAAGAGAAATTTTGTTGTTGGAAATAGAAGATGGTAACCAAATAATTAAATAACACGGTGTTGTAAAGCTTTCACCCCAAAAATTTAATGGAACTAATGCATGAGTCAAAAGAGATAAGCCACATTCGACAATGTGTCTATGTCATCGTTCAGCTAATCCATTTTTTGCTGATGTATAGGGACAATAAAACCGATGAAGAATACCATGCTTTTCTAAAAATGGAGTGAATTTATTGTATTCTCCACCATTTTCAGAATGAAAATTTTTGATTTTATGACCAAAAAGATTTTCAATTTTATTTTTTAATGTGATAAAAAATAGTAATGCATCTGATTTATGAGCAAGTGGATAAATCCAAATATAATGGTAGTAAAAATCCATGTAGCAAGTAATAGCGAAATCCATCTCTAGATAATACTAGTGAGACCCATAAATCAGAGAAAATTAAACTTAAAGGCTTAGTATATACGGTTGAGCTTGAAGAAAAAGATAACTTGTGACTCTTGCTAACATGACATGGATGAAAAAAAGAAAATGACTTGCTCGACATAGAGAGACAATAAGACTTGACAACTTTATTGACCGCCGGAACCATCGGATGCCCTAATCATTGATGCCAAAGTGGAAAAGACTCAGAGAGTAGAGTTGAAGGGGAGGACACCGAGTTTTGCAACCCGCGGACATTGGTAAGGGTAGAGACCACCCCTATTCTGATCTTGAAGTAGTACCCTTCCCCGTGCGGCAATCCTTCACAACAAAAAGATTTGGGTGAAATTCAAAAAAGACATTATTGTGTTTAGAAATTTGAGAGACTGAAAAAAGATTGGAAGATATAGTAGGCACATGATACATTTTGTTTAAATAAATTTTTCTAGAGTAATGGAAGGAAGCAGTACCAATGTTTGCAATAGGAAGATGTGTACCATTACCGACTCAGATTTAATCAGGCCCAGCATATTCTGCTCCAAGATGAAGATTGTTTAAATCAGATTTGAGATGATGTGTAGCGCCACTATCCGGTATCCAACTAGCATCAACAATAGGACCTGGTGCAGCTACGTAAGCACTTGGTGGTGCAGAAGAAACCTGAAATATCTTATCGAACTGGTACCAACAATTTGCAACTAGATGATTTTTCTGACCACATAGTTGAGATGGCCCAGTTGCATGTTGCACAAGCTGAGGACGATTTTGAGATCGATAATTGCCTTGACTACGGTTGTGGCGTTGATTCCCGTTATTAGAGTGGAACTTATTCTGAGACATGTTGCGATGCTGAGTGGTAATATTAGCTACAAGATGTTGTTGTAACAAGGCATTTTGGGCTTCAAGCCTCATATAGAATGTGACCAAATGGGCGAAGAAATCATCCATGTTGATGTCAAATGTTGTGGTAGTAAGGGTAGTGACAATAGCATGATAAGCGGTGTGAAGACCAGGCAAGAATGATCTGTTGTAGATCAAATTCATTCACTGGATGGCCAGAGGCAGCAAGGCTATCCGCCAATTGTTTGGCATGACGAAAATATTCCTGCCATAGATTTTGATCCTTTGTGCAGAGTCTGTAACTCACGTCGAAGCTGCATAATTAGAGCTCGTGATTTTGAAGCATAATGCTTCTAAAGAGCAACCCAAACATCACAGGAAGTATCCAGTCCCACAACCTAAGCAAGCACCGTTTTGGATAGAGATGATAGCAACCATCCAAGAATCTTGCTTCTGCCATTGTAAATAGGCTGGATTAATGGTGGGATCTGGAGAGGAGAGGGTACGAGGAGGACACAGATTGATCCCATCAATGTACCCCTCGAGGTCATAACCTTTCAATAGTGGCTTAAACTTTGTAAGCCACAATAAATTATTGTTGATGTCTAGTTTCACTGAAATCCGATGGTGGATATGAGTGGTTTGAAGGGTAGTAGGAGCCGCGGGAGGGGATGAGATGGAAGAATTAGAAATGGGAGATGAAGTTTCAGTTTCCACTGCAGCAAAAACATTTGCGGATCTTAATGCTCTGAAACCAAGTCAAAAAACTAGAATGACTTTTGGTGAAATCACACACACTAATATTGTGTGAGTGATATGTTTATATAGTATTCAAATTGTTACAGAGTTTTTACAAATGATAAAATCAAATAGGTCAATTTGTTACAGAGTTGTTATATAAGATAAACTTAAGGAGATTACAATCAACTCTTGGACACTTTGAGATATGCATCAGTCAAGTAACTACCTTGGGTCTGGTATCTTGACGTGGCTCAACAAAATGCATATTCATCGGCTATGACAAAAGGACCAAGGTGTACAAGCTGTACAATCTAATTACAAAGAAAGTGAAAGATGTAGAGTTCAGTGAAGGAGAACACTGAAGATGGAGTGATGAAGGAAGAGGCAAAAAAGAAATTTCTTGAAGAAAAAGAAGATGATCTAGAAGAACCAGAAGGTCCACAACGAAGTCCTCCTAATAGTCCAGCTCCAATAACACCGCCACAGACACTGGCATCAATTTCCAGCTCAAGTGAAGGCAATACTTCAAGGGGAGAACCAAGAAGAGTTCGAAGCCTTAGAGATCTTTATGATGATACAAAACCTATAAAGATGATGGAGGTCTACTACACATTGTTCTGCTTGCTTGCAGAATGTGATCCAGTAGCCTATGAAGATTTGTGCAAGATCCTAAATGGAGAAAAGTCATGGATGAAGAAATCAAGGGAATATGAAGAAACGACATGTGGTAGTTGACAACTGTAATGCCCCAGATTTTTTAATAATGCTTTTAAGATTAATAAATGAATTTAAATGATTTTTGGTGATCTAATAAATATTTTTCTGAAATTTATCTTTTTATACGTGCAAAACATGTGCAAATATTTTCTTGGGAAGTTCAAAGTCAGAAATTATTTTGGTGAAACCCATTATTTATTATTAGGTATTATTTTTGAATTTTGTGGATTTTTCTAATAATTATTTGACCTATTTGCAAATATTACAAAATGAGGGACTTTTGTGTAAAATTACCACTTGGAGTAAAAACTCCATACTTTAGGATTTTTGGGCTGAGCATGATGTCTAGTCAATTCAGAGGTAAAGAGTTTACTTTTTGTTTTAATAAATTTGGTTTATTTTGCAAGCTTTGATAAAGAAGGATCTTTTTTGCAAAATTGCCACTTAGAGGGAAAAAATGTACAATTTCGTTTTTCTGGGTTTTATAATAGTACCGGCCAGATCTAGAGTGTTGGTTTTGTTTTTAAATTTAAATCGAATTGTTTTTATCTAATTTATAAGTATAAGGATTTATATATGTAAAGATATATTCAAAAGAGATATTTTGCAAATCTATCCACAAATCCTAAAAACCCTATTCCCGGGTGGTGCAACCGCCTCTTTGCTGCACTACACAAAAAGATTCTTTATTATTATTTTCTTGGAGTTTCAAAGCGAGGATCTTGGTTTTCTTGCGAAAGGAGGGATTTTCTTATTTTCTTTATTATCTTCGGTTGATTCTTCAATAAGGTGAGTGACATATATTTGTTTTGTATTGTTCTATTCATGTTGTATGTGATGATTTGTCTATTAGAAAGCATGTTAGGGATTTTATGAAGATATAAAGAATTTTGATGGATTGATGAATTAAAAATTGAATCTTTTCATGAAAACTATGTTATTGATGATTTAAAACCCTAATTGATGAATTGAGATTGTTAAGAACTTAATAGAAATCATGAGTAGGTTGTTTTCCTTCATATACTTGCTTTTTTGATTGGCTATAATGAGATTCACTACAAGGAATTTGACATATAGTGTTAGTAAAAATCCGTGGGTAAGGCGGAAAAACATAGGTATAGCCTGTAAGATCTATACTGATGGACATATTTTTCCGTAGTCAATAATGAGCTATACCCACGGCAGAATGCAGTCACTATAGCCTATAGCGACGGTTTTTTCACCCGTTGGACAAAACCTCGGTGTTATACCCACGGTTTCGTATCCGTTGGTATAGGTTTTAAAGACACCTTTTGTTATCCTATGCCCACGGTTGAAACTCGATTGCTATAGGTTTTAGCGATGGTTTTTGCATCCAAATATTTGAATATATACCCACCGTGTTTATTCCATTGGTATAGTTCTTTTTGTGCGGTCCGTTGGTATAGGTTTTAGTGACATTTTTTACACATATACACCTAGGAATTTTATGGATAGGTCATAATTTGCTTTATACACAATTTTTTCTTATTAATTATGCTTATGATAATTTAATATATTCTTTTATAATATTAATCCAATTATAAACTAAGTACACAATAAAATAAATAAATGTGTTTATGAAACAAAATTAAATAAAATTAAACTTCAATCATATTAAAAATAAATGAAGTATTACAAGCGTGTCAATTACAAAATAGTTGAAAAGTCAACCTAAGAGTACCATACTGATATATAATAACATATAAAGTCATATAACAATCTCATCCACTAAATTTCTAAGTTTGATCCATCAAGAGAAAATTAGCTTCTAATCTTCACCTGCAAGTAACAAAAAGAACAAATGAATAATAGCATAACTCAGCATAAGAAATATTAACAATTTCAGTAAGAATTAGTTAAAACTAATTAGATACCATCGTCAGTATCTTCATTAGTGTCTGGATTTAGAGAATTCGTATGGTCAGGGGCACTTGAAGCATCTATAACCTATTAAAAATAAAATACAACTTATAGACTCTTCTTAATAGATATTTCCATCATTCATTAGAGAGAAAAATGTATCTCTCAAACAAAAACAGATAGAGCAACATAAAAAAATACATTACAAATGCAATACATTAGAATTAAACATATGGAAAATCAGTAATAAATACAAAAATATCTCATCCAAAACATAACATTGAAATATGAACTCAAGAGTAAAATATAATATACTTGTCTTGCAGCCTGTATAATGTCATTCACATCTTCTCCAGAGAATTGATTATGAATCAACGACAGAACATTTGTCAACAGGCTTTCCACTTGCTTAACTCTATTACGTAACTCTTGATTTTCAGACAAAGAAACATTCTGTTTTTTAGGCTTAGGAATCTTGCCCATACAATGCACACATCCTCTCTTTTCAAGGTCCTTGTACTTGGGAATATGTGTCATCCTTCCAAGGCATATGACTTTGTGTATTTTGGGCTGATTGAGATGTTCCAGCCTCATTATTGTGTTTGTTTAGTTCAACCTTGAAACATTACAAATATTAGAGAAATCATAGATAAGTACAGATCATCCCACAAACCCAAAAGAGTATTCAAGAATGACAAATTCATAGAGGTGCTTAACTCAAATTCAAGAATGACAAATTCATACAGGCTGGATATAATAAAGGAAGATATAGTGAGGATACTACCCACAAATCCGAAAGAGTATTCAAGTTCTTGCAGTTACTGAATACAGTTTCGAGCTGTGCATCTGTAGGAAGAGTAGGATATTGTCAAAATGAACTAGTTCCGAGCTCTGTAAGTTGCAGAGCTCGCACAAGCAAACTGAATACAATTCTAAATACTTTCTTTTTTGTAGATCAACAATCATGTTAGAGCAAACTTTTGAAGATACAATAAGTTTGACAATATACAGGCAACTTATATTACTGAGGAATGGTCTACCGTCTATCTTTTGTAATGACATATATGTGAAGATTAGGTGAATCCTGATACATATTTTGATGGATATTTGAAGATATTTTCTAATAACCTAGAAGAATTATTATGATATATTCAATTCAACATATATACTTCAGAAGGATAATAACTTACATCTGTATTCGCAATGACCACATTCTTTCGAATCTTAGCATTTTTGTCGATGATACAATCTCTACATGAATGGAAAAATAAGATGTATATCAATATTAACTGTAGCCAATTCAGAAATTTATAATCTATTATTTTAGAAAAGAATGTGCCTAATTTTGGTATTTTCTCCGATACCAATTGAACTTTTTCAAGGGAAGAGGAAGAAGCTCTCTCTGCCTCAGTTTCGTAGTAGTCTGCACCCATCATCATGGTGTCCTAACAAATCAAACAAAAACCAAATTATAAACATGATGTCACCAGTAACAGAGAACCTGTTAATTGTTAGAAATTTGTAGAGATAAATTGAAACTTAGGAGTCTTCAGCCATTACAAGAATTTATATGTCATTAACAGAAAATGTATCATAAAATTATTTAAAAATCTGAAAAAGGGAAACTCAGAGATTACCTCATCTGTAAGAGCCAAATTTGCATCGAAGAATGATTTAATCGTCCCTATATCCTCCCAGTAATCGTTAAAAAGATATGCCTATCCCTATCCAACAAAAAAATGCCACAATAAAGTCTGTCGATCTGCAGCCGACTTTATAGGAACATTTATAAACTGATATATGTTGGTACAAAATAGTAGCTTCTCAGTATGTAGCATTTATATGCTTCACAAGAGAAATTTTTAGTTACCTGCACATTGTACTCTTTGGCAGCTCTTGGAACAATCTCCAACCCAAAATCGTTGGCATTAGGATAGTTCCAACTAAAAGTTAAAAGATCAATCCACGTAAATGAAAAAAAAATGCAGAGTTGAAGAAACACGATTCTTGACTGTTATATTTTCTATCTGTAAACTGAATTAGCTCTACTGTTATTGGAGGTATCTATCACAATTTTTCAGACGCGGAGACAACAATATATACATTATGAAGAGATTTAAATTATAGAGAGTGAATGGTGGGTATAAACTTTTTTGAATTTCAGTAAAAAGAAACAATTGCAAAATTGACTCGAAAAAGGAACACAATAAAAAGACTATGAACATGAAGGAGCATATCTTACAGCTAGGAAAAATCGTAAATTACACTAATCGGTTTAATTCAACAAAACAAACAAATCTTAGAGTAAACCTTAGTAGCTTCTGGAGAACATCGGCCTTGAACATGTAAATTCCCATGGACGCTATGTATGGAGACTTCTTGGCTTCTTGAGGAGACAATCCAAGAATTGTAGTATCCACTTGCTGCAAAAATTGAAAACAAAAATTTAGATGCAACCAATGTTAAAATATTGTTCACTAATTCCATTGATATCACTTATATTAAGTAGTATCCACCATTATTTTCAAACTTTCACCCTTAGGATTTTCAAGAAATTGGTGGATTTGACCCGATGCATCAATCTTCACCAGGCCATAATCAGAAGCACGACTACAAGGAAATAAAACATTGAATTAGTCATATGAAGTATATTCATGACCTGATGCATCAATCTTCACCACGCCATTATCGTTCTTTATTCGCTATTCAATCCATTTTTGGTGCTTATCACCAACAGTATATTCATGATGATTTTTGTAACTATATTTACTCTATAAAAAACTCAGTAGGCTAATAGAAAGATAGCAGGTGATACTTAGGAAGTAACAAAAAGTGAATGTAACTTAAACATGACAGCACTTCAAATCCAATAATGAATATTGATGAAGAACATAACAGCTGGTCATGCTAATGCATATTTGTTCTTATCTAGGGATGTTCTCCAGCACAATTATTTTACTAGTGCATAAACAAAGAATGATATTGGGATGATGGAATTGAAATAAATAGTGTAATAGTGAACATGGCAATCTTGCAAGAATCAGTGAAGCATGGTAAACAACAACATGGCAATCAAAATTCATCAACTATGGGGGAAGCACCTAGCATCAAATTCATACCTAGGGTTTGCAAAATTAATCAAAAATTGTCACGCCCCGCTTCCCAAAAATACGGAATATGAGTACGTAACAAAAGCCCAGCGAATGATTTTCATCATCCTTAAGCTATTTCAGAATCTTTACAACACATCGCAGAATTTATCAGAGTCGAAAGCAAAAAGGCACAACCATTCATTCATAATTGAAACAAATTACCAACAGAAATTTACTTAAAACCAAATACAATATTCTCAAATAAATCAGAGTCCGGAGAAAAACAATATCCTGGGTCACATCGCCTAAATACAAATAATATCCAATAAACTCAATACAACTTATTCAATATTCAAGCAACAATAAAAAATAATAATTATAAAACAGAAATCTCCAGCACAAGAACATCATCTCGCCAATGCCATCTGGCAGTTGACCATCCTGATCTGCAATAGTAAATTTGCAGAAAAAGGGGAAAAGAAGAAAACAACTACCCGTCAATTGCAAGTCGCGGGTCACAAATAATGTAGGATACAAGCACATGGGGAAACTAACTAATAGCATGTCATAATGCATCAACAGTAATATCTAGCATGGTATCCTAACAGTACAGTTGTTTTATGTCAAAGGACAGTGTCGTATGGCAACTAACAGTCTCTAGTAACAGTGTCTCAGTATAGCAGTGAATCAGGATAACAGTATATCAGTATCAGTCCAACAGTCTCAGTATAACAGTCTCAGTCTAACAGTATCAGTCTAACAGTCTCAGTTTAACAGTATCAGTTTATGTTCTTACAGTCTTGTGTGTATTATTAGCTAGGTAGCACTTCATGCAGCCCACCTTACATGGTTGCTACAACAAATAGTTTTGCTTAGTAAGATTTCATAGTGGACCATGATGGGGCAGTGTACTCAGGTATCAGTAACAGTAGCAGTAATAGTAACAGTAACAGTTAGAATCTAGTGGTTCTCTTCTACTCTACACCTTCTTACATAAGAAGTAATGTAGATAGGGTCAGAAAACAGTAACAGTAACAGTAATAGTATGAAACACTAGTTCCCTTCCAAGTACACGTTTCCATATTATAAACTACTAGATCTTTCCTTAACCGGCTTGGTTACTTTTATTATGGTTATCAAACAGACATGAATGTTTACGAAATAATGTCAATCTAACATGTTATAATCAGTATAAGGTTCAGGGAAACAAATCAGCGTGTATAGATAATATACAGTCACATAATCGAGCAAAATAGTCTATGTTTATAATCAGGACAGCATGACCAGTTGGTACTAAAATAGTGATTCTGGACACTACAGAAATGCATACCTATATCCGTCGAAGGATCTGGAAACTAGACATCCACACAAATCCAACACATATAAATAAGTCACATACTAGTTCACAGCAACACAGCTCAAAACTGATTTGAATACAGAATTTAGGTTCAACCAGAAATCAGGAAAACGAATACAAAAGCAAGAAAACAGCATGAAAACACTTTGAATAAATCCACGAAAAACCTGGGGTAATCCCCTATATGTTCAAATTCAAAATATAGAATTTCATAATTTTCTAGGAAGAATAGATAAGTCATCAAAAATAGGAAAACAACACGAAAACATAGTTTAGCGAATCTGGAAATCTCAACACTGCTATACGAAAACTAAGATATCTCGCAACCAGTGAATCGAAATCCAATTCAGCCAAAGGTACATGAAAATAGATAGATTTTAATAACTTTTATATTTCACAAAGAATTTTCATACAGTATAGGGAAGTACAGTGAAAATAGAGTTCTTTACTAAACAGTAAGCAAAATACAGCATGAGAAGATTTTAGAAAAGAGCATAAAACACCACATAAAACTTGTCTTTAAAATTTATCAAAAATCTGGGTAGTCCCTAACATCATATAGAAACACTGGCCAAAATATTAGATCAAGATATTATGTATAGAATAGTTCTTGAAAATAATTTGTTAACAAAATCAACCAAAAACTGAATTTGGAATAGATCGACACGTCTGTACTAAAACACACATAACTTAGTCATACGAAATCCAAATCAAGTAAAACTTGTGGGGTTTGAAAATAGACAAAATTATCTAAAATTCATCTTTTATTTTGGAATCAAGATTCGGACTGTAGCATGGACGAAAACAGCAATCAAAACAGAATACCCAGTAAATATAGATTTCACACTACGAATCTAGAACATCATAACTTCAAGAATACTGATCCAAACACAACCAAACTTGAAATACAACCCACCAAATATCTAAACATTATGATTTAGGGTTACTAACAAGTCCACACCTATTATTTCACATGGGTCTTCATCCAAACACAAATTCACACAAATATTCACATACATGACTAAAAATCAAGTTTTGGGCGCAACCTAGGTTATCTCCTATCAAAATTGGTGTCATAAGTCATCTATGGCCAAATTATCACAATAGAGACAAAAACCATCAAGGAAAAACACAATCTTTGATTATCTCTAGACCCAACTACACTAGATGTGAACTTTTTGACTTGTATCAACCTAATAAATTGTAGTACAAGTTACTTGCCTTATTATGGAGATGAACACGATGCAAATAGTCCTAGAAGCAAAACCCACGAGCGAATTTCTCTCCAAGCGCGAATCCAAGCAACTACGAACAAGAACTCCCACACGAACAACCTCCTTGATGCAATGAACGGAGTGGAAAATACCCACTTCAAGAATCCACAAAGAGAAGAGATTGGAGGGATGTTGATGGTGATTGGGGTGCTTGGTGGTGATCGACAATAATGGGGTTGTAGGGTTTTGTATAGGGTGACCAGCAAAGGAGTAGGGTGGTGGTGATGTAGGGCCAACCAAGGGAGAGGGGGCTATGGTGGTCGGCTGTATGAAGGGAGGGCTGCCGGTTTGGGAGATGCACAGGCCGGGAGTACAAGATTCGGGGAATAGGAGGCCGGGAGTTAGGAGGAGAGGGTAATTCGGTTTAGGGTTTGGAATTAGAGGTTTGTGGGTATTTATATAGAGGTAAAAGTGGGCTAATGGGTTGTAGGTATTAGTATGTAGTAATAGGTATACAATTGGGTAATGAGTTTTGGGTAAATAACAAATGGGGATACAATTTAGAGTGAATTCTATGGCTCCTAAAAATCTCCTTAGGGGTCAAAATCATAGGTTTGGGAAAACACCACCAAAATTTTATCACATCATCATGTAAAAATATAATGAAGATAACGAGGCCAAGAAAATGAGAAAAAAAAGAAAATGATGGAAACGAACAAAAACGATGAACAAACAACACAAGGAGCTCAAAATGCAAGAAAAAGAATATATATTGAAAAAAATCCAATATACAGTTAAGTAAAAATACAAGAGATATGAAAATACACAGAAATAAAAAAAATACACTCCAAAATATATAAAATGAAAAACAGGGGTTACAATCCTACCCACCTAATAGAAAATTTCGTCATCGAAATTCAAAAGAAAGCTACATAGGGTAATCCCAAAACAAAGAAGAGACAAAGCAAAACCAAAGCAAAACAACTACTCAAACAACTGACGAAACTTCTGCTGAATTTCCTGCTCCAACTCCCAAGTCGACTCACCAGGCGAGTGAGGATTCCAAGCGTCACGAACCAACTTGATGACCTTGTTCTTAAGCACTTTCTCCCGCCGATCCACAATAGCAACTAGCGGAATCTCACAAGTCAAATCTGGCCGAACGGTCAACTCAGAATAGTCGATCACGTGGCTCTCATCTCGGATATACCTCTTGAGTTGTGAGACATGGAAAACATCGTGCACTCCTGATAAAGCTGGCGGCAATACAAGATGATAGGCCACCTTGCCTACTCACTCCAAAATCTCAAACGGTCCAATAAACCTCGGGCTAAGCTTGCCCCTGCCACCGAACCGAATGACACCGTGCCATGGCGATACCTTAAGGAAAACATGGTCACCCACAACAAACTCTAAAGCCCTACGATGGACATCAGCCCACCGCTTCTTCCTGTCCTGAGCTGCCTGCAAGTGCTTCCTGATCTGAACCACTGCATCCACTATCTTGACACTATCTTGATGATCAACTCTGGACCCAACAACTTTCTCTCACCAATGTCATCCCAACACACTGGTAACCTGCAATTCCGTCCATAGAATGCCTCGAATGGAGCAGCTTTAATACTGGCTTGAAAGCTGTTATTGTATGAGAACTCTACGAGATGGAAATGATCCTCCCAAGACCCACCAAACTGAAGCATGTAGGACCTCAACATGTCCTCAATAATCTGAATAGTCCGCTCTGACTGTCCATCAGTCTGGGGATGAAAAGTTGTACTGTACTTTAATTTACTCCCCAAACTGCTCTGAAGACTCTCCCAAAACTGAGATCTGAATCTCGTATCCCTGTCGGATACAATGCTGACTGGAACCCCGTGAAGTCTAACAATCTCTTGCATGTACCTCTCAGCAAGGCTCTCAGTAGACCGACCGATGCGAAAAGAAATGAAGTAAGCACTCTTCGTCAAACGGTCAACAATCACCCAAATAGCATTATGACCCTTAAGACTCCTTGGCAAAGCGGTCACAAAATCCATGGTGATATGTTCCCACTTCCACTCTGGAATAGGAAGCGGTCGAAGAAGTCCAGCGGTTCACTGATGCTCTGCCTTAACCTGCTGGCAGATTAAACACTGAGAAACAAACCAAGCCACAGCCTTTTTCATATCCTGCCACCAGAAATGAAGCTTCAAATCCCGATACATCTTAGTTTCACCGGGATGGATAGAATACGAAGATTGATGGGATTCCTCAAGCAACCTCTGACGAACTTCACCTTCCGGGACACATAATCTAGACCCAAAACGAAGCGAACAATCTGCATGAATAACCATGTCCATCCTGGACGTAGACTCAACCTCAGCTCGAAAACTCTACAACTGCGCATCACTAGCCTGCACCTCTTTGATATGCTCAACAAGAGACGACTGCAGCTGGAGCGCCAAACAACTCCGAGCAGAACTCGGCAACACAACATCAAGATCCAACCTCCTTATCTGCTTAATGAGATCTCTCTGCTGAGTAAGAAACATAACTGCTGGTCTCCTGCTCAAAGCATCAGGCACCAAGTTTACTTTACCAGGATGGTATTGTAAACTGATGTCATAATCGGCCATAAGTTCCAACCAATGCCTTTGCCTCATGTTTAACTCCTTCTGGGTGAAAATATACTTGACACTTTTGTGGTCTGTAAAGATCTCCATTCGGTCTCCAAGTAAATAATGTCTCCACAGGTTCAAAACATAAATCACTGCCGCTAACTCCAAGTCATAAGTAGGATAGTTCTTCTCATGCGGCCTCAACTGCCTCGATGCATATGCAACAACACGGCCCTTCTGCATAAGAACTGCTCCAAGACCCTTACCAGAAGCATCACAGTGAACTACAAATCCGCTTGAACCATCTGAAATAGTCAATACAGGCACTGACGTCAATCTGTTCTTCAACTCAACAAAAGCCTCATTGCACTCCTCAGACCAACAAAACTTCTGATCCTTCCCAATCAATTTAGTCAAAGGTCCTGCTATCTTCGAAAAATCCTGGACGAACTTCTGATAATAGCCAGCCAAACCAAGAAAATTCCTGACTTCTGAAACTGACTTAGGAATAGGCCAATCCTTCGCAGCCTTAATCTTGGCAGGATCCCTAGAAATACCATCACCAGAAACAATATGCCCCAAGAAAGAAATCCTGTCGAGCCAAAACTCGCACTTGCTAAGTTTCCCGTAAAGCTGATTCTCTCTCAAAGTCTGCAGAACCACTCTAAGATGCTCAGCATGATCTTTCCGATTCTGAGAATACACCAAAATAAAATCAATAAAGACCACCACGAACTTATCCAAGAACTGAGAGAACACCCGGTTCATAAGACTCATGAATACAGCCGGCGCATTCGTGACCCCGAACGGCATCACAAGATACTCATAGTGCTCGTATCTAGTCCTGAAAGCAGTCTTCTGTATATCTGCAGCCTTCACCTTGACTTGGTGATATCCAGAACGAAGATCCAACTTCGAGAAAACAGCAGCCCCACTCAGCTGATTAAACAAATCATCAATCCTGGGCAACGGATACCGAATCTTCACAGAAACTCTGTTCAGCTCTCGATAATCCATGCACAGACGACGACTACCATCCTTCTTATTAACAAAAAGGACCGGAGCACCCCAAGGCAAAATACTAGGTCTGATGAAACCCAAATCAAACAACTGCTAAATCTGCACCTTAAGCTCTGCCAGCTCAACCGGTGCCATCCTGTAGGGACTCTTCGATATCGGTTCTGTTCCAGGCTGAACATCAATACCAAATTCCACTTCCCTATCAGGGGGTAAGCCAGGTAACTCATCTGGAAAAACATCCATGAAATCCCGAACTACGAGAGGCATAGCCTCACAGCCTGAGTGCAATTCCGTCGCACAATCCACCTATTCAACTGCAGTCTTTGCTCGACCAAGAGAAGACTCTCCGGCATGGAACTCAAATTCTTCCCGATCTGGAATTCTGAAGACAACATTCTTGGCACGACAATCAATAACGGTATGGGCTTCACCCAACCAATCCATACCCAGAATAATGTCGAATCCTGAATTTCCAATTATAATCAGGTTGGCCTTGAAATCTGCATCCCCAATAACAATGGGACATTGTCTGCACTCACGGGAACAACTGAAAACTCAACCACCTGTCATGATGTTCCAAGCCTCTGACATGTTGCTGCACTCTAACTGATGGCGAGCGACAAATCGAGAGGAGACAAAAGAATGGGTTGCCCCAGAATCAAAAGAACATCGGCAGGAAAAGAGCAAACAAGGATGATACCTAAAAGAAATCAAAGACAAGGAGAAAACATAGAAGATCAAGGGTGAGGGAAAAACAACAATGCAGGAAAAGAATAAAAGGAAGCAAAGCAAGACCAAAGGAAATAAACAAAAGGAACAAAACAACAAAACAACAAAACAAAAATATACCTGCCACAACTCCTTCAGCTGTCTCAGTGTCTGCAGCAGTCAAGTTGAGAGCTTGACCTCTCCTCGGAGCAGCGGTCCTCTGACCAACAGTCTGGCATTAAGGAGGATGCGGTGGTCTGACTGGACCACAAGCTGGCCTGTCTGCTGAACAGAACCCTTGACAGGAAGAGCCACCTGCTGAAACGGCTGGGGACATTCGCGTACAGAATGATTAGCAGTGCCACACCTAAAGCACCGGTAGTTGATGCGCCAATAATTCTTACGCTCATGCCCAGACATCTAACAGAAGTAGCAAAAACCACCCCTCTGGAAGCCATCAGAAGGATACGGAGTTGCCCTGACCGGATGGGTTGGGACAGGCCTCCGAACAGGACCACTAGAAGACCTAGCAACAGCAGCGGGAACAGTCCATTGAGAAGAAGACGAACCACCACGAGCCTGATCGTGAGCTCGAGCTGCTTCAAGGGCTTCAGCATAAGTACGCAGATGAAGAGAAACCAAATGCCTCTTGATATTCTGCTCAAGCCCATTTGTGAATCTACGAGCCCTGTCCTCTTCGGTTGCCACAAGAACGGCAGCGAAGCGGCTAAGCCTAGTAAACTCAGCAGCGTACTCATCCACTGTCCTGGAACCCTGTTGCAAGAAAATCCATGTTATAACATTCATAATTGTTCATACAATATTGTAACAAATCAAAAATGGAACAATGACTTAACCAGTTTTAGGGCCAGGAATTGTTGTTCCATCTCAACTCGAGTACTACTGGGGAAGAACTTCTCCAAGAATCCCCAAGTAAAAGTAGCCCAAGCAATAGGCTTTTCAAGACACTCAGACTCAGCCATCCACCAAATATGTGCCAAATCCTCCAGCTGGATGGAAACAACGTCCACCCGATCAGCCTTAGCAACACGAGCCACCAACAACAAGCGCTCAGTCCGGATCAGCCACTATTCAGCCTCCAAAGACGTCTCAGTGCTGGAAAAACAGTCGGGATGTAGCCTCATAAAATTTGTAACAGTCCCTGGGCGAGGCAGAAGATTTGCCTGCACAGGCACAACAAGAGGCAGAACCCGGGCAGCTTCAAGGGCAGCCATCATCAGATTACTGTGGTTTTGCTGCTGATTAATCAGCCGCTCAAGCACAGTCGTGACAGCCTCAATCGGATCAACCTGCGACTGAGAAGTGGAACCCTTGCGAGCCATAGTCTGCACAAAACCAAAAACAATTATCATCTAGAATCTGAGTTGGTATATATATTTCATTTATGCATGCATGGTTGGTGAAATGTTGTGCAGATCCTAGTTCAAGCCAAGCTTGTCTAATATATTATGCAACTAATACATTAGCCAAACCTGATGCTCTGATACCACTAAAAACCCTGTCATGCCCCGCTTCCCAAAAATACGGAATACGAGTACGTAACAAAAGCCCAGCGAATGATTTTCATCATCCTTAAGCTGTTTCAGAAACTTTACAACACATCACAAAATTTATCAGAGTCAGAAGCAAAAAGGCACAACAATTCATTCATAATTGAAACAAATTTCCAACAGAAATTTACTTGAAACCAAATACAATATTCTCAAATAAATCAGAGTCTGGAGAAAAACAATATCCTGGGTCACATTGCCCAAATACAAATAATATCCAATAAACTCAATACAACTTATTCAATGTTCAAGAAACAATAAAAAAAAAAAAAACAGAAATCTCCAGCACAAGAACATCATCTCGCCAATGCCATCTGGCAGCTGACCATCCTGATCTGCAATAGTAAATTTGCAGGAAAAGGGGAAAAGAAGAAAACAACTACCCGTCAATTGCAAGTCACGGGTCACAAATAATGTAGGATACAAGCACATGGGAAAACTAACTAATAGCATGTCATAATGCATCAACAGTAATATCTAGCATGGTATCCTAACAGTACAGTTGTTTTATGTCAAACGACAGTGTCGTATGGCAACTAACAGTCTCTAGTAATAGTGTCTCAGTATAACAGTGAATCAGGATAACAGTATATCAGTATCAGTCCAACAGTCTCAGTATAACAGTCTCAGTCTAACAGTATCAGTCTAACAGTCTCAGTTTAACAGTATCAGTTCATGTTCTTACAGTCTTGTGTGTATTACTAGCTAGGTAGCACTTCATGCAGCCCACCTTACATGGTTGCTACAACAAACAGTTTTGCTTTCATAGTGAACCATGATGGGGCAGTGTACTCAGGTATCAGTAACAGTAGCAGTAATACTAACAGTAACAGTCAGAACTTAGTGGTTCTCTTTAACTCTACACCTTCTTACATAAGAAGTAATGTAGACAGGGTCAGAAAATAGTAACAGTAACATTAACAGTATGGAACACTAGTTTCCTTCCAAGTACACGTTTCCATATTATCCACTACTACATCTTTCCTTAACCCTGGCTTGGTTACTTTTATTATGGTTATCAAACAGACATGAATGTGTACGAAATAATATCAATCTAATATGGTATAATCAGTATAAGGTTCAGGAAAATAAATCAGCGTGTATAGATAATATACAGTCACATAATCGAGCAAAACAGTGTATGTTTATAATCAGGACAGCATGACCAGTCGGTACTAAAACAGTGATTTTGGACTCTACAGAAATGCAAACCTAGATCCGTCGAAGGATCTGGAAACTAGACATTCGTACAAATCCAACGCATATAAATAAGTCACATACTAGTTCACAGAAACACAGCTCAAAACTGATTTGAATACAGAATTTAGGTTCAGCCAGAAATCAGGAAAACGAATATTACAAAAGCAAGAAAACAGCATGAAAACACTTTGACTAAATCCACGAAAAACCTAGGGTAATCCCCTATATGTCCAGATTCAAAATATAGAATTTCATAATTTTCCAGGAAGAATAGATAAGTCATCAATAATAGGAAAACAACACGAAAACATAGTTTAGCGAATCTGGAAATCTCAACACTGCTATACGAAAACTAAGATATCTCGCAACCAGTGAATCGAAATCCAATTCCGCCATGGGACATTAATAGATAGATTTTACTAACTTTCATATTTCACAAAGAATTTGCATACAGTATAGGGAAGTACAGTGAAAATAGAGTTCTTTACTAAACAGTAAGCAAAATACTGCATGAGAAGATTTTAGAAAAGAGCATAAAACACCACATAAAACTTGTCTTTAAAATTCATCAAAAATCTGGGTAGTCCCTAACATCATATAGAAACACTGGCCAAAATATTAGATCAAGATATTATGTATAGAATAGTTCTTGAAAATAATTTGTTAACAAAATCAACAAAAAACTGAATCTGGAATAGATGGACACGTCTGTACTAAAATACACATAACTCAATCATACGAAATCCAAATCAAGTAAAACCAGTGGGGTTTGAAAATAGATGAAATTATCTAAAATTCATCTTTTATTTTGGAATCAAGATTCGGACTGTAGCATGGACGAAAACAGCAATCAAAACAGAATACCCAATAAATACAGATTTCACACTTCGAATCTAGAACATCATCACTTCAAGAATATTGGTCCAAACACAACCAAACTTGAAATACAACCTACCAAACATCTAAACATCATGATTTCAGATTACTAACAAATCCACACCTATTATTTCACATGGATCTTCATCCAAACACAAATTCACACAAATATTCACATACATGACTAAAAATCAAGTTTTGGGCACAACCTAGGTTATCTCCTATCAAAATTAGTGTCATAAGTCATCTATGGCCAAATTCTTACAATAGAGACAAAACCCATCAAGGAAAACACAATCTTTGGTTGTCTCTAGACCCAACTACACTAGATGTGAACTTTTTGAC
Source organism: Hemerocallis citrina (assembly GCA_017893485.1). Classification (NCBI taxonomy): domain Eukaryota; kingdom Viridiplantae; phylum Streptophyta; class Magnoliopsida; order Asparagales; family Asphodelaceae; genus Hemerocallis; species Hemerocallis citrina. Next base: position 152,308,155 of record CM030368.1, on the reverse strand, counting down.
TTGTATCAACCTAATGAATTGTAGTACAAGTTACTTGCCTTAGGGTCTGTTTGGTTCAAAGGAGGGGAGGGGAGAGGAGGGATTTTAATGAAGGGGAGGGAAGGGGAGGGAAAGGGAGGGGAGGGATTTAATGAAAACTCTGTTTGGTTCAAAGAAGGGGAGGGGAGGGAAAATAATAATTTTCTTGTTTGGTTCACAAGGGAAGAGAATGGATTTTATAATAAAATTAATTTTATATCCTTTTGCATATAATAAGAAATTCATACAACCACATCCTTGTTTGGTCATCCTGAAACAGGAATTTGTCTGTGCAATCTATTATATATATACTTGACTGTTATCAAATGCAAATCTCTGTTTGTATTCTCATCTCTTCCTTAATTTGCTGGTGGTTTTGATATTAGTATTTTTGGGGAGGTTCAAAGACAGGTGCGGATTATTAATCCAGAGAAGCTGAGAAAGTGTACACATTTGATCCTAGTCTGTGATATATATGGTTCTCATTACTGCTATCTTAATTTGTCTTAATTAACAGGAGATATATCACTCTTACCTGAAGTATCTGTTTCGCTTTTGAAGAACGTTATCGAAGGTTTTACTTATCTGTTTCTTAATTTTTAACTTGTTCACATTTTATTCTTTTGTTAATGTTTTTTAATCCTGTTTTAATCAATCTTTGCGATCATACTCATGTGTGTGGAGTTCGGACTCATAAGATTAAGCACAAAGAGAATGTACAGGTAAAAGATACAGGTTGTACAAACAATATAGGTACACATACAAAAGAAGAGTAACAAAAGGTTTAGTAACTCCGATGATTTAATTTTAACAGGACGAGAGTTCCAATAGAAAGACTTTGTAGAAGATGGTGCTTCAAAAGCCAAAACCATTAGAAAGTAACATGATCTTGCACATTCTGACCAAGTCCATTTGGGACGTGATCTGCAAATCCACAAAGCAAAAACTTGCACATCTCCCGCAAGATGCACATAACAAAAGATGCTGCAGTTTTACAGACCAAGTGGAAAACTGGATCAAGTTATGAAGTAGGGAGAAAAACAATCACTGCTAGTAGGGAGAAAGGGAGAGGTTTTTAGAGGACAATTTAGTCTAGCCACTTTAAAATATTAGCCCTATTTTCTCTCCCCTCCAAATCCCCCCACTTTGGAGGGGAGCCAAAATTGGCTCAGGAGGGGTGTTGCACCCCCCCATTTTCCTCCCCTCCCCTCCTAAAAATTGAACCAAACAAGAAAACTTTTAAAAAAACTCTTCCCTCCCCTCCCCTTCCCTCCATTCCCCTCCAACCAAACAGACCCTTATTATGGAGATGAACACGATGCAAATAGTCCTAGAAGCAAAACCCACAAGTGAATTCCTCTCCAAGTGCGAATCCAAGCAACTACGAACAAGAACTCCCACACGAACAACCTCCTTGATGCAACGAACGAAGTGGAAAATACCCACTTCAAGAATCCACAAAGAGAAGAGATTGGAAGGATGTTGATGGTGATTGGGGTGCTTGGTGGTGATCGGCAATAATGGGGTTGTAGCGTTTTGTATAAGGTGACCGGCAAAGGAGTAGGGTGGTGGTGATGTAGGGGCGGCCAAGGGAGAGGGGGCTATGGTGGTCGGCTGTATGGAGGGAGTGCTGCCAGTTTGGGAGATGCACAGGCCGGGAGTACAAGATTAGGGGAATAGGAGGCCGGGAGTTAGGAGGAGAGGGTAATTAGGTTTAGGGTTTGGAATTAGGGTTTTGTGGGTATTTATATAGGAGGTAAAAGTGGGCTAATGGGTTGTGGGTATTAGTATGTAGTAATAGGTTTACAATTGGGTAATGGGTATTGAGTAAATAACAAATGGGGATACAATTTAGAGTGAATTATATGACTCCTAAAAATCTCCTTAGAGGTCAAAATCATAGGTTTGGGAAAACACCACCAAAATTCCATCACATCAACATGGAAAAATATAATGAAGATAACGAGGCCAAGAAAATGAGAAAAAGAACAAAATGATGGAAACGAACAAAAACGACGAACAAATAACACAAGGAGCTCAAAATGCAAGAAAAAGAATATATATTGAAAAAAAATCCAATATACGGTTCAGAAAAAATACAAGAGATATAAAAATACACAGAAATGAAAAAAATACACTCCAAATTACATAAAATAAAAAACAGGGGTTACAAAAATAGATGACCACGGGAGATGGTGGAAGCGGTGGGTGACGGCGGATAATGAAAGACGACGGCGGAGGAAGACGGCGACGGTTGAAAGAAAGACGACGGTGGCGGTGGCGATGGACGAGCAACGACGATGGTGGGAGGGGGACAATGATGGCGACGTGGATGAATGACTACGGCGATGTGGTGAGTCAGGGATTCGGGTGTGTGAGAGAGGAGAGACAGAGAGATGGGTGTGAGAGAGAGTGTATAAATTGGGGATTTGGGAATTGGGAGGAAAATGAAAAAGTTGGGGGGAAAATAAATTATGGAATATACCCACAGTATTTTATCCCGTTAGTAAAACTTATAGTTACGGATTTAAAGCTCTAAAGCTATAGGATACCTATACCCACAGTTTACTATACGTCTGTAGGTATATAATGGTATATAATGCCTATACCCACGGTTTTAGTGATCCGTCACTATAGGTGTCTGTTGGTATATGGAAAATTCGTTGTGATGATTGTATGTTGTTTAATGCAAAAGTGATCAAAAACTTCACCTTTACTGTTGAGCATATGTATATACTCTGTTTTGATGATTTGAGAGAAGTAAAACTTGACTATATACTTGTTAAATTTGGATTTGTGTGTGTTCAGCCGAAATGTGGTTTTGTGATTTTTATGAAGTTTTCGATGGAGATTTGATTTGTTTGATACTGAGGTTGTTTTGAACATTATACTACTTCTTAATCGATGAGTTTTGATGCTTTTACTGATACGAACATGCACGCACACACTTAATATATATATATATATATATATATATATATATATATATATACTATTTCACTGTTTGAAGAAATTACTTTTTGTGTGTTTTGTGAAGTTTTAATTTGAATCCTGATTATTTTAATACTGAGATTGAATCAGATATTGTACTCCTTTTATTTGATGATTTTTAAATGCTACAACTGAAGCTTAAATCCTTATATGAATACACACACACACACACACACACACACACACACACACACACACATATATATAGTGGCTGTTTTGAAGATTTTAATCAAATTTGCTCTTGTATGATCTTAATGCGATTTTGATGTACTTTATAAACTCATATATGTTTTAAAAGTCTTACTTTAGTATTTCAGGAAGTTTATTTTTGATTTCACAAAGTTTAATCGACGTATCAGTCGAAACAGGCACAAAACCTCAAACCAGACTGCATAGCAGCTAGCGGTCGACCGCACAGTCGACCGCCGCTCTATGTCTTTGAGAATTTCAATAAGGCAGTCGACTGCCGTTATTTTGCACTGTTTTGGAAGTCGACCGCTGCTCTATTTTTTGAGAATCTCCAATTGACAGTCGACTGCTCTGCTTTTACACTATTTTGAGCGGTCGACCATCAATTGCTTTGTTGGTTTTTTTGCTGGGTTTTTTCTTTGTTTCTTTAAACGGTTATTTCTTTGAACTTATGGATTATTAATCTACTGTTTTAGATGAAGTTTTGCTACATATTGCATTATTTTACAGTGAGTTATATTTTGTTTATAATGGAATTTAAATTACATTCCTATGACTTTATAAAGATATATATGAGGTTTTCGAAGGAATTGATGTTTTGTGATATTCTATGACTTCAAAATATGGTTTTCTGTTATTTAATGGATTTAATAGTTTATTTGAATTCTGGAATTTTATGAGTACATTATATAGATTTGGATTTTTGTTGATTTAAGAAGTTTTCTTCATACAATCGTTTTGATGATGGATTTGTGAGTTTTATTGAAAGTTTTGAGTTGATGGTTGAGTTATGAGTCTCTAGAGGGTAAGTGGACCCTAATTACCGGCGGTTGAGATTTTGTGATTTGGTTTGTTGAGGCCTTGTTGTTGATCAGTTGAGATTTTGTGATTTAATCAGTTGAGTTAAGTCCGGTAGGGTGCACCAAACTCTAGGAAAATTGTAATCAACTAATTAACTTAAAAAGATAAGGACATGCACTAGATAGTGATATGATGAAATAAGAACATGGGTTATGGACCTCAGTATGGCCTGCGGTATGAGTGAAATAGTCTCCGAAATTATTGGGGTCGAGGCGACACTCACGGGGTATTCGTGTGATGAGGCACCATAGCTTGCAGTGTGAAGTATTCTCGAAGATTCCCACGTGTGAGTGAAATAGTCTCCGAAATTATCTGTGGATAGAGATTGACCTCCAGAATTATCGGGGCATGGGCTAATACTCACAATTTATCTAAATCTCATAATAGTCATCGTAGTAGGATTAGTTGCATAACGAGAGATTTAACCATATCAAGTGGAAAACGTTAAGGTCTTGCACCGGACCTATGTAGATTGGGATGTAGAGAATCCGATAAGTATGCAATAGATAGTCAGCATATAGTATTGTGTTTTCTTGACTTGGTTTTATGCATGTTGTTTTTCTATTTTTCTACACTTGACACTTAGTTTAGTTTCACTTGATGTTTTCATATTTTATTTATTGTTATTTCATATTTTTTTTCATTTATTCTCACTGTTGGTACATGTTCTTTGTGACTTTATCCTTTATGTTTTTATTTATATTGTATTTCTTTTGATGTCACTCACACCGTTATGGCTGACCCCTGTAGTTTTGGGGGTTAGGGTTATCTCTGGTCTCATATTTTATAGGTAGGTACCTTTAGCATTGAGATTTGGATGCATGAGATAGAATGATGTTATGGCTTATTTAAATTATAAAAGAACGTGTTGTAAAGAAAGAATTTGTAATACAAGGTGTTTAACTTTCCGTTGTGTTTTGTAAAGATTGATGTAATAAAAGTTGAAAAAATTTATCTGTGTTTTTGCTATGTTTACTATTCCAATTGAGGTTGATGCTGGGAATTGTGCCTTGTATTTCTGAGATATTATATTGGAAATTCGTGGCGCTACAACAACACTTCCAAAATGCTACAAAGCAATTGGTGTAAAATGGGTGTACAAAACAAAAACCAAACAAGAAGGCCAAGTGGAGAAGTACAAGGCTATACTAGTAGTTAAAGGTTACAGTCAACGAGAAGGCATAAACTACGAAGAAGTCTTTGCACCAATAGCGAAGATAGAAACCATCAGACTTCTCATTTCACTAGCTGCATAGAACAAATGGAAGATATACAAAATGGATGTCAAGTCTGCATTCCTCAATGGTTACTTGGAAGAGAAAATCTATATTCAACAACCACCCGGTTACAAGATGAAAGGCCAAGAATATAAAGTTTGTAAACTAAAGAAGGCTTTGTTTGGTCTCAAGCAAGCACCCAGGGCATGGAACAAAATGATCGGTGATTACTTTTAGAAGAATGGATTTCAGAAAAGTCCATATGAGCATTCCCTATACACCAAGAAGTGGAGATATCATGATTGTGTGCCTGTACATGGATGATATGACCTTCATCGGCAACAACCTAAACATGTATGAAGAATTCAAGAAAGCAATGATCAAGGAGTTTGAGATGACGGACAGAGAAAATGTCCTACTTCTTAGGTGTGAAGGTGACATAATCTGAGTAGGGAATTTTCATCACACAGGAGAAGTATGCAACCCAGATAATGAAAAGGTTCAACATGAGCAACTGCAATCCAGTCAACACTCCCGCAGAGACCAGACTGAAGCTTCACCATGACTTACCAAGGATTTCTGTAGATCCTATACTATTCAAAAGCTTGATTGGAAGTTTGCGATATTTGACTATCACAAGGCATGTAATCACGTATGTTGTTGGTCTAGCTAGTAGATATATGGAGGAGCCGAAGCAGGAGCATCTCATGGTGGCAAAAAGAATATTGCAATACATTAAGGATATTATCAACGAAGGACTACTCTACACAAGCACAAATGCTGCAAAGATAGTTGGCTACACAAATAGCGACTATGGGAGAGATTTAGATGAAAGGAAGAGCACAAAGGTCTACGTGTTCAACACTAGAACAAGAATATTTTTGTGGTCATCAAAGATGCAATCAGTAGTTGCATTCTCATCATGCGAAGCAGAGTACATTGCAGCATCATCAGGAGCCTTTCAAGCAATATAGATTAGAAACATCATGAAGAAATTGTACCATCCACAGGAAGAGTCTACAGAGCTCTACGTTGACAACAAGTCAGCAATAGCATTAGCGAAAAAACCAGTCGTTCATGGTAGAAGTAAGCATATCGAGACAACATATCATTTCATTCGAGTGCTGGCCAAAGAGATGAAAGTGAAGTTGATATACTACAAGACAGAAGATCAATTTGCACATATTTTCACTAAGCTGTTAAAAATTGAAATTTTTCAGAAGCTGAAAGAAAGACTCGGGATGACCAAACATGTTTTGAGGGGGAGTGTTGGAAATCAAAAGATATTTGGAGTTTGATAAAAATGTGAAACACTTGAAGGTGGAATGGAAAATGTCAAAAATATGTAAGGGGCCTAGTCAAATATGCCTGCTTTTAGGTTAGCTATTGTAGAAAATTTTGCTACATATGTGGTATGAGCTAGCTACTATAAATATATATAGAGATGAGAGACATAGGAGCGTGCAAGACAGAAGAGAAATAAAAGTGAGAAGTGAGAGTTGAATAAGAGTGTTGAGTGTTATAATACTAGTCAGAAATAGTGAGAGTGATGATTGTAAGTAGTCCATTCTTGCACTACTAATCGTAACGGCTATAACGACATATCTATCCCGGCGTGTACACCCAAACGCCGTAATAGATCGTCGTTATTATTTTTTTGTTAATATCGAATGTCTATGACGGCGCTTGTAGATAACGCCGTTAGATATATGATATATAACGACGCTTATACATGAACTGCCGGCATAGGTTACTCTATAACGGCGCTTATACATGCACCGCCGGTGTAGAACTGTTTTTTTTTACTATTTCGTTGCAACGTGTTCTGCACGTGCTAATATTTTTCCCATCCCGCCCTCATTTTGGTTTCCCCCCAATTCTATCAACCCTAGTAGCCTCCCAAATATCTCTCTCTCTCTCTCTCTCTGGCCACTTGCCATTTGCCCCTCACCCCCTCTCCTCTTGAATCTCCGTCCTACCGCTCCGTCCATCGCCGCTCGCGCCGCCCTTCTACTCCGTCCATCGCGCCGCTCGCGCCGCTCCGTCCATCGCCATTCGCGCCGCCCTTCCACTCCCTGCCGCCCCTCCGTTGTCTGAAATTTTGCTTGTGCGGACTTCTGAAATCTGCAGTTATGCTACTGTACTTAATTTGTAGTTATTTTGACTTCCTTCTTTTGGTATTTGCAGTTTATGCAATTATTTTTCTATGGAATCAGAAATTTCTTTTGGTATTTGCAGTGTAAGCAACTTCAACTCAGTACCCTTCATTTCATTTGCTCAAGTTTGAGTCTTTTCAGCAATATTTTCTTGCTTAGGATTTTCAATGTTTTGGGCATGTGATTTTTAATTTTTTTTTCTCTCATGGAAATAGGTTGTTGGGTTTGCTTAGTTTGATCCATTTTTAGCTGCCCTTGAGTTCATTGTATCTTGAGTGGTTTAAAATATACAATTTTAAAAAAATTTTAAATTAATTTGAATATGGAGTGATCAATCCTTTCATATATCTTCTTGAGTTTTGGCCCAATTTGCGACAAGAGAATGGAAAGGGAAGCAAGAAAGAGATGAGCATGCGAAGAAAATAGTAGAATTTAGTTACTTTAATTGAGAATCTTTAAATTTATGTATAGTTGCATTTTTTTAAATAAAAGAAGGCTAGTATTCGTATGTTTAGTTACTCAGGTTTAAAGTTTTGTATTGCCTTTGAAGGCCGATGTAGGAATTTTGTAAGGTGATCTTTTCAATCTTTATGTATAATTTTGCTTGTGCTGATTTCTGAAATCTGCAGTTATGCTACTGTACTTAATTTGTAGTTATTTTGAATTCCTTCTTTTGGTATTTGCAGTTTATGCAATTATTTTCTATGGATTCAGAAAGTTGCATTGCTGTTGAGCAGGAAGGGAATGAAGATCAGAAAAATAGTATGTGCAGCAGAAAGGTATGGGTCCTATGGGATACCTGATATTTCAATGAATTTGTAATAACTTTTGCAGCTAAGGATAGTTGAACCATGCCAATTATTACCATTTGATAATAAATTGCTGGAGTGTATAATATACTTGTACGATGATGAAACACAACGATCATTGCAGTGGTTAGAGCTAAGCAGTGGATATTTAGGGTTCATACTTGTAAAAAGAAACCCTGCCATATGCCTGTTTTTAGTGCCCGTTGTTGCTTAGCTTACCCCACCCAAGATTTACAGTATTTTTAATTTATTACTATTTTTGAGTCAGCAGATTTACAATAACTATTCTTCTAAAAATCTCCCATTCATTGCATGGGAAGATTCTCAATGTTTCCTGTTTTCCTGCCTCAATTATTTTGTATTTTTCATCTATGCATCTATCTGAGTGCTAGAGTTTGCTGGCCTTCTCATTATATTAGGCGTTCAAACTTAAAGAAATAATCTAATCTGAAATTAGGCTATGTATCCTTATTTTGACCAGTATGGATATTTGATAATTGCGCGCTATAGTATGGATATGGATTGACCATCAGCAATGATGAATAATTGGTAAGTTTCATATTTTATTACAAATTCTGTATGTGTGATTTTTCTTTCCGGTGATAATATTCATATCTTGTAGGGTAACGAGGCGTCAGATGAGATAACAGAAGTTTCCTCAATTCACAATCACAGAAGGCCAATGCTTTCAGTAGAGATACCCTCAAAAGAATCAGGGGATTCATCGGTGAGGATAAACATGCCCTGGACTCCCATTTCCCCTTCAACGAAAAGAAACCTGTGCGCAACACAGTCCTCATTCTGGCATACTTCCTTCTCCTGGTACCCCCATCATCTAAAGGCAGACCTTCTGTGAAAGGTCTCCTTCAAAGACTCAGCTTCAAGTATCGTAGCTCATCAATAGAAAGTGAAAAGCATGATACTCAAGTTCTAGTAGCTTCCGAGGAGCAAAGTGTAAAGGGTTCTGTCTTGAGGTCGTTATCATTTACAAAATTATTCATGCCCACAGTGAAAAGAACCGCATCCCTACCTGTGACACTTCCAGACAATACATCACACGGAGCTAGTGTAATGGAGCACACCAAAGCCGTAAGTGATTGTTCATTTTCAAATTGATTTCAGTTTCATTACTCATCACAAGTGTGTGTGTTTTTGTGTGTGTGTGTGTTGAAGCTTTCGCACTTATGGAAATAGTAGGTGGTACAACTATTGATTTCTCATACATTGGCAGAAAAAAGGAGTTCAAAAGCATATATCACGTTCGCTTTCTGTACCCATAAATACCAAGCAAGAAGCATCAAGAGAATGGATTCTTCAGGTGCTGGATTTCGGGTCATTCCTTCAACTCCACGGGTAGCAGATGCAAGTGGATCCATGCAGTCAAATACAAGCAGTAACAAAGATAGTGGTAATATGCTCATTATCTGACTATGATATGCTCCAACTATCTTTCTTGAATGTTTTGTGTATTTTCTTAGACACTTCAAGAGGCCGATACCAGATCTAACAGAATGTTTTGTGCCCTACATTTGCAAATTCATGTCGCGTACCTACGTCATGTTTGCGGCTATACCTGTATCTTGCTTCCTTGATACCAACCATTATTGTTCATACCTGCATTTGCATTTGTGGCCCCTGTTGAAACAAACACGGAATACACCAATCTGATACACCTGATACATGTATTCTTTGATATTGTTTCTTTGAGCAATGTATTCTTGATATTGTTAACCTTGGTTTGTGGCGTAAAATTTTAAGAAGAAGGTTTTTTGCATATTGTCGTGCATTAGTTCTCCTTGAAGCTTCTCCTAGCCTGATTATGGGATGACAATCCAAATTCATTATTTACTATCATTTTCAGTTGTGATTTAACTTTCCTCTGTTCATACTTCATGTGGATGTGCATGAAGCAATACTCTTCCATCTAGTTGCTGCTTTAATCTACTTTATGATTTGATATATAAATTGTGTGCCAGCAGCTTGTGGTTGAAGGTCAGATCTTACAAGCTTGGACTATGATTGTTTAAATGCAAACAAGTTGAAGTGATAACTATTTTGTACTGTGTACTGTAGATGGTTCAGTATCTAGAAACCCCATAACATCAGTAAAAGGAGACATACTAACAGGAGAAGTTGAGGGTAAAATATATCCCCCTAGCAGTAAGAGAAGGTCTAAGATGAGTGCACTTAAATGTTTCGGCGTGGACCTTTCACCTGATAACTTGTCTGTTGCAATTGTATACTTTGTTCAGGGAGTCTTAGGCTTGCTAGGCTTGCTGTGAGCTTCTATTTAAAAGATGAGCTACATCTTAATCCAGCAGAGGTGTGCCATCTACCTATTTCTTTTTATTCTCCCAATTAGTTGATGGAAGTATTTATTATGTTTCAGTGTGTTTGTATTATTTTGTGTATGTGTGTCAGTTTTGGGTGGGTGGGTGGGTCGGTGGGGGGGGGGGGGGGGGGTTGTAGTTTGGAGAAGAAAAAAATTATGTCTGTGTGAACCAGCAGCATTAACAAAATATTTCCTTCAGTGCTGGTTGTAAAACTTTCATTTCCTTGCCTCAATGTATGATGTTCAATGTTCTAAGTGATCTCCATGTCAAAACAGTGGATGATATAAAATCATGAGGTTTGAACATATTTTTCTTTTTCATAAAATGATTTTCCCACGGTAGAATAGAACGGTCAATGGATTAGTGGATGAAACTTGTTTGAACCTCACTTTGAATGAATTAGGGAATATGGAAATGTATTGGGTGTAATTGCAGTTATACGAAGCTTTATAAGGATAACAAAAGATGGATGGATAGATCCATCTACAGTTGCATCATTGGTTGGTAAAGATGGTTTTCTTTCTCCTGTTTTATTTTAAAAGATAAATCCTGGACTAAAGCTCGGCAACTCTTTGAATGAATTTTAATTGTTTGTAATATTTTGTAAGAATAGTGATATTCATATTAAGGTTGGTGACAAGAATTTATCACTGATATACAGCTGCCATGTTCGTAGAGCTGCCATGTTCGTAGACTCGTAGTGCATATTTTTACTGAAATTGATGGATTAATTTTCTTTTGTTCTTTTCTCAATAGACAGCAGTCATATCTGGAGTTTCATCCTTACCGTGGCTTGTCAAACCCCTTTACGGGTTTATCAGGTTAATCTTTATCTTTTCTGAACTATGAGTTTTCAAATTATATAGAATGAATTTGCATGTTCTCATCTGATTACTTTTGTTAATTACAGCGACTCAATTCCACTTATATCGTAGAAGGTCTTATCTTATTTTATCAGGACTTCTTGGAGCACTTTCTTGGAGCTTGATGGCCACTCTTGTTGACATTAAGCTTAGTGTTGACAGTAAACAATTCAAAATGGTTTATCAAGCTTTGATGGTTGCTTCACTCTTCACACTTTAAAAGATAAACGTGATCTCTCTCTTGAACCACCAACCATTGATGCTTAATTTACTTTTCACGTCCTTTCAAATTTGATGATTACCGAAAAGGTTAATACTTGTAACCTGCTCATATAATTTCTATTTGTTTTTTTTAAATTGTTTTTGCGGTCAACTTTGCATTATCTTTCTTGAAACATTTGATTAATCTAGGTGAAAAAGAGAAGAAAAGATGGGAAGGAGCCTGCAATGTACATGGGGTGTGGCGATTGTGAAAGATATGATTGCTTATTTAATCTCCCAACAAAACCACAACTCTAACCATCCAGTACATGGAATTGTAAGTATTCAGCAACATTTTACGATATCAGTATGAAATTTAATTATTGCATTTTATTTGTGTGGTGCCTAGTGTAGTGAATAATCTAATAAATGACACTATTGTGAATTATACAGAGCCAGCGAATTCTATCGACTTCTAGTCACGCACATACATCTGGGCAAAATATCAGTGGGAATCAAAGCAATGCCGAGCCGCTTTAGTAGACTTTGCCATTGTTGAGTTAAATTTGGACTTTTGTCTTTTTATGTTTTGTCGAAACTGAATTTATGCTTTGTTAAAGAAATTGATGTATAACAAGTATATTTCTAACTTTTCGTATGGCCATTTTTAGACAAGTAATTATTGTTTATTGTGGTCCATGATTATATAGTTGTTTATTATGCTGCTATTAGTGTTTTTAAGATTTGAACGTTCAAATTTGATATGACTACAGATATTTTGAATTTGTGACATTTTTTAAATAGTGGGAAAAAACCCGAAACCCCCTATCAATCCGTTTTGAGATAAATATGCCGGGAGGATCCACCAATCGTGGTGAATTATAAAAAAAAAGAACCAATCCCGACGTTTAGGAACACCGGTATAGCATATCGAAATGATTTAGAAAATATACGCGCATGTGTCTATCACGGCATTTATGAAGCGCCGTAATAGATCTACGAATTGTAACGACGTTTTTTAAAAACGCCACTATAGGGCTACGGGTTGTAACGGCGGTTTAAAAATGCGCCGTTACAAGCTGCACACATATAGCGGCATTTTTTGAAAGCGCCGGCATAGGCGTCCAACCTACAACGGCGCTTTTCTAGAGCGCCGTTACAGATCATAGGCCTATAGCGGCGCCTTTTAAGATGCGCCGTTGTAGACCTATGGTCTGTAACGGCGGTCTAGAAAAGCGCCGCGATAGGCCTATGATCTGTAACGACGGTCGATGCAACGGCACTGCTCGCGGCAATAATTAAAACGCCGCTACCATCTATGGCGGCGTTTATAAGCGCCGCCATAGACAGAAATAAACGCCGCTATAGACGTTCCGTTTAGTAGCGTTGTCGTTGTATTATTGTGCAACCTATTGTTGTTAATTTGTTATTTTATATCAAAAAATTTAAACAAGTCCAATCTTGTTTATTATTTAGGCCACCAAAATCTCTACTCTCTTTCAACAAATATTCACAGAAGCATAGTGCTAGTGTTTAAATTAATTGATGTCAGGCACCACCATAAGGTTGACATCCATCCATCTAAGCTAATATCGAGGTACATGTTAAATACAACGGCCATGAATGTCTGACAGCTACTCAAATGCAATAGTTGAGTCAATTTGTAAATAATCAAGCACTTTGGCATCCAAGTTTTGTACGTGCCTACCGCCTTGTGTTTGTTGAAAACATGATATTAAGTACCAATCCTTCCCAATATGATACTTGCACAATTACCCGAGACCTTCCTATACTGAAGTTCATAAGGTAAAAAATGAAAATAATACCTGATAGTCTGCAATAAGAACTTTAGACCATAGAATTCTTTTATATATTCGAGCTATCGTTGATGCAGACGTATAGCACAAACAATCGAGAGGGTAAGAGAGACAACATATCAAGTGCCAACTGTTGCTGCTTATTTTGGTGTGGAGCAAACAGATAGTGAGTTCTTATTTAATAGAAACTACTAAAAATCTGACCTTCGATCTTTGCAGTGAAATGCGGTTAGAGCTCTTGAGATTGAATCTAGATCGTTGACTGACCACCATGATCTGAATCTGACGGTTGCTGATGTGGCGGATGGACCTGCAAAAATCCTGAAACACCGGGGGTTGGCCTTGGCGATAGACACTCCGACGCTCAAGGCAGAACTAGAAAGAAAGAGAGTTTGAGAGAGAAACTGGCAATTTGTTGATTACCTTCTGACTATGGAGGGGGGAGGGTATTTATAGACCTGAGAAACATATCAAGAGATCGATCTAAACCTGTTTCATCGATATGAATTCCTGATCTCCTTTATGTTTCTCCCCCTCAAGAGATAAGTTCTCTTGTTAGGGGATAAGAGATTTGACTCATAGCCTTCATGGGCTGAGTGTCTCTCCTAGTAGGCCTAGTCTGTCACTTTTTATGGGCTTGGAAGAAGCCCATGTCTTGTAGAGTAGTGTGGAGAAGGCCTGGACCTGTTAGAGATGCCCGTTATAATTAATCTTCCTGTAGAAGCTTGAGATCTGTGTCAGAATCGTATGACCCTGATTTGTTGTGATTTTTACCATCATCATAAGCTCCCTACTCCCGGAAGGCAATTTTCTTGGCTTTCGGGGAGTAGTTCGCCTTACTTTTAGACTCTAGAGTACAATCTTAGCTGTCATGGTGCTTGTAGATACCTAGAACGGATCAGTGGCTTCTGAAGGTAGTGAACATTTCCCTGGATTTCCTCGAACTTTCTGAAATTTTCCTAATTTTAAAGTCACTTTTTTTGGATTTTATAATTAATAAACCCAATTTAAAATTATTTTTTGGAAATTTTTATTAGTTTTGTGAATTTAAATAATTATTTTTGGATTTTTAGTTAATTTTTTTAATTTAAAATGAATTTATGAGATTTTTAATGAAATATCAGAGCTTGACACGCTTTTTGAAGTGATCTGCAGTGTTGATCTCCACTTGACTCGCCCGCTGATGGGTTTGAGCGGTGGTGATTCGATCGATGTGATGGACGGTGACGTGGCACTATCTGGCATGTCGATCTCGAGCTCGCCCGCTGAGTGAGATCAGACGGTGGAGAATTGAGCGGAGCTCTGAGGAAGAAAGTGGTGATGTGGATGAATCTGGACCACTCATCATGCTTGTGCTCAGATTACGGAGTGATCCAAGGGCTGGCGATGGCTATGGAGAGCCCCTAGCTCGGCCGACCATTTCTCTGAGCTATGGGCTTTTGATCCTAGCTAAACTATGGTGTTGCTCCGTTGCCGAGCTATAGGCAGCAACTTCTCTCCAAACTACTGGGTTTGCCGAGCTTCAAAGCTCGTAGTCATTGCCATCGAGTTATTTCTTTTGCTGAGCTATGGAATCTCGAGCATCTCGTCGAGCTATGAGTAGGTGGCAGAGCTAGGCGAGCTATCGAGCTATGTGGGACGAGTTTCAGCAAAGCTACAGTGGCGTCAAGCTTTGCTCTCAGACGAGTGCTTTGTTTTTTGCCGACCTATGCATCGTCAAATTATGACTTCTCATCGAGTTGCTGAGCTGAACTTAGTTGAGCGACGGGATCACTTCGCCAAGCTATGACGACTCGATCGTCACCGAGCTATGAGCTATAGGTTCTCGATCCTCTTGCCGAGCCATGGAGAGTGTGGTTCTTGTCGAGTTATCGAAGATACTCTGTTTTTTGAGCTTCGAAGCAGTTGAGTTTCAGCCCCTTATTTTGGTGAGAGTGGTGACGTCGTGAGGGACAAGCATGGTGACATCGTTAGGGGGGCTTCGCCGTCGGTTCGCTGGGGTGAGCGAGCGGTGAAGCCTCAGTGTGTTGGGTTTTTGAAAAACAGGAGTTTTTGAAGAGCTCTATTTTTGAAGAAGGTGAAGAAAAGGGTTGCGGGTTTTGGGTTTGAAGTGTGTACCCGCAACTCATTTTAAATAGAATTCTTCTAAGACCTAAACTAAAGAAGACTTGTTACGAGTTATTTTTTAATAAAATTCCTAAAGTCTCTTACTTTGAGACATTTGGTTGCAAGTGTTTTATTCTAAACACAAAAGATAATTTAGACAAATTTGATCCTAGATCTAATGAGGGTATCTTTTTGGGATACTCAAATAGGAGTAAAGCATATAGAATTTTCAATAAGTCTACAATGACTATTGAAGAATCAATGCATGTTACATTCGATGAATTCTTACCTTCATCAACATTAAATAAAGATGATGAAACTGATTTATCACCGTTAGATAATGTGATTAAATCCTTAGAGCAAACTAATCTATCTGATAAGTCGACTGATAAGGTCTCCCAGTCGACTGACGTAAAGCAGTCGACTGAAGAACAAGTCAAGTCGACTGATCCGATTGAGATATCTTCAACTTTACCAAAGTCATTTGTTGAAGTTAAAGATCATCCTCATGACTTAATAATTGGTGACATCTCCCATGGTATTCAGACACGTTCACATGTTAATATGATCTCTCATACAGCATTCTTGTCGGATTTTGAACCGAAAAATATACAAGAAGCTTGTGAGAATGAATATTGGATGAATGCCATGCAAGATGAACTAAACCAATTCATAAGGAATGATGTATGGGATTTAGTTCCTAGACCTCCTGATCAGACTATTATTGGTACCAAATGGGTATTCAAGAATAAGTTAGATGAATCAGGACAAGTTGTAAGGAACAAGGCTAGATTAGTTGCCCAAGGATATAATCAAGAAGAAGGTATAGATTTTGATGAAACATATGCTCCTGTTGCTAGACTAGAATCTATTCGTATTTTATTATCTTTTGCGTGTTTTATGAATTTTATACTTTATCAAATGGATATGAAAAGTGCTTTTCTTAATGGGTTTATTAAGGAAAATGTTTATGTTAAACAACCACCAGGTTTTGCACATGAACAATTCCCAGATCATGTTTATAAATTGAAAAAGGCTTTATACGGTCTTAAACAAGCACCTCGTGCTTGGTATGATCGTTTAAAAACTTTTCTTTTAGAAACAGGATTTGAAATAGGTAAAGTAGACACTACTTTGTTTATCAAAAGAGTTAAGAATGATATCTTAATCATACAAATATATGTTGATGATATAATTTTTGGTTCTACTAATAATCATCTATGTCAAGAATTTGCTAATACCATGAAAAATGAATTTGAGATGAGTCACATGGGTGAACTCAATTATTTCCTTGGATTGCAAATTAAACAGTCCTCAAATGGCATATTTATCAATCAAGGCAAATATGCAAAGGAATTACTCAAACGTTTTAACATGGATAGTACTAGTAGTAAATCCACACCTATGGCTACTACTACTACTCTTGACAAAGATTTATTAGGTAAGAGTGTTGATCAAAAACTCTATCGAGGTATGATTGGTTCACTCTTATATATTACTGCAAGTAGACCAGATATTATGTTCAGCGTATGTTTATGTGCTAGATATCAATCTAGTCCTAAAGAGTCTCATTTAAAAGCAGTGAAACGAATTTTAAGATATATTAAAGGCACATCTGAATATGGTTTATTTTATCCACGCACCGATAATTTTCAACTTTTGTCTTATAGCGATGCCGATTTTGCTGGAAGCAAAACTGATCGCAAGAGTACTAGTGGTACATGTCACTTTTTGGGACATTCCCTAGTATCTTGGTGCAGTAAAAAGCAAAACTCCGTATCCCTATCAACCACAGAAGCTGAATATATCGCTGCAAGTTTGGCATGTGCACAAATTTTATGGATGAAACAAACCTTGTTAGATTATGGTATTTCATTTGAGAAACCCTCAATTATGTGTGATAATACCAGTGCAATTAATCTATCTAAAAATCCGATTCAACATTCACGTACGAAACATATTGATATTCGACATCATTTTCTACGTGATCATGTTTTAAAAGGAGATATATCTTTAGACTTTATCTCTACCGATAAACAAGTAGCAGATATATTTACCAAGTCCCTTAAAGAAGATACTTTCATTAAATTAAGGAGAGAACTTGGAATTTGTGATTTTCTTGATACTTGTTGAAAATGGCTTCTGTGAAGTCGACTGTCTTTGTGTATAAGTCGACTGAACTGTTTTTTAAGCATATACATTTTTTATCTTACCAGTCGCCTGGTTCATATACCAGTCGACTGATTAGTAGATATAACATTTTTATTTTCTTCTCGACTCAGTCGATTGATAACCCCTACCAGTCGACTGTCGCGAGATCAATTGTTTTCAGCGAGTCTTCATCACAGTTTTGAGATAAAACTTTTCAATTTCTCACCCGTGACTTCTTATCTCAGCCGTTGATATCTCTTCCTTGCATCTGAGCCGTCTATTCTCTGTTAAAAACCCTTTACCAGCCCCTCTTTCTCACTTTTACCGATCTCCAATTTCACCTCCAATTTCAAAACCCTAAGGCAAGAGAAGACGAAACTCAATTCGACCAGATTTCAAGTCGACTGCTGGCTGCTAACTCTCTCATCTGTGGTTGTCTCTTTCTTCCATCTTGGTAAATCTCGATTTTCTGTCTCCTTCCAAAACCCTAATGGCACCCAAAAGATCTAAGAGAACTCACGAGGGTACTTCTTCATCACAAGAATATACCCAATATCTCTTGAGTCCCGATCTTCTTGATCGGTGGTATCTCTTTTGTACCATTCAAATCTTCCCTGGAAGATTTGTCAATTTTGGTGACTTAGATCGTTTTAACCTGATTCCACTTTTTCAAAATTGTAGTCTCTATGACTTTCTATCTTTATCTAACCAACCAAATTACTATCCCCAACTCATTTATTTGTTTTATACAAATATGACCGTTGTTCAAAAAACAAATGGGGATGTATTAATCCGTTCGTCAGTGAAAAATATTAAAATGACTATAACACCGACTTGGATTAATGCAATGTTGGGTATAGATGATGGTGGAATTCCTCTTGATGAAGTTATTTTAGATGATGCCTCTATATTGTCTAAAATTCTCTTACCTAATTCTCGACTTCCAATGACAAGCAGAAATCTAAAACCAATTGCTAAGCTTGTCGGTAGAATATTAGCTTATAACATCCTTCCTAAAAAGGGGAGTTATGACCAATATTCTATTGAGTTACAAAAAGCTATATATGCAATTTTTGGTAGGATAGCTGTTGATTGGGGTCAAGTTATTTTTTCCAAACTTTATCAAGACCACACTCATTTTCTACCCTTTGGAGGTTTCCTTACTAGAGTCTTTACAGCTTTTAAAGTTGATCTTGAGTCGGAGACAAATGTTGTTTCTAGATATGAGTGTTTCGATCGTGCTAGTTTGGCACGCATGAAACTGCTTGATGCTCCTACTCGCTCACCCCCTAGGTCTCCTCCAATGTCCCAAGCTCCCTTAGGTTCATCTTCTAGACCTAGAGCCTCTCAACCTTCTACATCTGATGATCCACCTCTCCCTCAAGCCAATTATGATGACCCTCGAACCATGTACGACTGTGTGTCTTACCTAATGAACCATTCAGTCACAGTCGATACACATCTTTCTTCCCTTAGTTCCAAACTAGACCATATTGGTTCTGAGGTAGCTCATCTCTCTCATCTCTTCACTTCTCAGTTTTCTCCTCCTTCTCAAGATGATGACGAAGACTCCGAAGAAGATGATTGACGATTATTTTTTTTATTATTATTATCTATGTAATTTTCCTTTAATGCATTTTGTTTCTATGTATTAGACATTCTTTTTTTAATGCAAAATCTGGTTACTTTATGCTTTTTGATGATTCCAAAGGGGGAGAGAAAGAATGTTCTCAGCTATATTTTACATGTGTGTTATGTTATATCTGTGCTGCATTTGTTACATTCAAAATATCTCTCTGGTCAGTCGACTTACCCAAGGATACAGTCGACTGCTGCTGCAGCTGTGATACTTGCTGCATCTGTGATGTTTGTTAAAATGCTTTCATGTTCTGGTCAGTCGCCTGATCTATTTTTCAGTCGACTGATACACTCTGTATATCAAGCTTTTGCTTTATATATGCATATTTTGTTTTTAATAGGGGGAGCTTTCAAAATCTATGCTTGTATATCTTTTTATAAATTGTTATCAGCTATTGTGTTGTCATCATCAAAAAGGGGGAGAATGTTGATTCTTGATTTTGATGATCACAACACAGTGCAACATGTGTCTATGTTATACAGCTAACATTGCAGTGCAGAGACTAAAGACAATTCTAGCTGAACAAACAAACAAGCTCAAAAAGATACAAATGAAGAAGACAAGGATCAAGACTCAATTCAAGACTCAAGACTCAAGACTTCAAGCTCAAATATGTTTTATATTGTTGTGTCTTGTAAACATTATATTTTTACTTTCTGTTGAGTCTTAGTCTGATGTAAAGCCTTGTCAACACACACACACACACATACTCAAAATTTCATAATGTGTGTCTCTTAAAAACCCCCAAAAATAAGTCAAAATAGTTTGAAGAATTTTAACTTTTAAGTACCAGTCGACTTAAGCTTTTGCCAGTCGACTGATAAGTACAAAACTGTTTAAATTTTTTCAAACTCTGATCAGTCGACTCATATGGCAACCCAGTCGACTATTCGAGAGCTTTTGACCGTTTTCTGATTTTCAAAATCAAATTTTTTCAAACTCAAAAGTTCTGATCCGTTGGTTGACAGTTATGTAACTGTTTTCCAACGTTCAGGAGATCAAAACTCCTTATATAGAGTTTCATATCTCTCTGAAAAGAACAACTTGATTTCAATACACCCGAGCATTCTTGTGAAAAACTTTTAAGAGATTTTCTGTGAGAAACAAAGCTTTCAAAGTTCATACACTTTGGTTCTCTACATTCAGTCCAGTATAGCATTGAATTCGCTCTGGACTGAGTATAGAAGTCAACCTTGTGATTTAGCCTCGTGCATCAACACATACACCAACAAGGCTATAGGTTGATTGTAAAAATTCTTCTTGTACTTTTGCTCTCGGTTGGAGAGTGGTTGTTGACTCTTGGTTGTAGAGTCGGTGTCTTTTCACTCTTGGTAGTAGAGTGGGTTGCTTTCTCTGGTTGAGAGAAAGGACTACGGGTTAGACAAGGTTGTTGTCGTAACGCCGTAGGGTATTCTTGTAATTTTTCAAGAATAGTGGAAATCTCAAGTGGGTTGCTTGGGGACTGGATGTAGGTCGGGAGGACCGAACCAGGATATATCTTGTGTACTCTGTGATTGATTATCTTGTGTTTGCATTTACTTTTGCTTATTTAAGTTCTGCAAAACTTGTCTGGCCAGTCGACTCAGCTTCGTATCAGTCGACTGATCAGTCTTGTATTAGTTGTTCTCCTTGTTTCATCAGTCGCCTGCCTTATCTATAAGTCGACTGCATCGAGAGTTTAAATTTCTTTTATTTTGGCTATACTAGTCGACTGGTTCACCACTAAGTCGACTGTGCCGAGAGAAATTATTTATTCCGCAATTTATTTTTGATAAACACTATTCACCCCCCCCTCTAGTGTTTGTTGCTTAGCCTACAGGATCCAACAGTGTGATCTGACGTCACGTTGGATCTTGTGGAGGGCTCAGATCCCGCCACATGGTGATTTGATCTCCGGGGTTCTATAAATAGGAGTTGATTTCACCTCCCACTCCTTCATTTACCACTTTCACTTTCTCTCTCTAGAAGTTGTGGTGTTTCACCGGAAAGAACTGGTGGTTCATCTGGTGTTCGACGGTGATGCTAGTTTCTGGCTGTATAATCGTCGTTGCCATTACTTTGACTAGGTAACATTTTCACTATCTTCGTTCATTATTTCTAGCATTCTATCACCATGCACTTCTCCTAGATCGGTTAGTTTGGATGCAGACGATGGTATTGTGTTCAGCCCCTTCACTGGAGGAGAGAGTAGGTGTGACGTAGCCGGTCGTTCCACTGTTGTGGAAACGATCGTCGAGCCTGAGAGAGATGGGAGATGCGCACTTAAGACCCCGTTGTTCTTAGTCTCTGAACTGATTCGGGAGTATCCATAGTTGATCGAGAGTTTTTAGGAGTGGCATGGAATATGACGAGCCAGAGCCCGTCTACACTACTGAGGCTGATTATGCCACCACTGTCCTTATACGGGAGGAGGCCGCCGTGATTAGAACGGGCTGTGGGATTCCTTGCGAGTACACCTTACTCCTGCTAGGCCCTGGAGTTAGGGCCTACTATACCATGTCTGATGAATACTGTTTCTTTCCGTGCGATGCCTTCTTCGCGGTGCTTTGCTTTTCCCTTCACCCCTTTATTAAAGATGTGCTCAACTGGTATCGGCTATGTCCGGTGCAACTAGTGCCAAACAAGTGGAGGCACATTGTCGGATTTGTCTTACAGTGTCGTCGGCTCGGAGCTGAGCCGAGTCTTGTGGTGTTTAGACGTCATTTTAAACTCATCCAACTTGGCAAAGTGGAGGAGCATTGGTACCTTAGCCCTCGAAGGAATTGGGGGTTAGTCGATGCTCCCAACTCAATTATATGTTGGAAGGAGAAATTTCTTGTTGTTCGTAGCACTGAGTCATGGGGAAACCTCACTACATGGAGGAGAACGGTTCCCTCGGTGTCGAGAGCAGAGCCGGTGATGACCTTGGAAGAGAAGAGCATTAGTGATGTCCTTCTTAGACTGAAGGTGTTGGCCTGGCAAGACATCACTGACGAAGTACTCTTCGAAGGTGGTCTTGGCCCAACTGTTTCTAATACAGTTTTACCGTTGTTGCTTTCTTTTTGTTTTATCCATGCATTTGTTGCTTTCATTTGGTTTTATGAGTTTTAACTCCTTCGTGTTTCAACTTACAGGAAGATCAGGCATGGATTACGAAGACATTGTGGTGGACTTGGATGTGCTACGTAACAAGAAGAATGACGAGCCGGAGAAGCGAAAGAGGTCGGCTATGCACCCTTCTCCTTCCCAGGACTTTCCGCACTTGGCCCCTGCCCTGCGGACAGAGCCCCCTTCAGAGGTACCGCCTATTGCTGATGCAGGTTCTTCCTTGGCTACGATCGTGGCGAGTGCCGCACCGTCTCCTCTGACTGCTACATCTGCCACGGTACTTGTTTACAGGGACAACATGGTCTGTACTTTTGACTGGAATGTGAAACCCTAGGAGAGATTTTTGGGAAACTCTGCCGCTCGCCTCGACGCCAACCGCCATATTTGTACTCTAGCTGACAGAGAGAGGCTGAAGATAAGCCCCTCGAGAGATTGGTCCTGAAGATTGCGAGGGCCAACATAACAGTATGATTTAGTTTTCTTTATTCCTTATCTTGTGCTTTCCTTCCTTGCATCATTTCGTTTTAACTATTTTCTTCTTATTTCAGGCAATATGTCACTTCGGACAACTAGCTGACTTTTATGCGGCTGAGTAGAAGAACCTGAGGACCCAAATCTCTCGCACTGAGAAGGACAAGAAAGAAGCCGTCAATGAGTCAAAGGCAGAGTTGGAGGAGCTGAGGAAGAAGGAAAGGGAGGCGTGACATGAGTTAGAGGCATTGGCGGTGAGTAAGGAGGAGATGCGCCTTGAGCTAGAGGCATCAAAGGAGAGAGAAAAGGTGTTGCAGAAAAGGAACGCCGACCTTCCACTAGAGTTAGAGAAGGCTCGCACTGATGCGGCCTTGGAACTGAAGGTCGAGGTGGCCAAGATTCATGCTGAGTGTAAGTCCAAACTATATGGGGCGATGCTCAAGTCTTATGCTGCAGCGATTTCACACGTGGCAGAGCGTGTTCCCGGTTTCGATGGGAAAGGCTACCCCATGACTCTTCGACCTGGCGAGCCCCTTGATACGGGCAGGAAGGATGATGGCGGGATTAGTACTCCTGCGAGCAGCACGAGGGGCGGCTCTGGAAAGAAGAACAAGGGGAAGGAAGCAATTGGGGGTTCCTTGTCCGTGGTGGCATCCAAGCAGGTGGATACTTGATTCACCTTGTTTTGCCTTTTTCTTTCAGGCTTTCTTTATTTGCCTTTGTTTCGAACATGTAGCTACTTTCTGTGATGCCTAATTGCTGACTGGACACCGCAATTCTGTATCTTCGTTTTAGTGGTTGAAAAACTATCTTCCATATTTGTTACCATTTTTCGTATTGCGTTAATATGCTTTGAAGTGACGCTTGAACGTGACATCTAGTATTTTGTCTTTTTGCTTGACCATGCTTTTGGAATTGTTGACAGATGATCATTGGAATGGGTGAGAAATCCCGCAGTGATGAGGTTGAGTGCCTTCACAAGCGACTGCGCATAACAGAATTGGCTGTTGACCGTTTGCTTGTTCAGTCGAAGGATGAATGGTTGGAGTCTGTTCGCCTTAAGTCGGCGCTTATCGAGAGAGATTGCGAGTTAGCACTCCTGTGTGCTGATCATCTTGCCAACTTTCCCCTGCCTCCAAAAGTGACTAATGATAGTATTGGAGTGTGTGCTCTTCTTAGGAAGTAGTTGTCGAGAAAGACTTGGAGTTGTATCGTCTTCAAGCGAGACTTGGTGGGTTGTGAACGGAAAGCATCTCGCACGTTATCAGTGCGAAAAAGGGAACAATGGTTGAAGTGAAGAAGGGTACCACGACTAATGCGAAAGGGAGTGCAACGGTTAGAGGATTTGGGTCGATCGTTGGGGGAGCGGCCTCGATAGCGCAGATGCTCCCTCGACATCCTGGCAAATCCAAGAGTGACGTCACTGGAAGATTGCATCATCAAGAAACACTGCTGGAGAATCTCGGACCACTGGAATCTTCCTCACTTCTTCAAGAACCTTCTGATCTGACAAAGCTGCTACCAACTGCTTACACTTCCTCTTACCTTGAAATGTAACTGCTGGTCCTCCTGGTACCTTCACCATAACCTCCTTGCTCTTGCACTCAATAGTGGCACTGTAAACTGACATCCAGTCTATGCCAATAATGACGTCGACCCTTAAAACTGCCAACTCAATGAGGTCAATGCCAAAGAGTCCCGCCTCCGATCTCAAGATCGCACCCTTCATAATATCGATCGATAGTCAAGTTTTCTCCTGACGGAGTAGCTACAGATAGAACTTTGCAAGGAAAAATTTCAACTCCCAATCGTTTTGCAAATGAGGGTGACACAAATGTGTGCGATGATCCTGTATCAAATAAAATAGATGCTTTTATTCCATTTATTTGAATGTCTCCTATTACATAAGAGTACTCTCATTACATAAAATTTATTTCATAAGTAGAAAGCAACAAAGCAACTCTCCCATACCCGTGATGACGTTGTCTACATCATCAGCATCTGCCTCGGTCAAAGCGAAACACTCGCCCTTGCCGGAACTAGTCTTGCCCTGGGTTGGACTGCTTCTGACTCGGTCCTTCCCGCTGAAGCTGAGGGCAAAATGGCTTGATGTGGCCCTCCTTGCCACAAAGAAAACAAGTCCTGTTCGCCTGTGGCTTGGTACACCCAGGAGCTAAGTGGCCTGATTCTCCACATTTGAAGCAAGTGGGTACCCTTCCAGTCACTGCAACTGCATTTGCTCCAGTTGGTTTGAAATGCTGTGCTGGGGACTGTCCCCTGAAGTTGCTCGGCACTGCAGGCCTCTTGCTCATGCTCCAATTGTTCATCTTGACCAGTACTGCCTGGAACTGGTTCATATCTGACTCAGTAGCAGCAGTCCTCCTGACCAGCTTCTCAAATCTGCGGTTACCTAGGGGTATCATGAGGGTCCTCAAGCTTGGCCTCAACCCTTGCTCAAATTTTTGTGCTTTCTTGGCTTAATCTTGTACCATTTTCGGTGCGTACCTTGAGAGTTGGTTGAATTTGGTCTCATACTCCCGCACATACATACCACCTTGCTGCAAGCCCAGAAATTCCATAGCCTTCTTCTCTTGAACATCCATTGGAAAATAGTGACTCCTGAATTCTTCAAGAAACTCTCCCCAAGTAAGCTGAACATTGCCCAGTGTCCTTTTTCAGCGATTGCCATCAAACACCTGCATCGTTCTCTAGCTCTGTGGTGGCCAATTTTACCTTGCTGGCCTCTAGGGTCTCTAGCACTTCAAAGACTGATTCGATCTGCCTAATCCAGTCATCAGCAACATCTGGATTTGCCTGGCCTTCAAACACAGGTGGCCTCATCCTTTTGAACGATTCAATCAGCCTGATTGCTTCAGGAACATGCACAACTGGCCCTGGTCCAGCAATCCTAGCGATGTTGGCAGCAACAGCATTTAAGGTCTGATATACTCGAGCTAGTTCGGTCTCCAAATTTAGCCCATTCTCACCGATATGCACTTCGCTGTCCCTTGTTCCTTTGTGCCATTTCTGAGTCATAAAATTCATCATTAATCATCATAAATAACACAAATAACATCGTTTCAACTAAATTTATTCATTCCAGAATTGAACTTTTTACATTCAGAAAGAAAAATTTTGCTTCAATACATCCATTACAAAAGACATCCTAGATTCTATAGTTTCTCTTGGCTTCTCTGAGCTCTTCCCGTAGTTCCTGAATTTTCTTCCTCATATCTTCAAAGCTCTGTTGCCGCTCCTGCTTGTCCCGACGAGTGAGGTGATCCAACTTGGCAAAGTGTCGATCATTCACGTGCTGAGCCTTCTCGAGTTCGCACACTTGAAAACTCAGCTCTTGAATGCGCTCCTTGTCTTTTGCCCAGTTGCAATTCCAAGTGGTTTACTCTCCACTTTTGAGCATCTAATTCTCATCGAAGAGAAACAACAATATCATTTGGGTCATCTGGAATGAGTTCGTCGTCTGAGGATTCTTCGGAGAAATCAGGCGGAGGTGGAGTAATCTCCCTGGACTCGGGGAATTCCTCTTCTATCTCCACTGGGGTCCTCTTCTTCCTCTTCTGGATCTTCTTCTTCTTCCATTGGCTCTTCCTCTTCATCCTCGAAGGGGACAAACCAATGCACCTCATTCTGGGGATCATGCTGATTGGCCATCTTATAGGAAAAAAGAGGAGAAAATGTCATCTTATAGAGCAACACAAACATAAGTTTAAATCTCTATAAGTTGAAACTCACACTCTAATGTCCACTCTAGGGTGTCATTCCTTATAAATTTGTACTACTTATGAAGCGTTGCTCTGATGCCATCTGTAATGCCACGAATTCCAAATAAGACTGAATTCGAGATTCCACGTGATCTTTACACTTCACTTCATACAATTTGATAAGGAAATTTAAACTTTTCATCATACATCAGAGTTCTTTAAATTGTTTACACAGCGGAAGATAAAAATGAAGTACAACAATGAAAATAATATTCAACTTGCATATCTTTATCAAGTAATTAATCAACAACAACATAACGACTTTACTTCTTCATGAAAAATTCCAGTTCCTGCATAATAAGCTGTGGGCACGTCAGTTACTTACAACTGACGAAAATATTATACTCGGCCATCCTTTCTATGCCGTACATGTAACGATCTCAATACTTTAAAAAACCACAAATTTGAATGCAACAAAGCGTTAAATGTGACTACACTAAACATGTAAGTGTATGCGATGCCTTAATGCCTAATGCAGATATTTTAAACTAGGATGACACTAATGCACACTTGTTCGGATTCTATGCATCCCATACTACATAGGTCCGAGGGCAAGCACCTACGTACTCCACATTGTAAGGGTTGGATCCCTCGCCAAGAAAACTACCCAGTAATAAGAAGAAGGTTTAGACATTCCACGAGTACGGATTCCAGTCCCGGAGTACACCGCCCGACTGTTATACAGATTCCTCGTCGTGCGATCTCCCGCAAGTGCCCCTCTACCCCCGATATACGTATATACACTGGAGCACGACAAACTATCCACCTGACTATGCATAGTCCCTGATTTAAAATAAAAATTCGTCTTCATCGAAGCAACCTCAGTCCTGGAGTATACCGCCTGACTGGGTCTATAGTCCCGAAGTACACCGCCCGACTATATAGAGTACCCCACTTACGTTTGCCCAGGTTTTACTACATCTTCACTTAAGTGCCTAGTTCTTAAGTTCAAGATATGAATAATTTATCATACCTAGAGTTAATTTTACCCCCTACCGGACTTAATCACAAATGCCGAGATAGCTTCATAGCCATATCTCAAAAATATTTTAAATCTTTTAATTCAATAGTGCCCGTACCCGAGGTCTCACTAACTCTAAATCACAACCTTTCATGTACAAGAATCCATGGGTGCTCATACCCTTCAATAATCATGTCTTAAACTCAAATATTCTCATCTTCACAAATTGATCAATGTCTTGTCCTAACACTTATTCACAATTCACTTATTCATTTACAATTCAAAATAGAACAATTTCATGAGCAAAAGATTCATCATTATAAATTTCATTAGTAATTTAAGCAATTTATATTCTCAATTCACATCAAGTATTTCTCACTCAACACAAGTGTTTGTTTACATCAAGAGAATTTCTTAACTTGTTACATATTTTTCTCTTCTTTTCAAAAATAAGGGTCATTTACTCAAATAATAATATTGAAGTCAAAAACTCATTTACTATCTCAATTCCCCTTTTTACTTTCTCAAAAATATACAAGAATAAATTTAAAACTATCTCCAATAATTTCTATGTGATTTTATAAGAATAATAGAATTTTATTTTCAACTTTATTCACATTATAAATCCCAAAAATGTATTAAAAACCAAAAAAAATCAAAAAGATGGCTTCAGGTTTCGAACCCAGGACTGGCCGAGACCTACAGCCAGCGCGCAAAGCCCATCACACTAGCCACTTAGTCCATTTGGACTTTCTATCATAAACCACAACAAAATCCCCTTATATTCAGACTCGGGTTTTGGAATTAATTAAGTGAAACAAAAATAAAATGTGACCATCAAGTTTCGAACCCAAGATCTCTTACAAGTATAGTAGTGCTCTGTGGTGCACTGGCTAACCAGTAAGTCCAAGTGTGATTATTGATTAGGAATCACGCCATTGTAATTTTGTTCATAATGTTGTGAAATTGGTTCTTTTTCGCAAAACTAGTTTATTCAAATGATCCAATCTTTTAGAACACTGAGTTAAACTTTTCTTTGACTGAGATAAATTTTAAAACAGTAGCCAACAAATTTCAAATTTATATTAAAACATATATCTCTATTTTCAAATAGTTTTTCTTTCCATTTTACATATCAATTTGCATTTTCCTCAAAACTTGAATTAAGAATTGTATTCACTAAAACCAGTTTATGCACTAATTATAATTTTGTAATAAAAACCAACCATGGACTGTTCAGGAGGATCTCTCTTTTATGCAAAAATTTGTAATCTTGACATAACATGGCAATATGCATAAGTTAACACATTTCATGGCAATAATTAAATTTGTTTTTCTTTCTTTCTTCTTTCTAATCATCATGGCATCAAGGCATATATTGAATATAACATTGCTTCCTCAAATTTTCATACAAATCATATATTCGACATGTACAAATTTACAAACATATTAGTATGGTTCATTGCATTAATTCCTTTGTTAAAATTCTTCTTTCTAATTATCATGGTGGCACTTAATCACAACAAGATTTCTTTCATTCATGGCATACTACATTAGCATGGATTTGTCTACATATTTCACATTAAATTCAATCTATATTACTCATTTATAACTTTTAGCATGCATTCTCTACATTTAGAAAGAAAGAGATCACCCACCTCTTGTGAAGAACTAACAACCAAGAATGGAGAGATAACTTCTAGCTCCTAACACCAACTAATACCTCCTTGTCCTTCTCCTCCTAGCTAGAGCTCTCCAATGCACAATGGTACTCTCTTTCTCTCTTTCTTTTCCTCTCTTTATTTTTTTGTTTAGTGGAGATGTGAAATGAGAATGAAATTTGGGTGTATTTATAGGACAAGATGAGGGTTTAAAGTGCAAATTTCTCCACCTAATAAATTACTCAATTAATTCTCCATCTCTTCATAATCCTAACTCCCATAACTCCCAACTCTTCACATCTTAACCTCTTCAAAAACTCAACCCCCCCTCCTTCTGCCAAAAGCCGGCCACCCCCTAGTCCCTTCGCATACCACGTGCACGTGCTGTACACTAGTGCAAACACATACACAATATTTAATACAATTTCTATAGTTCGAAAATGTGTATTAAAAGTTGTTACATGTCATGTGTGAGTCCATGCACAACTTAAAATAGGATTTAATTAATGGGCTTGTCCCATGGGCTTTCTTTTTAATTAATTAATTAGTTAGTCTAGTAGACTTGCCTTTTAATTAATCTAATGAGCTAGAATCTCTCTTTAGGTTCATGGATTTAATACAAGGCTAAATAAAGATAATGCATGCTGAAATAGTAAATGAGACTAAGAAAATAGAGATGGAAAATTAACACGTGCATCATACGTGCAAAATTGAAAAATGCCTTTTTAAATAAAATAAAAATATGGGGTGTTACATATGGACAATGAACATTTTTTTTAGAGAGTTAACGAGTTTCAGGAGCAGATAAAGTGGCGAGTTGAGCTCTGAACTTCCTTGAATGCAAGTTGTTGGAGCAACTCTGAGCCTACGAGTATGGACTCTGAACATGTTGTTTTAGAGTGTTAACGGGTTTCAGGAGCAGATCAAGTGACCAGTTGAGCTCCGTACTTGCTTGCATGCAAGTTGCTAGAGCAACTCCGAGCAGTGAATATGGACTCCGAACATGTTGTTTTAGAGTGTTAACAAGATTCAGGAGCAGATAGAGTGGCGAGTTGAGCTCTGAACTTGCTTGCTTGCAAGTTGCGAGAGCAGCTCCGAGCCATGAATCTGGACTCCGAACAAGTTGTTTTATAGGGTCAACGAGATTCAGGCACAGATCGAGTGGCGAGTTGAGTCCTGAACTTGCTTGCTTGCTTGTCAGTTGTTAAAGCAACTCCAAGCCATCAGTATGGACTCCGAACTCGTTGTTAGGTGAGGAGCTTAATGTGTTGTTGGTGTCGCTTGGGGGAAGGCTAGGCATCTAGTTCATTGTTTGCATCCAAAGACTTGTAAAAGAAATTTACACAAGAAAATACTAAGTATTTATTGAAAAATAAATCTACGTGGCTGCTTTGACAGCTAGCCTCTATTACGTGCTCTAACCGTTATAGTTGTCGGCCTCATTACAAACTAAAAACCTTATGCTAGAGAAGGGCATTAAGTTCCCTCGTTATACTTCATCAAGTGTTTGGCATTCCACGTCCATGATATCCCCCCCCCCCAAAGGTTTTCAAGTCGGTAAGGTCCTGGGCGGGCCACTTGAGAGACCATGTATAGTCTCTCTCAGTTTGGAGCAAGCTTTCCCTTCTTGCGTGGTTTGGAGATTTCGATCTGGCATAGGATGAGGTCCCTAGCTCTGATGTTGTCAGAGCGAACCTTCTTGTTGTAGAACTTATCCACCCTCTGCTGATAAATATGTCTTTGTAGAGCAAACTTCGAAGGTCATTCGAATTCCGATCTTCATTGAAGGAGAGAATGCAAGGGGGAGGTAATCTGACCTCTAGAGGGATGAGTGCTTCTGTGCCGTATGTGAGGTTGAATGGAGATTCTCCTTTTTATATTTTCTTCGTGGTTCTGTAGGACAAGAGCACACTTGGGAGTTACTTGACCCACATCCCCTTAGAGGCTTCATCAAGCCTCTTCTTGAGGTCCTCCAAGAATTTTCGGTTGATATTGTTAGCTTGTCCATTGGTCTGGGGAGTGAGATAAAAGAATTTTTCAACCCCCATATTAGTGCAAAACTTGTGGATCCCTTGCCGGTGAATTACGTTCCATTGTAGGTGACTAGTGTTCGGGGATCCCGAACTGACATACTATATTCATCTAGAAGAATTGTTTCATCTTGTGTTTTGTGATGGAGGCTTGCGGTTCTACCTCGACCCAACGTGAAGTGGTCGATGCCTACTTGTAGGAAGTTCCTTTTTCCAGTAGAAGGGGAAACGGTCCAAGTAAGTCCATCATATTACCCATTAAAATTTGTACTCATTTACCCATTAAAATTGCTTGTATTCGTCTATCATGTTACTAATTTATCTTTTCCATAGAATTCAGTTAATTAATTATTTTCGAAGGAATAAGATTTTTGGAAGCAAAAGGTGAAGATTTTCAGTAAAATGAACAAACAAAATAAGCAGATTGATTTATTAATTTTTATTGATTTGTTGATACTTGAGTTCTACAATTTGGCAATATGAAAAGCAAAATAGGAATTTTAATTGTCAATAGAGTGTGAAAAAAATAAACAAATTTAAAAAAGGTTTAAAAGAGCTAATGTGATTATTAGTCCGTTTAATTAATTTAAACTAATTAATTTTATTTTTTTAAAATTCTAAATTCTGATTTGATTTTGTCTGTGTGCACAACATGTGTTCCAAGAAAAAGAAAGAGAAAAAAATAAGCAAGAAATAAAGAGCAAATCATAAAAGGAAAGAAATAAATGAAAATGTGGGTTTTCTGCAAAAATAAACCCTAATACCCACGTTCGGATCCCTATAAATAGAACAGCAAAAAGAAATTGAGGGACACGCAAAAACAAAGACGGCTGATCTCGAAAAAAAAAACAAAAAAACAAAACCAGAGGCGTTGCGAAGTGACTGGGCAGCACGCAATTCGAGAGAGACAGAGAGGCATTGTGAAATGGGTTGGTGGCTTAGCGACCGAGGCGCCACGTTAATGACGTCAGCACAGAAACAGACAGAGAGGCAGAAACGACTGTGCTGAAGAGGGCTCGTTGGTTTCCTGGCGCGGAAATCGAGACAGAAGGAGAAGGAGAAAGACAAAGATGTGGTTGACTGTGAGGCTCGGAAATCGAGAGGCTTCGGTTCGCAATTTTTTAACAAAACAGTTCTTTCTGTATCATCTCTTCTCTTTTAATTTTATTATGCTATCCAAAACAGTATTTGTTAGTTGCAAATTTATTATAAACTAATTTTATTTTTCCAAGGGCTTTGATGTAGCCTAGTTTTGATAACACAATTTTAATTCCATATTATTGTTCTATTTTTTCATGGTTGTGTGTTTGATTTTTGTTCTTAATGCTTACAATTATTTGGCCAACTTTTGTATGATTTATTAAATCATGGAGAGACCGAACTGGTAATTTGTGATTTCGAATTGATAAAATTAAACATCTTTACAAGAGCGAACTGCTGTTAATGTGACCGTTAAAAAAATCTATAGATCTTAATGAATTTTCAATTAGTAATTTGTGCATGAACTATGAAAAATAATTAGTTTAGAATATTTTTGATATTGCTTGAGAGAGAATATTGAATAATTTGATCTATAACTTGAAAAAATAATATTTTTATTCACATGGAGTTATGAATTGTGTGGGATTAACTAGGTGAAATCGAAAGCCCTAAAATTAATTTTGCTATTAACAAACAACAAGATTTCGGATTCTGCTCCTTTTAATTAATTTAGTTAGTTCTTTAGATTAATCTAATTTAGTTGCTTTCTTTATTGAATTTCGATTTTCCAAATAGTAGTTAATTTAGTAATTTCGGTAGTTGATAAAATAATTAGTCCTTGTGGGTTCGACACTCTTTTCACTTATCTATACTACTTGTTGCGATTTTGTACACTTGCACATAAATTCACATCAAGTTTTTTGCGCCATTGCCGGGGATTAGTTATTCTTTTATTGATATTGAAAATTGCTAGATTATTACTAGTTTGGATTTTTTTTAATTATTATTATTTTACCTCTTTATTTTCTTTTGACTTACGTTTATTTTTATTTATTTTATTTGTTTTATTTATTTTTTTATTTTTTATTTTTAGCTTTCTTTTTTTTAATACTTATATTTCAGGACATACAAGTACATTATCATGACGAACGATAAGAACAAGGCTTTGAGAGACTATGCAATGCCCTCACTTAATGGAGCAACATCAAGCATCAAAAGGCATGCAATTGAAGCAAACAATTTTGAAATTAAACCAGCAATTATTCAGATGATTCAACAGACAGTTCAATTTAAAGGACTAGCACATGATGATCCAAATGTTCACATTGCAAACTTTCTTCAAATATGGGATACCTTCAAACACATTGGAGTTTCCAATGATGCTATCCGACTGAGACTCTTTCCTTTTTCACTCAGAGATAAGGCAAAAGCTTGGTTGAATTCTTTACCGCTATGAGTCATCACAACTTGGGAGGGCTTGACACAAAAATTTATGGCAAAATATTTTTTCCCAGCAAAAATAGCAAAGTTAAGGAAGGACATCACCACATTCACTCAATTCAAGACCAAGTCATTATATGATGAATGGGAGAGGTACAAAGAGCTATTGAGAAAGTGTCCTCATCATGAACTTCCGAAGTGGCTACAAGTGCAAACATTCTATAACTGTTTGGGAGCCTACAAATCGATCTATGGTAGATGCAGTAGCTAGAGGTGCACTAATGAGCAAAACTCACGAAACAGCCTATGATCTTTTAGAGGAGATGTCATCAAATAATCACCAGTGGTCTTCAGAGAGAACAATGCCAAGAAAAGTGGCTGGAGTTTTTGAACTTGATCCTATTACTACTTTAATTGCATAAATTGCTACTTTATCTAAACAATTGGGTAATATGAATGTTAATTCTATTCAAACTAATATTATTTGTGATCGTTGTGCAAGAAATCACTCAAGTGCAGATTGCCTAGTGGGGAACCCTTTTGCTCCATCAAATGCCGAACAAGCAAATTTTGTGTCAAACTTTCAAAGGCAAAATAACCCTTATGCAAACACATACAATCTAGGATAGAGAAATCACCAAAATTTTTCTTGGAGCAATAATCAAGGAGGAGCTAGACCACAAAAAAAATTTCAATAACAAGAAAAGAAGCCGACACTTGAAGAGATGTTCTTGCAACAAATGCAGAAAACAGAGCAATACATGTAGAAGACAGATTTGGCAATCCAAAATATTGCAACTTCAACTTCAGCTTCAATTCGCAATCTTGAGGTTCAAATTGGTCAAATTTCAAATATTATTAACGAAAGAATGGCAGGAACATTACCTAATAACATAGTGGTCAATCCCAAGGAGCATATCAAAGCAATAATATTTAGAAGTGGGACAACAATTGAGCAGCCACAAACCAAAAATGTTGAACAAAATTTCGTTGAAAAGAAAAGTGAGAACGAGCAAAGTGTTGAGAAACAAATGCAGTACAAAGCAGTCTCAAGCCAAACAAGTTCAGGAAAGTTTAATTCTGACACTTATCCTAATTCATCTTTTGATCCACCTATTCCTTTTCCACAAAGACTTAAAAAGAACAAGTTTGATAATCAGTTTTCAAAATTTTTAAATATTTTCAAACAATTGCATATTAATATTCCTTTTATTGAAGCTTTAGAACAAATGCCTAAATATGCTAAATTTTTAAAGAATATTTTATCAAACAAGCGAAAATTGGAGGAACATGAGACGGTGATGCTAACCGAAGGGAGTAGTGCAATTTTACAAAAGAAGCTGCCTCTTAAACTTAAAATCCAAGGAGTTTTACAATTCCTTGCACTATTGAAAATTCTTCTTTTGATAAAGCATTATGTGATTTAGGAGCAAATATTAGTCTTATGCCTTATTCTGTTTTCAGGAAATTAGGTATTGGAGAAGCAAAGCCTACCGCAATTTCATTGCAATTGGCAGACAGATCTATCAAGTACCCACGAGGAATCATTGATGATGTTTTGGTGAAAGTAGACAAGTTCATATTTCCCGCTGATTTTATTGTGCTTGATATGGAGGAAGATGAAAAAGTCTCTTTGATTTTAGGGTGACCTTTTCTAGCTACGGGGAGAGATTTGATTGATGTTCAACAAGGAAAACTTATATTAAGGGTTGAGGATGAGCAAGTAATATTTGATGTTTTAAATCCATGGAGGTTGCTGCTAAAGCTCACTCATGTTTTCAAGTTTGTGAAACTAATCTAATTATGAGAGAGACACATAGAGTGGAAGTTGAGAAATTATCAATTAAAGTGTATCCAACAAATTCAGCAACTCCTGAATCTAAGAAAGAAAATATTTTGGAATACGTTCAAGTTGCACCATCTATTAATTTTTCTTCTCAGCTGACATTCAAGGAGGTGGGGATATCAAGAACGCCATCGTCAAGAAAGAAAAGTCTTAAACTCAAGCTTCAATCACTGCCATCAAGCTTGGGGATGCTCAAATAAAACCTAATCCAAACATGAAGAAAGTTATTAGAAGAGATGTTTTGATGTTGTTGGATCTTGGCGTTACATAACCATCTTCGCTATCAAGTCTGGCTGAAGACTTAAAATTTAGCGCTTTTTGGAAGGCAACCCATGTTTTCTTTTACTACATTTAGATTTTATTTTTATTTTAGTTTATTTTAATTTTAATTTTTGATTTTATTTTTTAGGATTGCATTAGTGTGGAAGTCGCCGGGCGGAGCTATTTTCTACACCTGAATTGATAGCTGTTTTTGAGCAGGATGGAGTCAGAATCTGGAAAAGTGTTTCAAAGAGAGATTGTAGGCAACAGTCTTAGCTTTCCAGAATAAAAAGAATTAGGCCATTTGGACATCTACAGCTCCAGATATCACTGAAACAATGAACGTCACGCGTGCAGAATTTTAACACGAATCAGGGGAGAAATTCTGAATTTTTTGCATTCTTTTTGTTTTTCCTTTTCCTTTCCCATTGAGGGCAATGTGATATTCAAGTTGGGGGGAAGGGGTACAAATTTATTTATTTTATTTATATATATATCAAAGAAAAGGGGATTTCAATTAGGCTTACCATTACATTTTTGAGTTCTTTATTGTGCTAAAGCATTGAAATAATTTTTTTTAGTATATAAAATATCTTATAAAGAAAGATTAAGCATACCTATTTACTTTAGGATTATTGAATTTCTAAATTCCTTACACAATTGTGACAGTCATGTGATTATACATAAAAGAAAAATGTGATACTTTTTCTTGTGATTATCCCCATTTATCTAGTCCTAAACAGAGTTTAAGTAAATAGAGTAATAATGACAAAAAAAAAGAATATATAAAGTTCTATCTACTCCAATGTTTTGAGTTACTTAGTAACTAGGGGTATTCATCACCAATGTTTACTTTTATGTCAAACGGCAACTTGAAATATGAGTATGCAAAGCACTTTAAGTTTGTGACTTTTTGAGTAACTGGGTGAATTCATCAAAAATATTTGCATTTCGCGTCAAAAGGCAAGTGACAACTTAGGGAAGAGTAAAAAAAAAAAACTTCAGTTTGCTACTCGGTTTGTAGTAGTGAAAAGGGGTGATCACAGATGGAGTTGTTATATACTATAATTGAATTAATTGCATAACAAATATGATTGTGTTTGGAATTATGAATGAATAATTGCACTGGAGAAAGTGGGTATGCTTGATTTTACTTTATTTGCTATTGTTCATATGTTAAATTGCAATTTTGATGCTTACATGATGAGATCTCTTGGTGTGATGAGCTGAGCTTATTATTGATTATTATTCCTTTATTCATGATTTTACTTTTTGCTCGAGGACAAGCAAAATCTTAAGTTTAGGGTTATTTGATGTGTCTAATTTTTAGATAAATATTTGTACTTATTTACCCATTAAAATTGCTTGTATTCGTCTATCATGTTAATAATTTATCTTATTTCCATATATTTCAGTTAATTAATTATTTTTGAAGGAATAAGATTTTTTGATGCAAAAGGTGAAGATTTTCAGTAAAAATTAACAAACAAAATAAGCAGAACGATTTATTAATTTTTATTGATTTGTTGATACTTGAATTTTGCAATTTGGCAATATGAAAAGCAAAATAGGTATTTTAATTTTCAATAGAGGGTGAAAAAGAAATAATTTTTTTAAAGGGTTTAAAAGAGCTAATGTGATTATTAGTTAGTTTAATTAATTTAAACTAATTAATTTTATTTTTATTAAATTCTAAATTCTGAGTTTAGTTTGTGTGTGTGTTCAGAACGTGTTTCAAGAAAAAGAAAGAGAAGAAAAATAAGCAAGAAATAAAGAGAAAATTAAATAAGGAAAGAAATAAATGAAGATGTGGGGTTTTCTGCAAAAATAAATCCTAATCCCTACGTTCGGATCCCTATAAATAGAACAACAAAAAGCAATTGAGGGACACACAAAAACGAAGATGGCTGATCTCGAAAAAAAAACAAAACCAGAGGCATTGCGAAGTGACTGGGCGGCATGCAATTCGAGAGAGATAGAGAGGCATTATGAAGTGGGTTGGCGGTTCAGCGTCCAAGGCGCCACGTCAGCACAGAAACAGACAGAGAGGCAGAAACGACAGCACTGAAGTGGCCTCGTTGGTTTCGGCGCGAAAATCGAGACAGAAATAGAAGGAGAAAGTCAGAGAAGTGGCTGACTGTGCAGCTCGAAAATCGAGAGGCTTCGGTTTGCAATTTTTTTAACAAAATAGTTATTTATGTATCTTCTCTTCTCTTTTAATTG
This sequence comes from Hemerocallis citrina, assembly GCA_017893485.1. Lineage (NCBI taxonomy): Eukaryota > Viridiplantae > Streptophyta > Magnoliopsida > Asparagales > Asphodelaceae > Hemerocallis > Hemerocallis citrina. Next base: position 152,270,064 of record CM030368.1, on the reverse strand, counting down.
TATTATGCAATTCCAAACAGTATTTGTTAGTTGCAAATTTATTATGAACTAATTTTTTTTCTCTACGGGCTTTGATGTAGCATAGTTTTGAGAACACAATTTTAATTCCATATTATTTTTTCTATTTTTCCATGGTTGTGTGTTTGATTTTTGTTCTTAATGCTTACAATTGTTTGGCCAAATTTTGTATGATTTATTAAATCATGGAGAGACCGAACTGGTAATTTGTGATTTCGAATTGCTAAAATTAAACATCGTTATAAGAGCGAACCGCTGTTAATGTGACCGTTAAGAAATCCATAGATCTTAATGAATTTTCAATTAGTAATTTGTGCTTGAGCTATGACAAATAGTTAGTTGAGAATATTGAATAATTTGGGGATTTTTGTCTACAACTTGGAAAAATAATATTTTTATTCATATAGAGTTATGAATTGTGTGGGATTAACTAGGTGAAATCGAAATCCCTAAAATTAGTTTTGCTATTAACAAACAACAAGATTTCGGATTCCGCTCCTTTTAATTAATTTAGTTAGTTATTTAGCTAATTTAGTTGCTTTCTTTATTGAATTTCGACTTTCCAAATAGTAGTTAATCTAGTAATTTCAATACTTGATAAAATAATTAGTCCTTGTGGGTTCGACACTCTTTTCACTTATCTATACTACTTGTTGCGATTTTGTACACTTGCAAATAATATCACATCAGGTACCTACTTAATGGAGGAGTAGTTTTGGAAAAGGATGCATTTGTAGACATATGTTTGGGCATCGTTGAGGAGTGTGGGCCAAAGTACCCTTGATTAAGAATTTTTCATGTGAGGGACCTCGTACCCAGGTGGCTACCACCTATTCCTTTATGTACTTCCCTAAGAGCATAATTTTCCATTCGGGCGAGAGGTATCACACGTAAGGTAGGCTGTCAACCTAGGTGTAAGAACACTTGTAGAGGATTCTTTCGATAAGTGTATATCTTTCAACCCTCACCGTGATCTTCCTTACTTCTCTGTGATCTGCCAAGAGGATTCCCTTATCAAGGAAGTCGATCAAGAGTTTCATCCAACAGTCTTCGGGTGTTCAAGCAGTGGTGAACATGAGCTCTAATGTTTCTTCTTCGATGCTTCGTTTGAGTAAGACCTCGATGAGTATTGTGTGGTCAAGTCCATTGAAGGAAGAGGAGGATAACTTAAATAAGGCATCTGCTTTCCCATTTTCTCTGTGAAGAATGCAAGTGACTTTTGCTTCTTCGAAAGTAGCTAGGAGCTTCTTCACAAGCTAAGTATTTGACAATGTGGTCATCTCTGGCTTCATTGTCTCCTCAGATCTAGTTCAATACCAGCTGGGAGTTGCTACACACCCCAACCCTTCATTCCCCCACCTTCCGTGCTAGGTGGAAACTAACAATGAGTGAATCATATTTGGCCTCGTATTTGGAGGCTGGGAAGTGGAGGCGTAGCGAGTACTGAACAGTGAATTCATCTGGACCAAGCAAGATGACTCCCCACTCCCTTCGAGGCAGGAGGACCCATCAACGTAGACATTCCAAAGTGAGGGGTTTTCTCCTTCCTTAGGGGGTTAAGGATAATGCTTTCAACAATGAATTCAGCCAAAGCTTCAGATTTGATTGCCGACTTTGGTCAATAGCTGATGTCATGTTGACTTCACTTAATCGACCACTTCATGAGTTTCCTAGAGATTTTCGGCTTGTGGAGTACTTGCTTAAGTGGTTAATCAGTGAGGACTCAGATGGAGTATGCCTGTAAGTGGGGGTGGAGCTTCCATGCAGCCATGACCAGTGCGTAGGCCATCTTCTCCATTTTTAAGTATCAAAGCTCATCGTCATGAAGTACTGTAATAGATCAGCCTCTGGATTATATCTTCTTCCCTTACCATTGTAACACCCTTTTTTTATTATTATTTTACCATTTCTTACTTACACTATTTCTTACTCGGAATAATCTTTATAAATTTCAGTTAAAATTTCGACAGTCTCCCCTAAAATATTAGCCCTTTTACAGAAATTCCTTATGGAATTCTGCAAACAATTACATATCTCACAACACGGGCAATATATATCAATCTTCCCGGAGCCAATCCAAGCAACAACACACAAGCAATATAAATGTAGGGCTCTGGGGGCATAACTCATCATAATTTGCAAGATACAAATTAAAAACCAAAAATTCATTTGAAAACATATGGGTTTTTAGAAAAAATTTTGAAAAAACCTTTCAAACACAAACCCAAAGAACCCAATAATCTACAACGAGGTGGGTACGGGTTTTGCATACGTCATCATATCACTATATATCATCCTCTCATACAGTAGCATACATAGTCTCCCAAAATACAAAATATTACACAAAGATTATCATTTACTTCATTTCTACATGACTTAGGATAATAAAAGTATATAAAAGATACATACACCACCACCCATACTACGAGGAAAGTATAACTACAAAACTGAGTACTACTAAGGTATCTCACATCGCTGCTAATCAGAACCTGCAAAGAGAGTTAAGGACGTCCACCCTCAAGAGGGGACTCCTCTAACCCCCAAAAACAACAGAGGTCAGGCATAACTGGTGTGAGTATAATCTACTAGGTTAGTTACTAAATAAATAATATGAAAGAAATTAAAAAAAACTTACTAACATGATGATAATTAAACATAACCTGAGATTAAACATGAAAACATAGTAAATGAAAACTGGATATTGCACAAAAAGTATTTTATTAGTCTTCCACCAGTCTACCATATCAACATACTTTCTATCTACCATATCATATCATATTCTGCTTTAATATTCCTTCCCATCTTATACTATATTCACATTCTTTCTCATCTCATAACATCACATTCATTCACATCTCATAACGTCTCATAATACATTAACATTCATTCGCTTCTCTTAATACAATTTACTTTCCTTTTATTCTTATTACATCATACCACTTACTTTAATTCTCATTCTCATTTTAGATTTTCATTATCATCTCAACATACAACTTACTCTACTTCTCATTCATATGTTATCATATAATTTACTTGAATATTCATTCACATCTCATATTTCAACTTACTTTACTTTTTATTCTCATCTCACAATATAAGTATCATATCAACACCCCACCGATCCACCTTGGAGTTGTGCCTAGGCAGGTAGTTTCCACAATTTCCACTAAAATAGCGGGCGCGTAGTTCCTCGAAAAAATTCCAAGGGGTACCAAACTCATGTTATATCATGCTTTTACTTTAATAACCATTCTCATCACATAATATCGCTTACATTAATTTGTCCTCACATAATACACCATACTTTACTTTCCATTCTCATAATACATCTTACTTTGCACCTCATTCTTATAATACATTTTCTTTACTTTTTATTCACATAATACATTACACATTTTCAATACTTTTCATTCTCATTCTTATAATAAACTTTCATTCTCATTCACATGCATAACACAATTTGTTTACTTTTCATTCTCATTCTCATACACTTGCTTTACTTTTCATATTCATTACATAACATAATTTCTTACTTTTCATATTCATTCAAATAACACATTTCCTTTACTTTTCACTTTCATTCTCATACATACTTTCTTAACTTTTCATATTCATTCACATACTAATAACACATTATCTTTACTTTTCATATTCATTCTCATAACAAAATTTTTTTACTTCTTATTTTCATTCACATAACATACTTTCTTTACTTTATCATTCTCAATTCATATCATATACTTTATACTCATTTATTATACACTTACTTTATTTTACTTCTTTTAGTGCCCTCACAACTACACCCCCCCTCCCCCGGCACGTATATTTCAATCCCACTAACCAACCATTTCTTCCAGATCCAGGTGTTCTAAAAATCTATCATTAGTGGGATGGACTGAAAGCACGATTGCACGCATGTCTAACCAAGACTAAAGCCAAAAAACTAGTCAAAAACAAATATAATACGCAGATTGCTGCCACATAGGTCTTACGCATCCGAGGTAATGTCTTCCTCCTGGCCTTATACCAGGGAGGGAAAACTCCTCCCAAGTCCATCTTAGGTATCTGCTCCCAAATATAAATTGGGGCATATATATAACGCCTATTCCCGGGTGTTACCGCTGAATCTGGTGTGGGGGTAAACAGATAGAATTTGTGGGTTCGTGGAAAAACCTGAATAGCGACCCCAGGCCTGTTCAGTCGGAGTTGGGCTGTTGAGCTCCCGCCGTACACCTGCAAGGAAAGTGCGAAACACCGGGGTTGATCCCGGCGACGCACCCTCCGACGCTCTTGTCAGTAACCAGTGATGATTAAAAAAGAGCTTAAGTTGGCAAAAGAGTGATTAACCTGTAACAGTGATCGGTGGGGGGGTATTTATAGTCGCCGTTGGGATCAGATTAGGAATGTGATTCCTGTGATCTGATAAGGCATAAAATCCTCGTAATCAGATTAGGAATGTAATCCCTTAATTCCCGGTGAGAGGATAGTAGCGAATCAGGCCCGTTGATTTGGTTGAATCAGAGACCTTAATTCTATCCTGTCGGACTGGGTTTGTATCGGGTCGGGACCCGTACCCAGTTGAGGTGGATCCGTTCGCGGGTTATTGGATCTGTGAGAAGGAGACCCAGTACCCGCTTCGGACCCGTTAGTAGGTGAAATTACCGTTTTACCCCTGAGCTTTAAGATTCGTCTCCGATGTGAACGGTCCCGATTTAATCCTATTTTTAGCCATATCACCGGGTATATCCCAGGCCTGTGGGGTTTAGCCCAACCCCTTGGGAGATTGTGCGGCACTGAAAACAACAAAATTAACTCCTTTTAAAATTTCTCCTAAAAATAAAATTTCTCATTTATATATATTTCCTCCTTTATATATATTATCTCCTTTATAATTTCTCCTTAAAATAAAATTTCTCCTTATTATAAAACTTCTCCTTTATTATATAGATTTCTTCTTTACATTGTCGTATATGCATATATTATTAAATTTCCAATAAACAAACGTATATACTCTGTATATGCTATTCACTTAGCTAGATGCTAATTATCACCATGTTCTTTTATTTATACCATTTCATATTCACCATATGATTAAATATACAATTATAACTTAATCACGAAACACATACATATATCAATATCATCATAGCATCCCAAATCTAAATATTATCATATATATATATATAGGAAAATGCTAATATGAGATGGTGAGATGGGTGAGATGGAAATGTATTTTGTGAGATGAGTGATTTGAATCATCCAAATCTCGATCACACCATTCACATCATTCTACATATCATGTAGATGGTGTGTACAAAATTTCAAGCGATTTGGAGACCTCTAGCCTATGCATCAAAGCGTTCAAATAAATGCATATATATGTATTTCGCATCATCTTCATGATGTGTTGAACGCTTTGATGCAAAGGCTAGAGGTCTCCAAATGCCTTAAAATTTTGTACACACCATTTAGATGACATATAGAATGATGTGAACGGTGTGATTAAGATTTGGATGATTCAAATCGCCCATCTCACAAAAAAACACTCCATCTCACCACCCCATAATTTACTGTGTATCATACTTATGAATTTCTATACTCAATACACTTTACACCTCACACAAGTCAAATTATAATTTACAATTTTCATAGCACATCATATACATAAAATAAAAGAAATCATACTCACCTGACGAACGGGCAGGAATACGCTCCTCCCTCGCCCAGTCGCTAATCAGACTTCACTTTTTCACACCTTCATGGGGTTCTTTCCACAAATCGACACCATCACGTAGATGAGCACCCAAAATACTACTAAGCCCCCAGAAAAAATTGAAACTTGAAGTGGAAAGGAGGGTGGAATGGCCAAACCCTAGAGCTTGGGTTTTGGGGTGGATGGGTTTCGGTGGGCAAAAAGAAGGTAGGGGAGAAGAATGGGGAATGGCAATTTGGTAAATATGAAGGGTTTTTAATAATTAGGGGTTAAGGTTATGGGCTTAAGCCCAAAATCAAATAAAATATATCAATTCAAGGGTTATTTTCAACCCCGAACTCCAAAATTTCTAACTTATTGCTAAGACCAAGAAACTCCTTCAAATTAGAAATTATCCAAACCTCTATGATGCACAAGTACACAGAAAAATTATCGGGTTAAATTGGAATCGTCTCCTCCGAGAAAACTCGATCACCTCAAAACTCATATATTTCCAATTTTCCCCTTTAACCCCAAATTCTAATTTAATCAATATAAAATAAAATAAAATCAATTAATATAAGAAAATATACTCAAGATCATAAATAAAAATAATATAAATCAAACATTTAAGGATAAAAAAAATAGATGTTACAACCAAGACGGCACTGAGGGTTTGATCAGAAGTGGCCAGATAAAGGTAGATAACCACTCCCAACTTGGGCTTGCTCGGGAGTGGGGTATTGACGAGGTGTGCCTTGAGATGCTCAAAAGATATTTTTTGTTCTTCTCTCCACTCAAAATCTTTCTCTCCTCAGAGAGTTTTGAAGAATGAGAAGCACTTCTCCCATGACTTGGAGAGGAAACAACCAACTACGACATGGCACCACTTGAGTTTTTGGACTTCTTTGATGGTAGGGATAGGAGAGACATGTAGGGTTATATACTGAAAGCATCACTTTTGTATTAACTTTATTTCCTTATTTTTTTGAATGAGAATCATATGGGCATATGTTTGCATATTGTGTTTATTATAATATTAATGCAAGTGTCTGATATTCTATAAGGTTGATAATATGGTGTGAGGTGACACACAGAAGATCATATTATCAGTTCCCTATGGAATATATAAATAGTTCACAACCTAGACGGACTTGGACAATCCATTGGAAATGTTGTAGTGTATTCTGGTATTAGTCTATCTTGACTATAGGTTTACACTAGTACACTTTGTGTGTATTGAACAGGACCACTTGAGGTTGTTCTCTTTGTACTGACTATAAAAGAGAACAAATACCTCTGTTATTATGGATGCTTATGCTCTTAATCCAGATATAATAACAGACATGTATATACAATGTGCATTACTTTGACTCATAAAAGAGTGAGATTCATTATGGATCAACATCCTCTATGAATTGGGTAATAGCATTGTATGTATGATGGGCTGTTGATTGTAAAAGGAATCCATGTCCCGATACGTCGGGTTGATGATGTCCCCTTAAGGAGCTCATAAGGATTGTCATGTAAACCCTGCAGGTGGATTACATCCGACATGACAAATAAAGTTGAGTGGTACTACTTAAGGATAAAAGATGTTGATCAATATAGTTGTCAGTAACTTAATTTGATCGACGGACATTCGATATCTTAACATGGGGAGCTCAATGAGCATATAATAAAAGGAGCCCATAAATATAATTTGGGATTAGGAAGGTAGTGCAACAATAGCTCCTTAGTGGACCGAGCTATTGTTAATGGGTCTGGGTTGTGTGTTCGGGCTGAACACGGGATACCCAGATCCGTTAGGAGACCTAACCCTAATTTCTCCTCATGGTCCCTGCCGTAGCCTTATATATATCCTCTATTTCTCTGGCCGTCATTGACAATCTGAAATATAAGATTTTTTTCTCAAATCTCGTGATTCACGTAAGGAGAGAAAGAGAGGTCAGCCAAGGGAGAAAGGTTGGGAGATCGTCGCCCACACGACGTCCAACCCGAGGAAGGAATACGTGCAGAAGATCTTGGGGTCGCTGTCGTCTTCTTCTCACCGCAGGTATACTTTGTGAACCCTAGTTTCCGCTGTATAGGGTTAGATCACAATTAAGCAATCTGTTTAATTTTTAACGATCGATACGCACACCAATCCGTAGTCCTGGGATTCATCTCAGTTCCATCAATTTATGATTTGGATTTTCTCAGGGTTGGCTTCGATTCCTCTCTGGCTAACCATGAAACCTAAGAACTTCCTTGAAGAGACCCCAAAGGCACATGTCAATGGATTCAATATGATGTTGTCTCCGAAGTACATCCAATGCTTCTTGGAGATCGGGAACATGGTCTTCCTTCTTGAGTCTTTTGACAAGCATGTCATCTATGTAAACTTCTACATTTCTGTCCATTTGCTCCTTGAATACTTGGTTCACCAAGAGTTGGTATGTGACTCCTGTGTTCTTTAACTCTGAAAGGCATGACCCGGTAGCTGTAGAGCCCTTGGTCGATAATCAAGGATGTCTTTGGGATGTTAGGCAGAAACATTCGGATCTAATTGTATCTCATCAAGGCATTCATGAAGCTTAAGAGCTCATGCCCGAAGGCAGCATCAATCAAGGTATCTATTGTGGGCAGAGGGAAGGGGTCTTTCGTACATGACTTATTGAGGGCGGTGACGTCTATGCATATTATCCTTTTGCCGTTAGCTTTCTTTACCATTGCCATATTTGCTAGCCACTTAGAGAATCTAATTTCTTGAATGAAGCAGGCGGCTAGGAGCTTGTCAACTCCTTCCTGGACTGTTTGTTGTATGTCAGGGCAAACTTACGACACTTTTGTTGAACGAGCTTGACATCCAGGTTCATGATCAAATGGTGCATGATAAGTTCTTCAGAGATGCCTGACATGTCAGATGTGGTCCAAGCGAACAAGTCTGGTTCTCCCTTATGCAAGCAACGAATTACTTTTTGACTTGGTGAATGTGAGCCCTGCTTACCCGAAAATATTTGGTCTAATCTTATTTGGAGAAATCGATCTCTTCTAATTGATCCATGAGATTAGAGTTAACATGATTCCTCTCTTGAGGGAATTCTATGGCATCAAGGGGGAGGATCGAGCCCCCTATTGTAGCTGTGTAACATGCTTGTACTGCTTTTTGGCTCCTTTTAAATTCTCTTACCCTAGTGGTTGTGACTTCATCTTCATATGGAAAGCTGAGGCACAGCCTGAAAGGTAGCCAGGTCGAGATGACCAAAGATGACATTATAAGCGGCCTTCACGTTGATGACCATGAAGTCGAGTGCTTCCATCCGAGTGGCTGGAGCCTTCCATGTGGTCACATAATTGGTGACTATACCTTCAATTTGAAAGGTGTACCCAGCAAGTTTAAGATGGTCTTAGGAGAGCTTAAAGTCCTTTGAATGTATTCAAGAAGAGGATGTTCACTGAGCTGTCATTGTCTACATGGATGTGTCGTACATCCTGATTTTCTATACAGCAACCGATAACTAGCGCATCGCAATGACGTATTCAGACACCTGCTGGATCCTGGTCTGAGAAGCTTATTGGAACCCCTAGTGGGAGGGGATATTGTACACTAAGTTTACTTCTCGAAGGAATTCCTTCTTAAAGGAGTTGCAGTCTCCCCCCATTGGTCCTTTGTGGATAAAGTTGAATATTCCCATAAGTCCCGAGTCTTGGGACACGAAAGGCTTTTTTGGATGCTTGTTAGTCCTTGGATTGGAGGAGGCTCGGTGTCGCTTCTTTGGGTAAATCGAGAGAGATAACCCCAACGAATTAGAGCCTCAAGCTTCTCTTTGAAGGTTCGACAATCATCGGTCAGGTGTCAGTGGTCCTTGTGAGATGCACCCCATTTGTTCATGTCCCTTATCTTTCTTGACACACTCAACTTAGGAAGAGAACAGAGAAGCCCATCTTTCTCTATTTTCATGAGGACAACAGAGATGCTAGCATTGAGGGAGATGAACTTCTCAAAGCGGTATGCCAGAAGAGGGCGACGCTGACCCGAGGTATCCTTCTGGGACTTCTTGGGTCCCTTTTCATTGAGACCCTTCTGTTTGTTCTCGGAGGAGAACCTCTTTTGTTCTTGTGGATGAATGGCATCTTCCACGAATGTATTTCTCAGTCCTTTGTTAGAGGTCCCAATAAGCCTTTTGACTATAGATTCTTTGAGGCCGATGTGACCGACATTGTGTGACAAGGCAGCTGTGGCTACTGTCGAGTCAAGTTAGAGTATGTATCCGAATTTGGCTGTGAAGCGCTGGACATAATCAGTCAGGTTTCAGTGGTCCTTGTGAGATGCACCCCATTTTTTCATGTCCCTTATCTTGCTTGACACACTCATTTTAAGAGGAGAACAGAGAAGCTCATCTTTATCTACTTCCATAGGGACAACGGAGATGTTAGCATTGAGGGAGATGAACTTCTCAAAGCGATATGCCAGAGGAGCGCAACACTGACCCGAGGTATCTTTTTGGGACTTCTTGGGTCCCTTTTCATTGAGACCCTTCTGTTTGTTCTCGGAGGAGAACCTCTTTTGTTCTTTTGGATGAATGGCATCTTCCACAAATGTATTTCTCAGTCCTTTGTTAGAGGTCCCGATAAGCCTTTTGACTATAGATTCTTTGGGGCCGATGTGACCGACATTGTGTCAGAAGGCAGCTGTGGCTACTGGCGAGTGAAGTGAGAGTATGGATCCGAATTTTGTTGTGAAGCACTGGACATAATCTTTAAGACATTCCCCATCTCCTTTGCTTCAAGTCGAGTAAGGAGGCGCTTGTCTCCTCGTTCTTGCGACTGGTGATAAAGTATGTGAGGAAGAGTTTCTCAAGGTGATTGAATGAGAAGATAGACTTTGGAGAGACAAGAGAACCATTCTCGTCCTGATCCCTTTAGAGTTGCTAGAAATGTCTTCCAGATGAGGGAGTTGGAGGATTGATGGATCATCATAAGAATTCTAAAACTCTGAAGGTGATCTACTGGGTGGGCCCCACCATTATAAGATTCGAAAGCTGGAATTTAGAAGTTTGCCGGGACAGGGGCTTTGAGGATCGACTTGGAGAAGGGGGGTCGAGAGGGTGATATGTTCTTTCTTGATGTCCATCTTCTTGCCTTATCAGTGATAGACAATCCTCCATCTTTTGGAGACGCTTAAGGATTGCATTGCCTTGTTTCTCGGATCTACCAGACCCATGGGACTCCTCCTATCGATAAGGAGTAGGGCGTCGACTGCTAGTTTGAAAGACCCTACGAGGGGGGACGTGGAGGGCTTGAAGGACCTCATCTTTGAAATATCGAAACTCTACCCTCGTGACAAGTGCCTTTTCTTTCCTATTATTCTGTGAACTAGTGACTTATTGGAGTCAGCCTTCTTCGCCCCTGAGGGAGAGGCAACCATCTTTGTCCCCTAGCAGAGGAAGTTCTTTTGGACCTCTTTTTTTCGAGGAGAGGTGCTTCACTTGCTTTCCTAGTGTTATGGACAGGGGACCTCATCTTGTCACACCTTTCATTTAGGCGATATTGGAGGTCAAATCCATGTTGCCTAGTGATAATGATCTGACGAAAGTCTTGTTACAGCTGAGGTGCCATAGAGGAGACCATAGATGAGTTGGGGTGTAGACTAAACCCTTATTATCACCCATGTGCCTACAGGGCACTGTTTGGAACGACTTCGCCTAGAGCCCCCCTGGTATCGTCCCTTTATAAGGAGGCTGAACAGGCTGTTGAGAGGGTTGCTCCAGCTGATGAAGAGGTTGATCCGGTTGAGAAGGTTGATCCTTCTTAGGAGCAGGAAGGGGGTCCTCCGTATGAGGAGGTGAAGGATGGGGGTTGGCTTGTCGGCTAGCAGCCGGAGTCTTCCCTTTTTTTCTTTCGAGCCATGGTTGGAAAAAATATTTTTTTTGCCGGCGAATTCTAACCAGTTAGTTAGATCTGTAATTTTTTACAGACGACGTCAATCTGTTGCTGCTATTTTCTGAGTGGAAGCAAAGAGATGATGTGAATTCTTTAATGAAAAATTATCAAGATCTAACTTTTACATTGATCGAAATTAATCGTCGTTTACCGCTCCTTAATATGATTTTATGACTATTGTGGATGCTTGGATCTGATTTGGACTGCCAAATATCGCTCTAGCAAACCTGCAAAAATCTAAACAATGGGGTATTCTTGGTAAAAAAAAACCCTCCGACGCTCAAATCAGAGTGGAGTTTTTTGTGGCAAAATAATGATTACCTGAATTAGAAAAGGGTGGAGGGTATTTGTAGGCTATGAATTAGTTACTAAAGATAAGCTTAAAAGAACATCTTTTGTGTTTAAACTGTTGATTCTCGTATTTTGAAGATAAGGTTAGTTAACTATTCTCTTTTAGATTAAGGATTTGGTCAAGAGTTTTTAATTACACAGGACTCCTCTTTTTGGACTGCAGCTTACTCCTTACTTGTAGGCATGTTTTGAGTTGATGGGTCTGAAAATGGCCGATATTCGTTGTGAAGTTACTGTTTTGCCCTTAAAAGCTTTGAGATTTGTGGCAAAGTTCATCACATCTCTACTATTTTAATGGGAGAGTTAGGGTTGGAAACAAACAAACCCTAATTTTGTAATTGAGCAAACCTGTGCAAATCACGTTAATGTTAAAATCCAGTAAAAAAATAGAAAAAAAATATCTAAATCTCCACTATACTCCTCTCCCTCTCTCTCTCGCAACACCCTCCCGTCTAAACCCAAAAACCCTAAATCTCCCCTACTCATCTCCTTCCCATCTATTCATCTCCCTCCCTCCCTCCCCCAACTCCGTCGCTCTCCAGCGACGCCCAACGTGTCGCCGCAACACCGTCGCCAGCGACGCCCAACGTGCCGCCACAAAACCGTCGCCAGCGAAGCCCCCTCGACCTGCCGATTTCCTGCCACCCTTCCTTCATCGCCAGCAAAGCCCCCTCGACCTGCCGATTTTCCGCCGCAACACGGTCGCTCTCCAGCGTCGCCAAACGCGCCGCCGCAACTCGGTCGCTCTCCAGGTTTGGGGTTGGGTTCATGTAAAATATTTTTAGCGGTAAGCTCTGAATCAAATTATAGGTCTAAGTAGAAGGAAATCTGGAGAAGCTTCGTCAATCTGGAGAAGCTTCGTCAATCTGTAGATCCCGATTTTTCAATTTTTTAAATAAAAATCCCCCCAACTTAAAGTTAAATAAAAAATGGGATTACAATCAGATGTCTTCATTTGGCTCTTTTATGTAAAACTCTTATGTTGATGTTCTTTGCCATATCAATAGCCTTAGTTTAAAATGGACATATTCGATCAATAAGGTTGATTGAGGATATGTTCTGACATGGTTAAGATTTTGGTTTACTTTACAAGGGCACATTCCAAAGTAGTTTCGGAGTTAAAATGAGTCTGTCAGGATAGAAGTTAAGAATGTCCTCTAATAATTGTTGACTAATTCAATTATCTTTGATGTAAAAAAATCTATATCATTGATTCTATCTCCAACTCTGCTCATTTGTGTTCACATATTCTGGCATGGGTATGTACTGGAATCTAATATCTCTAATAAATTATGTATTGTCTCCAGTCAATGCCTTAAGCTCAGGTTCTTACGAAAAGATTTAGCCATTCAAGATCAAGCCTGGAGTAGTCCAAAGAGAACAGTATCGGAAAGGTTAGAAAACACTTTCTCTGTCTTATTCCTAAGGTATGTTCCTTTCATGCATGCTTGGCAAATTGTTCTGTTAGCAAGTCTTGATGATCAAACCAATTACATGTGCACAATAAGGTCTATTAGTTACAAATAGCACTAGCTTCATTTTTCCAAATTCATTGTTGGGTTAAACATAAGATGAACCTACCTTCTTTTTTACAGAGTAAATTTTCATTTGGGCGGCCTTCTTGAACTATCATACTCTGACTTCTTCCATCACAATCAAGTGCTACAACACCCCAATTTCGTCATTTTCAAAAAAATATTGGGTGGAGTTTTCTCACTATAGATAATAGAATATCAAATAATTTTAAAACAATATCAAATAATTTTTTGTGAAAAGCTTCATTGTTAATTACTCTTATCTCTTTCAGTCTAATATTGTTTTAGATTATTGACCATGAGGTCTAACTCAGTTTTTGGCCTTAGAATGTAACATTTTCTTAATTACGTTGTGAGTATTTGGATTTTCTTTTTCCTACAACACCGTCAAAGAGAGCACTCTCTGCAATGCAGATTATATGTACATCAACGCTAAATTTATAGCAAATGTATACTGACCTCAGTAAATGTGCACATGTATATATTGAGCTAAGTATGTTGTTCATGTTTATTCTGTCCTTGGTTAAAAATCATTTGTATGAATCGACCAAAGAATAGTGGTAACATAATAATTTTGATTTTTCTCCTTTATGTATTGTTGAAGTTTGATTCTATAATCGTTCACACTTATTCTATTATTGAAGCCTGCTATTTTGCAAGTAAAATGTTTTACTATTTTTTTCTTATACGATATAAAAATTCATTTAATTTAATGACTAAACATTTTCATAAATGTGCATCGCACGTGCACTATACTAGTATCACTGATTTGAGAGTTAGCCCCCAAAATAATTACATATTCCCAAAATACAAGTTCTCCTCAGTAAAGTAGCAGACCGACTTGGATATACCTGGACAATGATCAACATCATGGTTACCAAAGACCACTTTATTCCTCTACTTCCATCACTCAACTGAGTGAGCCAAAATCATCCGTCGAATCTCGAACCAAACATTCTTTACTCTGACAGTAAACAACCATTCAAGTTCCTTCATGTTTGCAACCCGAACTCTAGTTCTCGCAATCTCGTTCATAAAAATATGCCATTGCTTGCAGTGGATAAATAAGTCAGCAACCGTTCCGCTCTTCATATCCCAGTAAACAGGATAATTTGTATTATCAATAAGGCAGTGTCTCTGTTGTACTAATGTTCTGGTTGGGGCAATCTCATTTTAATTCATTGTCTTCCATCACAGCCACGAATGTTTATGAATTCAGTTTTAGCGGGAATAATCCCAGAAAAATGGTTGTTTGAAGCTTGGCTGTCAATATAATTCTTCACAGTGAATCCCCATTACGCATAGAACTCCAGATGAAGCTGTCTTCCTGTCAAAATACAAGTTCTCAGAACATTACATCCATCACCATTTGCAGACTATGTAGTTCCTAATCATCACTCTCCCAGGATCAGTGAGAGTTGCCATTTCGGAAGCAATTCCCAAACTGACCCACTTTTTAAAAGTTTTTTCCAAACTGACCCACTTTTTAAAAAAAATTTCAAACCGACCCACTCGCTATCTCTTATAACGAATTTAGTCAAAATAAACTCGCTATATGAGATATTTGGGGGGGCTAAAGCATATATAACGAATTTAGTACATCCTGAAATTTTCAAATACTCCCCCTAAATTTAGTACATCCTGAAAAGCAGATTTTCATATAGATAAATTTTTTAAGAGAGTGAATACTCCCCCTTAATATAATATTACCTGTAAGATAGGAATGAGCGAATGAGAGAATCAATTCATGAAATGATTTGAAATTTGAAAATTGTTTGAAAACATTCGAAAACTATATTCTCCCCCTTTTTGGAAAACACCAAGAGGGTTAGATAGAGTAATATAATCCTTGGAAAGTTCGTAAAATCAATCATCAATTTAAAACAAAGAGGATGAACATTCTAAAATATTACAGTGTATACAACCAAAAAAAATCATGGAAGAGAATCTTCTTACATGATACCATTGATGACGAGACTCTTTGATATAAGTGAGAGCTCTACATAATATCATATATTTGAGATTCTCCCCAATACCCATGAAAGCAACAGGAAAATCAAGAAATTTAGAGAGGAAGCTTTGATTTTATAAAAAGTTGAAAAACAAGACGAGAGAGAGAGCCGTTCGACTTGACGGTCGACCACAAAACATGATTTTGCAAAACAATATCCAGAGAGCATGCCGGTCGACCGTCACATGTGGTTTTTTGAAAATAATTTCTAAAGAGTAAACCGGTCGACTGTCACATGTGATTTTGAAAAGAATTTCCAGAGAGCAAACTGGGGTCGACCGCAAACCTACCAAGGGCCACAGAGGGCAACCGGTCGACCGTACAGTCGACCAACCAATAAACAGAAAATTTATGCTGAAAAATCAATGACATTTAATGCTCTTCTCAAGAAATAAAAACATTTTTCGTCTAAAAGTTTTGTAAAAATATCTGCAAGTTGTGAATCAGTAGAAATATACTCAAGTAAAATATCTCCCTTTTGAAAGTGATCTTTAATGAAATGATACCTAACATCAATGTGTTTTGTGCGACTGTGTTGGTCAGAATTTTTAGTCATGTGTACGGTGCTAGCGTTGTCATTTTTATGGGGACATGGTCAAAGAATACCTTATAATCTTCGAGAGTGTGTTTCGTCCACAATACCTACACACAACAGGATCCTGCCGCAATGTATTCAGCTTCGGCAGTAGAAAGGGTAAAGAATTTTGCTTCTTGGATGCCCACGAAACAAGGCAATCGCCCAAGAAGTAACATGTACCACTAGTGCTCTTTCTATCGGTTAAGCTCCCAGCATAATCTGCATTGGAATATCCTACAAGAGAGAAATTTCTATTTTTCGGGTACCAAAGACCGGTATTTGGTGTGCTCTTAAGATATCGAATGATACGCTTAACGGCAACCAAATGTGATTCTTTGTGACACGATTGAAAATGTGCACATAAACAGACACTAAACATAATATCAGGACGCGACGCAGTAATGTCAAGCAAACTGCTAATCATACCTCTGTAAGTAGAAATATCGAAGTTATTACCAGATTCGTCTTTAGATAGCTTAGTGGTAGTGGCCATTGGAGTTTTGTAGGCAATTGCATTCTCAAGTTCAAATTTCTTGACAAGTTCTTTGGCGTACTTGGATTGATTTATGAATATTCCATCTTTTCTTTGTTGTATTTGAAGTCCAAGGAAATAGATTAGTTCGCCCATTATACTCATTTCGAAGTCATCCAGCATTTGCTTTGAAAACTCCTTGCAAAGATTTTCATTAGTAGACCCGAATATGATATCATCAACATAAATTTGCACAATCAAAATGTCTTTAAAAACATGTTTTATAAAAAGTGTGGTGTCTACTTTTCCTTTAGAAAACCCTATGTGAAGAAGGAACGAACTCAGTCGTTCATACCAAGCACGAGGGACTTGCTTCAAACCATAAAAAGTTTTATCAAGCTGAAAAACATGGTTTGGGTGTGTGGGATCAGTGAATCCCGGTGGTTGTGCTACATAGACTTCTTCAGAAATAAAACCATTTAAAAAAGCACTTTTGACATCTATTTGAAATAGAGTGAAATCCATGTATGCAGCAAAAGCAAGCAAAATACGAATAGCTTCTAGCCTAGCAACTGGAGCAAAAGTCTCATCAAAATCTACACCCTCTTGTTGATTATAACTGTGGTGGGGTAAAAATGGCTTGGGGCCCAACCAGGACCCAATACGACTCTCACTCAAAAAAAATGATAAAAACAGCCATCTCGTTCGGCTTCGAACCACTAAAGGGTCGGCGCCTGAGCCTCAAGTTCACCCCCACAGAACCAGTCTCCTCGTACCCGACGAGCCTCAATGGTCCTCGGTCTCCGATCCGTGACAGCCCCATGGGCCGTCCCCCCATCCTGGCGAGGCATGGGGATGACCTGGCACAGCCTAGGCCCTCCGATTCTCCCAGAGGCACAGGAGACCCATGATCAACCATGTCAGCTCCAAATACCACCAAGGGTTTTGCCACGTCAGCCCTATACCACTCCTGGTACTGCCACGTCTGCCCTAAACCCCCTGGGCCTTCTGCCACGTCAGGCCCATGGGCTTTCGGATTCAGACCCGGCCCCCAAGCGGATCCAAACCCGGTTGGAATTCTCTATAAATACTAGACCCTCACCCACCTTTTGAGGTAATCAATCTTTTGCCACTTAAATTCAACTAGTTATTGCTACTATCTCACAGAGACTGACTAGATCGTCGGAGGGTCCGCCACCGGGATAAACCCCGGTGTTTCAGGACCGTCTGCAGGTACACAAGACCTCGGATCCGAACCCTCTGATCCGAGCCCAGAGCTCCGCCTCATTCCGAGCCCATCGCAGGTTCCGCCCGGTCAGCCGAGGGTCGTCAGACGAGCAGCTTTCTCCTTCAATACAAATCGAGTCCGAACTCACACCTGGTGCATCCACACGTCTCCCAGAAATAAACCGCATCAGGTTGGCGCCGTCTGTGGGAAACACTGCTCCAGAAGCTGACCCGAGCCAGACCATCAAGGGACCTCGACAGCCGAACTCTCATGGCCTCCAAGGGTAAGGGGGCTGCTTCCTTCGTCAACCGACGGGACTCGCCCCCACCAACTGCTAACGCCGGGCCACGCATTTCAAAACACAGGGCTTCCCATCAGGGGTCCCAAAAGAGCGTCACCCGTCAAGTCTAGCCCGACCTACGAGGAATAATCGTCAACCGACAGATTAGCCGCAGCAGGGGAAGGGCCGCTTCCAACTCGGCCCCGAACCATCCAAGACCGCCGCCCGAGGGACGGAGGCCAGCGCTCAGCCGCGTCGGAAGGCAACCTTCAGACCGACCGAACAGGGTCGAGGGAGCCCCCGTCACTCACAAGGAGTTCCAGGACTTCCGAAGAGAAATTCTTGGGGCTCTCCGACGGGCCCCCAGAGAAGAAACCCTCCATTCCCAAACCGGGTCGGACGCCGATGCCAGCGTGTCACACCCATCAACAGTCAGCCAAAGGACGATGGCGTACTCCTAAGGCGCCTCCAAGAAATGGAGGATCGCCTCGATCACATAGGAGATGGTGACCACCGAGCGGCTCAGGGGTACAGACCTGTCCGTCCTCCAAGCGGAAATACCCAGGAATTTCCGACCACCTCAATTCGAGACCTACGACGGCGAGGGGGATCCTGCTGATCACATGGAGGGTTTCAAAACCCTCATGATGATTCACAGCGCCTCGGATCCCCTGCTGTGCCGAGCCTTCCCTGCCACCCTCCGGGGTCCGGCTCGTGAATGGTTCTCGAAGCTCACCCCCGGCTCCATTTACTCCTTCGACCAGCCAGATGGCAATTTTCTTGCCCACTTTGTTACCAGCCGGAAGGCCGAAAGGACCAGCGCTTCTTTACTTGGGCTCAGACAGATAGAGGGGGAGTCCCTCAGAGTGTTCGTCCGGAGGTTTACCGCAGAGGCAAGGTCGGTCTCCTCCCTTGATCCTGGAGTCGCCTCCGCGGCATTTCGGCACAACGTCCGTCATGGACAGCTGAAGGCTTCTCTGGCGAAGAAACCCCCTGTCGACTTTCCCGACCTCCTCAACAGGGTCGAGAAATACATTAGGGCAGAAGAGGCCCTTAACCCCGAAGATGCCAGGGAGGCCACCGGGAAGGGAAAGCGGAAGGCCGAAGAAGTCGAACCATCAAAGAAAGCTCCGAAGGACGCGGGGGCCATGAAGAAGGTCCCGCCGGTCCCCCGCTTCGAGAGATACACTCCCCTGACACATAACGTATCCGCCATCCTCTTAGAAATCGAAGACAAAGGCATTGTCCGACTACCTCCCCGATCTAATAACAACAAGAATCGAGATCAGCACTTCTACTGCCGCTTCCACAGAGATCACGGGCACGAAACCGACCAATGCCGGGCCCTGAAAGACGAAATTGAAGAACTCATCTCAAGAGGGTACCTCCGAGAATTTACCCGAGAAGGCCCACGGGATCGGCGAGATGCTAAGAACCGGAGGCTCTCGCCTCCGAACCCTCCTCAGAACCGCATCCAGGGTCGGGATCCCGATTCTGAGGGAGCCGCAGATACGTCATTCATCTTGCACTGTGTCCACGGAGGGCCGATGGGAGGTGAATCAAATACTTCCCGAAAAGCCTTCATCCGAGAGGTGAATGCTGTCCAAGACAACCCCTCGCCCAAGCTGCAACCGATGCCGGTCTCCTTCTCAGGAGGGGACCTCGAAGGTGTTCGCCTACCCCACTGCGATGCCCTCGTCATTAGTCTCCACATGGCTAATTGTGAAGTTCGCCGAATCCTCGTTGACAACGGCAGCTCGGTTAATATTCTTTTCCTCGAAGCCTTCGAAAATCTCAAGTTACCTAGAGGCAAACTCAAGCTGGCCGGATACACCTTGCATGGGTTCTCCGGCGTCCCTGTCGTGATAGAAGGGATTGTGACCCTCGATGTTACCGCAGGATCGGCTCCTGTCAAGAGGACCGAGTCCATGGACTTCATGGTGGTCAACGTCAAGGCGGCTTACAACGCCATACTCGGCCGACCCGGACTATGCTCCCTCCAAGCGGTGCCTTTGGCTTACCATCTGAAACTCAAATTTCCCACCCCGCAAGGAGTCGGCATCGTCCGAGGCAGCCAAGAAGCAGCGCGATCGTGCTACATGACCACCGTCGGGGGAGGTGTGTTCCCCCTCGACGTCGTCAAATTCAAACCTGAGAGGGACGGCCCTGCTCCCAAACCTGTCATCGAGCGGGAGGAGATCCCAGTCGACGCCGAGCACCTAATGAAGCTCCTCGAGGGACGAACATAGGCTCTAGCCTGGCTAAATGTAAATATGTTTTTGTGTAAACACTCATGTGTACAGGGCCGTCTTAGCGGCCCTCCCTATCTTATACGAAAGAGATCTCTTTTTGTCAAAATCCAAACGCCTCGGCAGATCCGACCTAACGCCAGATAATGAGATCGGCACCTGAGTCCTCACTCCGGTATCGTCCCCAACGCCTCGGTAGGCTCAATCCGAATCCAAACTAGGGACTCTTCCTAAGGCCCCACTTCGATCCCTCACGGATCGGTGGAGCCGAACCTCGCCTCCGCCATCGTTCACTACACTACTAGCCAGAGCAAAGAAGGAACAGAATTCTTTATTCATACCCTTTTATTTTGTTCTAAGAAAACAAACAAAGACCGTTACAGGACCACTCCACTCATCTCAAACTAGAGGAAGTCGCCATCTTAGGGCCCCTCGGGTCCGACGAAGGGCGGGATTACTCCGAACGAGCGACTAGGAGCCCTCTCCTCGTTATGATGGTCCTTGGACTCAGCCACGGTCGACACCCCAGCCACGGAGCTCTGGGCGCCATCCGGTCGCATACGCTGCAACAGCAGCAGCGCAGAGGGAACCCCCTCCGCTTTCCGACCCACTGAGGAAGATGCCGAGGCACCCAGCATAATCTTGTAACGGTGTATCTCCATTTCCTTCTCCACAAAGATATCGCGAAGTAACCTCTCAGAAGAGGGCTTCGGCACCGAGGCACTCGACACGGCCTGTCCAAGGCTCGCACCGCCGAGTTCCCGATCCACCATCGCCCTCCTCAGCCGGCTCGCCTCCTCACTTAAGGCTTCAGACTTATTCCGATAATAGTTAAAAGCCGCATCAGTGTCACGAGCCCCCCTTCGGTGGCAAACCAACGTGGCCTCCAGGGCCTCAACTTTGCTCCGGAGCCACGCCACGTCAGAACGACGGGGGTCCACCTCGGGAAGGGGAGCCGCAACCTACAAAAGAACCAGCCAACTCAACACACATACGCAAGAAGGTTCGGGAATATCCGAGGTCAAAACACTTGGCCGGTCAAAAACTTTTTTACTATAAATTTAGGTACTTCTTACAAAAAATGCGGTGGCCAGTCCGCGGGAGGCAAATACAGTCGAGAGAGGGAAAAAGAAAGACAAAATTATACAACTTATTGTCCCACCTCAGCGTCGACAGACGGATTCACAGGGGGGTCGGCAGGCGGGTCGAGAGCGGGCCCTTCTTCGCCAGGAGTCTTCGATGTCCCCTCGATCTCCATGTCGTACTCAAAATTGGACAGATCGATGGTCGGGTAGAAGTGCCTCACATGACTGAGGGCCTTCGCGTAACATTCGTCCTGGGCCTTGATCACCATCATCTGACCCGTATTCGTCACCTCCTCCCTCTCCTTGGTGAACTTCTTCTTCAAGGAGGCCACCTTCTTCCCCCACTCCGCATCCTTGGCCTCGAGCTCGAGCTTCATCTGCTGCTCCCTCTTGTGCGA
Organism: Hemerocallis citrina; assembly: GCA_017893485.1. Taxonomy (NCBI): domain Eukaryota; kingdom Viridiplantae; phylum Streptophyta; class Magnoliopsida; order Asparagales; family Asphodelaceae; genus Hemerocallis; species Hemerocallis citrina. The sequence goes on along the minus strand of CM030368.1, from coordinate 152,248,243 downwards.
GCCCTCGAGCTCGATCCGCATCTCCTTCATCTCCCGCTCGCTCTTATCCGCCCGAGCTCGCTCTTGTGCCAGGGACGCCTCGTAGAGGTTCTTCAAGTTAGCCCCTGCACGCAAGCCTGCGACCAACAAGCGTAGATAAGGAAAAGACTTCCGTAGAAAAATTAACAAGGAGGATAGGGTCGACAGACTTACCAGCACGGTGGCCTGCGCCAGGTGCGTGAACGCCACCTCCACGGGCTCGCTCTCCATCGCCTTGCGGTCGCGAGGGGTCGCCAACTTCTCCACCACCTCAATGGCCTGGCCCTCCTCGGTCAGACAGTCCCCCATTCGAACCAACCAGTCTGGCGCCCACCGCTGCCGCAGCAACTCCACCACCGGGTCCTCTTCCTCGACCTCGACCAAGGAACCTTTTCCCTTGTCAAGAACGGATGCCTTCGCTAGGCCCTGGCCCTTCGAAGTAGCTGCCCCCTTGCTCGTCTCCGAGCGAATCCTCCTGGTCCCCGGCTCGAGCTGGACCTCCGAGATGACTAGGGACGACCCCCTCGGCCTCTTCGCCGCCTCCCCCTTCTTCTCGGCCTTCTCCTTCCTCATGGCGAGCCTTTTTGCCTTGATCGATGCTTCATCCATATCTGCAGAAAAAACCATTAAGAGCAATAAGCAAGAAAGTACGAAAGGACCAAAAGAAAAGAAACAACTACATACACAGAACGGCTGGGCTCAGTCCAACGCTCGCCAAGTTGGCCTCCGTCACCTTCGTCCAATCAATACTAGGTGACAGACGGAGGCGCTCGACAAACCCCCACTCCTCGGCCGTCAGATCCCTCGGCCTCGGCGGTTGATAGCTCGGCTTGGAGTGGTTCATCGAGTGGGAATGTCCCAGGGCTCTTCACTCCGGATCACCAGATATTTTTTCTTCCAATCCTTGATGGAGTCCGGGTGGCTGTGAACGACCTTCCCCTTACTCCGGGGAGAGATGTAGTAAACACCCTCGGCCGCCGAGCTGATCATCAACATCGCTCGGAACACATTCAACTGCAGGGGTACCTTCTGTTCCTCGCACATCAGCACAAAGCAGATAATCTGCTTCCAAGAGTTCGGCCCGTACTGCATTGGCGCCAAAGAGGCCTAGTTCAGCACATCCCGAACAAACGGGTGGACTGGCAGCCTCAGCCCGGAGATGAAGGCGTCCACTGGGAAGACGCAATACCAAGCAGAAAGGGGATCGGTGGGGCGCAGAGTAGAGCTCGGCAACAACAATTCGTAGCCAGGCCCTATGTGGTACGCCAGCTGCAAAGCCTCCAAGTCCCCGCCCTCCAAGACAGTCGGAATCGCGTCCATCATCACCCTCTTCCAACTCGGCGAAGAGGGCTGCACACCAAAAAGCTCCTTATCACAGAGGTCGTCGGGATACTGACGGAAAGGCTTCGGCTGTACGGGCGAACCTGTCATCAAATTGCGGTATACAGGCGCCTAGCTCGAACCACCAGTCCTCGACCCCACCTTCCTTGGAGCCCTCTTCCTCTTCTTGGCTCGCTCCGACGAGGGGGTAGATAATGGCCCCAGACCAGTCGGCATGGAACTCGAACCCGCACCCTGAACGGTGGATCTCCTTACTGTGTCGCTCTCGCCTCCCTCCTCCTCGGAAGACAACTCCAGTACACGGATACCGTCCGAACCATCACTGGCTTCCTCCGACTCGCTACTCTCCACCACGAAGGGATGTCGGGAGCGTAACGGCCTCACCTTGTGTACCACCTCCCCCTCACCTACTGGTTCCTCCCACGAAACTGAATCGGAAGGCTCCGCAGCGTGCACTGACTCCTCCTCAAGCACGGGCTCCTCCCACGACGTCGATTTGGAGGTAGGCTTCACTTCCCCCCTAGACGTCGACGCTGACGAGCCGGACTGAGCCCTATCCATCTGTGCCTAAACTAAACAGACTTACCAACTAACCTGGGGTCGCTTCGGAAGGACGAGCCTAGTACAGCAAACTGCAAGGACGAGCGCGGAAGGGTTGGAAGATTTTTTGAGAAAGAAAGCAGCGAGAAAGAAGTGGGCGAGAGGGGGAGAGGGGGGAATACTTATAGAGGATAAGAACGACTCCTCGACTTCCGCAATTACTATTCACCGATTGACGTACAACTGCCGCCTGGAAAATCGCGCCACGTCCTCGAAATGTGCGCTGCTGACGTCATCAGGTGCCAGGCTGGCAGCCAGACGCAGGGGTTGGTTCGGATGGAGTATACGACAGAGAAAACATTTTACTTAAGGTTTAAGGCGCCGTCCTTCGACAGATGCCCCGGGCTCCAGCGCTCGGTCGGTTCCCCTCTCACCCCCGAGCAGCTCGGGGCTTAAAGCCTCGGCAGCCGAAACCCCGAACTTTTCGAGGGTGGGACAGAAACCACCATCACCTGGAGCCCTATCAGAAGACAGATTGGCTAACCCCTAATCGGAGACGATCCCTCTATCTGAGGCTCTTCAGCCCCAAGTCCGGAATACGGTTGGTGCCCCTCCCGTCCGGATCTCTCTCGGGCCAAACAATCGTGTCAGGGTCGTCTGACCCGAAAAAGGATCCAGACGGCAGAGCCACCACCAATCCGAGGCCCCTTATCCACCGGTCCGGATTTTGGTCGTTTCCCCTCTCGCCCTGATCTCCCCTGGGTCTGGCTGCCCTATCAGAGCCATCAGACCCAAGAGAAGATCCGGACGGCAGAGTAACCACCTCTCCGACACGACCGGGGGTAAAATTTTGCAAGAGACAGGCGTCCGCCGGAGCAGACACCTCTGATGGCCAATGGACCACCCTTGCTGTTATCACACCCGCTGCGGAGGGAGGGGTACTTATAGCCTCCCCCATAGGCCGGCCTTTATGACATGGGGAAAGCCAAACGACGGAAGCCCATGCGCCATGCATTTATTAGGCGGCACATTTAAGGCCCCTGGGAAATTGGAACATCACACAGATCCCGGAGCGCCTTCAATGCTCCTCAAAAACAGCGGGCTTCCCCGCTCAAACATTCTAAGGCACAACGGTTCGCCCTCACCTTTGCCGATCCGTAATCCCTCGCCAGCACGAGGTCCGGTCTAGCACTAGGATAGTCTTCTCAGGAAGGCTCCACGGCTCGCCATCATCCTGGCCGACCCGTAATCCCTCGCCAGCCCGAGGTCAGGTCTGACACCAGGGTAGTCTTCTCAGGAAGGTTTAACGGCTCGCCATCATCCTTGTTGACCCGTAATCCCTCGCCTGCTCGAGGTCAGGTCTAGCACCAGGGTAGTCTTCTCAGGAAGGCTCCACAGCTCGCCATCGCCCTTGCCGACCCGTAATCCCTCACCAAGCTTGAGGTCAGGTCTGGCACCAGGGTGGTCTTCTCAGGAAGGCCAACGGCTCGCCACCACCCTTGTTGACCCGTAATCCCTCGCCAGCTCGAGGTCAGGTCTAGCACCAGGGTAGTCTTCTCAGGAAGGATCCACGGCTCGCCATCGCCCTTGCCGACCCGTAATCCCTCGCCAAGCTCGAGGTCAGGTCTGGCACCAGGGTGGTCTTCTCAGGAAGGCCAACGGCTCGCCACCACCCTTGTTGACCCATAATTCCTCGCCAGCTCGAGGTCAGGTCTAGCACCAGGGTAGTCTTCTCAGGAAGGCTCCACGGCTCGCCATCGCCCTTGCCGACCCGTAATCCCTCGCCAAGCTCGAGGTCAGGTCTGGCACCAGGGTGGTCTTCTCAGGAAGGCCAACGGCTCGCCATCACCCTTGTTGACCCGTAATCCCTTGCCAGCTCGAGGTCAGGTCTAGCACCAGGATAGTCTTCTCAGGAAGGCTCCACGGCTCGCCATCACCCTTGCCGACCCGTAATTCCTCTCCAGCCCGAGGTCAGGTCTTACACCAGGGTAGTCTTCTCAGGAAGGCTTAACGGCTCGCCATCACCCTTGTTGACCAGTAATCCCTCGCCAGCTCGAGGTCAGGTCTAGCACCAGGGTAGTCTTCTCCGGAAGGCTCCGCGGCTCGCCATTGCCCTTGCCGACCCTTAATCCCTCGCCGGCTCGAGGTCAGGTCTGGCACCAGGGTAGTCTTCTCAGGAAGGCTCAACGGCTCGCCATCACCCTTGTTGACCCGTAATCCCTCGCCAGCTCGAGGTCAGGTCTAGCACCAGGGTAGTCTTCTCAGGAAGGCTCCTCGGTTCGCCATCCCCCTTGCCGACCCGTAATCCATCGCCCTCCTTGACCCGTAATCCCTCGCCAGCTTCAGGTCCGGTCTAGCACCAGGGTAATCTTCTCAAGAAGTTTTAACGGCCCGCCATCACCCTTGCCGATCCTTAAACCCTCGCCGGCTCGAGGCTCGCTCTAACATCAGGACAACCCCCTCATGAAGGCCCAGTGATTCGCCATCCCATTTCTACAACCATAAACACTCCTCCACGGCTAACTCCCGCACCCCCGCAGGAGTGGGGGGCTTGTGTGGTGGGGTAAAAATGGCTTGGGGCCCAACCAGGACCCAATACGACTCTCACTCAAAAAAAATGATAAAAACAGCCATCTCGTTCGGCTTCGAACCACTAAAGGGTCGGCGCCGAGCCTCAAGTTCACCCCCACAGAACCAGTCTCCTCGTACCCGACGAGCCTCAATGGTCCTCGGTCTCCGATCCGTGACAGCCCCACGGGCCGTCCCCCCATCCTGGCGAGGCATGGGGATGACCTGGCACAGCCTAGGCCCTCCGATTCTCCCAGAGGCACAGGAGACCATGATCAGCCATGTTAGCTCCAAATACCACCAAGAGTTTTGTCACGTCAGCCCTATACCACTCCTGGTACTGCCACGTCTGCCCTAAACCCCCTGGGTCTTCTGCCACGTCAGGCCCATGGGCTTTCGGATTCAGACCCGGCCCCCAAGCGGATCCAAACCCGGTTGGAATTCTCTATAAATACTAGACCCTCACCCACCTTTTGAGGTAATCAATCTTTTGCCACTTAAATTCAACTAGTTATTGCTACTATCTCACAGAGACTGACTAGATCGTCGGAGGGTCCGCCACCGGGATAAACCCCGGTGTTTCGCCTCATTCCGAGCCCGTCGCCGGTTCCGCCCGGTCAGCCGAGGGTCGTCAGACGAGCAGCTTTCTCCTTCAATACAAATCGAGTCCGAACTCACACCTAGTGCATCCACACGTCTCCCAGAAATAAACCGCATCAATAACCTTGAGCAACAAGACGGGCTTTATTCCTAGTTATTGAACCGGATTCGTCTAACTTGTTCCTAAACACCCACTTAGTACCAAAGATGGTCTTATTTTGAGGTCGAGGAACAAGTCTCCATACTTGCTTCCGTTCAAACTGATTAAGTTCTTCTTGCATGGCATTGATCCACTCATTGTCTTGCAGGGCCTCCTTAATGCTCTTAGGTTCAAGCATGGAAACGAAAGCGGTAAAACACATAAAATTATTAGCTTGAGTGCGAGTAGTTACCCCGTTGGTCATATCACTTCGTATAAGAGATGAAGGATGACTAGCCATGATTTTCCATGTCGGATGTTTCTTACTTGTGGACTCTTGATGTTGTATATTTTCATCTCCCATGGCGTCAATTGTTCTATAGATATCTCATCTAATTGATTTTTAGGTTCATCTTTGTCTTGAAGCACAATTTGATTTTGATCAATTGCATGTGGTTCTTTTTCAACATGCACCTGCTTCTTTCAACACGAACCCCTACCTCATCATCATCAACAACATGTAATATTTCTTTCGAGTAGGGGTTAGTTTCTTCAAATATAACATCAATAGATTCTTGGATAGTGCATCTTCTTTTATTAAAAACACGATATGCTTTGCTATTAAGAGAATATCCTAGGAAAACACCTTCATCACTTTTACGATCAAACTTTCCCAAATTGTCAAGAGTGTTTAAAATAAAAACTTCGCATCCGAAGACACGAAAGTAGCTTAGGTTGGGAGTTTTGCCATAATATAGTTCAAATGGAGTTTTCTCAACATATTTTTTGATAATAACTTGGTTGATGGTATAACATGCTGTATTGACAGCCTCTGCCCAAAAAGACTTAGGCAAATTCTTTTCACTGAGCATTGTACGGACCATTTCTTAGAGAGATCGATTCTTCCTTTCAACAATCTCATTTTGTTGGGGAGTGCGAGGACATGCGAACTCATGTTTTATTCCCTTTTTGTCACAAAATGATGTGAAGAGTTCGTTTTGAAATTCTCTACCATAATCACTACGAATAGTAACAATGGTGAGGCTTTTCACATTTTCCACTCTTCGACAGAATTTTTGAAATACATGTATTATCTCATCTTTTTTTGGCAAGAAGACAACCCAAGTAAATCTACTATAGTTATCAACAATAACAAATGCATATCGTGCACCACCATTGCTACGTGTTCATGATGGACCAAAAAGATCCATGTGCAAAAGTTCAAGAGGTCTAGAGGTTGATACCATTTTCTTTGGTTTGTGAGAACTTTTTGTTTGCTTACCAAATTGGCATGACTCACATGGTTTGTTCTTTTCGAACTTAATTTTAGGAATTCCTCTCACAAGCTCCTTGCTTACAAGTTTGTTGAGATTGTCCATGTGCGTGTGACCAAGCCTACGGTGCCATAGCCATCCATCCTCGTTCTGTGCAACAAAGCATCTCATATTTTTCTGTGCTAATTCATTTGAGTTTATGATATATACATTATTGCATCTGTTAGCAAGAAGTAAACAATTTTTATTATTATCTAATACAGTGCATGTATTTTTTTCAAAAGTAACAATATACCCTTTATCACATAGTTGACTAATACTAATTAAATTGTGCTTCAGACCTCTTACCAATAGGACATCCTCAATGGAGCATGAGGAACCAAAATTGATTTTACATTTACCAATGGTTTGACTCGTGCTATTGTCTCCAAAGATGATGTCCTTCCCCTTTTTTCTTGATACTGATAAAAAGTATCTGCTGTCACCAGTCGTGTGATTTGAACAACCACTATCAAGGTACCACCGATCTTTAGACTTGATACGTTGGGGTACCTACACCAAGATTAGTAGGCATAACTTTGCGTATCCAGGTTTGTTTTGAACCTGCATTTGTATCCTTTCTCACCCACACAAGATTAGTATTTTTTTTTTAGTGAACAGTTATAAGAAATATGCCCTACTCTACAGTAAAAATTACATGTGATTTGACTATACCTTGGGTCATGCACACTTGTATGATTTATTTTTGTTTTGTGATTGTGTTGATTTTTATACAAGTGTGTATGACATGATGGTTTTTGATGAGGTATTGGCTCTTTGTAACCAAGCCCTCTACTGTCATGATAGGATCTTGAGTCCTTTGTAATAAAGTAACTGGGCCCTTCATGCTTTTCAATAAATTTTTCGAGCTCAACTGCCTTTTTACACAGTCTTTTTCTAGTTATCTCATTGTCCTTTGTGTTCCAACGAAAAGTATCTAGTGTGGCATCAAGAATCCTATTTTGATTAAGGGCTTCATTACATCCTTTCACTACTTCATCAAGTTTCATTTTTCCTTTTGTTTAAGTCATTTGTGAGCTTGGCAATATAGACAGATTTCTTCTGAATTTCTTTAAGTGATCATCATGCTTTGCTAGCGATTCACAAATTAGTTTTTCAAGATCTTATTTCCTTCTAGCAAAATATCATGATCTCGTTGACATGACTCAAGTTTTTCAAAAATTAGGGCATTCTTATTTTTCAGTTTGTCATTTTTTGTTATGTAGGCATCATGTATCTCATTAGAATTTTGTTTATATTGTCTAAGTTCACGACTTAGTTTCTTGGCATAGTCTTTCAAATCATTACATATGTCTACGAGTTCATCATAAGTAGGTTGTTCGATTACCTCTTCTTGAGAAGGTGATTGTACCTCACCACTTCCAAGAGCCATGAAACCGACGTCGTCGTGATCTTGCTCTTCCTCACTTGAGTCCGAGTCTAGCCAAGTCACCTTTAGCGCCTTCTTCTTCTGTCTTGGATTTAAGCGATAATATTTCATATTCCTGTCTTGTTGACTAGGGCAGTTTGCACGGATGTATCCAGGCTTCTTACACTTGTAGCACACTTCTTCCTTCTCCTTTTCTCTTTCCTCTTGATACCTGCCATACATTTTATTTTTGAGGTACTTACAAAATTGTCTTGTTAAAAGAGCAATGTCTTCGTCTGACTCCTCATATTCTGAATCAGCTTTTGATGGTCGGGCCCTTTCAGCTTTTAGTGCAAAAATTCTCTCCTCAGTCATCGGTTCGATCTCGATATTTTGTCTATATCGTTTTGTCTCCGACAATTTCATTTCGTACGTTTTTAGGTTCCCTTGTAATGTATAGTAATCAAATCCCTTCTCTTCAAGTGTTTCTCTCATTGCCGCGGCCTTAATATCCCACTTTGGCGTGAGACAGCTTATGAGCTTTCCGACCTTTCGGTCATCACCAAGCCTCTTACCCAAGCTTTCAAGTTAATGAGCAATGACGTCAAGCCGGGCGAGCATTTGATCCGCGTTCTCCCCTGGCAACATGCGAAACACAAAAAAATTATAAAAGCACAAATTCACTTTAGCTTTTACCTCGGAAGCGGTTCCTTCATGCCGCTTCAGCATGTTGTTCCAGATCTCATAGGCTATTTTGCAGTTGCGCCCACATCGCATTAGCTCTTCATTGTTCAACCCTGCATAAAAAGTCGTCATTGCTTTGGAATTTGCTGTCTTGAGGGCCAACTTCGCCGGTGTGAATTCCTTCTTTCCATCGCTAACTGGGATTTCAGTTTTGTTGATGCATACATTCCATACCTCTTCTCCGAGCATCTGTAAAAAATGAGACATACAAACTTTCCCGACGTCACAGCATTTTCCATCAAAAAATGGTGATCGTGTAAGACTTGTCCCATTGGAGATGAAGGGCTCCGATGAATACAAGTTTTGGGGAGGGGGGATTTCGGCCATTGAACATTTCGCTTAAGTTTTTAAGCTTTTTATAAGCACCTCGCTCTGATACCACTGTAAATCACCCTTAGGGGGGGTGAATAGGGTGATCGTGCGGAATTAAAATTAAAGAACTACAATAAAGTAAATTAAAGTAATGCAAGAGAGACAAGAAAAGCAAACTCAAATGACGCAGTGATATAACGTGGTTCGACCCCCAGATCTACGTCCACACCACCTACTTGTAGCAATTCTCCGCTACAAGCGTTCCACTATACTCAAAAATCCTTAGTACAGTGATTCTCGGATTCAGGGCGAGAGACGTATTACAGCCACAGGACTTTTAATCTAAGTCCCGTCAACCTCATCGAAGTGGAAAAGAAAAGAAAATAAAACTCAAGATCGTTTGAGATCTTGACTAAAGAATACAACCAATTCAACGCTCACACTCGAATTGATTATCAAGAGATTAGTTCAAAGTAATTTTCTCAGAAGGAATAGGTGAAGAAGACACAGTGGATTTGTTCTATTTAATAGAAGAGAAAGTGTATCGATCAAAAGAGGTAACGATACATTCCAAAAAAGATATACAGGCAAGTTGCGGTCGACCGGTCAAAATGTGCGGTCGACCATTCAGCTCTCTGGCGTAGCTAGAGAGATGTTGCGATCGACTACGACGGTTGACCGGACCGTGGCTGTATAGATCGAATCCACTTTGTTTTCTTATCATAAACTCATCTCTATTTAATCAATCAATTACAACAATTATCTCACGAAAATAATGCTAAAAATCCAGACTTGATAGATTGCTTGGAGGCAAATTAATTGAGAGCTTTTTCCTCTCTTGCTTGTATATGCAATATCCCTTTATTGCTTTTCTTGTTTATATATTTGTGAATCTCTCTTGGATCTCTATTTGATATTAATTAATCATTAAAATCTGACACACTAAATTCAAATTTATTAGTACAAGTGAGCACGTTTTGTGCACACCAAACCAAGAGTCAACAAAAAAAATAAAAATAAAATAAAAATTGTTATACTCTGATGCAGGTCCTGGGGTAATGTCAATTTTAATTGCAACTAACAATCAAACAATGAATATATAGCATTGGCCAACATAGGCTTATCTTAACAAAGAAATATGTTCTTTTGATCTAAAAAAATCATTAGAGATGAAAGATATAATGTCTCTCTTTACATTATCCAGTAGTACCTGACGAAAATTTTAAGAAAGGAACCTACATATGTACAAAAGAATTCCTATAGAGATGGAGAAAAGTCATCATCGCTATTTCCTTTGTCGCAAATACCATTAGAAGAGATGTTAAGGATCATTGCCAGTACTGCTCTCATGTCAGGCCTCATATGGGGTGCATCTGCCGAACACCAAATCGCAACCTTTATTAGCCCCCACATCTCTATCAGTCTCTTTGTTTCCTTTGCCCCGACCGACTCAACAACTCTCTGAACCCCTATCCGTCTCACCCACTCCACCAAACCGTCTTCTCCACCATCCACTGCTCGCCTTCCTGTGGCTAGTTCCATCAATAACACCCCAAAACTATAAACATCTCCTTTGGTTGTTGCTCTGCAAGTATGCCAATATTCTGGTGCTACGTATCCAACTGTTCCTGCAACCATTGTACTCACATGACTATCCCCTGGACTCACCACCCTAGCCAGCCCAAAATCTGTCAATCTCGCTCTCCCAAACCGGTCCAGCAAAACATTACTTGCTTTGACGTCCCTATGGACCACAGCCGGCTGACACTCGTGGTGTAAAAATACTAGACCCCGAGCAACACCAACTGCAATCTGCAACCTTTCCACCCATGTGAGCTTGCTCCAATCGCTGATCACCTTGTCTAAACTGCCTTTTTCCATGTATTCATAAATCAGTATTCTCTCTGAATCGGACAAACACCACCCATGTAGAACTACTAAGTTCGGATGAGGCCCACCAGATCCAGTTCGGCCAGTCAGAACCTCCATCTCGGCCCTGAACTCTCTCTCCCCTTCAGATCCCATCCTCTCTAGCTTCTTCACCGCAACATGTCGTCCATCTGATAGCACACCTTTGTAAACAATGCCGTATCCCCCTCTCCCGATCACCATCTCATCCGAAAAGTTCCGTGTCGCAGTCACAATATCCAAATAAGTGAATGCGGTCTTGTCCAACCGAAACACCTTAACCGCATCACTCGAAGTGGACGACAAAGATTCATCTACCTCCCTCTTCCACTTGGGGCTTCGGCTGCGAACCAACCCATCCGTACCGTTATCTGGATCCTGATCCACTGGAATCCGACCCGACACGCAGAGAATAAAAGACAGAAAAGCACAAACCGAAGAAGCCAAAATTATCACCAAAAAAAACCAAAACGCCACCACCTTCCACACCTTCCTGTGGTTAACGGACACCACCACCCTCTGCGGCACTGCGGCACGATTCCCCTTTAAAAACTGAATCATAGGATCTCCAAGAAAAGAATTCGGCCCGAAAGTCGCCATCTGTCCAGTGATCGGAACCTGACCCGAAAGCAACGGATTATATGAAACATTAAACAGAGTCAAATCCGACAACAAATCCAAACTCTCGGCAAAGTCGCCCGAAAAGTTATTGAAACTCAAATCCAAGCTCGCCAAGCACTTAATCCCCCCAATCTTCACCGGAATCTTGCCCGAAAAGCTGTTATTGGAAACATTAAGCAACACAAGCGGTAAATCACCAATCTGAGGTGGCAACTCCCCACTAAATCTGTTTTCACTGAAATGAATTAGACTCAGCCTCCTCATCTGTCCGATCTCCTCGGGAATCGTGCCGGAAAGCTGGTTCCCGGTGAGCTGCAAATATCCGGAAATCGCCAGCGATTGTACCGGCGACGACGAATTCAAACATACCGGAAACACTCCGAAACCCTTCAAAACCCGATCCCAGGTAACTCTGCAACTCTTCCTCGTCATCAACGTGTAGATAAAGTTAAACGGCGGGTAAGTCGCTGGAATCCACCGCTTCATCGCCAAGCACTCCCCGGATGCTGCCGAAATGCTGGCGTCAGCCTCGCGGTTGATTTGGAACGTTGGCTCCGGATCTGATCCGATCTGAGAAATCGATTTCGGAATCGATCCAGTTAAAGAGTTGTTAGCGAGATTTAACCAGAGTAAACTTTTGCAGTTACCTATTTCGACCGGGATTTGACCGATCAACCGGTTGTTGGCGAGCATTAACCATAGTAAAGAGGTGAGGTTACCGATCGTTGACGGAATATTGCCTGTTAAGTTGTTGAATGAGAGGTCCAGTGCTTGGAGGGTTGTGACTTGTCCGTATTCGTTAGGTATTCCCCCATAGAAATTGTTATGCGCCAGTATCAAGAACTTGAGATTTGGCATAGTTGAAATGCTATTTGGGAGGTTGCCTGATAGGTAGTTGTAACTGAGGTCTAGTCGTTGGAGATTTTGAAGTTGAAGAATTCTCGATGATTCAATGCCTCCAGTGTAGGAATTTGAGTGTAGGAGTAGGAACTTTAAATTAGTGAAACTGCCGAAGATTGGTTGGATGTCGCCGGTGAAATTGTTGCGGCTGAGGTCGATGAAGACGAGTTTAGTGCAGTTGAGGAGTTGGTGGGGGATTTCGCGGTTGAAGGTGTTGTTTCCAAGGGAGAGCGTTGTGAGGTTGGAGAGCGAGCCGAGGGTGTAGGGGATCGCCCCGGTAAAGTAGTTCCCCCATAGGTTTAGGTCTTTGAGATTCGTGCAGTTTGAGATTGAGTTTGGGTACCAACCTTCAAACCCATTTGCTGATATGTCCAACGACTGGAGGGTACAATTCGACGAGAAGGTCTCCTCGGTTAGATTGCCACTGAGATTGTTTTCGGTTACAGATAACTCAACCAACCTTTCGAACCCTTGCCATAAACCTCCATTAAATTTATTTGAACTGAGGTCGAGGTATTTCAAATTAGGACACTTGTCGAAACAGCCAGTAAGCTCACCACTAAAATTGTTCATCGAAACATTTAGGGTGACCAAACTAGTGCATAATGCAGGGAAATTCGACAGAATCCCTCCGACAAACCGGTTTAGAGTCAAATCCAACATCTCGAGTTGGGTCAGCTCTGTCAGGTTAAGCTCGCCAGTGATGAGATTGTGAGAGAGGTTTAGATACTTGAGATTGATGCAGTCATTCAGGGTCGGAGGGATGGTGCCTTGAATTGTGTTGTTGGAGAGGTCGAGGTGAGTTAGGTATTCGAACTGCGAGAAGTTGGGAAAGATGCTGCCTGTGATGCTCGAATCGTTGAGGTAGATCGCCATGACACGTGCTGAGGGGTTGCACGAGATGCCGGACCAGTGGCAATGGTTTGTGTCGGACTTGTTCCATTCTGCGTATAGGCCCTGGTTGACCGGGTTGTTTGTTTGAAGAAAGAGCTTGAGGTCGAGCAGGATGTGCTTGTCGGAGTCTGAAGAGTTTCCGGTGATTGCCCAAGCTGCAAAAGGACGATTAATTGATCGAAAGAAGACTTGATGGTGAATGTGTAGAACGTATTATGATTGCAACTATAAAAATACAGAGAGTATGAGATGAACACAGTACCTGTTGTTGGGATTAAGGAGAGGAAGAGAAGAACGTGGAAGGAGAGGAGTGTAATGTTTGATTGAGATTCTGAGTTCAGACATATCCTGAAAAGTATCATGGAGAACACAGTGATAATAGAGGGGAGAAACGGGCGAATAGAATTATAGCAAGTTGTGTTCTTGTCTTTTATGGTTGGTTGGCCAAAGTCCAAGAGTCGGTGTTGATTGGAAGGAAAGTTTGAAAAGTAATCTGTTGTATTAATTAGTCCCTTAATCTGACAATGGTTTTTGTTAATCCCTTTTGACTTTCTTGTACATAAACCATAACCTTCCATATATGAGTACTGCTGTCTACATCTCTATCGATTTCACTACATTTTTTTTTACTATCTTGGATGATACACTTTAATAGGTCGAGAAAAAAAAAGTAGGTGAGGTAACTCTTCAATAAAAGTGTGCCACCTAAATTAGTGAAGAGAATGATAATGAAATTAGTAGTGGACGAAGCATTACTCTACATATACTAGTAATCCGCAAGTGCAATGCACGCTTTTTTTTTTTTTTTATTTAAGTAAATACTAAGACGTAATCTGGCCTCAAACCTGAGGCCTCCCTTTATGCATCACATACTCTTTAAAAATTACCCCTAGTGGCACCAACTTTTATTTTATATGAATTGCACTTTTATAAATAATAATGTCGTAAAGAAATTTAAACTTTGAGGGTATTATGGTAACTGTAACCTCCATTTCCGACTATACGTATTTTACTGTGTATTTTCTGTGTCTTCGACTATTTATAAAAGTTTTACGTTTTCTTAAATTTGTTTTGTTCAAGTTTATATTTGTATCTCCCATTAAAGTTCCAATCATTAATGGTAATTGTAACTATTTTCAAATGACTATATACTCTAATACAAATCTTATCTCATTCTATAAGCTTATTATTTCTTTATTTGAATGATTCTATATTTTGCCCAAACTCCATATCCATTCTATATTTTATAACCTTATTATTATTATTATTATTATTATTATTTGTAAAGCCCATAGGTCAAAATCCAAACCTAAAATTCAATTTCAGCCCAGGCTTATTATTATTTTTATGTTGTTTTTGTAAAAGAAACTGAAGCCTCGACCCAGCGCAATATTTTTATTATTATTTTATTTTGGAGACCAACTATTGAAGCCCATTTTTTAAAACCAGAATCTCTTGTATAATTACTTCTTTTATTTTGTGCAAGGTTAAACCTAAACTCCTCTCTTATTGGATCCTACCCAAACCCAATAACCCAATCCCCCTATTACTTGCTTGTTGACCAGTTCAACCTCCTCTCAATGTTCACCCCCTCAATTCCCTACTTTACTGCCAAACCACTACACCACTATCCCAAGAATCTCCCACTAATCCCCTATCTATCTCAACTAATCCTTATCATCTTTATTAATCCCTACTATTAATCAAACCCTAATTAATTAAAAACCCTGAATCCCTCTCTCACAACTCTCTCTCTCCCCAACTCTTCACCTTTCTTCCTCTTCCATTTCGACTCCGAAGAAACCCAACGACAGCGGCCATCCCCCGCACTGCTCCTAGCACAACCCAAATTCGCCATCGTCGCCACCTCGTCCTCCTCGTACCGCCTGCAGCGCCTCCTCGTCACTCCTCCGTCCCTTCACCTTCCCCTGTCGACTTCAAAACCCAACCACTCATCTCCTTCCTCCGAAACCCATCTCCTCCAAGCCTTGACTCGCCTTCCTCCTCGCCAGAGTCGGCAACCACCCTCTCCAGCACCCCGTTGACCGTCCCCACCTCGATCTTCATCACCCCTGCTCCTCGACCACCATTCGAGCCACCGTCGACCTCCTCCCTAACGCTCGCAGCCTCGCCTAGCATCCCATCGGCCGCCCTCCATCACCCCGATCGCTAGTCACCACCTCCAGTCCTCCATCGACTCCCGATCTCCGCATCTCCGTCTCCATCCTCATCACCTCGACTGATGCCACCCCGGAGCCCCACCTCGCGAGCCTCTGCCTTCGCTAGCCGTCGAGCGCCACAACACCCACCGCCACCTTCCTCGCCTTTGCCCCACTCTGAAGAACCCCGCATCGCCATTGCCGTCGCGCTTTCTGTCGTTGCTGCTCTTGCTGTTGGGTGGCTATTACGTGCATTGCACGTGCTGTTACTGTGCTGTGCTCCTCTTGTTGTTGCTTTTGGTCAAGTGCACCCTTTTGTATATATATGCAGCTTGGAGGGAGAGCAAGAGACGGATTTGATGGAGGGAGAGCAAGAGACGGTTTCGATTTTTGAGGGAACAGAAATTTATGGAGACTTTAAATGTGAAGTGAAAATTACAGAATTAACCTTATATTTTTTTTTAGCTTTTTATGTATATGGGGGCATGATAGTAAAAAGCCGTCAAAATGGGGCTTTGCTTAATAATGGTATAATAGTATAGATATATTTTTTCTTTTTTGAAATCACTGGGATGTCATAGAAGCAGCTAAAGTAAAATTTTATAGAACCAAAACACAAACCTTATGAATTGTAGTTCCTTGATTTTTTTCCTTCTCTCTAATTTATTCTATTGTATGGGCAAGTTCTCTAGCTTGGTCAGCGTCTGTCATCATTACTGCTACGACAAGATACTGTCGAGTTGGTGATCATACTTTTCATTCAGATGTATGATGTTGTTTGTTTTTGGGGCGTGGGGCAGCAGGTGTGAGTTCTTGTAATTTGTGAAATGAAAACTGTAGTACTGGCGTTGGTCCGGTCCTGGGGAGTAGGACTGGCTTGGGGGTAGCAGCAGAGAGGCAGAGGCCTGCCCTGGGGAGTAGGACTGGCTTGAAAATAGGGGCGAAGCTTCCGTGCGGCCATTACCACTGTGTAGGCCACCTTCTTCATCTTAGCGTATCTGGTCTCTGCCGAAAGCAAGACCTTGCTCACATAGTAGAGAGGCTTTTGGATATCGTCCTCTTCCCGCACGAGAACGACGCTTCTCCGAGGCTGAGAGATATAGCTGGAGTGATTCGCCTGGCTCGGGTTTGCTCAGAAGTGGAGGGTTGGCGAGGTACGATTTCAGCTGTTCGAACGCCTGTTGTTGGGGGTCCCCCCACTCGAAGCCTTTTTCCCCTCGGAAGGCCTTGAAGAAGGTGAGTGATTTCTCCCCGAATTTCGCGAGAAAGCAGCTAATGGCCGCCAGCCTCCCCGTTAGCCGTTAGACTTCTTTAATATTCCTCGGAGGGGCCATGTCGATAATGGCCCAGATCTTTTCAGGGTTCGCCTCTATGCTGCGCTGGCTGACGACGAACCCAAGAAATTTTCCAAAGGAGACGCCGAAGGCGCACTTGGCGGGATTGAGCCTCATGTCGTGGGATCGAAGAACACCAAATGCTTCCTCAAGAGCGGTCAAATGTTCCTGACCTCGTCGGCTTTTGATGAGCATGTCGTCGACGTATACCTCCATATTGTGACCGATCTGGTTTTTAAAGACCCGATTGATGAGCCTCTGATAGGTGGCTCCGGCATTCTTGAGGCCGAAGGGCATGACCCGGTAACAGTACAGATCTTGGTCGGTAATAAAAGACGTATTGGCAATGTCGGCGGGAAACATGCAGATTTGGTTATAGCCTGAAAAGGCATCCATGAAGGTCAGCAGCTCGTGTCCCGACGTCGCGTCGATTAGGGCATCTAGGCTTGGGAGAGAGAAAGGATCTTTTAGGCATGCCTTGTTGAAGTCTGTGAAGTCTATACAGATCCTCTAGCTTCTGCTGGCCTTCTTCACCATCACGATGTTAGCCAGCCACTCCGGGTAGCTGACCTTGTGAATGAACCGAGCGGACAGCTGTTTGTCCACCTCTACCTTTCTGGCTTGTTGCCTCTCCAGAGCGAACTTGCGCCGCTTCTGCTGAATAGGCTTGGATCCAGGGGCGATGCTCAGTTGGTGCATGATCAGGTCTTCGGAAATCCCGGGCATGTCGGACGGAGTCCAGGCGAAGAGATCGATGTTGCGATGGATGCAATCAATCAGCCCCAGCTTCAAGTCGGAGGACAGGGTGCAGCTTACACGGAAACATTTGGATTTGTCTTCCACCTTGAACGAAACTTCTTCCAGTTCGTCCACCGATCCTGACTCCGGATGGTCCCTCTCGGGAGGGAGCTCAACTCATCGAGGGGAAATACCCCGCCCCCGACCGTGGACTTGTAGCACGAATGCGCCGACTCCTGGTTGCCTCGGATGACCCCAACCCCAAGGTCAGTGGGGAATTTTAGTTTCAGATGGTAGGCCGAGGGGACGGCCTGGAACGAACAGAGCTCGGATCATCCAAGGATGGCGTTGTATACCGCCTTGACGTTAACCACCATGAAATCCATCGACTCGGTACGGAGGATGGGGGTCGTGCCTGCCATTACATCTAGTGTCACGATCCCCTCAATTTGTACGGAGATGCCCGAGAACCCGTGGAGAGGTTCTCAAATGCTTCCAAGAAAAGTATGTTAACCGAGCTTTCGTTGTCCACCAGGATACGACGGACCTCGAAGTTGGCCATGACAAGGCTGATGACGAGGGCATCGCAGTGCGGATGCCGGACACCTTCGAGGTCTTCTCCCGAGAAGGAGACCGCCTGCTGCTGAATCCGAGGGGAGGGATGGTCCCGAACAGAGTTAACCTCTCGGACAAAGGCCTTGCAGCAGGTATTGGATTCCCCTCTCATGGGTCCGCTATGGATGCAGTGCAGGATAGCCGGTCCCCCTGTTTCCTCAGATTCGGGGTCCCGCTTGGGCCGCCGACTGGTCGTCCGTGGAGGAAGCATAGACCTCGGGCTCCTTGGTTCTCTCCG
This sequence comes from Hemerocallis citrina, assembly GCA_017893485.1. Classification (NCBI taxonomy): domain Eukaryota; kingdom Viridiplantae; phylum Streptophyta; class Magnoliopsida; order Asparagales; family Asphodelaceae; genus Hemerocallis; species Hemerocallis citrina. Next base: position 152,229,892 of record CM030368.1, on the reverse strand, counting down.
ATCTTTGGGATTGGCCCGGGCGAACTCCCTCAGATACCTTCGTTGGATGAGGGCTTCGATATTGTCTTTGAGGGCTCGGCAATGCTCGGTCTCGTGCCCAGTGTCTCGGTGGAAGCGGCAGTAGAACCTTTGATCTCGCTTTTTGCCATTGTTGCTTGGTCGGGGATGGAATCAGACGATCCCTTTATCCTCGATCTCCATCAAAATTGCCGAGACGTTCTTGGTCAGGGGCGTATATCTCTCGAATTGGGGGACTAGGAGAACCCTCTTGAGACCAGCTGTTTCTTTCGCGAGTTTCTTGAAGGGCTCGGCATCCTCGGCCTTGCGCTTCCCCTTAGTCGTGGCTTCTTTGGCGCCCTCCGGGTTAAGGGCCTCCTCGGCCCGAATATACTTCTCAACCTTGTTGAGTAGGTCGGGGAAGTCCACGGGTGGCTTTTTGGCTAAGGAAGCCTTGAACTGGCTGTGACGGACGTTGTGACGGAAGGCTGCGGAGGCAACACCTGCGTCGACGGAGGAGAAAGACCTCGCCTCAGTGGTGAATCTCCAGACCAACTCTCGGAGGGATTCCTCATCCTTCTGTTTGAGGTCCAGAAGGGAAGCACTCGTTTTCTCGACCTTCTTGCTGGTCACGAAGTGGGCTAGGAAACCCGCCTCTAGTTGTTCGAACGAGAAGACCGAGCCAGGGGTAAGTTTTGAGAACCATTCCTTGTTGGATCCTGTAGGCAAGGCAAGAAACACTAGAGGGGGGTGAATAGTGTTGTATCAAAAATTAATTATGGAATTGAAAGTTATCTTCTGTCCAGTCGACTATAAAAGAGATATCAGTCGACTGGGGCGTCAGAGTATAAGAGTATTTTAGACTAGTATGATAATTCGACTTAAATAAGAGAGATAGTCGACTCGCCAGAAGAGTTTTTAAGACGTTTGTTATATCAGTCTGATCAGTCAACTTAGAATGGATATCCAGTCGACTTACCAGAAAGATTTAGAGTAAACTGAAATGCAAGTAATAAGAAAGTTCAAAGAGATACAACCACAGAGATTCCAATCACAGAGTACACACGATGTATCCTGGTTCGGTCCTCTCGACCTACATCCAGTCTCCAAGCAACCCACTTGAGATTTTCCACTATTCTTGAAAATGTACAAGAATACACTACGGCGTTAGACAATAACTTGTCCAACCCGTAGTCCTCTCTCACACCTAGAGAGAGCAACCCACTCTTCCACCAAGAGTGAAAACCTGACTCTACAACCTAGAGTCCTACTCTCCAACCGAGAGGAAAAGAAAACAATAAAAGATGTTCCAATCAACCTATAGCCTTATTGTGATTGTGATTTTGTACGTGGCTATTTGGTCAACTTCTGAATTCAGTCCAAAACGAATTCAATGTTATGCTGGACTGAAATCAAAGAACCAAGACTTAGAGATTAGAGTGCTTTGTATGAAAACTTTTTCTGTGAAAGCAAAATACTTAAACTTTTTCTCAAAAATTCTTGGAACCTTTCCATGGTGATTCTAAGGCTCTATTTATAGAGTAGAATCCCTGGAACGTTGTAGAAACAGTTCCTACAACTGATTAAAAAAGGATATAACTTTTTCAATTCGAAGATACAAAATTTGAAATGAGTAAAATGTCAAAATGGCTTGAACAGTCGACTGGGTTGCCGTTATGAGTCGACTGGTCAGAGTTTGAAGAAGTTCAGATAGTTTTGTACAGGTTCAGTTGACTGGTCCTTAACGGCAGTCGACTGGAACTCAACAGCTGATCTAGTTCAAACTGTTTCGACCTTTAAATTTTGTAAAACACACAGTTATAAAATTATGTGTGAGTGTGTGTGAGTGACAAGACTGTACATCAATCTAAGACTCAATCAAAGAGAAAAATTACATTTATTTTTCAAGACACACAAACTATAAGGCATTGAAGCTTTGGTCTTGACTTGAGTCTTGAGTCTTGAGTGAAGCTTTAGCCATTGTCTTTGTATGAAGCTTGATCATTCGTCAGCTTTAGAACCTTGTAGCTTGCTTGATCAATTTGGTTTGAGGCCTTTGTGTATCATACATGATAACTTTGATACAACCTGCAATATATGAGAAGTAGCACAACAACTTTGCATTGTGTTGGAATCATCAAAATCAAGAATCAACATTCCTAAGCCGGACCACAAAGGGTAGCCGGAAGGCGCGGTAGAAGAGGGGATCCGCAGCGTTGTGAATCATCATGAGGGTCTTAAACCCCTCCATGTGATCAGCGGGATCACCCTCGCCGTTGTAGGTAGGTCTCAAATTGAGGAGGCCTGAAATTCCGAGGGATCTCGACTTCTAAGATTTAGGGGGAGAATGGGGGTCCAGTCTGCCGATGGCCGTGACCCAGTATCGATCCGCCCTCGTCGAGATGGGCGAGATGGTTCTCCATCTCTTGCAAATGCTGGAGGATGGTGCCTACCTGTTCCTGGGGGCGGGCTGACACATGGGATTTGCCGCCCGCTGCTCCTGACCGTAGGTCAGAATTGTTGTGGACTTCGGTGCCCTGGCCGCCTCGGATGGCTTGCAGGATCTCGTCCCGAATGTTCTGGAATTCGGCCTTCGTGATGGGGGCTCATCTTACCGGGTCCTGCGGGGGCGGAGGTCCACGGGGTGAGCGGGTGTGTTCTGGATCGCGCACCTGGGACGGCCGTCGGCGATGGTTCGAGACCAAGTTGGAAGCGGCGTTTCCCCTAGTCCGGCTGGCCTGCCGATCTGAAATGACACAAAGTAAATCAGTCGCATTCGAAGGTCTGGCCACGCCGTCTCCCCGAGGTTGGTTGGAACCCTGGGCGTCCGTGCGGCTGTGATGAGGAGGGTCCAGATGACATGCCGAGGTGACGACTCTTCTTGCTTTTGGAGCCACGGAAGAGCTCGGACCTGGGGTGACGTCCCTGGCTAGGCTCGGTCTGGCGACAGTACCTGAGATGTTCCCACAGACGGTGCCAACCTGATGCTGTTTGTTTTTGGGGTGTGGGGCAACAAGTGTGAGTTCTTGTAATTTGTGAAATGGAAACTGGAGTACTGGCGTCGGTCCGGCTTTGGGGAGTAGGACTGGCTCGGGGGTAGCAATAGAGAGGCAGAGGCCGGGTGCTCGGATCGGGTATAGTAGCTCGGCTCGGATCTTCTGTACATGCACACTGCCTAGAAATACCAGGAGAAGTCTCGGCGACAGGCCCTCCGACAATCTAATCAGTCACTGGAAAAGAGACTGGGCAGCCAGGGTTCAGGTGGGGAAAGATTGATTACCTTTTTCAGTGAAGAGGGGGTGGAGTATTTATAGGCAAGGGCAAATGGGTCTGGAATTCTCATTGGGCCGGGTCGGACCCGTTTGCCTGTGGGCCTGAGCTGCTTAAGGCCCGTTGGACTCCAATTGGCTTTGATGATCACATGGGGAGGATCCAGAGGAGACCAGAGGGTTCTAATTTGTGCTACTCTTTTATCCCACATCAATGTACTGTATTTGTCAAGAAACATACGAATTTCGTAATTCTGCTACTGTTGTTTGGATTTGGAGTTGTGTCTTAGCAATTGTTCTTCTAACATGGTATTTATATTGAGGGTATTTTCATTAAGAAAAATATACAAGTAATGTTGAATGGTATTTTCAAAATAGCAGTAGTAGTAAATCACAGTTCATTGAGGGGTTTGTAGTAAAATTCTTCCTCGACGAAGAAAAATTAAGTAGGGCTTAGTAATAGATAAGTTGTCTGAGTCTATATTGTGGGCTTATTATATTCTATTATGTTAATATGGGTCTTAATTAATATTGACTAACAAATAAGTTTAAAATATGCAGCTGCCCACATTGTTCACATTTTGCACTTGCATGGAAATTTGTTGACCGACGACTGGTAGAGAGACAAATTCAAACAAGGAATGTGAGATTTAGTGGTCAGTGGTCAAAACTCTGAAATGGGTTATCCTCAATATTTGAAGACCACTTGTGATGGCTAAGCATTGTATTTCAGAGATTTGGGGTTTTTTCTCCGAATGACATCCAACCTAATTGATATTTTATAAATAATATTTTGCCAATTTAACGGATATAGTAATATCAGACGGTATTTTAAAAAATTGATGCGGTTTGTTTTTGGGGGGTATGGATACACTAGGTGTGAGTTCTTCTCGATTTGTTTTGGTGGAGGAAGCCTTGGTGCGGACGGTGGTCCCGACTCTCAGCCGGGGAAACGTTTCGGGAGTAGACGTGAGTGAGGCAGAGATTGGATGCTCGGTTCGGGCCTGGAGGCTCGGTTCGGATCTGGAGGTTCGGATCCGGAGTCTCGTGTACCTGCACACGGTTTAGGAACATCGGGATTGGTCCTGGTGGCAGACCTTTCGACGATCTAGTCAGCTACGGAAAGAGAGTAACAGTAACTAGGGTTTGAGAGCGAAAAGATGGATTACCTTGGGAAGGGGTGGAGGGTCTGGTATTTATAGGAGAAGCCAACCGGGTCTGGACCCGTTTGGGACAAGGTCTGGATCCTGTTGCCCGTGAGCCTGACGTGGCGGTAGCCCAAGCGGTGTAGGACTGATGTGGCACAGGCCCAGGGTGGTTTAGGGCTGACGTGGCGGACCCGGATGAGCTGGAGGTGCACGCTTTTTAAGGGAATCCTGTGGCCCAGGAGGGGCCACGTCATCTGACCCATATCAGGAGCCCCCCACTCCTGGAGGGCTGGGGGACTCAGCCGTGTAGGAGTGGTTCTTTGCCTTTGTAGGAAGAGCAGGGTGGCGTGTAGGGTGAGGAATAGGATCTGTATCTTCCAGAAGAGGCCAGGGGGTAGGGTGAAGGGGTCCCCTATTGGAGTCGTGCGGAGTGCTGGGCATAAAAGGGTCGAAACTCGGTTTACCGAGCGTCAAGTGTCGGTGGACGAGCCCCTCACTTGTTGGAAAAGCAAGGGGATCGTCGAGCTCTGTCGAGTGGGAGCTCGGAAAGCTGAGGTTCGAGGGTCGGTAGACGAACCCCTCACTGGTTGGAAAAGCAAGGGGGCATCGAGATCTGTCGAGTTGGAGCTCGGTAAGCCGAGGGTCGAGTGTCGGTAGACGAGCCCCTCACTGGTTGGAAAAGCAAGGGGGCGTCGAGATCTGTCGAGTTGGAGCTCGAATTGCCAAGGGTCGAGGTTCGGTAGACAGGCCCCTCACTGGTTGGAAAAGCAAGGGGGCATCGAGATCTATGGAGTTGGAGCTCGGCAAGTGAGCATCGAGGGTCGATAGACGGGCCCCTTACTGGTTGGAAAGAGGTGGGCTTTGGGGCTCGCGGTGTCATCCGAGCTCGGAGCCCCTTGTGAATAGAGGAGGAGTTTGGGGCTCGCGGTATCATTTGAGCTCCGAGCCCCCAGTGAATAGAGGAGGATTTTGGGGCTCGCGGTGTCATCCGAGCTCCGAGCCCCCTGTGAATAGAGGAGGACTTTGGGGCTCGCGGTGTCATCCGAGCTCCGAGCCCCCTGTGAATAGAGGAGGACTTTGGGGCTCGCGGTGTAATCCGAGCTCTGAGCCTCCTGTGAATGAAGGAGGAGTTTGGGGCTCGCAGTGTAATCCGAGCTCCGAGACTTGTGAAAAGAGGAGGACTTTGGGGCTCGTGGTGTCATCCGAGCTCCGAGCTTCCTATGAATAGAGGAGGACTTTGGGGCTCGCGGTGTCATCCGAGCTCCGAGCTTCCTGTGAATAGAGGAGGACTTTGGGGCTCACGGTGTCATCCGAGCTCCGAGCCTCCTTTGAATAGGGAAGGACTTTGGGGCTCGCAGTGTCATCCGAGTTCCGAGCCTCCTGTGAATAGAGGAGGAGTTTGGGGCTTGCGGTATCATCCGAGCTCCGAGCCCCCTGTGAATAGAGGAGGACTTTGGGTCTCGCAGTGTCATCGAGCTCCGAGCCTCCTGTGAAAAGAGGAGGAGTTCGGGGCTCGCGGTGTCATCCGAGCTCCGGGCTTCCCAAAACATGTAGGAGTTTCTAAGTGTTTTGTCGTCGGCGGAGCGATACATTGGTAATGGTGGCCGAATGGAATCTAATGATTTCATTTCATTTAATGCTTTGGGTGTAGGAGCCTGCGGCTCGTTGTGACATCTGAGCTCCGAGCCTCCTGTGAAATAGAGGAGGGTTTGGGGCACGTGGTAACATCTGAGCGTCGACCCTCCTGTTGAGCAGAAGAGGAGTTTGGGGCTCGCGGCGTCATCCGAGCTCCGAGCCTCCTGACTTGTTGGAAAAGTCGGTTTGTTGGAAAAGACTTGGGGGGCATTAGGGTAATTTTGTGTCAACTGTTGACGTCATGTGCACAAGGATCGAAGCGACTCTAGATCCTAGTGGCCATTAGATCTTGATGATTAAGATCCAACGGCCAGATCTTTTTGCAAAAATCGAGGAATCACTTTTCTTGTTATAAATCCCCCCCCACCACTTTTCTTTCCTTCATTTCTTTACTTGCATTTTTTAACTTTCAAGAACAGGGTCTTACTTGCCATCGGCGACCTTTTTCCGGTGATCATATGGTCAATATTTCATGTTAGTATTTCTCACTCGTAATGTCATGCTCTCAGTCCGGATCCAAGGCAAGCTTGTCAAGTCGTTCTACGAAGGAAGCTGAGTCAGAGACGTCTTGAGACTTGGGCAACTATGGGATTAAGGAGAAAGTACTATCAGATCCAGGGTCGGATGGCGAGGATGATGTGGTCTTCGTTGTGTCACCATTGAGGTCCCATAGGCCGGGGAAGGAGCCTGTGGATGAGGGCGAGGAGGAGGAAGAGGTCGACGAAGAAGAGCGTGATCCCGAGGGAGAAGAGGACGTTGAGGATGAGGGTGATGAGGAGGAGCAGAATTTCGAGGGAGAGGGTGCCGTTAAGGGCGAGGAGGACTCCGAAGGGAATCAGGGGGAGCCTGATCGGAACGCAGGGGGAGGCCTGATGCTCGAGGAGGTGCGGGTGGAGGCATCGCAGGAGGCGGAGCCGGAGGCAAGGGTGATCTCCCCCCTCTGCCACCTTTGTCGATGCCGTCTTCCGAGAGGAAGGTTCGTCCTCATAGGAAGAAGAGAAGGTTGAGCCTTCCGGATAACCCCCCTCCACCGGACAAATATGCCCCTAGATCGGGGTTCGAATTTGCCCCGGTCTCCTTCAAAAATCCAGGGTTGATCAGGATGTATCCTGACGACATTAAAGACTTCGATCCTCTTCCTTCGGTGCCGGGCGACGAGAGTCGGGTGAAGATCAGAATGGATGGGTATTCCATGCGTCTTGAAGGCGGACTACCTTCATATCTTGAGGGCAGCCTACTTCATTCCTCGAGAGTTCGAACTTTTGATTCCGAGCCCCGGTATTCGCCCAACTACTGCCTTCGCACCGGGTTATTGTATTTTCTCCGAGGACTCCTTCATCTCGGGACTAAGGCTGCCACTGCACCTCTTCGTTAAGTGGGTCTTGAACTGGGTGAAGCTAAGCCCGATGCAGTACGGCCCCAACTCTTGGAAGCACTAGATCTGCTTTATCTTGAAGTGTCAAGAGAAGGGGGTCAAGCCGAGGCTGACGTACTTCCGCGCCATCGTGGGGATTAGTTCGTTAGGCGATGCGGAGGGGATCTTCTACTTCTCGCCTAGGCCTCATAAGAAGGTGATGCACGGCCATCCGGACTCCATTAAAGGGTGGAAAGAGAAGTATCTCATAGTCTGGAGCGAGAAGTCTTGGGGGATTCCGACATCTTGGAATTTCTTCAAGCCGAACCATAAGCCTCTGAAGCGTAGCGAGCTGACGGAGAAATAGTGGGCGAAGGTGGAGAAGATTGTTGAGGGGCACAGCATAGCGTGACATCGAGTGACGGAGATGCACCTAGCCCGAGCCGGACTAAGCCCAGCTGACCCTAGTATGTTTTTGTTCTAAATTTTATATCTTTCTGCCTTCGTGTTAACGTTAGCTTCTCTTCTTCTATTTTGCAAAGATGACGGCCAATCAGCTCGACGACAGGCGTGCCTTGTTGGCAGCTGCCGCCAAGAGGAGGGCGGAGAAGGAGAAGAAGGCAGAGCAGGATAAGGCGGCTGCTCAGGGTGTGCAGTCCGGCAAGGGACCGACCTAGGCAGCCGTGGAGCCGGCCCGAAGAGAACAAAGAAGCAACACCACCACACGCCGAGGGCATCTCGGGAGGAGGGGGGAAGCTCAGCTAGCAAGAGGACTTCCGAGGCCCCGGAGCAGAGGCTTCCCCCAACTCGGCCTACCACCGAGTAGATGGTGGGGCGACAGGGACTTCGGCTGCATGCTCCTGATTGGTCGGTCGTCGCAGGGGACTCCCTGCTTGAAGGTCCCTTGGCCATTGAGGTGGTCAGGAACATCTCCACCGAGCGAGATCGGATGGCACTGGCGGTGCAGACGTCTGAGCAAGCCTTCATGCAGTGGTCTCAGGCGTAGATCTCGGTGAGTGTTTGTGACTTTGTATTGAGTTTGGATTCTAGGATTTATTTAACTTTTTCTTCCTCGGACAGGCGATGCTTCACGGGCAGCACTTTCAGAAGTGCTTGGAGAAGGAGATCCTCATTGAGAGGAGGAACGCAGAGAAGTATCTCCGCAAATTGAACAAGGTGATGGACGAGCTAAAGGAGGCTCGGAGTTTGGAGGACGTCCACGAGGCTCAGATGACCTCGATCTTCGACCACCACAAGAAGGACGTAGATCACCTCAAGGAGAAGATCCAGGAAGAAGCAGAGAAGGGGCAGAAGGCCCTAGAGCAAACGGAGATCACCATGGCGAATGCCCTGATCCTGGTGCAGGACGAGGCCTATGACCGGGCCAAGGAGCATTTCCAGATGATCTATCCGGACCAGAAGGTCGACCACCTTCACTACGGTTGGCAGCCGGACCTTCTGTCGACTCCTGGTGGTGAGGAGATGGGGGGCAACCCGGCTGACGAAGAGGTGCCACCCCCCCTCAAGCATAGCTTAGGTTTTTCTTTTTTCTTCTTGTGTTGTATATGCCTCGTGCGGACCGGCCACCGCATTTTGTAGCACAATTTTTGAAACTAATGAAAGATAACTTTTTGGCCGATGCTCAATGACTTGTGCTTCTTTACTCTCTTTTGTAACTTGTTTTCCCGTCTTTTTGATTGACGTATGGGGTCCATGGTGCCGACCTTATTTCTGCCGAGGACTCCTTGATCCGAGCTGGGCCGGAGGCCATGGAGGCGGCTTTGGCTCGCCAACGAAAACAGGCTCGGGATCGAGAAGCCGCAGTGAATTATTTCATGAAAAAGTCCAAGGAGCTCGGCTTGGAGGTCGCTCTTCTGAGGAAAGCCATAGCCGACCGGGACTGGTGGGTAATTGAGACGGACTGGTTGATCTCGGATGCCTCTAGCGGGCGGTCGGCTACGGAGTCTTTTCTTCGTGAGGCCGTGGTTGAGAAGGAGCTGGAGATTCGTAGGTTAAACCTAGTGCTAGGCACCGGTTTTGGTCGAGGAGGCGAGCAATTTGGTATTAGGACCGTCTCCGACCTTTTTGTTGGAGGGGACCCAGCCTGATATGCGGGAAGCTCGGTGGCGGGGGAGCCTTCCCCGGTCAGGCCGGCCGAGCGAGAGAGGGAGCCCGAAGGAAGCACCGACTTCGAGTTTTAAGCCGAGTGCGAGTGAGTTGTAAGCTTTTCATTGTATTTGTGCTTTCGTTACTGGCGCGCGATGATTAATAATAAAAATAGACTCCCGACTTCCTTAACCTTGATAATTCCATTGAGTGGGGATTGTTGCCGGGCTCGGCCTTGAAAAGGGGGTTGCCACTGAGGCGGAAAGACCACACAGTGACTTTGCGTAGGCAATGCATAATCCATGGCATTCCGCCTCTCGATGAGCATTAATGGCAACGTTTCGCCTTCCGATATGAATTAATGGCGACGTTTTGCCTTCCACCGTTTGGGCTTCCCATATGCAATAACTGCGCCCCTGTGGGGGGCTATATAACCCCCATCCCCTCCTTCTTGGTGGTTAGGGATTCTGGTGCCAGCCGAAGGCGGGCGCCCCAAAATTAGAACTTTAGTCCGAGGGTTTCGGATTGGTGGTGCACCAATCACCCTCGAACAATTCGGAGTTTTGCCCTTGAGGGCCGTGAAACCCCGGGTTGTTCGTTGGTGACTGGTGGGCCGATCAATTGGTTCCGAAGCTCAGAGAGAGTACTGGGCCGATGGCTCCCCTGCCACCCTCGAACAATTCGGGGTTTTGGCTTTTGAATGCTGCAAACCCCGAGTTGCTCGCGGGTGAGAGGAGGGTCAAACAACGACTCGAAGATCAGGGCATTTGCCGAAGGCAGGTGCCCTAAATCTTAATGAAAACTCTTGAAGCTGCCCATAGTAGGGTGTGACCGACGGTCGTCGCCGAGCGTAGCGGCCGAGTGGCTTTGAAGAAAGCCACGGCCTTGCTCAGGGGTCGACGTCGAGTCCCCACACTTGTTCTCAGGAAGACCGTACGGGCGTGGCTGGTGGTTGCTGCCGTGCACATAGGTTGATGGGCTTGAAGAAGTCCAAACCATGCTAGGGGGCAGGTGCCGAGCCCCCACACCGGAGAGAAAGCCAGTAGTGGGCGTGGCCGACGATCATCACCGAGCATATCGGCTGAATGGCTTTGAAGAAGCCGCGGCCTTGCTTAGGATCGATGCCGAGCTTCTACACTTGTTCTCAGGAAGTCGGTATGGGCGTGGCTGGCGGTTGCCACCATGCGCATAGGTTGATAGGCTTGAAGAAGTCCAAACCATGCTAGGGGCAGGTGCCGAGCCCCCACACCGGGGAGAAAGCCAGTAGTGGGCGTGACCGACGGTCGTCGCCGAGCGTACCGACTGAGTGGCTTTGAAGAAAGCCGTGGCCTTGCTCAGGGATCGACGCCGAGCCCCCACACTTGTTCTCAGGAAGACGGTACAGGGCGTGGCTGGCGGTTGCCACCGTGCGCTTAGGTTGATGGGCTTGAAGAAGTCCAAACCATGCTAGGGGCAGGTACCGAGACCCCACACCGGGAAGAAAGCCAGTAGTGGGCGTGGCTGTCTGTCGTCACGGAGTGTATCAGCTGAGTGGCTTTGAAGAAAGCCGCGGCCTTGCTCGGGATTGATGCTGAGCCCCCACACTTGTTCTCAGGAAGACGGTACGGGCGTGGTTGGCGGTTGCCGTCGTGCGCATAGGTTGATGGGCTTGAAGAAGTCCAAACCATGCTAGGGGCAGGTGCCGAGCTCCCACATCGGAGAGAAAGCCAGTAGTGGACGTGACCGATGGTCGTCGCCGAGCGTATCGGCCGAGTGGCTTTGAAGAAAGTTGAGGCCTTACCCAGGATCGATGCCGAGCCCCCACACTTGTTCTCAGGAAGACGATACGGGCGTGGCTGGCAGGTTGCCACCGTGCGCATAGGTTGATGGGCTTGAAGAAATCCAAACCATGCTAGGGGCAGGTGCCGAGCCCCCACACCGGGGAGAAAGCCAGTAGTGGGCGTGGCCGACGGTCGTTGCTGAGCGTATCGGCCGAGTGGCTTTGAAGAAAGTCGCGGCCTTTCTTGGGATCGACGCCGAGCCCCTACACTTGTTCTCGGAAAGACGGTACGGGCATGGCTGGCGGTTGCAGCCGTGCGCATAGGTTGATGGGCTTGAAGAAGTCCAAACCATGCTAGGGGCAGGTGCCGAGCCCCTACACTGGGTAGAAAGCCAGTAGCGGGCGTGATTGACGGTCATCGCCAAGCGTGTTGGACGAGTGGCTTTGAAGAAAGCTGCGGCCTGTCTCGGGGTCGACGCCGAGCCCCTACACTTGTTCTCAGGAAGACTTTTGTGGTTTGCGATGCTATCCGAGCGCCGAGCCCTAAGCTTGTAAGGAAAGCTTTTGTGGCTCGCGATGCAATCCGACCGTCGAGCCCTAAGCCTGTAAGGAAAGCTTTTGTGGCTCGCGCTTTCTTCCGAGTGCCGAGCCCTAAACTTGTAAGGAAAGCTTTTGTGGTTCGCGGTTTCTTCCGAGTGCCGCCCTAAGCTTACAAGAAAAGCTTTGGTGACTCGCGATGCTATCCGAGCGCCGAGCCGTAAGCTTGTAAGGAAAGCTCTTGTGGCTCGCGCTGCTATTTGAGCGCCGAGCCATAAGCGTGTAAGGAAAGCTTTTGTGGCTCGCGATGCTATCCAAGCGCCGAGCCGTAAGCTTGTAAGGAAAGCTTTTGTGGCTTTATACGAAGACATGTTTTTTAAGGAGAACTAATACGAAGCCAGAACTTGTTTTAAGAAAGCTGGCATAATTACAACATATTTGAACTTTACAAAAACAGGGCACGTAGTGTCGGTTACATCCTTCATAATTTACATTGGGCTGTAGAGGCTAACCCCCTCCTTCTAGGAATTTGATGAGGTGCTCTACGTTCCAGGGCCTCTTGACAGTCTTGCCCTCTGGATCGGTTAGGCGGTACGTGCCCAGCCGTACAACCCCAGATACCTTGTATGGGCCCTCCCAGTTTGGAGCCAGTTTTCTCTTTTGGCGGGGGTTGGACACTGCCAGCTTTCGGAGGACGAGGTCTCTGAGTTTGATATCGGTGGGTCACACCTTCTTGTTGTAGAACCTTTCGATCCTCTGTTGGTAGATGTTCCTTCTAATGGCGGACTTCTCCCTGACCTCGTTTATGAGGTCCAGGTCGGCTCGTAGCTGTGCAGAGTTGCTTGCTTCATCGAAGGCCATGATCCAGGGTGAAGGGATCCCAATCTCTACGGGAATGATAGCCTCTGCGCCGTATGTCAGGTTGAATGGTGACTCTTTCCTGGGGATCCTCTTTGTCGTCTGGTGTGCCCAAAGAATGTTGGGCATCTCATCGACCCATAACCCTTTGGAAGAGTTATCGAGTCGTTTCTTGAGGCCTGTCGAGGATTTGGCGGTTCGCGTTCTCGGCCTGACCATTTGACTGCGGGTGGCATACCGAAGAAAAATGCTGCTGGATCCCGAGATCTTCGCAGAACTTTCAGAAGTGTTTACCCACGAACTGAGTCCCATTGTCAGTAATGAGCACTTGTGGGATCCCGAATCGGCAGACGATGTGTTTCCAGAAAAACTGTTGGATCTGCTGCTCGGTGATCGTGGCTATCGGCTCGGCCTCGATCCACTTCGTGAAGTAATTGATTGCCACTATGAGAAACTTTTGTTGGCCCGTTGCCTTTGGAAATGGGCCTACCAGATCCATCCCCCACATGGCAAAAGGGGTCGGACTGGCCATGGAATGGAGATTTTCTTGCGGAGCCCTCTTCACGGGGGAGAACCGTTGACAGGGGCCAAACTTCTTCACCAGGGCGAGGGCGTCTTGCAACATCGTGGGCCAGTAGTACCCGTGGTTCAAAGCCTTTTGCGTGAGCAAGCGGCTTCCCATATGGCACCTGCCGATTCCCTCATGCAGCTCCTTGAGAGCGTACTTTGATTCAACGGGGGTCAGACAGCGGAGGTAGGGTCTTCCGTCCGTCGTTGTGTATGACCTTCCTGAAGAGGACCGCGTTGATCACGGCGAACCTTTCTAAACGGACCCTGACCCGCTTCGCTTCAGCTCGGTCTTCGGGAAGCTCTCGCTTGATTAGAAATTTTTTGATATGAGTGGTCCAGTCGTCAGGAGGAGCTCCGCCTTCAATGCAGAGAGTCTCGGGGAAGTCGGTACTCGGCTTTAAGAGTACTTCGATCCGGACGGTGCGATCGAGACCTTCGAAGGACGAGGAAGCTAGCTTTGACAAAGCGTCGGCTTGAGCTTTCTGCTCCCTGGGGATCCTTAAGATCGCCGACTCTTCGAAGGAAGTCAATAGCCATTGGACCGCAGCCAGGTACTTGATCATCCGATCGTCACGGGCCTCGTACTCCCCAGTGATCTGGTTGACCACGAGCTGGGAGTCGCTAAAGGCCCTAATCTATTTGGCGCCGGCCTGATACGCCAGGGTGAGCCTAGCGATCATGGCCTTGTACTCAGCCTCGTTGTTAAAGGCTGGAAAGTTGAGGCGGAAGCAATATTGAAGGAGGAAACCGTCGGGACCCCGCAGAATGATGCCCGTACCGCTCCTCGCTTCGCAGGAGGATCTATCGACGTAAACTTTCCACGTCTGGTCGACCTCCTTACTTTCGAGTTGCTCGGAGATGGTGCATTCCATGATGAACTCGGTGAGGGCCTGCCCTTTGATGGCTGTCCTTGGCTGATAGCCAATGTCGTATTGACTAAGCTCGATTGACCATTGGACTAGTCGTCCTGAGCTCTCGGGCTTATAGAGCATGGCCTTCAGAGGCTGGTCCGTGAGCACCTGGACTGAATGCGCCTGAAAATAGGGACAGAGCTTCCGTGCAGCCATGACCAGGGCGTGTGCTATCTTCTCCATCCTGGAGTATCTGGTCTCGGCGAAGAGCAGAACCTTGCTCACAGGCTTTTGGACTCCTTCCTCTTCTCAAATGAGGATGGCGCTGAGCACGCTCTCCAAAGCCGAAAGGTAAAGCCAGAGGGGCTCACCTGGTTTAGGGCTTACTGAGGAGAGGAGGGTTGGCAAGGTACTCCTTCAATTGGGCGAACGCCTTTTGTTGCTGAGTACCCCACTCGAATCCTCTGGTTCTGCGCAGTGCCTTAAAGAATGGGAGGGACTTCTCTCCTAACTTGGAGAGGAAACGGCCGATGGCCGCCAGTCTTCCCGTTAGCCTCTGGACTTCTTTGATGTTTCTGGGAGGGGCCATGTCTACTATGGCCTGAATTTTTTCGAGGTTCACCTCGATACCGCGCTGACTGACGATGAACCCAAGGAATTTTCCCGAGGAGACGCCGAATGCACATTTCGCTGGATTGAGTCTCATGTTGTGGGTCCGCAGGACCCCCAAAGGCCTCTTGCAGGTCAGCAACGTGATCCTGTCCCTGCTGGCTCTTGACGAGCATGTCGTCGACGTACACCTCCATGTTATGCCCAATTTGATCCTTGAAGACTCGGTTAACAAGCCTCTGATAAGTAGCATCTGCGTTCTTCAGCCCGAAGGGCATAACCCAGTAGCAGTAAAGACCTTGGTCCGTGACGAAGGACGTCTTGACAATATCGGGAGGGAATATTCGGATCTGGTTATAGCTCGAGAAGGCATCCATGAAAGAAAGTAGCTCGTGACCCGATGTAGCGTCGATCAGAGCGTCGATGTTGGGGTGGGGGAACGGATCTTTGGGGCATGCCTTGTTGAGGTCTGTGAAGTCTATGCAGATCCTACAGCTCCCGCTCGCATTTTTGACCATCACGACGTTCGCCAGCCACTCAGGGTAGCTGACCTCCTGTATGAAACAGGCGGACAAGAGCTTGTCCACCTCCGCTTTCACTGCCCTGTTGCCTCTCCGGGGCGAACTTATGTTTCTTCTTGATGATCGGCTTCGAGCTGGGGATCACACTGAGTTTGTGCATTATGAGGTCCTCAGAGATACCGAGCATATCAGAGGGCTTCCAGGCGAAGAGGTCGATGTTGCGTCGAACGCAGTCGATCAGGGCAGATTTGAGGTTGGGAACGAGGGAGCAGCTCACTCGGAAAGACCTTGACGTGTTCCCTGTTTCGAACGAGACATCTTCTAGTTCGTCTGCTGGCTCTAGTTCTGGCTGGGTTCTCTCGGGCTGTAGCTGGACTGGCATCTAGGGGGAACACACCACCCCCAATCGCCGTTACATAGCACGAGCGTGCCGCTTCTTGGTTCCCTTGGACAACTTCGACACCAGACTTGGTGGGGAATTTTAGCTTGTGGTGGTAGACCGAGGGAACCGTCTGGACGGAGCAAAGCCCGGGACGGCCGCGGATGGCATTTTAGGCTGCCTTGACGTTTACAACCGTGAAGTCTATCGACTCAGTTCGCCTATGAGGGGTCGTACCAGCAGTGACGTCCAAGGTCACGATCCCCTCGATGGCCACCGGGACGCCGGAGAATCCATGCAATGTGTACCCGACTGGCTTCAGCTTATCCTGGGAGAGCTTCAGGTTCTTGATGCTTCAAGGAAGAGGATGTTTATCGAGCTCCCGTTGTCTACGAGGATGCGATAGACCTCGAAGTTCGCCATGCTGAGGTTGATGACGAGCGCGTCGTAGTGCGGGAGCCGAACTTCCTCCAGGTCTTCCGTAGAGAAGGAGACTGGGAGTTGCTGGACCTAAGGGATGAGGGGGCCCTAGACGGCGTTGACCACATGGAAGAACACCTTGCAGGAAGTGTTGGACTCCCCTCCCATGGGCCCTCCGTGGACGTAATGTAAGATGTCCTGATCCTCGGGTTCTTCACGCTCGGGGTCCCGCTCAGGACGCTGTCTAGGCGCTCGAGGAGGAGGGGAAGGCCTCCTGTTGCTCGTGTCCCTCTAGTTCCAAACGTCTTCTCACTTGAACTCCCGGAGGTATCCTCGTTGGATGAGGGCCTTGATCTCGTCCTTCAGGACGCAGCAATTATAATGCCCCGATTTTTCATTTGTGAAAAATTATTTTATTTTGCACGTAGTGTGCACGTGCAATATTTTGGTTGAATTAAATGTTATGATTATTTTCATTATGATGAGTATAGATTTTTTTTAAATATGTGCTTGTAATTATTTTTATAAAGCCTTCTTTCAATTAGACACAAAAGCCTTTTCTTTTAAAAAAAAAGCCCAAAGTTAATTTAATTTATAATTTTTATAATAATTATTTTGGCCCATAAACAAAAGCCCATGAGTCAATTTATTTTTAAATACAACTTGTCATGTAGGATAGAATTTAAAATTTGTTTTTATAAAAAATTTAATGTACAAATTTTTGGAGGCAAATGCTTGCACGTGCATTGCACGTACACGTGCAAAGTGCACCTTCCCAAAGCATGGCCGGATTGCATCTTGGAGGGAAATGAAATTTTTGAGTGGGAACATGGTGGAGATGGTTACTCATCATGGGTAGTTAGTGTAACTCCTCCTTAAATCTAAGCCATTTGTTCCTAACTCCCACTTCAATCGTAGCCATCCATTTTCCTAGATTTTTAGTATAAATACCCCCCTCCCATGGCTAGTATTCTTGTGCAAATTAATTCTTCCCAAACCTATAGCTAATACAAGTATTTAGTAGTTATTTTAGTGAGTTAAAAGATTGAGTTGTGTGTGGGAGTTGTGCTTGCAACAAGAAGAGGAGAGGCCGGCTATCAAGGGAGTGCTCTCGGTTTGGCATAGGAGCTCTCGGGTTGGGTGTTCTTGGAGGCTCGGTTGTGCGCTTCAAGGAGGAGGATCGCTCTCGTTTGCAACGGACATTGTTTAGGAGGTGTCGCTAGTTGTATTTTTCTCTCCATTTAAGGTGGGTGAATTTTCCATGTTTCTAATTAGGAATGCATGCTAGATTGAATTGAATGAATGAAGCATGAAAAATATTAATAAGAGTACGCATTTAATTGATAAAAATGACCTATGGATTGATTGAAATGTGGATGTGAAATTGTATGTGGTTCTATTAGTAAAGGCTAAATTGTGAGTGAATTAATTATGGCCACGGATTATTGAAGATAGTTTCATTATCTACATCACAAATTATATACAGAAAGTTAGTAGATTGACAATGCTACTTTGTGTGTTTAAATGAATCTTTGTGTTACATTGAAATAAATGAATTAAGATATAATTTTGTATGTTTGGTAAAAGATTAAAAATAGAGAATTAATGTGAAGTTTGCTAATAAAGGGATTAGTAGTGTTAATTGTTAAGAAATGTCGAAATGAAAAAATGCGGTAGTTATAATGTAGAATCCAAATTAATTGTAAGAAAAATATGTTTTAATTATTACAAAAATAATTTTGTTCATACTGCTATGTAAATTATGTGAGGAAGAATCAATCTGGAATTGTACAGTAATTTTTATAAAAGCAAAATGAAATGAGGACTAGTTGAACATCGAAACGTTTTAATAACAGAGAGAATTGGTTTAAATAAATTTTTAGTTGCGTTATTGACAACCTCAGCGCGTAGCTCAAGTGGTCGGGACAGCTTTAATCGCTACAGTGGTCTGAGGTCGCTGGTTCGAATCCCCTGGGCAACACACTTTTGTTTCATAAATTTTTAAAATAAAAGAGAACAGCAGCCTAGAGCATATAATGCTCTGAACCCTCCTTACAACGTGTGTAGCATCCGGCCTAGTGGCCTGTGCCTTGGGCGGTTTTTCTTTGTTGTCCTGGATTCGATTCTTGGCTTCGGCAGTTTAGAAAAAACATTTTTTTTGAGTGTTCTGGTGATTCAAAAATTATAAAAATATGGTTATTCCTCAAAAAATATATGGGACTTATGAAAAATAATTTGGGGATTAATTACATAGAATAAAATATGATTTGAGAATAAAATGTATAATTGAGACTTATGGTTATATACTTATTTGGTATAAAAGTTGCACTTTGAAGAAAGGCTTGAAATAAAATATTAGAAAAGAAGAAATTATATGTAGTGATGCATTGTGAATTATTCTCATTTGAGAATAGTGTGAAATTTATGGTATGTGAATATCCATTTAGTGAAGTAATTTAACTGTGGAATTGATATTTGATGAAACACATAATTCCATGTGCGATTATGGACTATTGAATAATTTAGAGATCATGCTAATGAAAGAGAAATCTGTTATGATTATGAAAATGAATTTATGAGTTGGAAATGCTCAATTTAGAAATTGTGAATTGGAATTGAAACAAAAGAGTAGCTAAGTCTCCCCCGGCATTTGGAAAGAAATGAAATGAAATATTGAAATGAAAGACCAAGATTGGTCATGTTTGAATAAATGAATAAGTCTGATTTAGTGTAGAGGCTAACTCTAGAGCTTTGATTTTATTCATGATTCTAATAAAAACTAAGGATTAGTGCATAGTGATGACGTGATGAAAGTGAGAGAAAAACACGAGTATGAGAACTAGAGTTACGGTGCGGGTGTGTGAGCCACAGAATGCATGCTTGATGAGTCAAGACATGGCATGGGCACAACTCAGTAATGATCGGACTTTAGCCACGCTTGTGGGATGTTTGGTGACTGCAAGAGGATCGTGTGCCATGAAGGAGGCTAAATTGCCATAGAATGCATACTTGATGAGTCAAGACATGGCGTGGGGTTCCCCTCTAGGTTTTCTGTACACGTGCTTGTACTCATAGATCATCTAGGATACTCACCGTAGTTACAGTAGTAGATTAAGTCATGGCGAGGGATTGAACCCTACAAAGTTGAAGAACGATTAAGAGGCTTGCCCTCAGACCTATGTAGTATGGGATGCATAGAATCCGAACAAGTGCGCATTAGTGTCATCTAATATAAATAATTGCATTAAGGACTAAGTGCACAATCACAACACGACATCAATAGGGTAGTCCCTTTAGTTTGATATGTGACAAGTTTGTGTTTGTTAAATATGAAAAATAAGTTATACTATTTCCGGTATAGAGAGGATGGCCGTGTATAATGTTCGTCGGTTGAATAAACTGACGTACCCACAGTCTTATATGCAGGTAAATGACATGATAAAGATTAAAGAGGAACAGATGCTTAAAGAATATTCAATGTTGTTGTACATTCATTTAAATGTTGTAATTTTACTTCCGCTGTGCAGTGTAAATTGTAATGAATTTATGTAAACTCTGATGTAAAGTGAAAAGTTCAAATTTCCTTGTAAAATTGTACTAAATGAAGTGGAAAGATCCTGTAGAACATCTCGAATTCAGTTGTATTTGGGATTCGGGGCATTACAGAGTGGTATCAGAGCCACGCTTCACACTTGTACAAATTTATAAGGAACGACACCCTAGAAGTGGACATTAGAGTGTGTGTTTGAGTCTAGAGATTTAAATGTAAGTGACTTACATTTGTGTTGCTCTATGACTTATGCTTCTTTCTCTCTATTTCTAAGATGGCTGATCACCTCGACCCTGCGGGAGACGACGACTGGCATATCATCGAGGAAGAGTACCATCCTGGACAAGTGGATTTTGAGGAAGAGTACTACCCAGGACAAGCAGATTCTGACGGAGAAGAATGGCCTGAATCCCGAGAGATCACCCCACCTCCGGATTCATCTGATGACTCTTCTGATGAAGAAGAAGAACTAGTTCCGAATAGTCTTGTGACATCTCTTCAGAGGCAGGTAGAAACACTGCGAGAGAGAGTCGGATTATTGGAGGCTCAATTGGCAAAGCAAAAGGACGACTTTTCTGTTCTCAGTCATCAGGTATGAGAACTCCAAAAGAGGAAGAATCTGACCGATGTACTGAAGGATGAAGTTGATGAACTACGGGGAGAACTTCGAGAAGCGAAGAGGAACCGTAGGAGTTAGACTGTTGTTTCTTTTCCCCTTATTTAGTGAACTGTTACGTAATGAGTGTGTATTATGTAATAGGAGAACTTTATTTAAATGGAATGAAAGCTGTTGTGTTGTTCGATACTGGATCCTCTCATACCTTTGTGTCTCCTAAATTTGCTAAAGTGTTGGGAGTTGAACCGAAGATTTTTCTAGGCAAGATCTTAGCAGTAGCTACTCCATCAGGGGAAACTTTAACCACTGATCGGTATTACGCTGATTGCAAGATTGTGTTTGGAGATCGAATCTTTGGGATTGATCTGATCGAGTTGACTATCTTGAGAGTCGATGTTATCATTGGTATTGATTGGATGTCGGTGTATAGTGCAAGCATCGAGTGCAAGACCAAGATGGTAACAGTGAAGGCTCCAGGTGGACCTGAAGTCACTTTCCAAGGGAAGAAGAAGTGTTCTAAGCTGGTGGCAGCTATCCGCAAGGAAGAGACTCCTGTGGAAGTGCAAGGGATTCCTGTGGTTCGAGACTATCCGACTGTGTTCTTGGATGATTTTCCTTGGTTACCCCCGCATCGTGATGTAAAGTTCAGCATCACTGTTCAACCGGGAAGTGCACCCATTTCTAAGGCACCGTATAGGATGGCTCCAGTGGAACAGGATGAGGTAAAATGGCAGATTGAGGAACTGTTGGAAAAAGGCTTTATTCAACCTAGTGCGTCACCTTGGGGAGCACCAGTGCTTTTGGTAAAGAAGAAGGATGGATCGATGAGAATGTGTATCGATTACCGAGAGCTGAATAAGGTCAATGTTCAGAATAAGTATCCTATTCCCCGAATTGATGACTTGTTCGATCGTCTATAAGGAGCAGCTGTTTTCTCCAAAATAGATCTTCGATCAGGATATCACCAAGTTCGAGTGAAAGCTGAAGATGTGCACAAAACTGCATTTAGAACTCGACATGGGCATTACGAATTCTTAGTTATGCTATTTGGAGTGACGAATGCACCCGCAATCTTCATGGATTTGATTAACAGAGTTCTGAGGCCGTTCATTGATTCTTTCGTCGTGGTATTTATCGACGATATTCTCCTGTACTCCAAGTCAGAAGAGGAGCACACCGAGCATCTAGCAGTAGTTTTAAAGAAGCTGGAAGAGCAGGAGTTGTATGCCAAGCTATCCAAGTGTGATTTCTAGAAATCTAAAGTGGCATTCCTAGGTCACATCCTTTCTAAGGAGGGAGTGGCAACTGACCCTCAGAAGATAGAGGCAGTGAGAGATTGGGCTAGGCCTTCTACAGTAAAGGAAGTCAGAAGTTTTCTTGGAATGACTGGATACTACAGAAGATTCATTCAAGATTATGCTCAGATAGCCGTGCCGCTTACTGGACTGACCAAGAAGAATGTGAACTTCAAGTAGACTGAGCAATGTGAGGCAAGCTTTCAGGAGTTGAAAGAGAAACTGACTACTGCACCTATTTTGGCATTGCCTAGAGCAGGTGTTGAGTATGATGTTTACAGCGATGCTTCACATCGTGGGCTTGGTTGTGTCTTAATGCAAGAAAGAAAAGTAATCGCTTATGGGTCTAGGCAACTACGACCGCATGAGAAGAATTACCCGACTCATGATCTAGAGTTGGCTGCGATTATCTTTGCCCTAAAGCAATGGAGACACTACATGTACGGTAAGAAGTTGAACATGTACACGGACCACAAGAGTTTGAAGTATATATATCAGCAAAGAGATCTAAATCTGAGGCAGCGGAGATGGTTGGAAGTGTTTGAGGACATGCGACCTGAGATCAAGTATCATCCTGGAAAAGCTAATGTTGTTGCTGATGCACTTAGTCACAAAAGAGCAGTTTAGCCAATTTGATTACAACTTAGAAGCATCTGATTGAGGAATTGGATCGAGCAGGTATTGAAGTTGTCTTGCAAGGATTGGAAGCATCTTTGGCTCAGTTGAGGCTTCAGCATACACTGAATGCAACGATCATTGCAAGTCAGGAGGTTGATGCTGATATCTTGGAGATGAAGGAGCAAGTTGGTGCTGGCAGGTTGCCCGGATTTCAAATCAGGATGGAGTGCTGTGGTTCGGAGATGGACTGTGTGTTCAAAATCAGGCGGACCTGAAAGAGAGTATTCTTCAAGAGGCGTGATATGGCTAAAAATGGGGTTAAATCGGAGCCGTCCAAATTGAGCACGAATCTTGAGACGTGGGGGTAAAATGGTAATTTCGCCTACAAGAGGGTCCGAAATAGGTGTTGGGTCTTCTCCCCAAGGACCCAATAACCCACGAACGGACCCACCAACAAGAGGGTGCGGGTTTCAACCCGCTGCACGCCCAATCCGGCAAGATAAAATCAGGGTCCCTGATTAATCTTGATCAACGGCCCAGATATACATCTATCTTTTCACCGGGATTTGGGGATAAAATTCCTTATCTGATTACGGGGAATATACCTAATCAGATTACATTCCTCATCTAATTATGGGGAATATTCCTTATCAAATCAACGGGATTACATTCCCAATCTGTTCCCTGAGACGCCTATAAATACCCCCCATCCATCTCTATTAAGAGGTAATCAATCTTTCACCAATTTTTGCGCTCATTCATAGTCTTCCTAGATTACTGACTTGAGCGTCAAAGGGTGCGTCGCCAGGAACAACCCCGGTGTCTCGCACTTTTTGCAGGTCTACGGCGGGATCGACGACCGAAGCCCGACGGAACAGGTATACAGGTTTACTATTCAGTTTCCCTAAGAATCCACAAATTCATCTGTTTGCCCCCACACCAGATTTAGCGGCAACAGATTGGCGCCGTCTGTGGGAAACTAACGAATAGAGACCCCTCCTCTTCCTGGTCAACAGGTCTCCTCCAGCCATGCCCCCTAGGAAAGTCAGATCGAGGGGGTCCAACCGGGCACCCAACCCCGATCAGCCACAAGAAGTCCTTCCTGATCCCGCTCAGCAACAAGGGCAACTTCCCCCTACCGTGGAAGAGCCGCTCCAACAGAACCTTCCCCCTCCTGATCCAAAGGGTCCTAACCCTCAGAAACAGCCTCTTCACCAAGAGAACCTCTCCATCCACAATGCCTCCACTGACTCTATGGCCTCCCATCATCCCCGAGCCTCGGGTCGCCACAATGCAGCCACCAAATGCCAGAAATATGATGACCTCCGTCGTCACCTGGATAAAAAGCGGGCTCGAGAAGAAGCCTCCCGCCAGAATGAGCGATCTCCTCGTCGCCGAGAGTACAGGAGGTCCCCCATCCGAAGAGGGAGGAAAGAGTCCCCCGATCATTACCGAAGAAGGCACTCCCCCGCAGGTCGGCAACAGCCCAGGAACAATGAGGCACCAATAACCCGCGCCGAGTTCCAGCAGTTCCAAGCGACCGTCCTGCAGGCCCTCAACCTCCGTCAAAACCCTAATGTGCCGAAGCCTCCATCTCCTCCCCCAGTCCGGAGCCCTCGCCGGTCTCCTCCTCCAGTCCGAAGCCCTCACCGACGGTCCCACACTCCTCGTCCCACTCCTACCAACTCCCGAAGTTACCATCGCCGCAGCCCTCGCTCTCCCTCATACGAAGACGAGTCTCGAGGCTCAGCAGACTACCGTCGGGGTGATGACACCATGAACCACCGTCTTCATGAAGTAGAAAGGCGCCTGGGTCAGATAAACCGAGAAGAGGAGCTCAGGGGGAGGACACTACATCCTAGCCGACCCCCTTTTTCCCAGACCATAGTGGATGCACCTGTGCCGTTCGGTTTCAAACCTCCCCAGTTCGAGAATTACACCGGGGAGACCGATCCAGTTGATCACATCGAAAGCTTTAAGACTTTGATGCTCCTCCATCAAGCTTCCGATGCCCTCCTCTGCAAAACATTCCCGCAACTCTCAAAGGCTCAGCTCGAGAATGGTACTCTCGCCTTGCCCCAGCGTCAATATTCTCCTTCGAGCAGTTCGAAACCCTCTTCGTCACCCATTTTGTCAGCAGCCGGAGGACTTAGAAGACCAGCATCTCACTATTGCACCTCCGTCAGCAGAAGGGGGAGAAACTGAGGGACTACGTGAAGAGGTTCACAGCTGAAGCCAGAACCATCGCATCCCTCGACCAGTCGGTTGCTACCGCAGCGTTCCAATCCAATATCCTCAATTCCAGCCTCCGCTCCTCCCTCGCCAAGAAGCCACCACAGGACTTTTCTGATCTCCTCCTTCGCACAGAAAAGTACATTCGGGCCGAAGAGGCTGAGCAACAACCCAACTGGGAGGTGCCTGCCTCCGGGTTTAAGAGGAAGGGAAAGGAAGAAGAAGGAGCCAAGAAGCTCCAGAAGGATAATGCCGGCCAGTGCCGACCTCCCCCTAGATTTGAGAAGTTCACTCCCCTCAACACTAACATCTCAGCCATCTTCATGGAAGTCGAAAAAGAAGGGGTCTTGCCTCCAGCTCCCAAGATGAACACCCCCGCCAAGAGAAGATATAGAGAGAAATGGTGCCGCTATCACCGGGACCATGGGCATGACACCAACGATTGCCGTGCACTGAGAAACGAGATCGAAGCCCTTATCCAGAGGGGGCAACTGACGAAGTTTGTAAGAAAGGACCGAGCCGAGCTTCCTCCCCCGCCTCGGGGGGCTAACAAGCGTCCGAAAAGGGAAGAGATGCCAGACTTTGAGGAAGAGCGAGTCCTCCACCTCATCCATGGGGGTCCAATGGGGGGCTCCTCGAACTCCTCTCGGAAAGCATTTATCAGAGAGGTCAATTCAGTCCGAGCCACACCTCCTCCCAAAGGCCTCGGGGTGCCTGTCACGTTCTCAGACGAAGATCTAGAGGGAGTTCGTACCCCACATTGTGACGCACTCGTCATTAGCCTCCACATGGCGAATTTCAAAGTGGAGAGAATCTTAGTAGACAACGGTAGCTCCGTCAACATCCTTTTTCTCTCCGCTTTTAAAGGCCTAAAGCTCTCCAGAGACAGACTCAAACCCGCCGGCTACACTCTCCATGGGTTCACGGGGGTACCGGTAACTATTGAAGGGGTGATCACCCTCGATGTAACTGCCGGTCAAACTCCTACCACCCGAACAGAACCAATGGACTTCATGGTGGTGGATGTTCCCGCCGCCTATAACGTTATTTTGGGTCGGCCTGGCCTCGCAGCACTGGAAGCTGTCCCTTCAGCATACCATCTTAAGATGAAATTCCCCACCCGGTCCGGGGTCGGGGAAGTAAGGGGCAATCAGGAGACGGCCAGAAAGTGCTACATGACCTCAACCCTCGGACCAGTCCTCTCCTTAGAGACTCTGGAGATTCCTCAAGATTCTGCAAGACCGACCTCCTAGCCGGTGGATGAACTGGAGGAGGTGCTCTTCTCTGAACAAGAGCCGACCCGCAAGTTCTTCGTAAGCAAGACCCTTTCGTCCGTCTTATACTCAGATATTGTGAAATGCATCCGAACCAATCAAGACCTCTTCACATGGTCCGCAGCGGACATGCCCGGCATATCCGAAGAACTCTTAGTCCACCGCCTGAGCGTCGATCCGGGGTCCAAACCGGTTCAGCAGAAGAGGCGCAAGTTCGCCCCCGAGCGTCAGCTCGCTATCAAAGAGGAGGTAGACAAGCTGTTGAAAGCCCGATTCATACAGGAGGTGAACTACCCTGAGTGGCTATCTAACGTGGTAATGGTGAAGAAGTCCAATGGGACGTGGAGAATTTGCATTGATTTCACCGACCTCAACAAGGCCTGCCCCAAAGATCCCTTCCCTCTACCGAGCATTGACACTCTGATTGACGCAACCTCGGGACATGAGCTCCTCAGCTTCATGGATGCTTTCTCGGGTTACAATCAGATAAGAATGTTCCCCGCGGATATCCCGAAGACATCTTTTGTGACCGACCAAGGCCTTTATTGCTACAGAGTCATGCCATTCGGCCTAAAGAACGCAGGGGCGACATACCAACGCCTCGTCAACAAGGTTTTCCAGGCCCAGATCGTCCGGAACATGGAAGTATACGTCGATGATATGCTTGTAAAGAGCATCCGAGGTGTTGATCATGTGGCCGACCTTCAGGAGGCCTTTGACGTCCTAAGAAAGCACGATATGAGACTCAACCCGAACAAGTGTGCATTCGGCGTTTCATCAGGGAAATTCCTCAGCTTCATGGTTAGCCAACGAGGGATTGAAGCGAATCCGGAGAAGATCAAGGCCATATTAGACATGGCCCCTCCTAGAAATGTTAAAGAAGTGCAGAGATTGACTGGTCGCCTAGCCGCCATAGGGCGCTTCCTGTCAAAGTCCGGGGAGAAGTGCCTCCCATTCTTCAAAGCCCTCAGGGGGGCTAAAGGATTCGAGTGGGGACAGCAGCAACAAGACACCTTCGACCAGCTTAAAGCCTACCTCGTCAATCCACCTCTTCTCAGCAAATCGATACTCGGCGAACCACTCTATCTCTACTTGGCAGCTTCCGAACAGACGCTTAGTGCGGTCTTGGTCAGAGAAGAAGAAAGGGCTCAGAAGCCCATTTACTACGTCAGCAAGGTGCTTCGGGACGCCGAGCTCCGGTACCCGAAGATTGAGAAAATGGCCTATGCCCTGGTAATGGCCGCGAGAAAGCTTCGACCCTACTTTCAGTCCCATTCGGTGGTCGTCCTTACCGACCAGCCGCTCAAACAGGTCCTTCACAAGCCTGAGACTTCCGGTTGCCTTATGAAGTGGTCAATCGAGCTGAGCCAACATGATATAACTTATCAGCCTCGGACCGCAATCAAGGCACAGGCTCTGGCCGAATTCATAGTTGAGAGTACAATCCCTGAGCCCTGCCAAACAGTAAAGGGACCGCCGGTTTGGTCAATTTATGTTGACGGATCCTCTTGTAATGAGGGAAGCGGGGCAGGAGTCATCCTGGCAGGCCCAGACGACTTCATCCTCCAATACTCCCTCTGTATAAATTTCAGAGCTTCGAACAACGAGGCCGAATACGAGGCGCTAATAGCCGGTCTAAGAATGGCCCGAAATGCAGGGGCACAACGGCTACAGATCTTCAGTGACTCTCAGTTGGTTGTCAACCAGGTCCTTGGTGAGTATGAAGCCCGCGATGATAGAATGGTTAAATACTTGGCTAAAGTGAAGAGCCTCTTGGTGCTGTTTGAAGAAGCCCTCATCCAAAGGATCCCCCGAGAGGAAAATGCTCAGGCCGACGCCCTATCCAAATTAGCCTCCTCTTCCCTTCAAGGTCTTGAGCAGACCATATTGATAGAAGTCCTCTTGAAGCCAAGCATAGAGGACGAAACACCTGACTCTGTTGAAACATTGCCCGTCCTCCTCGAAGACAACTGGATGAAACCCCTCGTCGAGTTCTTAAAGGACGGACTCCTCCTCGAAGATCCGAGGGAAGCAAGAAGGATCAGGACCCGAGCCGAACGTTTTACTTTAATCGGAGGCATCTTATATAAACGCTCCTTCACCCAGGTGGACGGTTGACCTTACCTAAGGTGCCTTTCCCCCAGGCAAGCTGACTATGCCCTGCAAGAGCTCCACGAGGGCATCGACGGAGCTCATTCTGGGTTCAGAGCTCTAGCGCGCAAAGTGTTGAACTACAGGTATTACTGGCCCACTCTCCTGCGGGACGCCGAACGACACGTTCGGCAATGCAGCTCCTGTCAAAAGTATGCAGACATCCGACGCCTTCCACAAGCACTGCTCGCCTCCCTATCAAGTCCGATCCCCTTCGCTATGTGGGGGATGGATTTACTAGGGCCGTTTCCACCAGCCCCCAGGCAGCTAAAGTTCCTAGTCGTGGCAGTCGACTATTTTTCTAAATGGATAGAAGCCGAGCCCCTGGCTACGATCACCGAGCATAGGGTCGTTCAATTCTTCTGGAAAAATGTGATTTGCCGGTTCGGCGTTCCCCGAGTCATAGTCACAGATAATGGAACACAGTTCACTAGGGCCGCCTTCCGAGCTTTATGTGAAGACCTCTCCATACAACACCGATTCTCCTCCATCTCCCATCCTCAGTCGAATGGCCAGGCCGAGAATGCCAACCGACAGATTCTTTCAGGCATCAAGAAGAGATTAGACAAGTGTTCCAAAGGACTATGGGTCGATCAGCTGCCGAACGTGCTCTGGAATCACCGCACCACCAAGCGGACCCCAACAGGCGAGAGCCCATTTAATCTCACCTATGGGGCCGAGGCCATCATCCCCCTAGAAGTCGGGATACCCTCTCCTCGCCTGATAGCTTATGAAGAAGAGCAGAATGCTAGAGAGCTCAGAGCAAGCCTGGATCTGATAGATGAAATCCGAGAGAGAGCTGCCATACGCCAACAAGCTTACCGAAGAAGGATCGAGCTAGCATACAACAAAAGGGTCCGCCCAACAGACCTCAAAGAAGGGGATTTAGTCCTCCGGAAATTGGCCATCTCGTTCCCAGGACAGAAAAGCAAGCTGGCCCCGAACTGGGAGGGACCGTACAAGATCTCAAAAGTGATCTGCCCCGGTGCGTACAAGCTAGAAGATCTCGAAGGCAGAGAAATTCCCAGGACTTGGAATGCCGACCATCTTTTGAAATACCAAGAGAAGGCAACTACGTCTCTCTAAGTAACTCGAGATGTCGAACCGTTCCCTTCCTTTTACTAGTAGTGATTTTTCCTTTTATTTCTTCATTGTAATAACGGCTAGCAACTTTAGAAGCAGCCGATCATTAGATATTAATAAATAAAGTTTCTTCATGTTTTCACTGCTATTACATCCCTCTGCTTTTAACTCTTTAATCTAACAATGGTTCCGGAGTCCAACACTTGGCTCAATTCTACTCTGCAAGCTCGCCCCTAAGCGAGCTAGGGGTAGTTCGCCATTCGAAACTGCTCCCACAGCCGTTGAATGGTTCGTAGTCCAACACTTGGTTCGACTCTACTCCGCAAGCTCGCCCCTAAGCGAGCTAGGGGTAGTTCGCCATTCGAAATTGCTCCCACACCCCTTAAATTGACAATGGTTCCGGAGTCCAACACTTGGCTCGATTCTACTCCGCAAGCTCGCCCCTAAGCGAGCTAGGGGTAGTTCGCCATTCGAAACTGCTCCCACAGCCGTTGAATGGTTCGGAGTCCAACACTTGGTTCGACTCTACTCCTCAAGCTCGCCCCTAAGCGAGCTAGGGGTAGTTCGCCATTTGAAATTGCTCCCACACCCCTTAAATTGACAATGGTTTCGGAGTCCAACACTTGGCTCGATTCTACTTCGCGAGCTCGCTCCTAAGCGAGCTAGAAGTAGTTCGCCATTCGAAACTGCTCCCACAACCGTTGAATGGTTCGGAGTCCAACACTTGGTTCGACTCTACTCTGCAAGCTCGCCCCTAAGCGAGCTAGGGGTAGTTCGCCATTCGAAATTGCTCCCACACCCCTAAATTGACAATGGTTCCGGAGTCCAACACTTGGCTCGATTCTACTTCGCGAGTTCGCTCCTAAGCGAGCTAGAAGCAGCTCGCCATTCGGAACTGCTCCTACAGCTGTTGAATGGTTCGGAGTCCAACACTTGGTTCGACTCTGCTTCGCAAGCTCGCTCCTAAGCGAGCTAAGGGTAGTTCGCCATTCTAAAACGCTCTGACAACCCTAACCTAATCAAACAAGGGCGCCGAAGTCTAACACTTGGCTCGATGCTACTTCGCGAGTTTTCTCCTAAACGAACTAAAAGAAGCTCGCCATTCGGAGTCCAACACTTTAGAAGCTACGGCACGGCAGACAACAGTCACAAGAATAAAACACACAAGTTCGGCAACAACACGTTTATTGATGAAACAGACGCGGTACAAAGACAAACACAGCAGGATCACAACTCATCAAAGAAAAAGTTACAATGCCGACTTATTACACTTAGCGAAAAACAAAAAAATACGCAAAAACTCGCGGAGTCGCCCACTTCAGCGCTTCTTTGGAACCGGAGCGTTCCGCTTTAAGGACACTCGAGAGTGACGACGCTTGTCTCCGGAGCGCGACCCCAAGCCGGCAAATTGGGACGTATCCTCGGCACCACTCCTAGTAGCTACTCCGACGGACACCCCGCTCGATGAAATTGCCACCGAGCTCTGCGCGTCCCCCGGGCTGGGTTGGCCGATCCGCTGACGGGTTGCCATCTCATAGAAGGTAATGCCCCGCTCACTCTCAGCGCGAGTGCACGACGTGCTTCGAACATTGATCGGCCCTGAATGCGGCTTAAGACGGGCCACTTCTGCCTCCAACTCCGAGATCCGATCCCGCAACGAGTCGTCCTTGACGTCGACTTCGAAACGTGGGGGTGTCGCGGAGTCCGGCACTCCGGATCGGCTAGCGATGAGGTGCCGAAGGTGGGTGACCTCGATGCTTTTATCCACCGTCGCTCTCTTCAGCGCTTCGACTTCGGCAGTCAACTCGACTCGTTCGGTCGTCAACTTGGCCACCTCGGCCGTCAGCCCCTCGCCCTCACTCCGAAGCTTCGCCTCTACGGACTGCAGATGCTGTATCTCGGAAAGCAACTCGTCCTTCTCCGCTGTTATTTTGGACAAGTTATGACGGATGCACTGAACTCGAATCTCATTACTGAAATCAGTTGGCAAGTGTTCACCTTCGGGGATAAGCTCGGCGATCCTGCTTTCCAAACGACGAATCTCGATGTCTCGCCGGCCGAGGACGAGCTGGAGATGCTTCCTCTCGCTTTCAGCTCGGCGCAATCCGAGCTCGACCTCATAGAGTCTCTCTCTGCACCTCGCCAGACATAGCCTCGTCGCCCCTAGGCCGACCTCGGCTGGAGCTTCCTCGTCCGAGCGCCTAAGCTCGACGTCTTGGGCGATCACCATAAGCTGCAAAGAGATCGGAGTAATCAGCAAAAACGTCGAACACGGCCGAAGCACCGCACTTGGAAAAATTTTCTTTTCTAAAAACAAGAGGGGACTGTTCGGCAAAAGAGGGGGCATAAGACAAAAACTTCCGAACATCAACACTTGCAAAAATTTTCTTTTCATTAATGTCAAAAGTAGCGGTGGCCAGTCCGCTATTAGGCATTACAAAGTTCGAAAGGAAAAACAAAAAAGCAAAAACAAAAAAGCAAAAGGCGAATTCAAGGCTCGACCTCTTTCCCCGGGCAACGAGGTGGAGTAGGGTTTGACTTCGCCGAAGGAGACGCCGCCGCCAGCGGAGTGGTCGTGGTGCTGGGGACTTCGCCAGTAGCCCCGGCGTCGGCATCAGCGTCGCCTTCCTCCTCTTCTTCCCCTTCGGACTCGGGGTCGAAGCCCTCGACGTGTCCGGGGAAGAGCCGCCATCCCTAGACGTCCACCCCGGGGTATGCTTCTCGCACCCGGTCGAGGGCGGTGGCGAAGGCCTTCGCCATGTTCTGCGCGAGGTACCCCTGGGCCTTCTCCAGGGTTGCGTCCTCCGCCGCCTTCACGGCTGCCGCCTGCTTCGCCTCGGCCTCGACCAATTGGTTGGCCGACCCCTCCTTCTCCCGAAGAAGCTCGCCCTCCAGCCTCTTCACTTCAGCCTCGAGATGCTGGATCCTCGCCGACCGACCCTCATGCTCTACTCGGAGCTTGTCGAGCTGCTTCGACATCCGAGCCTTCTCGTTCTGAGCCTGGTCGGACTCCTGCTTCAGCTCCTTCTCCAGAGCAGTCAGCCTCTCGGCGAGGTGGCCGAAATGGACGACGATCTACAGCAAAAAAGAACTGAAAGAGTTAGAAAAATTTTTGTGATTCGAAGAAATGAAACGAACGAAGGGGACTCAGAGCTTACCGATACCGCCGAACGAGCGATCTCGATCACGTCGTCGCCTTCTCTCCCCGCGTCCATGGCGAGATGCTTGACGGCCTGCATGCTCGCCAACGAGTTCCTGAGGAACCCATCGTGCCTTCGGACTTGCCAGTCCGGGATATGGATCCGCTTGTGCTCCTCCGTCAGGAGCTCCTCGCCTGCCACGGTCAGCGGCGGGGTCGGCATGGCGAGGGCGGCGGCAATGGGGAACTCCCCCACAGGTGCAGGAGCCGAAGTCCCCGCCACGGTGACGACCGGGTCGTCAAGAATCTCCACCGCCTGGACAGGGGCAGTAATCCTCGGCACCTTCGAGGTCGAGGGCAGCTTCGACGCAACCCTCTTGCGCTTCTTCGGTGCCTTGCTGGTGAGCCCCGCCCTGAGTGCCAATACCGCGTCGTAGTCCATGGATTCTGCATCAGAAGAGAAAAGTTGGTTAGCACAAAAAAACAACAAGGCAGCAAGTGCGGAAAAAAGAACTTGACGAGAGCCGCGTACTAGGATCTACGCGGCAGAGCCCTCCCCTGTAGAGAACGTCCTCCGTCAAATCCTTCCAATCATACTTCGGCTGGTCAAGGAGGGTCCGGACCGCCTCTTCTTCTTCTACTGTAAGCCTCGGCAACGTCGTCGCCCTCTTTGGCACCCCTTCTGCCCAGTTAGTGGGGATCGGCCAGGCCTCTCGACTCCGCACGACGAACCACTTCGCTCGCCAGTGCTTAATAGAGTCGGGGTAGACGACGAGCCTGCCGCCGTGCCTCGGAGTCAAATAATACCGGTACTCCGACTTGTTCCCTTGGTGGAGCCGGTATATCGTCCGAAGCACGTTCAACTGCGGCTCGATCCCTGCGGCCTGGCAGTGGAGACCGAAACCATTAATCACTCGCCACGCGTTCGGCATGAGCTGAATGGGGCTGACCCCGTACCAGCTCACCACGGTAATAGCGAACGCGTGGAGAGGTAGCCGAGCACCGGCGATAAAGGCATCGACCGGCCAGCAATACATGGTCACTGGCAGCGGCGAATTGGCCCTAACCCCAGGGCCCGGCAGCATGATTTCGTACTCCTCCGGGATGAAAAAAGAGTCCCGGATCGCAGCCAATTCCTCCCCGCGCAGGATCAACGCCGCATCGTCCGCCTCCGTCGTCTCCCTCGCTTCGTTCTCCTCGAAGGACCTCTCCCTCCCATGGACAATTCGCTCGGCTTGATCCTCCGGGAGCTGCCTGACTCTGTGTAGCCCCGTCAACGGACCTGGCAGCTGTCCGAACTCCCCCATCCTCTTCGGATCCTCGACAATTGAATCCTTGCCGAACACCTTGCCTTTGGTCGGAGTCGGAGTCGAGTCCTCGACGCCTTCAAGGGAGGGCTCAGACCAGGAGACTTCATCAGAGACAGAAGCTAGAGACATAATTGATGATAAATTACCTTAAGAGAATTAGCCGCCGGAAAGCTTCACCTGAATCAAACGCCGACCACCGGAAAAGCTCGCCTGAAGCACAAGAATGCGTCTGAGCAAATGAGAGGAGAAATGAGAAATGGGAGAGGGGGGTGAGGATTTATAGAAGGGGGCACTCCAAACGAGGCTAATGGGCTCGTACGACCGGCCCATTTAAACCAAACGGCGGAACAATCCCAATCGTCACCTCGCTAACTGCAACAAATCATGAGTTGAATTTAATGCGCATCCCGTCTGATAGAAGCCCAGAGGTCACTGCAATTAATGAACGTCCCATCTGTCAGGGTTGTCAGAGTTGTCAGAGGTGTCAGAGCTGTCAGAGGTTCAAATGGCGCACAGAAAAAACAAACCCCCAAAAACGACAAGTCTGGGTGTTCGACACTCACCGCCGAGCGTTCGTGACACCGACCTTGTTACGGGGTAAAAATCCAGCTCGGTACTCACTGCCGAGCGCTCGTGACACCGACCTTGTTACGGGGTAAAAATCAAGCTCGGCACTCACCGCCGAGCGTTCGTGACACCGACCTTGTTACGGGGTAAAAATCGAGTTCGGCACTCACCGCCGAGCGTTCGTAACACCGACCTTGTTACGGGGTAAAAATTGAGTTCGGCACTCACCGCCGAGCGTTCGTGACACCGACCTTGTTACAAGGTAAAAATCGAGTTCGGCCCTCACTATCGAGCGCTCGTGACACCGACCTTGTTACAGGGTAAAAATCAAGCTCGGCACTCACTACCGAGCGCTCGTGACACCGACCTTGTTACGGGGTAAAAACAAGCTCGGCACTCACTACCGAGCGCTCGTGACA
The DNA here is from genome assembly GCA_017893485.1 of Hemerocallis citrina. Taxonomy (NCBI): domain Eukaryota; kingdom Viridiplantae; phylum Streptophyta; class Magnoliopsida; order Asparagales; family Asphodelaceae; genus Hemerocallis; species Hemerocallis citrina. The sequence goes on along the minus strand of CM030368.1, from coordinate 152,195,625 downwards.
CCGACCTTGTTACAGAGTAAAAATCAAGCTCGGCACTCACTGCCGAGCGCTCGTGACACTGACCTTGTTACGGGGTAAAAATCGAGTTCGGCACTCACCGCCGAGCGTTCGTGACACCGACCTTGTTACGGGATAAAAATCAAGTTCGGCACTCACTACCGAGCGTTCGTGACACCGACCTTGTTACAGGGTAAAAATCAAGCTCGGCACTCACTGCCGAGCGCTCGTGACACCGACCTTGTTACGGGGTAAAAACAAGTCGGTACTCACTACCGAGTGCTCGTGACACCGACCTTGTTACAGGGTAAAAATCGAGTTCGGCACTCACCGCCGAGCGTTCGTGACACCGACCTTGTTACGGGGTAAAAATTGAGTTCGGCACTCACCGCCGAGCGTTCGTGACACTGACCTTGTTACGGGATAAAAATCGAGTTCGGCACTCACCACCGAGCGTTCGTGACACCGACCTTGTTACGGGGTAAAAATCAAGTTCGGCACTCACTACCGAGCGTTCGTGACACCGACCTTGTTACGGTGAAAAAAACAAGCTCGGCACTCACTGCCGAGCGCTCGTGACACCGACCTTGTTACGGGGTAAAAACAAGCTCGGCACTCACTACCGAGCGCTCGTGACACCGACCTTGTTACAGGGTAAAAATCAAGCTCGGCACTCACTGCCGAGCGCTCGTGACACTGACCTTGTTACGGGGTAAAAATCGAGTTCGGCACTCACTGCCGAGCGTTCGTGACACCGACCTTGTTATAGGGTAAAAAACAAGTTTGGCAGATCGCCAGACTCACTCCTAGTGCTCGCAGCTATGCCGAACTCGCTTTTCTCTCCAGAAAAGCTTGCCGAACTGCATATGGACCTCGGCCTCCTAGTCAGCGAGCCCCGGGGAGAGTCTAAGGCGCGATACAAACGAATGAGACCCCCAAACGACGAATTGACGCTTCGCATGGGTAAAGAGGATATCCCTGCAAGAATACCACATGACCATCAGAGCTCACGAGTAACTCGGAGCTCAATCCACTTGGCAAATCACCTCACTGCCTCTTCAGGATTCACAACCCTCCATTTGAACTCCGATATAACTCCGCCAGCCATTAAACAGTCAAACTACTCCTGAAAGGCTGATCAAGCTCAGTCTTTAGGAGTGGGGGGCTCGTGATATGGCTAAAAATGGGGTTAAATCGGAGCCGTCCAAATTGAGCACGAATCTTGAGATGTGGGGATAAAATGGTAATTTCGCCTACAAGAGGGTCCGAAATAGGTGTTGGGTCTTCTCCCTAAGGACCCAATAACCCACGAACGGACCCACCAACAAGAGGGTGCGGGTTTCAACCCGCTGCACGCCCAATCCAGCAAGATAAAATCAGGGTCCCTGATTAATCTTGATCAACGGCCCAGATATACATCTATCTTTTCACCGGGATTTGGGGATAAAATTCCTTATCTGATTACGGGGAATATACCTAATCAGATTACATTCCTCATCTAATTATGGGGAATATTCCTTATCAAATCACCGGGATTACATTCCCAATCTGTTCCCTGAGATGCCTATAAATACCCCCCATCCATCTCCATTAAGAGGTAATCAATCTTTCACCAATTTTTGCGCTCATTCATAGTCTTCCTAGATTACTGACTTGAGCGTCGGAGGGTGCATCGCCGGGAACAACCCCGGTGTCTCGCACTTTTTGCAAGTCTACGGCGGGATCGACGGCCGAAGCCCGACGGAACAGGTATACAGGTTTACTATTCAGTTTCCCTAAGAATCCACAAATTCATCTGTTTGCCCCCACACCAGATTTAGCGGCAACAAGGCGCATGCTACTCTTTTGTCAGTACATCCTGGGAGTACTAAGATGTACAAAGAGATCTAACAGCATTTCTGGTGGTCAGGTTTGAAGCGGGATGTGGCTGAATTTGTGGCGAAGTGTGAGGTTTGTTAGCAAGTCAAAGCCGAAAATCAGAGACCCGGAGGTCTATTACAGTCGTTACCTATTCCGGAATGGAAGTGGGATAACATCAGTATGGATTTCATCACGGGATTGCCTAAGAGTCCTAAAGGCAATGATGCGATTTGGGTTATAGTCGATCGACTAACCAAGTCCGCTCACTTTTTGGTGATGAAACTCACTGCTTCGATGGACAAGTTAGCTGAGTTGTATGTTGGCGAGATCGTCCGGCTTCATGGTGTTCCGTCAACTATTGTGTCTGATCAAGATGCGTGGTTTACTTCACATTTCTGGAGGAGTCTTCAGACAGCTTTGGGTACCAAGACAGATTTCAGCACTGCTTTTCATCCGCAAACCGATGGGCAGACCGAGAGAGTCAACCGTATTCTTGAGGATATGCTTCGGTGTTGTATACTAGACTTTGGAGGCAGTTGGGAAAGGCATTTACCTTTTGTAGAGTTTGCCTACAACAACAGTTTTCAGACTAGCATCGGGATGGCACCGTACGAAGCTCTGTATGGCAGGAAGTGCAGAACGCCTGTTTGTTGGTTTGAAGTGGGGGAGCGTCAATTGTTTGGTCCTGAGCTTGTGCAACAAACCTCTGAGAAGATTGATCTGATCAGGAAAAGGTTGGTAGAAGCTCAGAGCAGGCAGAAAAGCTATGCAGACAACCGGAGAAGGGACCTTGAGTTTGAGGAAGGTGACTTCGTCTTTCTGACACCCAGTAAAGGTGTGATTCGATTTGGCAAAGGCGGAAAATTAGCCCAGAGGTTTATAGGCCCGTATAAGATATTGAAAAGGATCGGGAAGACTGCTTACCGGCTTGAATTACCGGAAGAGTTATCTCAGGTGCACAATGTCTTTCATGTGTCTATGCTGAGAGGTTATATTCCAGATCCAAGTCATCATTTGCCTGAAGTGCCGGAAGGTTTGCAGTTGGATCTGAATTACATCGAGTCTCCTGTCGAGATTGTTGATCGTCGAGAGAAAGTCTTGAGGAATAAGACGATACCGATGGTCAAGGTAGTCTGGAGAAACCACTTGGTTGAAGAGGCTACTTGGGAGTCTGAGGAGAGGATGTTGAAGGACTATCCTGAGCTTTTTGCTTGATTTGTATCTTTGTATTCTTTTTGTGCTTGTCATTAGCGTTTGTGTTTTCTCGCTCTTGACTGTAGTTCCGGAGACGGAACTATTCTAAGAAGGGAGTGTTGTAATGCCCCGATTTTTCATTTGTGAAAAATTATTTTATTTTGCACGTAGTGTGCACGTGCAATATTTTGGTTGAATTAAATGTTATGATTATTTTCATGATGATGAGTATAGATTTTTTTTTAAATATGTGCTTGTAATTATTTTTATAAAGCCTTCTTTCAATTAGACACAAAAGCCTTTTCTTTTTTTTTTAAAAAAAGCCCAAAGTTAATTTAATTTATTATTTTTATAATAATTATTTTGGCCCATAAACAAAAGCCCATGAGTCAATTTATTTTTAAATACAACTTGTCATGTAGGATACAATTTTAAAATTATTTTTATACAAAATTTAATATACAAATTTTTGGAGGCAAATTCTTGCACGTGCATTGCACGTACACGTGCAATGTGCACCTTCCCAAAGCATGGCCGGATTGCATCTTAGAGGGAAATGAAATTTTTGAGTGGAATCATGGTGGAGATGGTTACTTATCATGGGTAGTTAGTGTAACTCCTCCTTAAATCAAAGCCATTTGTTCCTAACTCCTACTTCAATCTTAGCCATCCATTTCCCTAGATTTTTAGTATAAATACCCCCCTCCCATGGCTAGTATTCTTGTGCAAATTAATTCTTCCCAAACCTATAGCTAATACAAGTATCTAGTAGTTATTTTAGTAAGTTAAAAGATTGAGTTGTGTGTGGGAGTTGTGCTTGCAACAAGAAGAGGAGAGGCCGGCTATCAAGGGAGTGCTCTCGGTTTGGCTTAGGAGCTCTTGGGTTGGGTGTTCTTGGAGGCTCGGTTGCGCGCTTCAAGGAGGAGGATCGCTCTCGTTTGCAACGACATTGTTTAGGAGGTGTCGCTAGTTGTATTTTTCTCTCCATTTAAGGTGGGTGAATTTTCCATGTTTCTAATTAAGAATGCATGCTAGATTGAATTGAATGAATGAAGCATGAAAAATATTAATAAGAGTATGCATTTAATTGATAAAAATGACCTATGGATTGATTGAAATGTAGATGTGAAATTGTATGTGGTTCTATTAGTAAAGGCTAAATTGTGAGTGAATTAATTATGGCCACGGATTATTGAAGATAGTTTCATTATCTACATCACAAATTATATACAGAAATTTAGTAGATTGACAATGCTACTTTGTGTGTTTAAATGAATCTTTGTGTTACATTGAAATAAATGAATTAAGATATAATTTTGTATGTTTGGTAAAAGATTAAAAATAGAGAATTAATGTGAAGTTTGCTAATAATGGGATTAGTAGTGTTAATTGTTAAGAAATGTGGAAATGAAAAAATGCGGTAGTTATAATGTAGAATCCAAATTAATTGTATGAAAAATATGTTTTAATTATTACAAAAATAATTTTGTTCATACTGGTATGTAAATTATGTGAGGAAGAATCAATCTGAAATTGTACAGTAATTTTTATAAAAGCAAAATGAAATGAGGACTAGTTGAACATCGAAACGTTTTAATAACAGAGAGAATTGGTTTAAATAAATTTTTAGTTGCGTTATTGATAACCTGAGCGCGTAGCTCAAGTGGTCGGGACAGCTTTAATCGCTACAGTGGTTTGAGGTCGCTGGTTCGAATCCCCTGGGCAACACACTTTTGTTTCATAAATTTTTAAAATAAAAGAGAACAGCAGCCGAGAGCATATAATGCTCTCAGCCCTCCTTACAACGTGTGTAGCATCCGGCCTAGTGGCCTGTGCCTAGGGCGGTTTTCTTTGTGGTCCTGGGTTCGATTCTTGGCTTCGGCAGTTTAGAAAAAACATTTTTTTTGAGTGTTTTGGTGATTCAAAAATTATAAAAATATGGTTATTCCTCTAAAAATATATGGGACTTATGAAAAATAATTTGGGGATTAATTACATAGAATAAAATATGATTGAGAATAAAATGTATAATTGAGACTTATGGTTATATACTTATTTGGTATAAAAGTTGCACTTTGAAGAAAGGCTTGAAATAAAATATTAGAAAAGAAGAAATTATATGTAGTGATGCATTGTGAATTATTCTCATTTGAGAATAGTGTGAAATTTATGGTATGTGAATATCCATTTAGTGAAGTAATTTAACTGTGGAATTGATATTTGATGAAACACATAATTCCATGTGCGATTATGGACTATTGAATAATTTAGAGATCATGCTAATGAAAGAGAAATCTGTTATGATTATGAAAATGAATTTATGAGTTGGAAATGCTCAATTTAGAAATTGTGAATTGGAATTGAAACAAAAGAGTAGCTAAGTCTCCCCTGGCATTTGGAAAGAAATGAAATGAAATATTGAAATGAAAGACCAAGATTGGTCATGTTTGAATAAATGAATAAGTCTGATTTAGTGTAGAGGCTAACTCTAGAGCTTTGATTTTATTCATGATTCTAATAAAAACTAAGGATTAGTGCATAGTGATGACGTGATGAAAGTGAGAGAAAAACACGAGTATGAGAACTAGAGTTACGGTGCGGGTGTGTGAGCCACAGAATGCATGCTTGATGAGTCAAGACATGGCATGGGCACAACTCAGTAATGATCGGACTTTAGCCACGCTTGTGGGATGTTTGGTGACTGCAAGAGGATCGTGTGCCATGAAGGAGGCTAAATTGCCATAGAATGCATACTTGATGAGTCAAGACATGGCGTGGGGTTCCCCTCTAGGTTTTCTGTACACGTGCTTGTACTCATAGATCATCTAGGATACTCACCGTAGTTACAGTAGTAGATTAAGTCATGGCGAGGGATTGAACCCTACAAAGTTGAAGAACGATTAAGAGGCTTGCCCTCGGATCTATGTAGTATGGGATGCATAGAATCCGAACAAGTGCGCATTAGTGTCATCTAATATAAATAATTGCATTAAGGACTAAGTGCACAATCACAACACGACATCAATAGGGTAGTTCATTTAGTTTGATATGTGACAAGTTTGTGTTTGTTAAATATGAAAAATAAGTTATACTATTTTCGGCATAGAGAGGATGGCCGTGTATAATGTTCGTCGGTTGAATAAACTGACGTATCCACAGTCTTATATGCAGGTAAATGACATGATAAAGATTAAAGAGGAACAGATGCTTAAAGATTATTCAATGTCGTTGTACATTCATTTAAATGTTGTAATTTGACTTCCGCTGTGCAGTGTAAATTGTAATGAATTTATGTAAACTCTGATGTAAAGTGAAAAGTTCAAATTTTCTTGTAAAATTGTACTAAATGAAGTGGAAAGATCATGTAGAACATCTCAAATTCAATTGTATTTGGGATTCAGGGCGTTACAGCAATGGTCCATGTCGTGCCCGTTGTCCCAGTGGAAGCGGCAGTAGAACCGCTGGTCCCTCTTCTTTTTGTTGTTGTTCGGTCGAGGAGGTTATTGCACGAGGTCCCTATCTTCGATCACTAAGAGGATGGTCGACACGTTTTGCGTCAGCGGAGTGTACCTCTCGAAACGGGGGACAGGAGGGACTCTTTTCGCTATGCCCCCGTCTCTGGGGACCTTCTTTGTTGGCTCCGCCTCGTCGGCCTTGCATTACCCCATTCCGTAGATCTCCCTGGGGTCCTCTGGATTCAGGGCCTCCTCGGCCCGGATGTACTTTTTGACCCGATTGAGGAGGTCAAGGAAATCGATCGGAGGCTTCTTTGCCAGGGATGCCTTCAGCTGGCCGTGCCGGACGTTGTTCCAGAATGCTGCCGAGGCAACCCCTGGGTCGAGGGAGGAGACCGACCTCGCCTCAGTGGTAAACCTTCGGATGAACAGCCGGAGCGACTCCCCTTCCTTCTGTCGGAGGCCCAGTAGGGACGCACTCGTCCATTCAGCCTTTCGGCTGGTCATGAAGTGGGCGAGGAAGTTGCCCTCCAGTTGGTCGAAAGAGTAGATGGAGCTGGGGTGAGCTTGGAGAACCATTCCCGAGCGGGGCCCCGGAGGGTGGCGGGGAAGGAGCGACACAAGAGGGGATCCGATGCGCTGTGAATCATCATGAGGGTCTTGAAGCCCTCCATGTGATCAGCAGGATCACCCTCACCGTCATAAGTCTCGAATTGTGGGGGGCGGAAATTCCGGGGTATTTTGGCCTGCAAGATGGCGGTGGAGAAAGGAGGTCGGGTGGGCCTGTGCTCCTGGGCCGGCCTTGGGCCTCCATCGCCAAAGTGGTCGAGGCGGTCTTCCATTTCCTGGGGGCGTTTCAAGACGTCATCGTCATACTCCGATGGGACAGTCAGGCCGCGGGACGTGCTGGCCTCGATGTCCGAGCGTGAGTTAGAGTGGCGGTTCGTCTTGTCGACGGGGACCTCGCGGATGGCCTCCATGATCTCTTTCCGGTAGTCCTAGAACTCCTGGTGGGTGACCGGAGCTCGTTCAACCCGGCTATGTTGGACCGACGGCCTCTTGCCGACGCGGCTGAGCGCCGGCGCCCATCCTTGGGGTGGTGGTCTGGGATGGTTCGGGACCGAGTTAGAAGCGGCCCCTCCCCTAGTCCGGCCATCTTGTCGATTCTGGGACCCCGCGTAGGTCGGGCACGACTGAACGGGAGGCCACTGACTGGTGTCCGTGGCTGATCCCCGAATTGTTGGATCCATGAGCGTCGGCAGGGTCGTCCTGAGGAGGGGCGTCCTGGCGACGCGTAGAGGTGACAGCTCTCCTGGCCTTGGGTGCCATGTGAGCTCGGATGGACGGGATACCGATGATGGCAGAGCTCGGGCCGGCGTCTACACTAGAGGTTTCCCACAGACGGCGCTAACCTGATGCGGTTTGTTTTTGGGGGGCGTAGATGCACCAGGTGTGAGTTCTTCTCGATTTGTTTTGGTGGAGGAAGCCTTGGTGCGGACGGTGGTCCCGACTCTCAGTCAAGGGAACGGTTCGGGAGTAGACGTGAGTGAGGCGGAGATTGGATGCTCGGTTCGGGCCTGGAGGCTCGGTTCGGATCTGGAGGTTCGGATCCGGAGTATCGTGTACCTGCACACGGTCTAGGAACAACGGGATTGGTTCCGGTGGTAGACCCTCCGATCTAGTCAGCTACCGAAAGAGAGTAATAGTAACTAGGGTTTAAGAGGGGAAAGATTGATTACCTTGGGAAGGGGTGGAGGGTCGGGTATTTATAGGAGAAGCCAACCAGGTCTGGACCCGTTTGGGGCCGGGTCTGGATCCGGTTGCCCGTGGGCCTGATGTGGCGGAAGCCCAAGCAGTGTAGGACTGACGTGGCACAGGCCCGGGGTGGTTTTGGGCTAACGTGGCACAGGCCCGGGGTAGTTTAGGGCTGACGTGACGGACCCGGATGAGTTGGCGGTGCATGCTTTTTAAGGGGATCCTGTGGTCCAGGAGGGGCCACGTCATCTGACCCATATCAAAAATACACAATACTTTCAGTTACTATTTGTAAATATTAAAACTATATATATTATTTTAGAAAAGTCAATTCTTATATAGATGTCATTATAGAGAAATTCTAGAGATTATCCATAAAGACATCTTAAAACTTGCAGAGATTCATGTATCAGTCCTAAAATCAGAACCTGATTATTAGTTCTTAAAATATGGGACGAAGTCGGTGCAATTTTCCCCGGGGGGGAGCCAAGAAAAATTCTATCACTATATACAGATATATATATAATGTGTTTTTCATAATTTTTAGTAGAAGCGGGACAAACCATAAAACGTAATAGACATAAGGAATTTTTTTCAAAATTTCGATAGTCTTAAGGGGATTTTCAAATTTTTGGAAGGCCCGAACTCCTTTTGCCCCCACTAAGCTTCGTCCAGACATTAGCATTTCCCCTTCATTTGTTTGCCCACTTGGGTTAAATTTAACGAACCTCGTCCATTTACCAAAAGGCCCTAGTATGTCTAGCCCAATATCCTAATAACATGCAACTCATCATTATAAGGGAGAATTTACTTCTGCTGAGAAAACAATGAAAATTCCATTCTGAAAGAACCAAGCTATAAGCCTAGCTATAAGAACAAAAACATTTCTGGTTAACTAAAAATGAAGAAAACAATTGTTGAAAATAAAGGAGGAGCTGCTATTGTTGACAAAAATGACCTGTCCAACTTGTTAAGGACTCTTGAAAGGGAAAGCTACAAAAAAAAATAATGAAATTAATTGGGAAGGTATGAATTAGCAGTTGAGAAAAACAAGTTTGGCTTGCCTTCGCTACATATACTTGGTCAGATTTAGGTAGTGTTCTTTTTCTCCTCTTAGAGCAACTCCCACCGTGCTCTATCTCCATCTCCATCTCCAAATATGGAGATGGTTTCCACTCCAACCGGGCTCTATCTCCATCTCCAAATATGGAGATGGGTGAAAAAGGTCTCCAAATTTGGAGACCTTTCATCCCATCTCCAAATTACTATTCCCTTTTTTTAATTCCCATTTTACCCTTTATTACTTTAATATCTTTCTAAAAATTCCTTCCATATCCTTTAATTAAAATGTGTATTGTATATTTAGTGAATGTATCTTATAAAATATTAAACAAAATTTTATTATTTTGGTACAGTTGGAAATGTCTCGACGATAGCTTTAAAATGATACCAATTTTGAATATTTTTTTATTGTTTGAAAAAAATAATTGATACAATATTTATAGATAAGATTATTTAGTTATTTTGTGTTAGCTTAACATATTTTAAAAAGACTACCCACTCATACAATGTGATCATTAATTGGAAATAGATAAACGACAAGTACATAGAATCATTAATTGAAAATACAAACGGTGGACATTGAAATACATAGAACTGAATAATAAAAAAAAAAAAATTTATAACATTAATAATCCCCAACTTTTAATTAGATTTCATTGCCGTGTCTTGCCCACAAATGCTCTATCAGTGCATTTCTAAGTGCAATATGAGCATTTTTGTCTGTATTTGTTTGTTGTTATTGTATTAGCTTATCTGTATTTTTTTCATCTTCATGTTGTACTTTCATTTTTAATTATTATAATCCGAAATTTTCTATTTCTGTCAAAATTTAATATTAAAATATACTAAATTAGAAAATTTATTTGATTAATGTTATATATGATATTATTAAATTAATTCCAAAGTAATTTTACACTTGATTATTTTACATTGTTAATACAAGTAAAAATTTCATAATTTAAAATTAGTTCCAAAAAGTACTAATATTAGGCTCGTTTTAAAGCATTCGGCGAGATATTTCCAACAGCATAATTTTTATTTTCCCAAATAGATTATTAATATAAGCAATTTAATGTAAAATTATTTATAACAAAACTAATTACAAATTCCTAAAAATTATAGAGATGTCCCATTGGAGTGGGTCTCTATTTCTTCATCTCTATAATGGAATATTCCCAGGAATATTCCATTATAGAGATGAGAAATAGAGACTCCCATTGGAGTTGCTCTTACAAGAGATTTACCTCTTGTAAGAGGTGGTCCCCCTCTTATAAGAAGTTTTTTAGTGTTCTTTTTTTACCTCTTATAAGACATTTTTCTTAAAATATCTTATAAGCCTAAAAGACTTCTAATAGCCTCTTTCAAATTCTTATAAGACTTCTATCACTTAAAAAGTCTATATTACCCCAAAGTCTATATTATAATTGTTACTAATTAAATTAGTTTATATATTAGTCTATAGTAGCCCGGAATATGCTATCCTAGAAAATGTGTAATCATATACGTAGTTGACTGTAATATGCTATCCTAGAAAAAGTGTGGGAATTCATTCTTCACAATCTCGAACAATTATGTTAGGGATGCTGTCGAAACAATTAGTTGACTGTAATTTTATTTATTTTTTATTTATTTACAGCTAAGGGAGAATTTATATTAGCCCATTGACCTTAAATTTTTTTAATCCAACTTCTTTGAAACAAATTATTATTATTTATATTTATACATACTAATTTTCATACTAATTAAAAGTCTATAGTAGCCCAGAATTATAATTGATGATTTACACTCATTTGTGAATTTAACTTGCCATTAAACTAGTTTATATATTAGAAATTTGAACTTATCTTTTCTTGTCCTTCTTCTCACTATTTTTATACTTTGGGGGTAATATAGACTTTGGGGTACTATAGGCTCTTGTAAGAGGTGAAAAAAGAACAGAAATCTCTTATAAGAGGTTCTTATAAGAGGTTATTTTTATGTAAAAAGAACACCTCAAAAAGAGGCTCTTACAAGATATGGCTCAAATTTTGAAGAGATGTATGGTTCGATTTTGGCATCCAGTTTGATGGTCATTGTCAGCTAGTTTCAAGGGAGACATGATTTTCATGTTTTCCTTTCTATTCCAACTAGAACATGGCAAAAAATCATCTATCCATAGTGATTGTGATATAGGTAAAAATTGCAACAAATTGAGACCCTACGATTCTGGCACGTAACTCAAAAACTTTCAGAGGCAAAACAGTAATTTCAGTAACATGCCTGCTAGATGAATATGGGTCATTTTCCGGCCCTCCGGTTCAACCAGATCCACAATCTCAGTTTACTTAAAGCATCCACAGTCGTGATTGTGAAAAAAATACATAAATGCATATTTACGTATAGCTTTTTTAACGTTTACTGCAGTCGTTGACTGGTATTTTATAGCAATTTAAGAAAAAAAATATCAGACGGAATGTGTAGTTGCGTCGTAGGTATTTAATTATTTTTTTAATATTAGACGGAAGTAGAAGTTGCGTCGGAAGGAAAAAAAAGCAAAAATGGATAGACGGACATTCAAGGTCCGTTCCACGATTTTAAAGTAATTTTTACGATTTTTTTAATAATTAAATAACTTTTTTAAGTGAAAAAAAATTGTGGGCCCCCATTGGACGGATCTTCAAGATCCGCCCAAGAGGTAACCCATATATGAACACATTTTCAATTCAGTTTTTTTTTAAAAAAAGACGTTGAAGAAGATCCGTCTGACGAATTTAAAAAATATTTTTTTTAGTGGGACGGACTTTCAAGTTGCGTCCTCTATAATATACATTTATCTTATTTCTACTCTCATTTATAGCAATCTACTGTTGCTATTTTTTCAAAAAATGCATAAATAACAAACGACTGCTGTTGGTTGTTTGCTATAAAATGCATTTAATGCATAAATAGCACACGACTGTGGATGCTCTTACCTCCTAAACAAGATGAGATTTACAACCTATTAAGGTTGTCAGTCAAATTCCCCCTAGATTATCTAACTATATCTCTCCAATAAAAGAAGAGAAACCAAATCTATCTCTCCAATAAGTGAAGAACAACTAACTCTATTTCTTTACCAGGGGAATCTCCAGAACATATCTTTTTTATGTCATCTGCAACTGACCCCTAGACCTATAAATACTCACCCCTTCATTCAGTAATTGCTAATCAATATTTTTTCCACTAAAACTCGCATCTTCTTTCTGAGTTACTGACTTAAGCATTAGAGGGTTTTTATCCGGGGCCAACCCGGGTGTTCAAACTTTGTGCAGGTTTGTCAGATGTATTCAGCCGTCCAATCTAGATTCGGGCAATCCTGACCTTTCAAATTAAGATTAAGGAGTATTCACCCACCACGATTTCTATCAAGATTGATGGTATAAATCTTTAGTTTCCTCTCAAAATCTGAACTCCTCATCTGATTGCTCCTACACAAGAAAGAAGCAGCAATATATTAGTGTCATTTGTGGAAAAAGCACAAATCTACCTCACCGATCATATCTTGCTGAAGAAAAACAAATTCTTCCAGCCGTGGCTCTCAAAGGAAAGAAGGCGGTGGCCAGTAGCCGTCGACGCTCCTCCTCCTCTTCCTTTTCCTCCGCCCTTGGATCCAACTCACCTGCCGTTGCTGCCCTCCGAGCAGCCTCACCCTGAGCCTCATCCTACCGAGAACAAAGGATCGGTACGAACCTCGATACCCTCCGTTGTGCCCCCTGTGCAGCTAGATATCTGTGCCATCATCAACAAGAGACAACAACCAGCGGACCTCCGCCAGGGCCTAGGTGATAGACACACCCGAGGTGATGTTCCCCACTCAGAACGCCAAAGGAGCCCTTTCCCCCCACGTCAGAGGTCTTGGTGAACCCCCTCATCACAGAGATGAAGAAGCAAAGGGAACCCAACTCCAGTCAGCTACCACCTCCTAGGAACAGTAGGGAAGAGCAGGCTCCCGTGACGAGGGCAGAGTTCCAGGACTTCATCGACCAAGTTCTGAGAGCCCTCAACGTTGCTCGGAGCAAGGGCCGCAAAACAAGCAAGTCACGCTATAGACCAAACAAGAAGAGGAGTCCCACAGGTCAACTCAATCCGATCAGCGAATAAATGATGTCCTTCGCCACCTCTGAGAGATGGATGACCACCTTGCTTGGATTGGCTGATAGGAGGGTCACCGAAATGATGGATACTGTCCCATCATCCTTATTTCACAGAGATAATCCTCAAAGCCCCTGTCCCAGAGAACTTCAAGCTGCCGACCTTCGATTCTTACAATGGTGAAACTGAGTCAGTTGATCACATCGAGAGTTTTAAAACTCTCATGATGATCCACCGAGCCTCCGACTTTCTCCTCTGGAGAAACATTCCTAGCATCCCTAAAGGGATCAGCGCTGGAATTGTGTTCCCATCTCTCTCTAGGTTATATCTTCTCCTTTGATCAGTTTGAAGAGCTATTTCTTACACACTTCATTACCAGTCACAAGATGTAGAAGACGAGTGCCTCTTGCATAACTTGAAGCAAAGGCTTGGGGATCTGCTTAAGTATTTTTTTAGGCCCATCACATTAGAGTGTCAGTCCATCTCCTTAACATGGCCAGGCGGTGGCCGTCTTCAGACACAAAGCCCGCCACATTGACCTCAAAGCATCTTGGCAAAGAAACCACTTTGTTACTTCTTCCAACTCCTACTATAAAGTGAGAAGTACATCTGAGCTGAAGAGGCTCTTCATCCCCAGGATCAAGGAGAACCTTCATCCGGGAACAAATGAAAGAATATAAATGAAGAAGGGCCCAAGAAGTCCCAGAAGGATGGGTCAGGCCAGTGTCGCTCTCCTACGGCACCTCACTTCAACAAGTGTCTCCTACTTTTCAAGGCCCTAAGAGGAGCGAAAGGTTTTGAGTGGAGGTAGTCGCAGCAGGAATCATTCGACCAACTCAAAGCATATCTGGTTAACCCTTCGCTCCTGAGTAAGCCCAAGCATGGGAAAATTCTCTACCTTTACCTCGCGACATCAGACAAACCCTCAGTGCCGTCCTAGTGAGGGAAGAAGACAAAGCTCAGAGGCCGATCTATTATGTGAGTAAGGTCCTCCGAGATGCCGAACTCCGCTAGTCCAAGAATGAAAGATGGCCTTTGCATTGATCATGGCTGCTCGAAAGCTCCGCCTATATTTCCAAGCCTATTCGGTGGTCGTTCTTATCGACCAACCCCTTAAGCAGGTGTTGCACAAGGCTGAAAGTTCAGGGTGCCTCATGAAATGGTCTATAGAGCTGAGCCAATACGATATCAGCTATCAGCCAAGGACCGCTATCAAGGCTCAAGCCCTAGCAGAATTCATAGTGGAAAGCATTATCCCCGATCCCTGCAAGAAAGGCAAGGAACCCCCGTTCTGGAGCATTTATGTCGATGGCTCCTCATGCACTGAAGGAAGTCGAGCAGGGGTCATCCTAACTGGCCTGGATGACTTTGTTCTCTAGTATTCACTCCACATCAACTTTCAAGCATCAAACAATGAGGCAAAGTAAGAAGCTCTTATAGCCGGTCTATTCCTAGCACGCAAGGCTGGCGCTAAACGCATCATGGAATTTAGTGATTCTCAACTGGTGGTGAACCGATTCTCGGGGGGAGTACGAGGCTAGAGATGACTACATGGCCAAGTATCTGGCTAAGGTCAAAGAGCTGTTAGCCACCTTCCAAGAAGCAGAAGTCCTACGGATCCCCCGAGAAGAAAATAGGCAGGCAGATGCCCTATCAAAGTTGGCTTCCTATTCTCTCCAAGGGCTTGAGCACACTATTTTGATCGAAGTTCTTTTAAGACCCAACATTAAGGAAGGAAGCCTTGAACTAATGGAGATACCACCCCTGGCACACGAGGAAAATTGGATGAAGCCCCTTCTCGAATTCCTCGAAAGAAGAGTCCTCCCACTAGACCCCAAAGAGGCTAGGAAAGTCAGAACTAGAGCCGAGCGATATACGCTCACTGAGGGAGTCATGTACAAGTGCTCCTACACCCAAGCAGATGGTAGACCCTACTTGCGGTGTCTCTCCCCAAGAAGCCTAGTACACCCTCAGAGAGGTTCATGAAGGGGTCGGCGGCGTCCATATGGGAGCAAGATCCCTCGCCCACAAAATCCTGAATCCTGGCTACTTTTGGTCCATGCTCCTTAGCAACGCCGAACAACATATTCTCCAGTGCGCCCCCTGTCAGAGGTTCTCATCCATTCGGCGTTTGCATCAAGCTGAGCTATCCTCCTTATCCAGTCTGATCCCCTTTGCCATGTGGAGGTTGGACTTGCTCGGGCCTTTCCCTCTGGCGCCTGCTCAGAAGAAGTTCTTTGTTGTGGCGATCGATTACTTTTCGAAATGGATTGAAGCCGAACCTTTAGCAACAATTACTAAGAACATGGTCCAGCGGTTCTTCTAGAAGAACATTATCTGCCGATTTGGTATCCCTCGGATCTTAGTGACTGACAACAAGACCCAATTCACATGGGCATCCATCCGCAACTTCTGTATGGATCTCGGCATCCAGCAGTGAATCTCCTCAATATCCCACTCGATTCCAACGGTTAGCCAGAGAATGCTAACCGGCAAATTCTCTCTGGCCTAAAAAAGAGAATCGACAAATCTGTAAATGGGTTGTGGGTTGAACAACTACCCAATGTGCTTTGGAGCTACCGCACCACTAAACAGACCTCAACAGGAGAATATCTGTTTAACTTGACATACGGCTCAAAAGCTGTAATGCCCTGATTTTTCAGTTATGAAAAATTATTTTATTTTGCACGTAGTGTGCACGTGCAATATTTTTATAAATATTTTCATCAAGATGAGTAAAGATATTTAATATGTGCCTTTAATTATTTTTCTACAAAGCCTTCTTTCAATTAGACAAAAAACCTTTTCTTTTAAAAGCCCAAAGTTAATTTAATTTATTATTTTTATAATAATTATTTTGGCCCATAAACTAAAGCCCATGCACTATTTTTATACAACTTGTCATGTAGAATACAATTTAAAGACTATTTTATTTTTATACAAAAATTTAATATACAATTTTGGACCAAGTGGCATGCACGTGCATTGCACGTACACGTGCAATATGCACATTCCTAGCATGGCCGGTTGCAATCTTTTGGAGGGAAAATCAAAATTTTAGTGGTGATCATGCTTGGTGGTTAGTTGGTTGTGGTAGTTAATGCAACTCCTACTTTCATCTTAGCCCTCCATCTTATAACCAACCACTTGATCCTAGCCATCCATTCTCCTTGATTTTTTGTATAAATACCCCCCCCCCCCCCCGGCTAGTTATTCTTGTGCAAAATTATTCTCTTCCAAACCTTATCCAGTATTATCCAGTATTCTTATGCAAAATTCTAGTTCAAATACCTTATCCAGTAGTGATTGTGTGAGTTAAAAGATTGAGAGTGTGTGGGATTGTGCTTGCAACACCAAGGAGAAGAGGAGACCGGCATCAAGGAGTGCTCTCGATTTTGGCTTAGAAGTGTTCGGTTTTGGGTGTGCTTGGAGGTTCGTGTGCGCGCATCTAGGAGGAGAAGCATTCGGTTGCAAGGACTTTTATTTAGGAAGTTGCTAATTGTGTTTGTCTCTCCATTTGAGGTGGGTAGATTCTCCATATTTCTAAATTAGAAATGCATGTTAGATATGAATGAATGAAATTAAGAAAGAAATTAAGAAGAGTACACTTTAATAACCCATTGAATGATTGAATGTGGATATGCAATTTTATATGTGGTTCTATTATTTAAGTTGTATGTGAATAGATTAGAATCATGGATTGATTGATGAAAACACATTTATTACCATCAAGAATTACACACAAAAGTTAGTAGATTGATAATGCTATCTCATGTGTTAAATAGATCTTTTGTGTTAATGTGGGCATGAATAATTTAAAATATGAGTTTGTATGTTGGGTAAATAATTAAAGACAGAGAATTAATGTGAAATTTGTTGATTAAGAGATTAGAATGCTAATTGCGAAGAAATGTCGAAAAGAGAAGAAATGTGGTAGTGATAGTTCATATTTCGAATTAATTATATGAAAAATATGTTTTAATTGTTACAAAAAAATTATTTTTCATACTGGATGTAGTTTATGATGATATTAGTAAATCTGGACATTACACAGTAATTTTTATGAAAGTAAAATGAAATGAAGACTTGTTGAATATCGAACGTTTTTGAATAACAGAGAGAATGGTTTTAAAAAGAATTTCGAACTATACTTGACAATCTGAGCACGTAGCTCAAGTGGTCGGAGCGCGCGGCCTGTTTCTTAGAGGTCTGCGGTTCGAATCCCGTGGGCAACATATATTTCGTTCGTTTTTTTTAAAACAAAATAAACTGCAGCCGAGAGCATTTAATGCTCTTAGCCGTACTTATGATGCCAGGCACCTTCAGCCCAGTGGCTTGTGCTGTCGGCTGTGTTCTCCGTGGTTCTGGGTTCGAATCTTGCCCTCGGCAAGATTGAAAAACATTTTTTTTGGGGTTTTAATTATGAAAAAAAAATTTATGAGAAAAATATGACTATTCTTCTAAAAATATATGGGACTTTATAAAAATAATTTGGGAATTATTTGCATGAAATAAACTATGATTTGGGAATAAAATGCATAAATAGAACTATGGCTCTATATGTATATTTTTGTGAAAGTTATATCTTGCAAAAAGAACATGGAATGAATGATTGGAAGATTAATATAGTCAAGAAAGAAATTTTATTTTTGTGATGGATATGAATTATTCTCATATGTGAATAGTGTGAAAGATATTAAATGTGAATATTCGTAGTGATGTGAATTTTTTATGTGAAGTTGATAATTGATGAAGCATATGAATTCCATGTATAATTATGGATTATTTGAACGAATTAGAAATCATGATTGGAAAAGAGAATTACTTTTGATGTGATGATAACTCAACATGAAAATTTATGAGTTGGAAATGCTCAGATTGGAAATTGTGAATTGAAAATTGAAACAAAAAGAGTAGCTAAGTCTCCCCCGGCATTTGGAAATAAATGAAATGAAAATTGGAAAGAAAGACCAAGGTTGGTCATGTTTGAATGAATGAATAAGTCCGGTTTAGTGGAGAGGCTAACTCTAGAGCTTTGATTTTTGTTCATGATTTTGATAAAAACTAAGGATTAGTACATAGTGGAGACGTGATGAAAGTATGAGAAAAACACGAGTATGAGGGCCATCGGATTAGCGGTGTGAGAGTGATCCACAGGCTGCCTGCTTGATGCGTCAAGACATGGCATGGGCACTACTCCAGAATTATCGTCCTGGTGGCGACGCTTGTGGGATGTTTGAGTGGCTATGGGTGGTACCATTGTTCCATGGCAGAGGCTGAATTGTCCATAGGTTGCCTGCTCGATGCGTCGTGTCCGTGCGTGGGATTCCCCGCCAGGCTGCCTGGACATGGGCTCGTAGATCATAGAACATCTAAGATACCTACCGTAATTACAGTAGTAGATTAAGTCATAACGAGGGATTGAACCCTACAAAGATGAAGAACGATTAAGGGCTTGCCCTCGGACCTATGTAGTATGGGATGCATAGAATCCGAACAAGTGCGCATTAGTGTCATGTAACATAAATAAACTGCATTAAGGACTAAGTGCACAATCACAACACGACATCAATAGGGTAGTCCCTTTAGTTTGATATGTGACAAGTTTGTGTTTGCTAAATATGGAAAATAAGTTATACTATTCCCGGCAAGAGAGGATGGCCATGTATAATGATCGTCGGTTGAATAAACTGACGTACCCACAGTCTTATATGCAGGTAAATGGCTTGATAAAGATTAAAGAAGAACAGATGATTAAAGACGATACAATGTTGTTGTACATTTATTAAATTGTTGTAAATTTTACTTCTGCTGTGCAATGTAAAGTGTAATATTGATGTATACTCTGATGTAAAGTGAAAAGTTTAAATTTCCTTGTAAAATTGTACTAAAGGAAGCGAAAAGATCCTGTAGAACATCTCGAATTCAGTGTATTTGGGATTCGGGGCGTTACAGAAGCTGTCATTCCACTTGAAGTTGACCTAGCCTCTCCCCGCTTATTGGCCTTCAGTGAAGAACAAAATTCCAATCAACTCCGCGGCAACCTTGACCTCATCGACGAGATTCGAGAAAGATCCTCCATTCGTCAACAGATCTATCAGCGCAGGGTCGAGCAGTCCTACAACAAGAGAGTCCGCCCCACAAATCTCAAGGAAGGAGACATGGTCCTTAGAAAGTTATCAATTTCTTTCCCAATCAAGAAAGGAAAATTATCTCCAAATTGGGAGGGGCCGTACAGGATCTTCAGAGTTATCCGCCCTGGCGCGTATCACCTTGAAGACGCGGGGGGGAAGAGAGTGCCGTGAACTTGAAAAGTAGAGCATTTGATGAAATTCCAAGAGAGCTAGTTTTCATTGTTTTTTCCCTACTTTCGTTGTTTTATATTCATCGCCATGTAATAAAGACTCACAACTTAGAAGCATCCACTTAGTTTTCTCTTTTATAAAGACAGTTTATTTTTCCGAAGAGTTATTGTCAAAAAAATGATTGTTTACTTTGAGGTACGACTACTCTTAAACGACAATTTCGGAGTCTAATACTTGGCTCAATGCTACTTTAGCCACTTGCAAATGAGCAAGTGTTTCGGAATTGCTCCCACAACTATTGAAAACTCTTAAACGACAAGTTCGGAGTCCAACACTTGGTTCAATGCTACTTTAGCCACTCGCAAATGAGTAAGTGCGAAGTAGCTCACCATTCAGAATTGCTCCCACAACTGTTGAAACTCTTAAACGAAAAACACTTGGTTTGATGCTACTTTAGCCATTCGCAAAGGAACAAGTGTGAAGTAGCTCGCCATTCGAAATTGCTCCCACAACTGTTGAAAACTTTTAAGCAAAAAGTTCGGAGTCCAACACTTGGTTCGTGCCACTTTAGGTGCTTGCAAATGTGCAAGTGCGAAGTAGCTCGCCATTCAGAATTGCTCCCACAACTGTTGAAAAATCCTAAACTAAACCCACAACATTCCAGTTGTCTAACAAAGAGAAAATAACACTTACATATTTGGTGGATTTTTATTCCAAAAAGAAACCGATTACAAGATCAGAAAGGCACAACCAATACAAACTTTGCTTAAGTGCTGAGAAGATCTTATTCCACAACAAAAATTGGGGTTACAAGTCTTATTAAGACAAAAACTCCTACAAAACTCCAAAGAATCACCCTAACTCTTCCTGGGAAGAGGGATGCTTCTGTTAAGGGATACACGCGGTTGACGAGCTCTATGCCGTTCTCTCGACCCCTCTAAAGAGATCTCTAGACCCGCAAGTCGAGTCAAGCCACTGGCCCTATGACTCTAGCAGCCTCCCCGATCGATGCCCCACTGGACGAACCAACTACTTCGCTCTGAGCGTCCCCCGGGACTCACAGAACTTCGGGCAAACGGAGAGCCAACTCATGAAACGACCTTCCTTGGGCACGCTCCTCTTGCGAGCACGACGTGCTCCTGACGTTGCCTCCATCAAGAAGCCTCTTTAGTTGGTGAACATCCATCTCTAACTCAACTATTCTCTCTTTGAGAGAATCGTCCTTCACCTTAAGCTTCAAACGGGGCACGCTCCCCACGGAAAACTCGAAAATTGCCCTCTTAAGATGGGCTACCTCCATATTTCCCTTGAGCATCACGGTTTTCAACCCATCTCGTTCAGTGGTAGCCGAAAGTAGGGTGTGGCGAAGGAGTTTAACCCATGAAGGCTCTCGAGTAGTTGCCTCCTCCGAAGGATTATCTTCTACCTCAACTGGGGGTACTTCCCTCGAAGTCTCATCGCCGTGCCGCGCTGCTATCTCTCGATGGGATAACACTCATCTCAAGTAGCAGAGCTCCCCTTCAGTTTTTGAAAGTATTTCCCGAGACTGAGCAAGTCCCAACTTAATAATACGGAGCTTGGTATGAAGTTGAGACGTCCTGCTATCCTGAGAAACACGTAAGGAGAGTGCAATGCCCTGCCAACTAAAGAAAGAAGTGTAAATCACTCTAACTTAAAGTGTGAAAGCTACAAGGTAGCACTAAGTCAGGTGTGAAAGCTACAAGATAGCTCTAACTTAAAGACACGAAGGCTACAAGATAGCTCTAACTTAAAAGTGTGGAAGCTACAAGGTAGTTCTAAGTTCAACTGTGACAACTACAAGATAGTTCTAAGTTCAAGTAAAGCTACAAGATAGCTCTAAGTTCAAGTATAAAAGCTACAAGATAGCACTAAGTCAAGAGTGACAGTGTAACACCTCGTAGTTTCAAAAAATATAGTATATAGTATGTATATGTATATATATATATATATATATATATATATATATATATATATACTATGTTTGCCCGTTGACACGTGCCTACGGCACGTCTTCGGAACGGTGCACCTTGTTTGATCATATAAAATAGTTTTCGAGGTCCAGCAAATTAATTGAAGTAGCAATAGTGCAAAAAACATATTATATGATTTTTTTGAATTGTTTTAAATTATTTTAATTTTTTTATTTTTTTAGTTTTTTAATTTTTTTAGTTTTTAATTTTTTTAGTTTTTTTATTTTTTAGTTTTTTAATAGAGCAAAAAGCAAATTAATTTTTTATTTTCTTAATTTTTTGAATAGAAGAGGGAGGGAGAGAGAGAGAGGAAAAAAATAATTAAATAAATATAGGAGTTTTTTGGGTGGGGAATTTGAATTTGAGTTTTGGGGGGGAAATATGTTTTGCGAGATTAGATCTAGGCCTTTGATTTTTGGGGGATTGAAGGAGAGCTACTTGATAGCTTTCTTTGTGTTTTATTATATAGACTAGGTTTGCCCGTTGACACGTGCCTACAACACGTCTTCGGAACGGTGCACCTTATTTGATCATATAAAATAGTTTTGCAGGTCGAGCAAATTAATTGAAGTAGCAAACATATTATATGAGAAAAATTTGGGATCCAGTAAAAACCATATTATATAATTTTTTTGAACTATTTTAGTTTTTAAAATTTTAATTTTTTTAGTTTTTAATTTTTTAATTTTTAAAAAATTTTTAAAAAATTTATTTTCTTAATTTTTTGAATAGAAGAGGGAGGGGGAGAGAGAGAGAAGAAAATAATTAAATAAATATAGGAGTTGTTTTGGGTGGGGGATTTGAATTTGAGTTTTGGAGGGAAACTTTTGGGAGGGAAAAATATGTTTTGTGAGGTTAGATCTGGGCCTTTAATTTTTTGGGGATTGAAGGAGAACCACTTGATAGCTTTCTTTGTGTTTTATTATATAGATAAGTTGATAAAAATGTATGCTGTTGGAAGTAAATATGTTGTTATTGTATTGTACGGAATAGGGGGGGCACATGCTTGTGCTTGATTACAGCAAGTTGGCTGTTGTTGTATATCCCTTTGACTTCGTCAAATGGCTGATGACGTGGCGAATTCAATGGGGGCCCACCCGAATATATGTGTGCTCTCGGATGTGAAAGTCAGGGAAGGTATGTGATTAAAATCCCATATCGGGAGTTAAAGTGATTAAAATAATATTAAAATATAATAGCCTATGATCAAGAGCCACCTAATCGGTTAACCAACTTTTGAGAGGCAGTCTGTGGTGGGCAGTTGTACTACATAGTATCTAATTTGTCTTATAAATTGTATAAATTGTCTGAGCCAGGGGCAGGAGCGTTATAATCAGCTACAAGATAGCTCTAACTTAAAGTGTGGAAGCTACAAAATAGCTCTAAGTTCAAGTGTGTCAACTACAAGATAGTTCTAAGCTCAAGTAAAGCAACAAAATAGCTCTGAGTCTCACTGCCATACATAATAAAGATGCCCCAAAGGACTTTTTCATTGCTAAAGTAAAGATAAAAAAGAGGTGGCCAGTTCGCTATTAGGCATCGATACAGAAGCGTGAGAAAAGAAGAAGAAGAAGGAAACAAAAACAACTAACAAAAGTGGTGTGACTACAAAAAAGGTCAAGGGACCACCTCGGCAGGACTGATCTACGAGGGGTGTGGGGTCGCGTCCGCTCCTCGCAATCACCTCCGGCACTGCCACTATAGCCAATTGGGGGTCCGCTACAACGTCCTCCTCCTCTTCTTCCTCCTCGCCCACCTCTTCCTCTTCGCTGTCGACGGGGTTTTACAGATTGTACCCCAAGCAATCGAAGCCGGGGATGCACGCTTCTACATGCTTGAGAGCCCTTTCGTACAACTGCTCCATGTTCAAACGCAGGTGTCCCTTCGCTTCGGCCTTTGTCGCCTCCATAGCCTCCTCTACTGCCGCCTCCTTCACCTTCTTCGCGGTCTATATCGCCTTCGCAGCGAGCTCTCTCTCTCTCTCCGCTCTCGCCTTCTCCTAGGTGATTTTCTCATCCGCCTTCACTAGCGTGGACTCGAGGAGACTTATCTGAGCCGCTTGAGACTCCGACAAGCGCTTAGCCTCCTCATACATCGTCGTGGTCTTCGTTCGCTCCGATCGATCCCTGCCGCTCACCACTTTGAGCTCATTCTCTTGCTCGGCGAACTGCTCCAATAGATGGCTAAAGTGGCAAGTAATCTACAAGGACACATGAAAAAATTCTAAGTGTGAAAGACACTAGAAAAACTTCTAAGTGTGAAAGACAATAGAAAAAATTCTAAGTAAAAGACACAAAAAGAAATTCTAAGTCATGAAGTCTGAAGCCGAACTTACCGACATATTCGCCCTAGCTATCTTTAGGACGTCCCCCCCCCCCCCCCCCCCCGCCTTCATTGCGGCTTGATCCTTCGAAGTTGCCAAGTGCTGCATCGCCTGCATGCACATGGAAGAATCCCTGAGGAAGCCTTCGTGCTTAATCACGCACCAGTCAGGGACGAAGAGCTTTTTGTGCTCTCCGGTTAGAATCACCTCCGCTGTTACGGTAAGAGGCAGAGCCTCCAAGGCCAGTGCGGCACCGAGCGTGAACTCCCCGGTGAACGGGGCAGGGAAAGCGAAGGGGGGAGACTCCAAATTGACCAGCGGAGTGGTGGGCCCCGAGCTCCATGTAGCTTTTGTAGTCGAGGGCCCCGCGGTTGTCCTCTTCCTCTTCTTCCTATTGGGAGCCCTGCTACTTAGGCCCCCTCGATCGAACAACATCGACTTTAAGTCCATGTCCGGTGCTTCTGCAAAGTGAGGAACAAAGAAATTAACATGTGAAGATATGTAAGTCTACACACACAAAAATAAGGAGAAACATACGAGGCATACTAGGATCAATCGAACTGAAACCCCCACCGAAGAGGACCTCCTCAGTCATATCTTTCCAAGACAGAGGAGGACGACTTAGAAGTTTTAAAACTACCTCATCCTCCTCTGGACTCAACACTGGTTCAGCTTTCGCCCACTTCGGCACCTCCTCTCTCCATTGCGTGGGAATCTCCCATGGTGCGCTACCCCAAACCGAAAAGTATTTCTCCTTCCAACACTTGATGGAGTCGGGGTTGTCAATCAGCTTCACCTTCCGACGTGGCGACAGATAATACCTATACTCCATCTTGCTTTTTTGATGGATTCTGTAAAGCCTCCAGAGCATGCTAAGCTGAGGCCCGGCCCCCGCTGCCTGGCACTGAAGAATGAAGTTGTTGACATGCTGTAACACCCCGAATTCCAAATAAGCCTGAATTCGAAGTTCCACAGGATCTTTACACTTCACTTCATACAATTTTACAAGGAATTTAAAACTTTATTACAATAAAGTCTTTTTACATCATAACGCAGCGGAAAGTAAATGAATTACAACAATGATAAATGTACAATTGTAACAACTTTAGTATTTAAGTAAAACATCAGCATCAAATTCATCTTTATATTTTCTTGTAAACTCCAAGTCCTGCATATGAAACTGTGGGCACGTCAGTTGCTTATAACCGACACAATATTATACACGGCCATCCTCGCTATGTCGAAAATATAATGATTCTCCAATACTTTAACAAACACAAACTTGATCACAAACAAATCTAAAGAGGGACTATCCTATTGATGTTGTGTGTGCTAGTGCACTTAGCCTTAATGTAGTTATTTATATTTCATGACGCTAATGCACACTTGTTCGAACTTATGCATCGCATTCTACATAAATCCGAGGGCAAGCCCTTAACCGTACTTCATCTTGTACGGTTGAATCCCTCGTTATGAGTTTAACTACTATGGTAACTACGGTAAGTATCTTAGATGTTTTATGAGTTACGAGTCCATGTCCAGACATCCTGGAGGTGAATCCCACATCATGACATGACGCATCATGTAGACAGCCAATGGACAATTTGCCTCTGTTATGGGACTATAGTACTACGTAGTCACCAAGCACCCCACAAGCATCGCCACGATCTCGATAATTCCGGAGATACATTCACGTCATGACATGACGCATCATGTAGATAGCCTGTGAAAATTCTCACATCGTGAATTCGAGACCCTCATACTTGTATTTTTCTCTTGCTTTCATCACATCTCCACTATAGTTCATGTCCTTAAGTTTTTAGTTTGTTTTAGAAGAAAATCATCACAACCTAGAG
Source organism: Hemerocallis citrina (assembly GCA_017893485.1). Classification (NCBI taxonomy): domain Eukaryota; kingdom Viridiplantae; phylum Streptophyta; class Magnoliopsida; order Asparagales; family Asphodelaceae; genus Hemerocallis; species Hemerocallis citrina. Next base: position 152,169,717 of record CM030368.1, on the reverse strand, counting down.
CTAGCTTACCTTACCAGACTTAAACCAAACAAAAGAGACAGTCAGCCCACACTGGCTGTAACATCCCGTAATTTTTGAATAATATATAGTATATATATATAATATGATTTGGTGGCTACCCTATAGAAAATCCCTATGGGATAGTTGTATAGTGGAGTTTTTGCACATGGGGGCCCACCCAGATAAAAATTACAGCAGGCTGCTGCCTACTTGCCTCTTGATGTTAAGTGGGGCCCATAGAGATGGGATTTTTCCGCCAGGTGCTTCTGACGTGGAGTAGGAATGGGGGGCCCACGTGGGTGTTATTCTCAGGAGAGAGAACAGAATAGTAAAGGAATGGATTTGATTATAATCCCATATCGGGATTTGAAGAGAACTAAATAATATATAAATATAATAGCCTATGATCAAGAGTCATCAATCCGGTTAACCACCTTTTGAAAGGCAGCTTGTGGTGGGCAGTTGTACTATACTATAAACAATTTGTCTATAAAATTGTATAAATTGTCTGAGCTAGGGGTAGCGGCGTTACAAATGGTATCAGAGCCAACTTTCGACACCGAGTGTGGGTAAGAGTGGGCGAGATGTATGCCTGAGATGGAGCTAGCAGATGTACGGGTATGCCTGAAAGGGAATGAGGTGGCGGCCTGAAATAATGGACCACCCGCAGAATCAGGGTACGGTGCAGCTAGCAGAACCAGGGTACTCCACTCCACATCGTCTAGAAAGAAGATCCTGCACTAGGTTGTGCATGTCCGTGCTCAGCGAGGACGCTGATTTCTGAAGGGGGGTGTGTGTAACATCCCGTAATTTCTGAATAATATATAGTATATATATATATAATATGATTTGGTGGCTTCCCTATAGAAAATCCCTATGGGATAGTTGTATAGGGGAGTTGTTGCACATGGGGGCCCACCCAGATAAAAATTACAGTAGGATGCTGCCTACTTGCCTCTTGACGTCAAGGCGGGGCCCATAGAGATGGGGGTTTTCTGCCATGTGCTTTTGACGTGGAGTAGGAATGGGGGGCCCACGTGGGTGTTGTTCAGGAGAGAGAACGGAATAGTAAAGGAATGGATATGATTATAATCCCATATCGGGATTTGAAGAGAACTAAATAATATATAAAAATAATAGCCTATGATCAAGAGTCACCAATCCGGTTAACCACCTATTGAGAGGCAGCCTGTGGTGGGCAGTTGTAGTATACAATAAATAATTTGTCTATAAAATTGTATAAATTGTCTGAGCTAGGGGCAAGGGCGTTACACTGGCTACTTCTCAAGAGATGCTCAACCCACACTGGTTAGCGCTCGAATTCATATTAATACAACTGCTGGTTTCTGAGGGTCTCGCCTAGCCTCTAGATTCCAACAACTATCTCGTTCTAGAGATCAACAACATGTTATATTCAATCTCAAAATAATATTTCAATTTCTTTATTCACAATCTCTTTCTTAACGAAAACATTTCTTTATAGCCTCATAACATGAAGTAATTCACTTTGACTTCTTTTATCAATTTAATCACTCATAGCATTGTGTGCAATTCAAATATTCTCTTAATCAAATGTTAATAACCATAAAATCTCATCGAGAAGAAATCTAATTGCATTCCAAATTTTCATCTTTCTTTAATTATACAAGAGTCACATTTTTAATATAAAAATCACTTCTAATTCTCACAAAATATATCAAATTATTGTGGAAATATTTTTTATAAAGTCTAGATGATTTTAGAGAAATAATAGTCTTTTTTTCCAATTTTTTATGCTCTTAGAAACTCATAAATATGCCAAAAATCGAAAATGCATTAAAATGGTCAGGCCAGGATTCGAACCCACAACCCCCGCCGAGCTACAATAACCTTCGCAAACTGCACCGGAAAACCAGAAAGTCTAAAAGCAGTTAGCGATATAATTTTGCTCAAATGCTTTATGTATGTACTGCATTTCAGAAAAATCAAAATTCAATAAAACAGAGTCTCTTCAAGACTCGAACCCAGGACCTCCCGTACTGTTCACAATGCCCTAACCCACACCGATAACCAGTATGCCCCAAACTCACTCTCTGTTATAAGTAAGAGTTGAAATTTCTTTATACTACTGGTCTGTTTATGACTTTTCTTTAATAATTTCGATCAATCAACAAATTTGTATTATTCAAAAATCCAATTATTTTCTAGAACATTTCTTTCAAAAATGCAGTATAGTGTATATATTTAAACTTTATAAAACTCTCATTTTTAACAATGTAACAATATTTCTCCTAAATTGTATTAAAGAACTTATAGTATCAATTTTTAAATAAAGTGTTGTCTCTCATCAAAACTTCTTTATAAAAATTCCTTATACTCATAAAATATATATACTAATGAGACCATTTCTCTACTATAATCGCATTATAAAACCATTTTTCATACATGTTACATTATTTTGACTATTATAAGAACATTCTTCCATACATCAATTTTCATTCCAATAATTCCCTACATGATACTTACTCTTTCTCTTTCTAATTTAGCAATAGTTATAGTCATTTGTTTGATTCACAATAGCATTTCAACACATCATGACACAATTAAATTAAGATCATGCAACCTACATTCATCTACCAATCAAAATTTAACAATTAAACCATATATCAACAAGCATGCATCATACTCCTAAATTAGAAAGGATTTAAGAAACACCCACCCAATGAACTATTGATATCTTAGCAATTGAACTCCAAAAGATGCCTCACTCAGCCTCGAAATTCGTGCACCAAGGCAAAATCCCAAATCCGCAAGCTCACCTAAAGGTCCTGAAATTGACCGCAACCCGAGCACCCCTTTTATTTATATATATATATATATATATATATATATATATATATATATATAAATGCGTAAAAGGGATATGAGCAACTTGCTCATTTAGTAAATGAGCAAGTGATGAGGTGGCATGCATGTGATTGGAAAATCCTAAAAGTGGTTAGATACTCAATGTATCACATGCATGCCACCTCATCACTTGCTCATTTACTAAATGAGCAAATTGCTCATATCCCTTTTACCCTATATATGTATATATATACTAGATTTGCCCGTGGGCACGTGCCTACGGCACGTCATCGGAACGATACAAAACTCAAAAAGTCTGTAAAGAGTAAAACAACAATTATATAGCTCAAGTTTGAAAAGTATGACAATAATTAGTTGTAAATAAAAGTCCATGTTTCCATTAATATATGTTGAAAAATAATTATAAATGGGGGTATAAAATATAACATGTGAAAAAAAAAACATTAAAATTCTGAAAATCTAAATTTCTAAGTAATATAGAAAGAATGGGAGTGAGAGATAGGAAAAGAGAGAAATATGAAAAAGTGAAGAGAGAAGAGAGAGATGGTAATAAAGTAATAAGTTTTTTAGTTTGGGGGGAAAAAATTGGTTTTGGGATTTAAAATTTTGGAGGGAAAATATGTTTTGTGAGATTTGATCTAGGCCTTTGTTTTTAGGGGGATTGATTGCGAGCCACTTGATAGCTTTCATTGTAATTTATTATATATATATATATATATATATATATATATATATATATAGGGTGTTGTTCGGTTGCAAACGGGCCGGAACGGGTCGGTTCGCACGGACCCGTGCGAACCTCGATCTGGACCGTTGGATCGAAGATCCAACGGTTCAGATTTTTTTTCATAAAATCTTGCCTTAACCCGTCGTTGGCAAGAACGGGTTAAGGCAAAATTTAATAAAAAAAGTTGGCCTTAACCCGTTCTTCGGAATAACGGGTTAAGGCTATATTTTTCATTTTCGTCGACATACAGTTCGTCTTCTTTCTTCCGCTCTCTTCTTCTCTCTTCGACGAACCCAGACCCAAACGACGGAAAAAAAAAAAAAAAAACCCTAAAAAAACCCTAGCTCCGACGATCCAAACCCTAGAACTCCATCTTCTCTCCCAACTCCGAAGATTGAAACCCCCTAACTCCGACGTTCGAAACCCTAGCTTCTCTTCCCCTCTTCGGAACGAAATCGGAACCCTAGTTCTCTTCCAAAACCCATTGCTTGGCTCGATTTCGACCTACTCCGTAAGGTATACACTATTTCTTTACCCCAATAATGTACATTTGTATTTTTTTTTGAATTTGTGTGTAGTAATTTATTTAGAAATTGGGAAAAAATTTAAATGCGTTAGTAGATTTTGGATGTAGATTCGGGTTGACCTTAAGTATATTCAATTGCCGAATTACGTTGCTTGCATTAGTAACTAGTAGAATTAGAATTGTATATACGAAATTAGTTATAAACTTTTCAGTGCGGTTATGGTTGAAAACCCTGCAAACGACCGTAAAAAAATACGAAACTTTCCCAGTAGGTTCGTCTCACGTAGTACAAGCCAAACCCACTTGTAGAAGCGAGTTTCGACTCACGGTTCGAGAGTTACGGCCGCGTATTGCTTACGGTCGGAAAAAACCAAGTATTGCGGTGCACGGCCGTATATCGCAAACCGTGACTCGAAACTCGCTTCTACAAGTTCGGGTGGCTTGCCCTATGTGAACCTGACCAACTCTGAAAGTTTTAAAATTTTCGGATGCCGTTTGTGCGGTTTTCTCAACTTCCTCGCATTATAAGTTTCAGACTTAGAATTCTTTAAGTTTTTGTAGATTAGAAAACCCTCCAAATGGCCTCCAAAAAATACGAAACTTTGCGATTTGGTTGGTGACACGTACGAGAAGTGACCCGAAGTTGTAGAAGTGAATTTCGACTCACGGTTCGAGAGATACGGCCGCGTATCGGTTTTGATTGGAAAAAAACAACTTAAGCCGGTACACGGCCGTATCTCCCGAACCGTGAGTCGAAACTCGCTTCTACAAGTTCGGGTGGCTTGCCCTACGTGAATCCGACCTAGTCGGAAAGATTTATAATTTTCGGGTACCGTTTGCGCGGTTTTCTCAACTTTCTCGCACTACAAGTTTTAGACTTAGAATTTTCTAAGTGCGGGTAGATTAGAAAACCCTTCAAACGGCCTCCAAAAAATACGAAACTTTGCGATTTGGTTGGTGACACGTACGAGAAGTGACCCGAAGTTGTAGAAGTGAATTTCGACTCACGGTTCGAGAGATACGGCCGCGTATCGGTTTTGATTGGAAAAAAACAACTTAAGCCGGTACACGGCCGTATCTCCCGAACCGTGAGTCGAAACTCGCTTCTACAAGTTCGGGTGGCTTGCCCTACGTGAATCCGACCTAGTCGGAAAGATTTATAATTTTCGGGTACCGTTTGCGCGGTTTTCTCAACTTTCTCGCACTACAAGTTTTAGACTTAGAATTTTCTAAGTGCGGGTAGATTAGAAAACCCTTCAAACGGCCTCCCAAAAATACGAAACTTTGCGAATTGGTTGGTGTCACCTAAGGGAACCCAAACCAACTTGGAGGGTTGTGTTTTTCGACTCACGGTTCGAGAGATACGGTCGCGTATCGCCTTCGGTTGAAAACAACTATTATAATGCGGTATACGGTCGTATCTCGCAAACCGTGAGTCGAAACTCGCTTCTACAAGTTCGGGTTGCTTGCCCTACGTGAATCCGACCAATTGGGAAAGTTTTAAAATTTTCGGGTGCCGTTTGCGCGGTTTTCTCAACTTCCTCGCATTATAAGTTTCAGACTTAGAATTTTCTTAGTGCGGGTAGCTTAGAAAACCCTTGAAACGGCCTACAAAAAATACGAAACTTTGCAATTTGGTTGGTGTCACCTACGAGAAGTGAACCGAAGTTGTAGTAGTGAATTTCGACTCACGGTCCGAGAGATACGGCCGCGTATCGGTTTTGGTTGGGAAAAAAACAACTAAAGCCGGTACACGGCCGTATCTCCCGAACCGTGAGTCGAAACTCGTTTTTACAAGTTTGGGTGACTTGCCCTACGTGAATCCGGCCTAGTCGAAAAGTTTCTTAATTTTCGGGTGCCGTTGCGCAGTTTTCTCAACTTCCCCGCACCACAAGTTTTAAACTTAGAAATTTCTAAGTGCGGGTAGATTAGAAAACCCTTCAAACGCCCTCCCAAAAAATACGAAACTTTGCAGGTAGGTTGGTGTCCCCTATGAGAAGCCCCCCAAACTTGTAGAAGTGATTTTCGACTCCCGATTCGAGAGATACAACCGCGTATCGCTTTCGGTTGAAAAAAACTATTATAAAGCGGTATACGGTCGTATCTTGCAAACCGTCAGTCGAAACTCCCTTCTACAAGTTCGGGTGGCTTGCCCTACGTGAATTCCACCTAGATGGAAATTTTTGTAATTTTCGTATGCCGTTTGTGTGGTTTTGCTCTATTTCCTCGCATTTTAAGTTTGAGAATTAGATATTTCTAAGTGCGGACCGTTTACAAAACACTTCAAACCACCTCCAAATAGTACGAAACTTTTCTCCTTTTCAAGTTGTGGTGGCTTGCGCAGTTACAAAAACACCAAATACAGCGGTTGAGTACCCCTAACTATTCTCCTCTTCACCGTTTCTTAGGTATGGACAGTTTCGAAGGAAGTTCTGTTGCCGGGGATAAATTTGTTCGTGCACAACCACTTGGCGAGTATCTTCCTCATGTTGACGAGCACCTAAAACCGAAGATTGGTATGACATTTCCCACCCTTGATGATGCGGAAAAATTTTATTCATCATATTGCAAATGTGCGGGATTCGCTATGCGTAAGGGTGGAAATAAATATAAGGGAAACGATGTAGTGGATAAATCATACGTCTGTAATAAAGCCGGGGAGTCACCGAATAGCTATAATGAAACCAGACGAGGTACAACTTCTAGAACGGGTTGCAAAGCTTTTGTCCGTGTGAAAATAAACCCACATAGTAGTTCACAAAGTAATACATGGATTATTTATTCGTTAAATGAAGCACACAATCACGAATTCACTTCACCCGGTAGACGTCACTTGCTACCTCGAAACCGTGAATTGACTAAGACAGTTAAAAATATAATTGGTCAAATGACCGAAGCTAATGTCCCTGTATGCAAACAAATGCTATTCTTTGAAGCTGCAAGTGGAGGTAATGAGAAAATTGGATTCACCGAAACCGATGTAAGAAATTTCAAGAGAGACGAGATGGAAGGTTTAAAAGGTCACGACGGACAAATGCTACTTGAGTTTTTTGAATCGAAAAAGGTGACCGATCCCTTATTCTATTTTGACTACCAATGTGACCCCGAAGGGCGATTGACACATTGTGTGTGGGTGGACGGTATCGCCAGAAATAATTACAAAGTATTTGCGGATGTTCTTTGCTTTGACGCTACCTACAACACAAACCGATACGGGATGTTGTTCGTACCATTTGTTGGATTCAACCATCATTGGCAATCAATATTCCTAGGTTGTGGGTTCATCCCCAATGAGACAGCTTCCTCATTTGAGTGGTTCTTTGAAAAGTGGCGTGCTGCAATGCCATGTGATCCGATCAACATCGTGACAGATGAGGATCGCGGGATAACTTCTGCAATTTCCAAAGTTTTCCCAATCACGTCACATAGATATTGCATTTGGCATATTTTGGATAAGCTACCGCATGAAGTTCGAATGTCGAATAACGTTGATGAGTTCAGGGATGCTTTGAAGACTATTATTTATACGGCGGAATTTAAAACAGAATTCGAACAGAAGTGGAAAAATTTGATCTGTCAGTACAAATTAGAAAATAACAGATGGTTGAAGGAAAAATTTGAGATCCGTGAAAAATGGGCCCCGGTGTACGCAAGAGACTCATTTTGGGGGGGCATGCTGAGTACCCAACGTAGCGAATCGCTACATTCATCCTTGAAGCACCATACTCATAAAAAGTACTCACTACATGAATTTGCTATCATCTTTGACCGACTCTTAGTAAAACAAAGACACGATGAACTTAAAGAAACACATCGTAATCGCGAGGAGCGGCCAAAATTGAAGACCGAGTGGGCATTGGAGTCACAAATGGCAGGGACATACACTTTGAAGATTTTCTACAAATTTCAACAAGAAGTGGTCAAAAGCTTATTACTTAATGTGAGTTTAATTGCGAGTATGGATACACCGGATAGTGCAGCTTATTCTGTAACAGTTTGTGGAAATTCAGAACCGGGGAGGGTGATTTCTTATTGTAAAATCAGTAAAATTGCTAAATGCCCTTGTTCCATGTACTACTTCGTAGGCATTCCCTGCAAACATCTACTTGCAGTTATTCGGTTCACAGATCACACCGCACTACCTGAACAATATATTTGTAGGCGATGGACCAGGGATCAAATGAGGAGAAGCAGTATACCGGTGGGCAATAATATGGGCGACAATTTTGCATCGCGTTATTGCGAACTTAGTATGCACTCAAGACATATGGTCGATCTTGGTTGTTCTTCAGAGCGAGGATACAAGTACATGCTCGACCACATGCTGAAGGGAATTGAAGGCTTTGCGGAGATTGATCCAGTGAACAGCACACCACACGAAGGTAGCGCCCAACCTGAGAGTGGTGGACAAGCACATACACATGCACATGTAGGTGACCCTGTACAGTGCACCACAAAGGGTAGGCCTAAAGGGAAACGGTTGAAGTCGGTAAGAGAATGCCAAAAAACAAAGAGGCCAAGACTTTGCAGGACATGTCTTCGGGTCGTAGGTCACGATTCACGGAATTGCCCCAGAAATTTAGGAAGGTATTATATCAGACATTTTGTATTTGTTTATTCAACTCAAACTTTGTTATTTTTGGTCAGTACTAACTCATTCTTCCTTCTTTTTTTAGTGGATCGGTGGGCAATGAAGAAGCTCCAAACGCGGTAGAGAGTGATGCTGACGAAGGCGAAGGTTCGTGCTAAGGGGGCTTTAAGAAATTTATTAATATGTATGTCATGTCAAAATTTGGAAATAATCACCGAATAATTGCCAAATTTTAAATTGATTCGTGCCGATTTATTTAAATTTCGACTGGATTGTTAACCTTTTTTTTTTCTCCCTGGTATAGGTCCGGAATGAAACAAGTTTAACGCGCCCAAATGGAAAGACGCACCGCCTTGAAAAGTTGTGTTATTTTTGGTTTGTATATATGTGTGGATAATTGCCGTGTTCTTGTTTGGTACAAGTAAATTAACCATGTTTTTAATTATAATGCAATTTCTGTACGTCAGTGTATTTTGTGTATTTGTGAACAAAGTTATATTACTATGCATTTTGACCAGGCAATTTGGTTGTGAATGCTTATTGCAGTCGGAAAATGTAAAATTAGTAGATGTATACAATTTGGGGAACTCGTTCTGTTTGGGAATTTTGTGTTAAGGAAAATTGTCTGCCTGCTAATGTGAACAGTTTTTTATATGTGTTGGCGATTGTGTATTTCGTGCATAACCAATACTGCACCTGTAAGTTCGGCCAATATCTCTTTTCTTAACCCGTTCTTGACGATAACGGTTTAATACAATCTAACCCGTTATCGGAAATAACGGGTTAAGGAGATAGACATTGGCAGTACTTTGGTTCAATACTTCACATACGGTGGTTTTAGTTCGGCCAATATCCCTCTACTTAGGCCGTTCTTATTGGTAACGGTTTTATACAATCTAACTCGTTATCAGGAATAACGGGCTAAGGAGCTAGATATTGGCAGTCCTTCGGTTCAATAATACACATGTAGGGATTTAGTTCGGCCAATATCTCTCTACTTAAGCCGTTGTTGGTGGTAACGGTTTTATACAGTATAACACGTTATTAGCAATAACGGTCTAAGTAGAGAGGTATTGGCAGTACTTCGGTTCAATACTTCACATATAGCGGTGTTAGATCGGACAATATCTCTCTACTTAATCCGTTGACACATTTTAGAAGCAATACTAAAACTGAGTTGTTCCAAACGAAATAAATACTGTGTAGTTGGCATCCAGATGATTGGTACTAAACTTGTATGGTTAGTGATGGTAACTATCTAGTTGATGTTATCCAATCTTAGATAACAAATGTACGTACACACTGCCAGAATTCAAGTGTTGTGTGAATGCATTACTATGTAATTTGCTTTGAAGATGATGTTAGTAAACTGTCAATGTTAGTGATGATATTCAAGCTCAATTTTTAAATCGATATTCAATTCTCACTGTCAATGTTAGTCCTGTGTGATGATATTCAAACATCAAGGTTGGCCGTTATGTTTTACACAAAGTAAATTCACTTTTCTCCTGGCAACTCATATTAGTCCTGTGTGAATTCTATTCGCTGTGCCATTTTGATTGTACTAACTCTGTTGCGGATTTTATCTATTGTTCTACCATCTAATATGAAGGTTGGCACTTCTCTTATTGCTTGAAATATACATAAAATTTATCTTTCATTATTCATAAAATTTATATACCATTACCTTCACTTAAACTTATATACCAATACCTTAACTTAAATTTATATACCATTACCATTACCTTCATTTAAATACGTGCCATACGCACGTCTCACGGGCAATCCTAGTCCTCACATACAATCCAGAAAACTCATTCTCACAATCTCTTAAAAGTTCACAATTTCACAATTCTACAAAATGTACCACTTTCGCAATATTCAAGCTTCAAGTGTACCACCTACCAAATCTTCACGCTTCAAGCCATTAATGATCCTACAAAATCTTGAAGCTTCAAGATACAAAATCTTCATCTTCACTGAACCTACAAAATCTTCATCTTGAAGCTACAAATTTAGAAAATCTTCAAGCTTGAATCCTGAAAGCTTCAAGCTTCAAGTGTACCACCTACAAAATCTTCACTGAACCTACAAAATGATGACAATTTCACAATCTCAAGTATTAGGAAAACATAATAGATTTAAAAAAATTTTGACAGAACCTCCCCTAAAATATTCGCCCTTTTACAAAAATTCCTTACGGAATTCTGCTAACAGTTAAATATATGACATCACACGCAATAAATATAAATCCTCCCCAGGCTCAACCGAGCAACATCACACATGCAACATATATATATGGCTCTGGGGGAAAAAATCAGAATATAATGCAAGATACAAAATATAAACCAAATATTCTTTTCAAAATGTAATAATTTTTTTGTAAAACCTTCGAAAAAAATTTAAAAAACCAAACAATATACCCAATACTCCACAGAATTGCGGGTACGGGTATTAACATAACTATATTATATCATTATTATATACAGTTACTTACATCATCTCCCAAAATGCTAAATATTACAATTTTTACAACCTCCACCATACTAAACACCAACCGAATGAATGAAAAAAATAATTACAGGGTTGTAGAAGAACACAGTGGTTGAGGTCTTCAAAATAGAACACAATGGCTGAAGTAAAAATGAGAACAACTTATTACTAGTATCTTCGTGTTGTAGATTTTATTTAAAAAAAAAGAAGATACTTATATGGCCATATTGGCAGTGATGTCATCCATTGCTGTTCTTTCATTAGAGCAATTGACCTGTATATAAAGGAGGGGAAACATATTAACTAACCAATTGAAGTTCTTCAATTGGAGCAATTGACGTTGTAATTATTTTAACAAACCAATCAAGAAAACATATTAACTACTATTGATTACTACGACCTATCTTCTTTGATGATTAACTACAATGAGATACTTGTGTAAAATTGTGTAGATTATTTCAGTTTTAGAAGTGTTATAGAGAAAGATGGAGCTATACAGAAAGATCGGAAGAAGCGGTAAGACAGTAAAATTGTGTAGCTATTTCAGTTTCAGAAGTGAATCTGACAGTCAGGAGTTTTTCAAAGATCACTTTCTTCTAAGGAAAGTATGTAAATGCGAAGAATTCAAAGGACAGATTTGAAAATATAAATCATTTTAGGGGACTGTGTAAGAAGCCTTTTAAGTATAATGGAAATAATATGCAATAGAAGCACAGTGAGCATTGGAACAAATTTTGGGTACGGTAACATAGTTAACTGAATTCTATCATAAGGCAATCTCAAACGAGACCAAAGTACTGCTTTGTTATTAATACCATCATACTATTCTCGGTTAAGTATCCATGTGACCTAGTTCATATCTAAAATTTAAATTTAGTTAATCAACCTTAAAGTAAAACTCTTCCACCTCAGAAATTGGATCTAAAAAACATTTACAATTGACAAATATGTCCTTTCTGAAGAGAAAAAACTAAGGTGTGCAGACAACTCCAAATGCACGGGCAACTTCTTCAGACTGAATGAGAAGGACAATCCGAGTTTTTATGAATGTTGAATGCTTATGAAATAGGTTAGATTTGTGATGTATACATCAATGTTTACCACAATTGCAGCCTCAATGTGTTTTTCTTTACAGAAAATTACCTCGACGTTTTTTTCAATATACAGTTTAATAACTTCAGAATATACCCATATGATTACTATGTGATGGAAATTAAACAACTAATAATGTTAATGTTGAAATATACAGTTTAATAATGTTACGTGTATATTACGTGTATGTGGGGGGGGGGGGGGGGGGTTGTACTTCGGTCCATTTAAAATTCAAAAATACACAAATTATTATGCTAAAAATAATGTTAATGTTGAAATAGCAAAATTCAAAAAATGTGTGCATAAACGATAATAATGCGTGCATAAGAGATAATATTCAAAGGTACATGTCTAAGAAAATATTGCTTAATTTAAGCTTGTTAATTTTGTGTAATCTACGTTTATCAAATTTTCTTCACCTAAAAACAAAGTATTTTCATAATATCATACATCCTAATTGGAAAGTCAAATAATTCTGAAGTATTCATAAATAAGTATAGAATTTTGTTTTTAATAGGTTCTTTATAAATGAGAAGTAATTGCTGGTATTAGGATTAGTATTTAGGAAGAATGTGACTAACAACACTAAACATAAGCAACAACACAAAACGAAGAAATACCGAATATTTAAAATAAGAGCAGACTTACTTTCATGTAGTTCTCAAAGCGCTCACTGAAGAAATGATACGCAAACTCGGTTTCCAAAAATTCTTGCAACTTATTACTTGGACCTGTGCACAAATTAAAGTGCATTGGTATCAGAATCAATCTGTTTTCATAGATAAGTGAGATTTTAGATTTTAGATTCTCAAGTGAGATTCTCAAGTAATATTTTGAATAGATAAGAGTCCTCATACTGATCATGGTTGACCATGCAGACATTCTCAGGTGAGATTTTAGATTTTAGATCTAGATCATGGTTGACCATGCAGACATAATTCTGAGTATCTAGATCACTTCTAAGCCAAGCTTCCAAAATCAAACCTCATATGGGCATATCGCGATGCGATCAAACTCTACCTAGTTGATCTATAACTCTCATATTTACAATCACACCACACAAAATCATCACCAATACAGATACTCTTCCGAAAAAATAATGTAATAATAAGAAAACTAAAACTAATTCCAACTCGATATGAATGTGTCCATGTTCTTACCTGGGTCCAAACAGAATGTTTTCGAGCTCCAACAACTCCTCATCCGTCGCCAATTCAAGCACCGATCTCAATTCCGGATCAAAATCCCCTGAAAAAAATCCAACACAATCAAAACTTTTTCACGACCCCTCTCAAATCCTTAAAAACCCAGAAGAAAAAACAACCAAAGATGCGAACTTTGTGATGTAGAAGTGATCGCGGCCGCCCGCTATAACTCTCATATTTACAATCACACCACACGAAATCATCACCAATACAGATACTCTTCCGAAAAAAAATAATGTAATAATCGAAAACTAAAACTAATTCCAACTCGATATGAATGTGTCCATGTTCTTACCTGGGTCCAAACAGAATGTTTTCGAGCTCCAACAACTCCTCATCCGTCGCCAATTCAAGCACCGATCTCAATTCCGGATCAAAATCCCCTGAAAAAAATCCAACACAATCAAAACTTTTTCACGACCCCTCTCAAATCCTTAAAAACCCAGAAGAAAAAACAACCAAAGATGCGAACTTTGTGATGTAGAAGTGATCGCGGCCGCCCGCTATAACTCTCATATTTACAATCACACCACACGAAATCATCACCAATACAGATACTCTTCCGAAAAAAAATAATGTAATAATCGAAAACTAAAACTAATTCCAACTCGATATGAATGTGTCCATGTTCTTACCTGGGTCCAAACAGAATGTTTTCGAGCTCCAACAACTCCTCATCCGTCGCCAACTCAAGCACCGATCTCAATTCCGGATCAAAATCCCCTGAAAAAAATCCAACACAATCAAAACTTGTTCACGACCCCTCTCAAATCCTTAAAAACCCAGAAGAAAAAACAACCAAAGATGCGAACTTTGTGAGGTAGAAGTGATCGCGGCCGCCCGCTATAACTCTCATATTTACAATCACACCACACGAAATCATCACCAATACAGATACTCTTCCGAAAAAAAATAATGTAATAATCGAAAACTAAAACTAATTCCAACTCGATATGAATGTGTCCATGTTGTTACCTGGGTCCAAACAGAATGTTTTCGAGCTCTAACAACTCCTCATCCGTCGCCAATTCAAGCACCGATCTCAATTCCGGATCAAAATCCCCTGGAAAAAAACCAACACAATCAAAACTTTTTCAAGACCCATCTCAAATCCCTAAAAACCCACCTCAATTCTCTTAATTAAAAAAAAATCAACTAAGCTAAAAATGATATAAGCAAAGAATGGTTCTGTTGAGGTTGGCGACGGGATTAACAACTTAGGCTTAGAAAGATAAAACCCAAAATCATCACAACTAATCATCACAACTAATTTCTGTTGAATGGAAGCAAATCAACTAAGCTGAAACTGATAAAAGCAAAGAATCAACTAAGCCAAAAATTAACAGCAAACCCTTTCCTCGGACAGGGAATTCACAGCAAAAATTCACAGTAATCAAGAAATCAAAAACATCCTAATTCCAATTGAAGAAAAAAAATTCTGCTGATGTTGGCGACGGGAAGGTGAAATCAATGGAGAAATTTTGTATACCTGAGAGATGAAATCGATGGTTGAGTGCGGAAGGCGAAGGGAAGGCGACGGGACTTCGCGGAAGCGACTGGGAAGCTGCGAACGGCGCTGGGAGGTCTGAGGTGGAGAGACGGTGCTGGGAAGCTGCGAACGGCGCTGAGACGGCGCTAGGAAGCTGCGAACGGAAGCTGCGATGGAGAGACGGGCGCTGGGAAGTTGCGACCGGCGCTGGGAGATCTGAGGTGGAGGATGAGAGAGCGGAGGAGAGAGTGAGAGAGCGGGAGGTCGGGAGGATGAGGGGGGGTTGGGATTGGGAGGTTGGAGGGGGGGGGGGGGGGGCGGGCGCCGATGGAGGAGAACGGAAGGGCGGAGGAGGGAGAGAGTGACGAGCGGGAAGATTAGAGAGTGGGCGGGAGAAAGAGGGACAGAAGGGGGGGTGTTTTTGGTTTTTGGGGGAAAAGAGAGAGAGAGAGAGAGAGAGAGAGAGAGAGAGTGTGTGTGTGTTTTTAAATTTGTGGAGTTTGAAATTTGGTTGGGAAAATATGTTTTGTGAGAGTAGATCTGGTCCATTGATTTTGGGATAGATTGAATGTGAGCCACTTGATAGCTTTTTTTGTGTTTTATTATCTAGATATATAGATAATATACAAATCTACTAATTCACAACAAGCCATTTGCAAGACAAAATTTATTCATATAAAGGAACATTACAAACTGGTAACAACATATTGTTTGAAGAATGATATTAAAATTGTACAAACTGGCATACAAGACCCGTTCTCTACTGTTACACAGAATGCAAAAATCCCCTGCTTTCGTCGGCCGGAGTAGTAGTGGGTGTAACCGTATATTCGAAGTACTTAACGACTTCTTGACACGCACTCCTCATAATCGTGATATTTGTGGCACGATTGTGAGGTGTGCATGCCAAGAAGTCGAAAAGTACAATGAATACACCGTGACACCCAGCAGGACTCCGTCCGACAAAAGCAGGGAATTTTTGCATTCTGTGTAACAATAGAGAACGAACTTGTATGAAAGGCGTACAAATGCTACTTATGCAAACACATCTAAAAGCTAAAAAAATAGAAGACCAAGAAAAACACTGTGGGAAAAAAAGGCAGAGCAAGCGGCCCTCCCAAGAACGGGTGATAGAAACCGAGCATGCACTTGTACACTGAAACAAGTCATCTCTACTCCTGCATCTTCATACACAAGAACAATTGTAGGCGACCATCCTTGATCTCAAATTTCTCCTGCATCTCATTTGAGTTCTCTTGAAGAGAAGAAGAGAAGTCATATTTGAGTTGATGAGAGTCTAACTCTCTCAGTTATAGGCAATGAAAAAGAAAAAGTGTAGAATGATATGATAGCCCACTTGGGTTTCTCACTGCTCATCAATAGTCCGAGAGATACGGGTCAATACAAGGAGAAGTGGAAGGCTATATGGATCACTGCTCATCAATAGGGAGGAGATATGGGTCTCTCAATTAAGACAATGAATGCTGAAACATGAAGGTGAAGAAGACAATAATGATAAACTTTGTTAGTCTTAACCTAATCCTAACCCTAACCCTAGACTAACCCTACTTTAACCTAACCCTAACCCTCGTTCCAAAAAACCCCGTAATTTAATTTTTTTTATTTTGTAAGACTTAATATGGTAACAAATTTAGAGTGCTTAGTTATTGGAGAATAAATGGATAATTATAAAAATAATAAACAATTTATGGACATATGAATGTCACCTTGCACAGTTCTGGAGACAGTTCTCGCAAAGAGTTAAGAGAAATTTTTAGAAAACCCAATATTAGCTGAACACCCTAAACCGTGATTCACGAGAACGGTTTATATAACCTTTAACCGTTGTTCCCAAGAACGGGTTAAGTACTTCCATTTTTGGGGGTATAGTTTGAAAACTTGGATAGGGCCCTGGTAATAATACTCTCCATAACCCGTTCTTGCGAACAGCGGGTTAAGTTCGTTCACACGTTATTCCCAGCGACGGATTAAGTGCTGTGATATTAGCAGGACTTTGATCTAAGGGCGATTAAATGTCTGCCAACATCGCTATACTTAACCCGTTGTCATGAAGAACGGATTAAGGCAATATAACCCGTTGTTAGCCGTGACGGGTTAAGTATATCCATATTAGCAGAACTATACCGAGACTTGGTCTGTACCAAGACTAGGTTTTTAACGATCTCGTAAGCGATACGCGGTTCTATCTCACAAACCATGAGTCCAAACTCACTTCAACAAATTGGTTTGGCGTCTCGTAGGTGACACCAACAAAACCTGACAGTTTCGTAATTTTTTGGGACACCATCAAGTTAGACATATTTTCGTTTGTTGATACATGTACAAGATATTGCATTCACAACAGGCTATTTGCAGAACCAAATTTTATTCATATAAAGGAACATTACATACTGGCACTAACATATTGTTTGAAGATACAGAAATTTGAAGTTGAAATTAATTTAGTATACAAGTGCATGCTCGCTTTCTTCTCGGAAGTGGAAGGAAGGACTGTTGACTCTGCCTTTTTTTGATTGCATAAGTAGCCAGCTGTACCCCCTGCATACAATTTCGTTCTCTACTGTTATACAGAATGTAAAAATCCTCGGCTTCCTTCGAAAGTTAGTGGCAGTGGGTGTAACCGTATATTCAAAGTACTTAACGACTTCTTGACACGCACTCCTCATAATCGTGATATTTGTGGCACGATTGTGAGGTGTGCATGCCAAGAAGTCGAAAAGTACCATGAATACACCGTGACGCCCACCTCTACTCCATCCGATGAAAGCCGAGAATTTTTGCATTCTGTGTAACAATAGGGAACGAATGTGTATGAAAGGCGTACAATTGCTACATATGCAAACACACCCGGTCTTGCAAAAAAAATAGAAGACTAAAGAAACGCGCATTGTGGGGAAAAAAAGGCAGAGCCAACGGCCCTCCCTACCGCTTGAGAGAAACCGAGCATGCACTTGTACCCCCTGCATACAAGACCCGTTCTCTACTGTTACACAGAATGCAAAAATCCCCTGCTTTCGTCGGCCGGAGTAGTAGTGGGTGTAACCGCATATTCAAAGTACTTAACGACTTCTTGACACGCACTCCTCATAATCGTGATATTTGTGGCACGATTGTGAGGTGTGCATGCCAAGAAGTCGAAAAGTACCATGAATACACCGTGACACCCACCACTACTCCGTCCGGCGAAAGCAGAGAATTTCTGCATTCTGTGTAACAATAGAGCACGAATGTGTATGAAAGGCGTACAAATGCAGCTTATGCTAACAATTGTAAAAACTAACAAATTAGAAGACTAAGAAAAATATGAAGAAAAAAGAGAGAGAGCCGGCAGCCATTCTCTAATCTTGAGCTTTGTCTTCTACAACTTCAGCTTCAACTTCAGCTTCAGCTTCATCTTTGTCTTCCCTATTGGGAACTAAAGATGGGTTTTGAAGAGAAGAGGAGAACATTGATAGGGCCCTGGTTGCAAACAGTTAGAAGAGAAGAGGAGACCCCTAACTCAAATGAGGAGACCCCATTTGAGTTCTCCTGGCAATAGAAGGAGAGGAGACTCCCTCTTGAAGTGCATGAGGGAGAGGAGACTCCCTCATATAGATGGCTAACCGAATAATTGGGGAGCATGACATGACCAAATAATGTAGAGAGGGGTGTTGATAAATAGGGAATGGATTAGCAGGGAACGGATGGCCATGGCTGGATTAAAAATAATTAAAAGATGACAAGATGCCATCAAATGTTAGTCAACGAAGTTTTGACACTCCACGTTGAAAAATTAGCAGTAAGGACAACAATTGTCCCCACCAAATTGATACACATCTCAACTTGTACAGTGTCTGTAAATTAGCCCTAGTTAACCCGTTATTGGTGATAACGGTTTAAGTTCAACTGACCCGTTATTGGTGATAACGGGTTACGTACAAACCAATCCTTGATATAGTTCTGGTAATATCGATGTACTTAAACCGTTCTTGGCAATAACGTGTTATGTTAACTTAATCCGTTCTTCGCAAGAACGGGTTATGTAGAGTGTTATTGCCAGGGGGCTCTCTAAGTTTTCAAATTATACTGCCAAAAATCGAAGTACTTAAACCGTCCTTGGGAATAACGGATTAAGTTAACTTAACTCGTGATTACCAAGAACGGTTTAAGGTGTTGAATAAATTTTGGGTTTTCCAAAAATTTCTCTTCGCTCTTTGCGAGAATTGTCTCCAGAACTGTGCAAGGTGACATTAATATGCCCGTAAATTGTTATCTAAAATTTATTATTTTCCATTTATTCTCCCGTAACTAACCACTCTAACTTTATTACCATAATAAGTTTTGTCAAAGTAAAAAAATTTCCTTAAACGCTTTTTTGTACGAATCGTTAACTTGTAGTAAATTAACAGGCCGTTCTAAATTCCCACACTAATCAATCCATCAATCCATCAGTCAATCAAATATATCTACAACCACATGTTAAGGGAATCTACATGTGTTATTTCTTCAATATGGGCCACATGTGAGATCTACATTCGATTTTGTTCTAATATGGGCTACATGTGAGATCTACATGTGGTTTTTCTAATAATAAACTTGTTCTAATATGGAGAAAAGCAGAAGTGACAGCCTGTCAACCGCAAACTAGAATGAGGACCAGCAAGAACCCATAAAATGATTCTTATACTTGCTTCCACAATAAGTGCATCCCTCATGTACCAACGTTAGGCAATCCACATATAGTTTTTACCATACATGGACTACATGTGGGGATTTAGATGTGGTTTTTCACCCACATAGGCTACATGTGTGATGTACATGTGTTTTTTTGCCTGTATAGGATACATGTGGGATTCTACATGTAGTTTTTCCCCATACAGACTACATGTGGGAATCACAAGCCTTTAAAAAATTCACATTAAGTAATCTCATCACATGTACAGATCCAGTTCTTGATAGCCAATTAATCTGATCTGAGGACGAGATGCGGATCACGTAACGCGTCTGGTTAGGCATATTCATGAGGGATCTCAGCACCACAATTTTGTCTGAGGACCAGCAACAAAATCGCAAAATGATTCTTATCCGGCCTTCCACAATTTAGATACACAATTCTGTCAGCTTTGGTAAGCAGACTCTTTCTCGCTGAAGAGAACTGTAAGATATATGGAACACTAACAGGTTTAACAGTCTTACAAACTGTAAGT
This sequence comes from Hemerocallis citrina, assembly GCA_017893485.1. Lineage (NCBI taxonomy): Eukaryota > Viridiplantae > Streptophyta > Magnoliopsida > Asparagales > Asphodelaceae > Hemerocallis > Hemerocallis citrina. The sequence continues at coordinate 152,149,540 of CM030368.1, read as the reverse complement.
TGTAGCAGAGATTTTACCGTTTCATATCTCTCCATTAGGGATACCATCATCATCACAGTTGATCCAAATATGTATTGGAATTTTTTTACATGCATGTGGGGATCTACATATGGCTTGCTCCATGTATAGGCTACATGTGGGGATCTACATGTTTTTTTTTCCCCATGTGGGCTACATGTGGAGATCTAAATATTTTTGTACATGTGTTAAAGCCTACATGTGGCATGTAAATGTTTTTTTTTCACACAATCTTTACATATGGGGATGTACATTTGGTTTTTCCCCCAAATAGGCTAAATGTGGGGATGTACGTGTGGTTTTTGCTCCATATAGGCAACGTTTTTTTTTAACATACACCTTAGTGGGAAAACGCACCAAGCTAAACAAGTAGAACTCAACACCCGCCTACAACATCACATGTACGTCCCTACATATAGCTTTTCCATAACGGCTACATGTGCGAATCCAAATGTGGATTTTCCCCCATTTATTAAACAGGGGATCTTTTGCACAGACAGTGGAAAACATATTTGTATTGTCATTTCTGGTAAAAGATGGCAGTTTTTGTTAGCCCTCTACATTAAACCTGGAGGCACTGCGCTCAATAATAACACAGAGGGGCTTTTCCATTAGGAATATTTTCATCATTACAATTGTTCCAAACCCTAACTTGGTCTTTTTGTACGTTGATGTGGGGATCTACATGTGGTGTTTCTCCCACATGGGCTACATGTGGGATCTAAAAGTGGTATTTCTGATATTAAACTTGTTCTACTATGAGAAGAAGCAGAAGTGAGAGTCTATCAACGGGAAATTAGAACGAGGACCGACCAGATAACCTAAAATGATTCTTGTCAGTCCTCCCACAATAAATGCATGCCCCATGTACCCACATTAGAGAGTCTACAAGTTTTTTTCCCCTCGTATAGTGCACATGTGGGATGTGCTCAATTTTAATACATTTGTCTGTATTTGAATATCCGTTTGATGTGGTCAATTTTATATTGGTTAGTTACGTGGCTAGCCAAGAAATTAAAAAAATAAATATAAACAGGGAAAAAACAAATACATATGACCTTTTTTTTTTTTTTTTACAACAGAACTCTAAATTTTTTTTTTTTTTTACTCTCACAAAACTTATCATGTTACAAATTTAGAGTGGTTAGTTGCGGGCGAATAATGGGAAAATTATAAAAATAATAAACAATTTATGGGCATATTAATGTCACTTTGCACAGTTCCGGAGACAGTTCTCGCAAAGAGTTAGGAGAAATTTGTAGAAGTGGTTAGTTGCTGCCAATATCTCTCTACCTAAGCCGTTGTCGACAAGAACGGATTACTTTAACCTCACCCGTTGTTGGCAACGACGGGTTAGGATGACCCATATTGGCAGCACTTGTTTCTGTATGAATTACATTGCTGCCAACCTCTCTCTACTTAAGCCGTTGTCGCCAAGAACGGGTTACGTTAACCTAACCCGTTGTTGGCAACGACGGGTTAGGATGACCCATATTGGCAGCACTTTCGCCTGTATGAATTATATTGCTGCCAATCTCTCTCTACTTAAGCCGTTGTCGCCAAGAACGGGTTAAGTTAACCTAACCCGTTGTTGGCAGTGACGGGTTAGGAAGACCCATATTGGCAGCACTTGTTTCATGTACTACTTGAGTAGTTTTCCAAAGGACTGACAATATCTCTCCACTTAACCCGTCCTTGCTGATAACGGGTTAAGTACAGAGATATTGGCAGCAATATAACTAATTAAATGTGGTTCACAAAATAACAAATGAAAGCACATCAAAGTAAATAAGACAACATATATATTCAAAAGAAACTTGAAGGCGTACAAAAGTCCAATAACGACCAACTACTTAATTACTTGAACTGAATTCAATATTCACAAAATCCAAGACTTTACAACAAAATTATACATATAAGACTGCACATGGCCAAAAGACAATTATTCACAAATGAAGCCGTTCTCGAATTTGGCTTGCATCCGGCGCACCAAAATTCACCTACAACAGTTTATCAACATTGAAACAAACAATACGTTAGTTACTGCAGTGAAAAAAACACCAACCAAAAGACACGCTATTACAGAGTATTACAGATTACCGTCTACGGCCAGTCCGCTTGCGACCGCTTGGTGTGAATTGTTTGGGAGGTTGCCTGGTCCTTTTAGGATTTCGCCGTGCGCGATGTGTTTGGGGAGAGTCAGAATCATCCGACGACTCTTCCTCATCAGTACCCTGTTGACGACCAGGGATTGTAATTGCCCTACTAACAACCTGTTTTCGCCTTAAGGGTGTTGTCGGCACATTGGCGCTCAAATAGGCCTCAACCTGTGGACCTTCACCCGCGTCCTCCAGAGTACGACGGCACGGGGCTAACATCTCCCGGATTACCGTCTTTAAGCTCTCGGGTATTCTAGTCTTCAGGTGGCGGGCAGCTGTTCGGACAACCTCCCATGCGTTGTCAATCTACAGTTGGTGAAAAATTCCAATTTAAACATCATTCAAAATTAGTGTACATCAATTGAACACAGTACAAATATACAAACTATATGAAATTGGACTGACCGCTTTTCGATGTGCCTCAGCCCTCGGTTGGTACATCGGCTGGGAGGAGGAATATGCTGGAGGTGGTTCTACCTGGGCTTCGGGAATCGGAAGTTGCACCCCAGCTGTACGGCTACCGTTCGAGAAACGAACAACCGGGTTATTCGCTTGTACCACATCATGTATGCCTGCTGGAGGGACCCATCGTATGGTCTCGCGACAAACATCAAATTCAGTGTCATTTGATGTCGCATGGTGTTCCAGTTGGCTACGTGGTAACGATGAAAATCAGCCCAATCGAAGTTGGGCACCCGTCCCGTTCCCCTAACCTCGTGCAACTTTTTATCGTACGACCTGACATCGGGAATCTTCTGTTGATATCCGAATTGCCGCAAGACCCGGTCAGGATACTGGAACTCCACAACCGAAAAGTTCACAAGAGGTGCTGCCGTCAACCAAAGGGATCTGTCTAGGCAGACTGGAGGAACGCGTTGCAACCTATCGGCCGAGTACGGTTCCCATGTGACGAACTCGTCCCGCATGTTGTCCAACTCATCTCTGTAGTAGGTCAGCGAATGGCGTGGGTTATCGGTCCACGTGTGTCGGCCGGCCCAATATGCTCCTACAGGAGGTAACAACTCTGCTGCCCCTGGGTCGGCCAAAAATTCCGGTATAGGCTGAGTAATACGGGGACGTCCGATGTGGATGCGTTCCCAACTCCATATCTGCATCAGCACCATTGGGCCACCCATCTGTGCGCCACCTAAAGAATATATGCACAAACTCCTGTATAGTAGCGCCAGTGCCGCACTCCCCCAACTATAGCGACCCGCATACTGGAAATCCTCCAACAACCGTAGGTACATCAACGGCACGGTTGATCCGGATGAGTTCGGGAAGATAAGTCCCCCTATCAAACTAAAAATGTATGCACGTGCATAGCACACTAGGTCAGCCTCACCCGACTCGGGGTTCAAATATCCCTCCTCGAACTGGTATTTTAACCAGGTGATGTAAAGTGATTTACCCTCGAAAGCGTCATCCATCACTTCTTCCTCCGCTTTTTGTTTCGCAGCTTCTATTTGTTCATTCAATAAATCTTCATCAGAATCTGCGGGGGCATTTTCGCGGATATTTTTTTCGGCCTTCTCTTGTTCTTCAAGAACTACCAACTGCAAGTCGATACCGAGTAAGTCCCGAACGACTTCAACTCGATCGAAGTCCATGTTTCCCGTCACGGCAACCCCATCGATTGGTAGTCCTGTTATCATTGCCACATCCTGCAGGGTCACAGTCATCTCACCCACAGGCAGGTGGAATGTGTGGGTCTCCGGCCTCCATCGCTCGACTAGAGCTGTGAGGAGTGGCCGATCTAGCTTCACAGAGTGAATGAATCTTGCTCCGTAGAAACCGGCCTCTACCACGTACGGCGTGATACGTTCATCCCAAGGAAGAACTGTGTGCTTCCGAAAATTTAGTTTTCTATCGGACCCATTCCACACGGCTTCCGATCGGTGTTTGCCCTGCAGGGTGAGTACACTTGTGTCCACGGGTCCGGGTGATGTAACCGAGGACGACGGACCTGCCTCACCCGATGTGGATTGACGGCCACCAACCTACACGAATAAATATAACAAATGTTATTATTGAGATAATGTTACATGTTTGTATTTAAAACCAATAATAGTAATCGATCTTACCTCAGTAGTTGGTGCGCCACTGGTGTTCCCGGACTCGATTCTTGGTTGCCTTGTTCTAGCCATTTAGATACCCGTTTGTAAAAAATTAAAAAGTTGTTAAAAAAGATGACAACAAAACAAACATACCGAGATTATACTGAAAAACGCATGAATGAAAACAAAAAAATCTATAAAACTTTACGACTATGTCGGATTCACGTAGGGCAAGCGACCCCAACTTGTACAAGTGAGTTTCGACTCATGGTTTGCGAGATACGGCCGTATACCGCTTAATTAAGTTGTTTTCCAACCTCCAACCGATACGCGGCCGTATCTCTCGAACCGTGAGTCGAAATTCACTTCTACAACTTCGGGTCAGTTCTCATAGGTAACACCAATCAACTCGCCAAATTTCGTATTTTTGGGAGGTGGTTCGAATTGTTTTCTAATCGGCCCGTTTTTTACAAAATTCTATGTCAAAAACTTCTCACTTGAGCAATTGACGCAATACCCCGCAAACGGCATCCGAATATTTTAAAACTTTCCGACCAGGTCCAATTCACGTAGGGGAAGCCACCCGAACTTGTAGAAGCGAGTTTCGAGTCACGGTTCGCGAGATACGGCCATCTACCGCTTTACTCGGTTTTTTTCCAAGCATAAGCGATACGCGGCCGTATCTCACGAACCGTGAGTCGAAACTCACTTCCACGAGTTGGTTTGGCTTCGCGTAGGTGATACCAACCAAATCGCAAAGTTTCGTATTTTTGGAAGATCATTTGGAGGGTTTTCTAATCTACCCGCACTTAGAAAATTCTAAGGCTCAAACTTGTAATGCGAGGAAGTTGAGAAAACCGCCCAAATGCCATCCGAAAATTATAAAACTTTCCGACTTGGTCGAATTCACGTAGGGCAAGCCACCCGAACTTGTAGAGGCGAGTTTCGACTCACGGTTTGCGAGATACGGCCGTCTACCGCTTTATTTGTTTTTTTTCGAACCAAAACCGATACGCGCCCGTATCTCTCGGACCGTGGGTCGAAATTCACTTCTACAACTTCGGGTCAATTCTCGTACGTGACACCAACCAAATCGCAAAGTTTCGTATTTTTTGGAGGTCGTTTGCAGGGTTTTCTAACCTACCCGCACTTAGAAAATTCTAATTATAAAACTTATAATGGGAGGAAATAGAGCAATACCGCGCAAACGGCACCCGAAAATTTTAAAACTTTCCCAATTGGTCGGATTCACGTAGGGCAAGCAACCCGAACTTGTAGAAGCGAGTTTCGACTCACGGTTTGCGAGATACGACCGTATACCGCTTTATAATAGTTTTTTTCAACCGGAAGCGATACGCGACCGTATCTCTCGAACCGTGAGTCGAAACTCACTTCTACAAGTTGGTTTGGCTTCTCCTAGGTGACACCAACCAAATCGCAAAGTTTCATATTTTTTGGAGGCCGTTTGAAGGATTTTCTAATCTACCCGCACTTAGAAAATTCTTAGGCTCAAACTTGTAATGCGAGGAAATTGATAAAACCGCCCAAATGGCATCCGAAAATTATAAAACTTTCCGACTTGGTCGGATTCACGTAGGGCAAGCCACCCGAACTTGTAGAAGCGAGTTTCGACTCACGGTTTGCGAGATACGGCCGTCTACCGCTTTACTCGGTTTTTTCCCAACCGTAACCGGTACGCGGCCGTATCTCTCGAACCGTGAGTCGAAACTCACTTCTACAAGTTCGGGTGGCTTATCGTAGGTGACACCAACCAACTCGCACGGTTTCGTATTTTTTGGAGGTCGTTTGAAGGGTTTTCTAATCTAATCTAACCGCACTTACAAAATTCTAATACGAAAAACTATCGTGCGAAGAAGTTGAGAAAACCGCGCAAACGGCCTCCAAAAACCCTCGAAACTTTCCCACTTGGTAGGATTCACGTAGGCGAAGCCACCCGAACTTGTAGAAGCGAGTTTCGAGTCACGGTTTGCGATATACGGCCGTGCACCGCTATACTTGGTTTTTTCCAACCGAAAGCGATACGCGGCCGTATCTCTCGAACCGTGAGTCAAAACTCGTTTCTACAAGTTGGTGTGGCTTGTACTACGTGAGACGAACCTACTCGGACAGTTTCGTATTTTTTTACGGTCATTCGCAGGGTTTTCAACCATAACCGCACTGAAAATTCTAACTAATTTCGTATATACAATTCTAATTCTACAAGATACTAATGCAAGAAACATAATTCGGCAATTGAATATACTTGAGGTCAACCCGATTCTACATCTATAATCTACTAACACATTTTAATTTTTTTTCCAATTTCTAAATAAATCACTACACACAAATTCAACCAAAAAAATACAAATGTAGATTATTGGGTTCAAGAAATAGTGTATACCTTACGGAATAGATCGAAATCAAGCCAAGCAATCGGTTTTCGAAGAGAACTAGGGTTCCAATTTCGTATCTAGGGTTCCGAAGAGGGGAAGAGAAGCTAGGGTTTCGAACGTCGGAGTTAGGGGGTTTCAATCTTCGGAGTTGGGAGAGAAGATGGAGTTCTAGGGTTTGGATCGTCGGAGCTAGGGTTTTTTTAGGGTTTTTTTTTTTTTTTTCCGTCGTTTGGGTCTAGGTTCGTCGAAGAGAGAAGAAGAGAGCGGAAGAAAGAAGACGAACTGTATGTCGACGAAAATGAAAAATATAGCCTTAACCCGTTATTCCGAAGAACGGGTTAAGGCCAACTTTTTTTATTAAATTTTGCCTTAACCCGTTCTTGCCAACGACGGGTTAAGGCAAGATTTTATGGAAAAAAATCTCGATCCAACGGTCCAGATCGAGGTTCGCACGGGTCCGTGCGAACCGACCCGTTCCGGCCCGTTTGCAACCGAACAACACCCATATATATATATGTATATATATATATATATATATATATATATATATGGCTATCTTCCATTGCAAACGCAAATGTTGTGCAAACCCGTGCAAACCACTTAACCCGTCATTGGCGATGACGGGTTAAGGCAAAAAACATAACCCGTCATCGGTGATGACGGGTTATGTTTTTTGCCTTAACCCGTCATCGCCAATGACGGATTAAGTGGTTTGCACGTTTGCAAACGCTACAGTAGCGTTTGCAATGGAAGAAACCTCATATATATAAGTTATATATATATGTGTATACATGTGAGTAGGGGGAGAAATAAAGTGAGTTTGCTGATGGATTTTGGATTCGTCAGAGGAAGAAAGAAGGAAAGGGAAGGAGGAGAGTGTGAATGGTTAGGGGGTGTGGGTGATTATACAGGGAATTAAGAGATAGTTATTAAAACCACCTCTACTTCTACAACCCACTAATCCACTCATGTAATTCAAAAAGTATTACTCTTTCCCTCCATGTGTGCAACCGGTTGTTCTCATTCTTGGGGTGTGCACATTGCACGTGTGCACGTGCACGTACTTTGTGTACACCTCACACTTTAATTTTTTATTTATTTAAAAGAAAACATATATATATATATATATATATATATATATATATATATATATATATATATATATATATATTTGAATATTAGTTTAACTTAATCAAAATTTGGTTTGTCATGCACAAAGAAAAATAAACACACACTTCGAAGTTTTATTTTGAAAGAGAATACGCCTAAATACGTGCACCGCAAACACGTGCGTCGCACGTAAAATATTGAAATACAAAATAAATTTCATCGACGGGAAAATATTCATAAATAATTGAAATACAATATCCGAAAAATATATTTCATTAATTTTTTATATATTCCACAATGAAATCACTATGTACATAGAAAACACACGCACCACACGTATAAATTATTTAAATTAAAATAAGAGAAAAAAATGAAAAACGAATTCGAACACGTCATTAAATGAATAATTGAAACACATAAAAAATATTATACTTAGCTGTGGAAAATACGTAATCGGTACGTGCATCGATAACACGCATAAAACACGAAAAATACAGAGATTGAAATTTAATATTTAAGTTGTCTCAAATAGGATAAAATAAATTTTGAGAAGACGAAAGATGTATAAATAGTCGGAATCCAAAATACGTAGTGAAATACATTATAGATATTACCCGTAAAGGTACAAAATACACGTGCGAACACACGAGGGCAAAATTGTCATTTTCAATTTTGCGGGGTGTTACACATTCCTCCACATGTTCGGCATGTACTGGACCGAACTCAAAGAGTACCACTTCAGCACATCATTCACGAATGGCAGAAGGGGCAGACGAAGGCCGGCATGAAATGCGTCGAATGGGAAAAAACACATATCAAGAGAGGTCAGCAAACAAGCTCTAACACCCAAACTTCATAGGAGAAGTACCGACTCCCTTGGTATCACGAAGCTCTTTCGGATACGTATCGGATACGTACCAAGTCCCTCTCTGAGAGAATTGATGGGATGTCATCGATGCGGAGTGCTCCCATGGCATATTCTCCTCGTATGATGCCGACATCCCGTATACTACCTTGAAAGAATGTCGTCGGAGTAGTCTCGAACTCTGCCAAGGCTGGTTAAGGGGCTCGGAAGCCTACCCAACTCCCTCGCTCCCCTCACCTTCTCCACTACCATCGCAACAATAACCGACCCTACCACCATCTTCCCCTTATCCACTGCCGAGGGAACTATCAATTGCTAATCCCCCTCGTGGTCCAAAGTGGAGGTCTCATTCCCCGAGGAAACCCTAGACATCTCGTAAAATATATAAGAGAAAATATATATTTACCTTGATGTGACTGCTACGGTCGGAATAGGTCGTCAGAAAGTCAAAGTCCTGGCCGTGACCGCTAGCAAAACCACTCGGGAGCGAAAGAAAATTTTTCAAGAATCAAAGAAGAGAATGAGGAAATGAAGGAAAGGGTGAATACTTATAGAGAATGAGGGGCATCGTTTGGGTTTCTAAGACCTTTGGGCCCCCAAAACCAGTTGAAAAGCCAAAAAATCTCGCTGATACCAAGCGGCAAAACTCGAAAAGGCAGGAATCTCATGCAGCACCAAAAATAGTTGACTGATCAAACGATTAACAGTCAAAGGGGACATGTGTCACTCTGCCAAGCCACCATAGCTCTTCGGTGGCGTGTGCCGAGCAAACACATCCCCAAACGTGAAATTAGGCAAAAGCCATTGACTGGTCAAACGGTCAATGGTCAAAGCGGACACGTGTCAATCTGCCGAGCCACCATAGCTCTTCGGTGGCGTATGCCGAGCAAACACGTTGCCGAATGTAAAATCAGGCAAAAACCATTGGCTGGTCAAATGGTCAATGGTCAAAGGGGACACATGTCACTCTGCCGAGCTACCATAGCTCTTCGAAGACATGTTCCGAGCAAACACGACCCCAAACGCGAAATTGAGCAAAAATCGTTGATTGGTCAATGTCAACGGTCAAAGGACACGTGTCAAGCTGCCGAGCCACCACAGCTCTTTGGTGGCATGTTCCGAGCAAACGCGACCCCGAATGCGAAATTGAGCAAAAAAACGTTAACTGGTCAATGGGTAACGGTCGAAGGAAACGTGTCAAGCGCCCGAGCCACCATAGCTCTTCGGTGGCATGTTCTGAGCAAACACGTTCCCGAGCAAGAAATTAAGCAAAAACCGTTGACTCATCAATTGTTAACGGTCAAAGGACACGTGTCAAGCTGCCGAGCCACCATAGCTCTTCAGTGGCATGTTCTGAGCAAACGCATCCACGAACGCAAAATTGTGCAAAGATGGTCACTGGTCAATGGAAACGTGTCACGCTGCTGAGCCACCATAGTTCTTCGGTAGTGTGTTCCGAGCACACGCGTCCCCAAACGAAAAATTGCACAAAGATGGTCAACGGTCAGCGGTCAAAGGACACATGTCATGCTGCCGAGCCACCATAGCTCTTCGGTGACTTGTTCCGAACAAACGCATCTCCGAATGCGGAATTGTGCAAAAATGATCAATGGTCAACGGTCAACAGACAACGGTCAAAGGAAACATGTCAATATCACCTTTCTGGACCGATCGATCTTCCAAATCTTCGCATTGATCGTGATCAATGGCCCAGATTTTGCCACGTCATCAAATAATTTAATAAATCATTTATTTAATTATAAAATTGAATTTTTTATTTAAAAAATTCTGAGAAATAATTAAAATTTTGAGAAAATTAATTAAAAAATTCTAAAAGTAATTATTAATTCACAAAAATATTTTTAATTTCTGAAAAAATTATTATTATTCTAAAATTTGGAAATTGAATAAAAAATTCAAAATATGATTAAAAATTGGAAAAATTCCACAAAAAACTCAGAAAAGTTCTAAAAATAATTCTGAGTATTTTACAAACTCAGGAAAGCATCGTTACATACCTCGAGCAAGATTCAAACGCCCCCGACGGCTCCGATAAGTTCTGTAAACCATTAGAAACAGGCAAACTACTCTTCAAAGGCTGTGAAACTCAGTCTTCAGGAGTGGGGGGCTTGTGATATGGCTAAAAATAGAACCAAATCGGGACCATTCAAATCGGCCACGAATCTTGAAGCTCTCAGGGGTAAAACGGTAATTTCACCTATAATCTGGTCCAAAAATGGGAACTGTGTCTTTTTAACGCTCGAAACCCAAAAAATGGATATATCTTATTGGGTCAAGGTGATAGCCCATTACAAACCAGTCCAGATCATTTAGAGAGTAATTCAAATTCATGATTATCTCTAAGAGGTGGTTTAAACCAAAACTCTTATTATGAAACGACTTAAACTCTCTGGCTTATCCAAAAATACCGGGACATAGAGATAAATAATTATCTCTAAACCGTCTCTAAAGGTGACTATAAATACCCCTCTACCCCCACCATAAAGAAGGTAATCAATATTTTTCCACAAAGCGCTCTTTCATAATCTTCCTGATTACTGACTTGAACGTCGGAGGGTTCGTCGGCGGGATCCATCCCAGTGTTTCAAACTTTTTGAAGGTTATCGGCAACTGCGAGAAACAGTCAAATGCCAGCAAGAAGTCTACAGGTTCGCTTTTATTGTTTCTTGAAGAATTCACAAATTGTCTGTTTGCTCCCACACCGAAATTAGCAGCAACAGGGTTGCTATTTGGGCAATTTTGGCGATGAAAGGCTATTTAAGACTTATGAGTTGCTAATTTATTCAAGATTGAATGACGTCAGCTTGTATCATGAAGGACTGCAATTTTGTACCCGAAATGAGCCAAAAACAACAAGAAAAAGGGGGCTCGATCTGGACAGTTATGAGGCATCGGGTTAGTGTTTGTCGAGCCAACTTGGGTCCTGTAGGGCTGGTGTTGGGATCTGAATTTTTAGTTGAGAGTGGGCAAGTTTGGATGGAACTAGGACTTAGATTTTTCCCGGTCAAGTTGGGGTGTTTAGTTGACTTAACTTAGAACTAGTTTATAGTCTAGATTGGGTCTTATTGTAACACCCCATGTTAAAAAAATATATAACATAAATATATGTTGAAAGAATAAAAAAGTTGGTTGTTGGTAATATGGTAAATATATGTAATATAGTGAAAAGGTATTAAATAAGATGGGGGCCCACGTAAGTAGTCAACAGCAGGCTATTGGAGTATATGGCTGTTGACGTCATTTGAGATGACGTGGCGTTATGGCAGGGCCCACCCGAGCTTTCTGAAGGCTGCTGATTACTCACGGGGTTTAAAAAGAGAGAAGTGCAATAGATCTTAGTTCCATATCGGGATTTGACTTGAATAAAATAATAAATAAATATAATTGCCTATGATCAAGAGTCACCTAATCGGTTAACTACCTTTTGAGAGGCATCCTGTGGTGGGCAGTTGTACTACATAGTATCTAATTTGTCTTATAAATTGTATAAATTGTCTGAGCTAAGGGCAAGGGCATTACACTTGTAACTTAATAACTTGTGAGAATGAGTTGAATACCAAAAATTTAAAATATGATATTAGAGCTTCTATTCCATTAGAAATCTAGACCTAGAATTTGATATCAACTAATAGGGTGTGAGACTACGAAATTGTGCAAGACTTGCTTGTTATTAATATAATAATAGATAGAATAGAACCCTTGGAATTGAGTGAACCTAGTTAATAAAAATTTTGAACTAGAAAATTCTAGAGTAGCAATACCCTTTAGTTTTCAAAGTGTTTTCTAAATAATGAGTAACCTAGTACCTTAACCTAGAGTGTGTGGTTCTAGACGCTAAGCAAGGCCAAGGTTATTGGCAGGGTTGTGTTTATCAGGAAATTGGTAAAGGCCAAGTATGGCAAGTTTCCCGTATGATGTTGATGTAAGTTCGGTAGGGTGATGCTAGCTATAGGTTGTGTTCTTAGTAAAGCAGGGGCTTGAAGAGTGTTCAGTGACTCCCAGTTGGTGGTGAATCAAATTCAAGGAGATTATGAAGCCAAGGACGACAGCATGGTAAGGTATTTATCTTGCTTCAAGACGCTCTTAGACGCATTTTGAGAAGCCAGATTAACTCACATCCCTCGCGAAGAAAATGGGCAAGTCGTTGCCCTCTCTAAGCTAGCCTCCTACTCATTCAAAGGAATTGATCTCACAGTGCTTGTTGAAGTCCTACTCAAGCCGAGCAATGACGAACACGCCTTAGAGCTCATGTTTATCACCACTCCAACACTCAGAGATAATTGGATGACACCCTTGATCGACTTACTTGACAAGGGAATCCTCCCATCAGATCCAAAAGAGGTAATGAAGATCGGGGTGGGAGTAGAAAGATACACACCAGTCACTGGAGTCTTGTTCATGTTATCCTACACCTTGGTAGATGGCCAACCATACATGTGAGGCCAAGTCTGCTCTCAAAAAAGTACATGAGGTAATCACATGGAGGCGAGATCCCTTGCACGAAAAGTTCTCAACCATGGGTATGAATAGCCTACCCTCATCGACGACACCCAAGAGCATGTCCACCACTGCACCACTTGCCAGAAGTTCTCTTTGATCAAGAGAACAACCCCCCCCCCCCCCACCAAGCTAAACTGAGCTCCATGTCAAGCCCGATCCTCTTCTCCATGTGGGGATTGGGTTTACTTGGACCGATTCTCCTGTGACTGGATAAAGGACATTCCTAGTGGTAGCTATAAACTACTTGACCAAGTGGATCGAGGCTGATCCCTAGCCTCAATCATTGAACACAAGATTTAGCAATTATCCAGGAAGAATATCGTCTGCATGTTTGGGATCCCTCGAATTCTTGTCACCGACAATGGAACCCAATTTGCAACAAAGGGGTTCCACAAATTCTGCTCCGATCTGGGGATCAAACAATGCTTCTCATCCATCTCATACCCTAGACCAATGGCCAAGCCGATAACGCTAACCGACATATCATTGATTGTTTCAAGAAGAGACTAGATGAAGCCCCAAGGGGCTATGGGTCGAAGAGCTCCCAAGTGTGATGTGATCCTACAGGACCACCAAAAGGACTCCTATAGGAGAGTAACCCTTCAGCCTAATTTTCGGATCCATCGTAATTCCCCTAGAGGTCGGGCTCCCTCCATCCCCCTGCCCTGGTTCCGCTCCTTCAACGAAGAACAAAACACAAATGACCTCCGGGACAACCCAGAACTTATTAAAGAAGTTCGCGAGAATTTCGCCCTACGAAGACACATCTATCAGCAAGGGTAGAGAAATTTTACAACAAGAAGGTCCGCTGGGAAAACCTCAATGAAGAGGACCTCATCTGCGAAAGCTAGAGATCTCCGACCCTCACAAGAGAGGAAGGCTTGCTCCAAAGTGGGAAGGAATGTACAAGGTCTCCAAAGTCATCCGCCCAAGAGCTTACCGACTTGAAGAACTAGGGGGCAAGAAGATATCATGGACCTGGAATGCTAAGCTTATGATGAAGTTCAATGAGGGTGCTTAACACCCACCACCACCAGTAGGTACTTTTTTAAGGCTGACGTCTGCAAGGACCAAAGTCTGTAATAAAGGCTGGCCATTAAGGCAGCCACTTAGGTTTATTTTATAACAAAACTTTTAAACTCTTCAAACAACAAGTTCAGAGTCCAAACTTGTGGCTCGATGCTGATCCAGCAACTTGCAAACAAGCAAGTTCGAAGCTGCGCTTGCCACTCGAACTGCTCCTGAAACTGGCCTTCTTAAAAAATATGTTCGGGGTCCAAACTCGTGGTTCGATGTCACTCCCTTAACCCGCAAATAGGAAAAATGATTCTCGACTCGCCACTCGAAATGTTGGTGTATGCTGAGGCCAGTTGTGTATTGACATTACCAGTTTACATTGTATGATGATATTTATTTCATACATGAGGCATTTCATTTACTGTGTTGTTTATTGTGATTAAATAAACATAATAAAGTCCTTAGAATAGTAGGTTCAATACCATGAGATATCAAGTGCATGACTTGATTGTGAGATTCTATTGGTTGTAATCAGAACACTATTTTTAAATGTCCCTCGTCAAGTATTATTATGAATTAGGACAACAATAATACATAGAGACTATTATGTATGTAAGCTGATGACCATATCTTACGAGTCAATGATATGAGATATCAAGTCTTCACATGGGTACATATTAGAGTAATAATGTACTATACTGACCCACCATGAGAACTCTGCATGGATCGTTACATGAGTGTCATAAGCGGTTCTCACAGTGACCATGGTGTACATAGTCCTTTGGTTTGAAGTCACTATGGTTCCTTACATGAGAAGTTATATATTTTAATGTCGTCAAACATTACGTGTAATAATGTGATTTTAAAGTCGACTATTGGATATACTACAAATCATGCGGAGGGATGTGAGTGACTTAGATAGGATTTGTCCCTCTTACATAACAGGAGTGATATCTACGGGCCCTTTGATTGAGTGAGACTGCAAAATGCATGGCTGTGCTCAAATGAGTCAATATGAGATATTGAGCTCATTTGTTTTAGTAAGTCTACTCGGACATCAAGAAAGCAAAGATTGAACTATATAAGGGTGACACGTTCTATTCCTTGTGGTCAATTAGATATCTGGACAAAAGGAATAGACTACATGGTAACATTGGTCACGGATAGGTTATGTCAAATCATTGACATTCCCGTTTGTCACGCCCCGCTTCCCAAAATGAGAATACAGAATTCGGATACGTGCCTAAGTCCAGTGAATGATTTTCATCATCCATAAGCTGTCAGGATCTTTACAACATTTTACAGGAATAATTAAGAGATAACAAGAGAAACCAATCACTCATACATAAATGAATCAATATACCAACAGAATTTACTTGAAACAAAATTTAATAAATTTCAAATAAACCAGATCTGTACAAGTCAATAATTCTCGGTCGCATTGCCCAATAAAAAATAATCCAAGTAACAGATATATTTATTCAAAATAAGCAACAAGAAATAATAATAGCAAAAACTCTAGCATCTAGAATCTCAGATCACCTACTCCATCGGGCAACTGATCACCATGAACTGCAATTTACCAAATTGCAGGGAAAGGAAAAGAAAACAAAACGCCCATCAATGCAAGTTACAGGCCGCTTGTAGTGCAAGCACAAGTACAAGAAAAAAGAATAAACAACATAGAGTAACAGTAGAAGCAAACATAGCATGGAATAGATATGGCAACAAAATAGAACAACTAGCATGAATCATGAACCGAATCAAATAATGTGGTGAGATAACAGGTGTATATAACATGTAACATGTAACATGTATCATGCAAGCAGATGAACATGTAACAAGTGTCAAGTAGCATGTACAGGTAATCATATAACAGGTAAGCATGTAACAAGTATTATGTCATGTCAAGTCTTGTGTTTATTACTATCTAGGTAGCACTTCATGCGTCCCAGACTTTTACCACATGGTTGCTACTTCAAACAAATTACGTTTAGATCTAGTGGTGGGTTTCTATAGGGCCGAGTACTCAGGCGTCAGGTAACAGGTAAGAAAAACATGTTCATGAATCAAATAGTAAACATGTACACGAACCAACGGTTCATGCATCGACAGGTTCATGAATTAACAGGTAACAGGTACACGAACCAACAGGTTCATGCATCAAAGCATAAAGTACAACAGGTTTAGGAATCTAAAGATTCATGAATCAAACATAAAGTGCAACACGTCCATGTATCAACATGAATCAAACATAAAAATGAGAAACACGGGTCCCCTTTCTGAGTACACATACCTATATTGTCCACTACTATGGTCTTTCTCGTAACCCCGGCTTGATTACTTGTTATTATTATCAAACAGAAATATACATCCACAAAACAGAGCAAGAATAACATGGCATGAACAAGTTATAGGTTCAGGTTGAAATATAAATATGTACAGGTGAAAGACAACTCATAAAAGGGTAGGACAATGAAAATTCTAGTTCAGGACAGAAAGATAGTACTGCACAAAATCTGGGATTCCCGTTGCCACAAACATGAAAATCTAGATCCGTCAGAAAATATGAAAAATAGACTCTCGAAAGAATCCAGCAAATACATATAAGTCATATGGTATTTCACAAAAACAGAACTCAAAACAGGCTTGTATCCAGAAAACGTGTTCAGCCAGAAATCAGAAGTTTGTATTCATAAACAGGAAAACAACATAAAAACTTACTGATTAAATCCAAGAAAAATCTGGGGTAGTATGTTTAGTAACAGAAAATAAAGTTTCATAATTTTTCAACATAAATAGAATAGTCAAGTAAAATCAGAAAGTAGTAAGATACAGCAGATTTGTACATCTGGAATCATAAACACAACAGTACCAAAACAGCAATAGATTACAAAATATAAATCGAAATCCAGATCCGTCAAAAGTGTGATAAAATAGATACAGTAGGCTACAACTCATATTCACAAAGTTTTTATAAACAACTAATAGATTTGGGTTGAAATTAAGGTTCTTTACTGAACAGCATGAAAATTATACAAGAATAGTAGTTGTTTGCAAGCATAGAATAACTTATAAAGTCATCAATTAAATATACAAAAATTAGGGGTTAATCCCAATCAAGTCTAGCTGTACTCAGCAAAATATTAGATCAAATTATTATCTTTAGCATCAGTATAAAAATAAATAACCATACAGAACTCATATAAGACGGGATATGGAATTTTACACACATCTGTAGTAAAATAGCCATAACTTGCAACTCATAAATCGAAATTGAGATCTGTCAGAAATTCTGGAAAGTAGACAGAATTCTCTATAATTCATATGCACAAAAAATTTTCATATACTGACCTTAATAGGGTCTAAAATACTGAACAAAACGGGGAAACAACAAGGACATAATTATTCTTCATGCATAAAATCAACTAGATCATATGAAGCACATCCAAGTCATAACCAAACGTGAAATAGGGTATACTAGATGTCCAAGCAATATGGTATAGGATATTTTACAAGTCTACTATGAGTTATACTACATCGAAGACATCATGCATACAAGATCATACAACACCTCATGATCATGAACACATCCATGTATACAAAAATTGATTATCTCTAACCCTAAGTTTATGTCGTGTGTGTAATGAGATAACTACGGGAAAATCAACACATAGAGACAAGATATAACATGGGTTTTGCACAAGAATTGTCTCTAGAACACAACTACACTACATGAGGTATTCAGTACTTATATATGCAAACAGAAATTATACAAGTTACTTACCTTAGAGACAACGGCGGAAATGATGCAAAGAGAAAGAATAACGGGAACGGTTTCCCGGGTACGAACTTAACGAACGAGTCACGAACAACCCACGAACACCACGCACGTTTCCGAACACACACGAACAATATGTGTTCACTAGAAGGGAAAAAGACAGCAAAGCGGGGGGTGCACTGTGCCGGGAGGGGGCGACAACAGCAGCGCAGGGGAACAGCCGAGGGCGGTGCACTGGCTGGCAAGGCTGCTAGCTTCACTGTGGTCGACGGAACACAACACCGAGGTGTTTTCGCTACTCTGGCGGTGCAACAGGAGGCTGGGAGGGACCAGGGGATGTTGTCGGGTGCTGTGGTCGAGGTCGTGAACGGATGGAAGCGCACATCGGCGGTGCTGCTGCTCGTTGCTGTCGCCTGGCTGACGGGAGGAGAAGGGGAGAGGGAGGGAATAGTTGTGGTCGGGGTCCGGTTGGATCGTGGAGGCAGGGCAGTTGGAGGGGGAACGGAAGCAGGTCGGGAGAGAGGATGTAACACCCCATAATTTCTAAACATATAAATATATAATATATATGTGTATATATAAGGGGAATGACAGATTTGTGAATATTTTGAAAATGAGTGGAGGAGGGGGCCCACCGGTTGTATTGGAATAGAAAAGATGCTGCTGTTTGGAAATGGGCTGATGACGTCAGCATGGGGATCGGGCCCACCTGACTTTGTTTTGTAGTGGCTGTTGCCTTGGAGCTTTGCTGACGTGGGCGATGGGGCCCACGTGAGAGAGAAGGTTTCGGGACAGAAAGAATGGGGAATTGATTGAGAATTAGTCCCATATTGGGATTGAACAAGAATATAATGTTAATAAATAATAATGCCTATGATCAAGAGTCACCAATTCGGTTAACCACCTTTTGAGAGGCAGCCTGTAGCAGACAGCTGTACTATACTATAAATAATTTGTCTTCTAAATTGTATAAATTGTCTGAGCCTGTGGCAGGGTGTTACAGATGGTATCACAGCCGACTTTCGACACCGAGTGTGGGTACAGACTGGTGGTTATGCCTGAGATACTGGCAAACTAAGAGTGGGGTCTGAGGGAGGATGAGCCATCGCGAAAAGACACCTCCATCCTCTCTCGTCTGATTAATCTCCTCTACGATGACTGAAGAACCGAGAAGCCGAAAGCACTTCCTGCTCTTAGCAGAAGTAGAGTTACTTGATTCCACCCTATACAACTTGATTAAAATATTTCAAATATTACCTGATTGTTGATGAAGAAATTGTCGAAGAAAACGATCGGAGAAGAGCACTTGAAGCAGACAAACAAGTTTGAAGTGAAGAATTAAAAGTGATGTGTAAAAAAAAAAGAGTTGGAGGTCAGTGAATTTATAAGGAAAACAATTTTTACATGTAAACCATGTTAAAAATAACACGTAACCGTATTATTAAGGGCAAACCACATAAAAAATACATGCAACCATGTTTTTACGTGTAAACTGCATAAAGAAAACAAATGCTGATGTGGCATTTGACTTAGTAGATGCAGACATGGCAGTCGACCCAGTCAAAACTACTGATGTGGAGGATGACGTGGAATGCTAATGTGGCAGCCGACCAAGTCAAAATTGCTGACGTGGTAGTCGGCCCAGCCATAACTGCTGATGTGGCATGATAACGTGGCTGGGCCCAGCTAATGTGGCAAGGCAATGTGTCTCGCACGGACCCCACTTGTAGCCCCCACTACCGCGTTGACATGGCATCCCTCCCGGCCGTCTGATTGCCCTCCTTGGTGGCGATCACATATAGTCGGTGTTTTCGACCGCCCACCTCCGCCCGATCACCTCAATTTTTGTGCCCGCTAATCTAAACCGTTTGATTTTCTCCAAAATTCTCCCTCACCACCTCATTAGAACAAAAATGTTGACATCATGCTAACGTCAGTGCCTCCTCGGCATAAAAAACCAACTGTCCGTTGCTCCATGATTATCGCCCAATTTTGATTTTTGATTGAAAATTCAAAAAAATAATTAAAAATTCCGAAAAATAATTAAATATTAGGGAAAAATAATTAAATTTTTTAAAAATTCCTGGGAAAATTTTATTGGAATTTCTACAAGACTGCAGCGACCCTAAGATGCTCCGAACAAGATCCCAACCGTCCCTGAAGCACTAGTATGTTCTCCTGATTACCCGAGAAGTGGCGAATTAATCCTCAAAGTCTGTAATACCCAACCTCCATGAGTGGAGGTCTTATGATATAGGTAAAAATTGTATCAAATCAGGGCCATACAAATTCTGGCATGCTTCTCAAAGCTTCTAGGGGCATAATGATAATTTCAGCAGCAAGTTTGCTAGATGGATATGGGTCATTTTCCGGCCCACCAGCTCAACCGGATCCACAATCTCGGTTTACTTACCTTCTAAGCAAGAGGGGATTTCCAGCCTATTAAGGTTATCAATCAAATCCCTCCGAGAGTAACCAACTCTATATTTCTAATAGAAGAAGAGCAACCAACTCTATCTCTCCAAAAAGGGAGGAGCAACTAACTCTAGCTCTTTACCAGGGGAATCTCCAGAAGATCTCTTTTTTATGTCAATCTTCTGCAACTGACCCCCAGACCTTTAAATGCTCCCCCCCTTCATTCAGTAATAGATAATCAATACCATGTGCCGAGGTCCATATTTTTCATGTAACATGGTCGGTGACAAGAGCACTCGGCAGCATGTGCCGAGGTTCACATTTTCCATGTAACATGGTCGGTGGCAAGAGCGCTCATCAGCATGTGCCGAGGTCCACATTTTCTATGTAACATGGTCGGTGGCAAGAACGCTCGGCAGCATGTGCAGAGGACTTGGATTGCGATTTTTGGCAACATGGGAAACGTCAGGCTGAGTTGGCGGCTCCTGAACTTCTGATAGATGTGACAGTCATTAATGCGATGACTGCTGATCTTCTGACGACTCTGACAGATGTGTCAGCCATTAATGCGATAATACAGCTGGGTGCGGTAAATAATGTGACGGTTCAGGTCATTTTGTTGCCTTGTGTAAATGGGCTGGCTGTGTTGGCCCATTAACCTCGTTTCGTGTGCCCAGCTCTATAAAACTTTACCCCCCTCTCATTTCTCACTTCTTCGAATTTTTACTCAGGCCGTAATTTGTACTAGTGAGAGCTCACGGTGATCGTCGATTGCTTTTTTGGTGAAAATTCCGACCTTTTCCAGGCCGGGACACTATAGTGGAGGACCCGAAGCGTATGGGGGAGTTCGGCAGGTTGCCAGGGCCATTGACAGGACTTCAGAAGGTTCGAGAACTCCCAGGGGAGGAGGCTGAGCGCATTATTCATAGGAGGGGGAGAGCCTTCGAGGAAAATGAGGCAAGGGAGACCTCCGAGGCCCGACGAAACGGTATCGATCCTTAGCCTGGAGGATTTGGTAGTGATCTGGAGCTGCTTCCAAATTCCAGAGGAGTACGAGCTCATGTTGCCGGGACTCGGAGTTAGGGCAAATTCGCCGATGCCAGTAAACATGTGTTTCTGGCCAGTCGATGCCTTCATCACCGGGGCTCGGCTACCTCTCCACCCGTTCGCGATCCAAGTGTTGAGGTGGTTTGGGATCAGCCCCATTCAACTGATGCCGAACGCGTGGAGAGTTATCAATGGGTTCGTACTCCATTGCCAAGCGGCTGGGATCGAGCCAGAGCTGAGGGTACTCCGGACTATCTACCGGCTTCATCAGCAGAACCGATTGGAGTTCCGGTATTACCTACCTCCGAGGCACGGAGGTCGGCTCGTCTTCTGCTCCGACTCCATCAAGCACTGGCAGGATAAGTACTTGATAGTGCGGAGCGCGGAGGCATGGCTATACCTACTAGTTTCATGGAGGAGGTGTCGAGGCGAGTGAGGGAGTCACCGGTGCTTCACCCTCAAGAAGAGGAGGCAGTGCAGACTCTTCTTGACAGGCCGAAATACGACTGGAGGGAGCTGACCGAGGACATTCTCTTCAGGGGAAGGCTCAGCCGCGTAGATCCCAATACGCGGCTCTTTCTATGAATCTTTTTTTTTGAAAAAAAAACTTTCTTGTTCCAACTTGTGTCTTTAATCGGCTTCTTATTTGATGCAGAGGCAATGGATTTCGATGCGGTGATGGTACAGAGGGCCGCCCTCGAAAGTAAGGCGCCGAAGGAGCGCAAGAGGGTTTCTACCAAGCTGCCGCCCTTGAAGGCTCCGAGGGGCGCGAGTGTAGCCGAGGAGGTGGAGACTTCGGCTATGGTGACCCTGACCACTGGCGCAGGAGTAGCCTCGACGTCAACTACGGCAAGGGACTTCCCGTTCGCTGCAACTCTCGGGATGGGGACCCCCCCGCTGACGGTGACGGCCGAGGAGCTCCTGACTGAGGAGCACAAGAGGATCCATATTCCGGACTGGCAGGTTCGGAAGCATGATGGGTTCCTCGGCGACTCGTTGGCGAGCATGCAGGTGGTCAAACACCTGGCGACGCCAAAGGACCGAGTCACCATGGAGGTCGGTCTGGCGGGTGACGACGCTATCGAGATCGCGCACTTGGCGGTTTCGGTAAGTATCGAATTTCTGCCTTTGTTGGTTACTTTCGCTTTGGATTTTTCTAACTTTTTGTACTTTTTATTATTTTCGTTGCAGATCATCGTCCACTTCGGTCATCTTTCGAAAAAGATGATGGAGTTAGAGAAGGAGCTGAAACAAGAAATCGACCGAGCTCGGGCTGAAAAGGCTCGAATGGGCACCGAGCTCGACAAGCTAAGGGTTGAGTCCGAGGATAGGTCGACGAGACTCGAGTATCTCGAAGGACAGGTCGCGAAGCTCGAGGCCGGCCTTCTGCGGCAGAAGGAGGAGTCGGCCAAACAGCTGGCCGAGGCAGCGAAGACCATGGACGCTGCGGTGAAAGGGGCCGAAGAGGCCACCATGGTGAAGGCGCAGGGTTCTCTTGCCCAAAACATGGCCAAGGCCTATGCCCAAGCCATTTCTCATGTGTCGGCACGATACCCTGAGGTGGACTGCTCGGGGTGGAGGCTGTTCCCGGGCCATGTCGAGGGCTTCGACCCTGAGTCGGAGGGAGAAGAAGAAGAAGGCAACGATGAGGATGACCGCGAGGTTGAGGTCGTCGGCAAGGTGCAGGTCACCGAAGTAACCCCACTAGCGATTCAGCCCCCATCGGGGGGGTCCGTCCCAATCCAGTCTCGACGCCCCAGGAAAGAGGTTGACCCTTGATTTCACCTCCTCTTGTTTTTTTTTGTCTTGTCTTGTATTGCCTATTTGCGGACTGGCCACCGTATTTTTTGTGATGAATCAAAGAAACTTTTGAGCTCGACCCCATGTCGCCTTTGACTAACCCCCCCCCTCCTTTTTTTTGGCTTGAAATTTGACTAAGTGTTTAGACAAAGAACTTTCGCTTTAGTGCGTGTAGCTCTTATTCAGGGGTTGGACGAGGAGTGAACTTGTGACTATTTACTGAGCCTCGTTATTTGCTTTGATCTTTTCAGCTTGCCAAGGCAACCCACTCAACCGAACCAACTCGCTCTGGAGAGGAGTTTGGGTCCGAGGATAGCTTGGGGTCGATGAGGCTGAGTTTGGCCAAATGCCGAGAGCGCCTCTATGAGGTCGAGTTGGGGTTGCGTAGGGCTGAGAGCGAGCAAAACCATTTGCAGGTGGTCTTGAGCCAACGGGACATCGAGATTCAGCATCTGGAGGGTCGGCTCACCGATATCCCTCCTGTGGACGAGGAGGATGGCTCATCGACGGCCTTCTCAAACAGGCTGAGGTTGGAGTGTCTCCAGCTATCTCTGTCGAAGATGACAGCGGAGAGGGACGATATGCTTACGGAGGTGCACCACTTGTAGATAGTGGAGGCCGAACTTCTGGCAGAGGAAGAGGAGCTGACCAAGGCGGTGAGCAGGTTGATGTCCGAACGTGACGAGCTAACGGCGGAGGTCGATGCGTTGAAAAGAGCCACAGTGGATAGGGGTATCGAAGTCACTCACCTCTGCCGGATTATCCCCCGTCGCCCCAATATCTCGAGCTCCGCCGTGCCTCCTCGCTTCGAGGTAGAGGCAGGAGACGAGTCTCTGAAACAGAGGATCGGACACGTTCTCCCGTAGGGCGACCAAGTTCGGGTGATGCCCAAAGTGGCATGGCAATTTCATCGAGTGGAGCATCCGTCGGTGTAACTGTCAGGAGCAGCGCCGAGGACACATCTCAATTTGCCGGTTTAGGGATGAGTACCGGGATCAAGCGTCGCTGCCCTCGGGTGTCTTTGAAGCGAAATATCCCTGCGCCAAGGAAGCACTGAAGATTTTTTGTTTTTCAAGTTTTGTATTTCGTCTAAGTGTAACGAGTAGGCATTGTAGTTTTTGATTTTGGGAGTCTCGTAGCTCGGCTGTACAGAAGATGCCGCTTTGTAATTGTCTCCCTGCACTTAATCAAAATGATGATTTTTCTTTGTGGAACTTGTGCATTTTTGAACCCTTTCTGTTGTTGTGTTTCTCGTGACTAAAGCGTGCCAAGATCCGGACACCTTCACTCGTTTGGGCCTCGACACCAAGAGCGCTCGGTAATGTGTGCCGAAGTCTAGAGCAAGATTTTTGTTTGTTTGGGTGTCGGTGCAAGGAGCGCTCGGCAGCGTGTGCCGAAGTCCAGAGCAAGGTTTTTGCTTGTTTGGGCATCAGTGCAAGGAGCACACTCGGCAACATGTGCCGAAGTCCAGAGCAAGGTTTTTGCTCGTTTGGGCATCGGTGCTAGGAGCGCTCGGCAATGTGTACCGAAGTTTAGAGTAAGAATAGGCGGGCTGAGCACTGCTTCGAAGCTCTTGGCTCGTGAATCCGTGAGTACGAGTTCCTCGCAGTGGAGAGCCGCCTATTAGAGGATTACTTCAACTTTTAAACGAGCCATGAGAACCAGAGGTTAGCTCTTCAGGATCCTGGGCATGGGTCGGCAATATACGAGATTCTAGAGGTGATTTCATAGTCCGGTATTTGATCAGGGACTAGGGCGGTCGTGGACCTTCGACTTTGCCTTGTGAAAAAGTTGAGGACTGTCCAGTCTGGGAATTCACCGAAGCCTCTAAAAAGTTCATGTTTGAAGCTAATATCTTCTTTTGAGGAAACACGAAGAATATAGCAAATTCATACCCATGACCTTCCAACCGCGAGGATCAAGAGATGCAGTGTGCCAAGACTAGCATACGAATGGTAGACCTAGCATCAGCTTCTCCCATGTTTAGTTTAGTTGTAAGGATTTCGCGTGCAGGCGGCGAAACGAGAGTACATTTCAATGGTTGTGGGAGCAATTCCAAATGGCGAACCACTCCTAGCTCGCTTAAGAGCGAGCTTGCAAAGCGGGGTCGAACCAAGTGTTAGACTCCGAACTCGTCGTTTGAGTATATTTCAATGGTTGTAGGAGCAATTCCGAATGGTGAACCACTTCTAGCTCGCTTAAGAGCGAGCTTGCAAAGCGGAGTCAAGCCAAGTGTTGGACTCCGAACTCGTCGTTTGAGTTTGTTTCAACGGTTGTGGGAGCAATTCCGAATGGCGAACCACTTCTAGCTCGCTTAAGAGCGAGCTTGCGAAGCGGAGTCGAGCCAAGTATTGGACTCCGAACTCGTCGTTTGAGTTTGTTTAAATGGTTGTGGGAGAAATTCCGAATAGCGAACCACTTCTAGCTCGCTTAAGAGCGAGCTTGCAAAGCAGAGTCGAGCCAAGTGTTGGACTCCGAACTTGTTGTTAGAGTATATTTCAACGGTTGTGGGAGCAATTTCGAATGGCAAACCACTTCTAGCTCGCTTAAGAGCGAGCTTGCGAAGCGGAATCGAGCCAAGTATTGGACTCCGAACTCGTTGTTTGAGTTTGTTTCAACGGTTGTGGGAGCAATTCCGAATGGCGAACCACTTCTAGCTCGTTTAAGAGCGAGCTTACGAAGCGGAGTCGAACCAAGTGTTGGACTCCGAACTCATTGTTAGAGTATAAAGAAGGTAAAAATAGAGAGATGCAAGCAATTTACAAGTAAAATATGAAAAAATGTTCGTTATTGAAAACTAATACTCGGCTGCTTCTAAGTTGCGAGCCGTTATTACATTGGAGAAATGAAGAAGCAAAAGTAAAATACAAGTGAAGGGAAAGGAACGGTTCGACATCTGACGATACTCGGAGAGGCATTCATGTGCTCTCTTGGTACTTCAAGAGATGGTCGGCATTCTAAGTCCTGGGAATCTCTCTTCCTTCAAGGTCTTCTAGACGGTATGTCCCGGGCTGAACCACTTTGGTGATCTTGTAGGGTCTTTCCCAATTTGGAGCTAGTTTACTCTTCAGACTGGGGAATGAGATAGCTAACTTTCTGAGGACCAAGTTCCCTTCTTTGAGGTGGGTGGGACGGACTCTCTTGTTGTAGGCCAGCTCGATCCTCCTTCCGTAGCTTTGCTGGCAGATCGAAGCTCTTTCACGGAGCTCATCAATCAAATCTAAATTCGCCCGAAGCTCCCTGGCATTATGCTCTTCTTCATAGGCAATTAGGCGATGAGAGGGTACACCGACTTCCAGGGGGATCATAGCTTCGGACCCATAGGTGAGATTGAACGGCGACTCTCCTGTGGGGGTCCGTTTCGTAGTGCGGTAATTCCACAGTACGTTAGGGAGCTGATCTACCCATAAGCCTTTAGCGGACTTATCCAGCCTCTTCTTAATACCGGAGAGGATTTGCCGGTTGGTATTTTCTACTTGACCATTTGACTGCGGGTGGGAGACGGAGGAGAAGCGTTGTTAGATGGCGAGGTCTTCACACAGAGCTCGAAAAGCGGCTCCTGTAAATTGTGTTCCATTATCGGTTATGAGGACCCGAGGGACGCCGAACCTGCAGATGATGTTATTCCAGAAGAACTGAAGGACTTTGTTCTCGGTGATTGTAGCCAAGGGCTCGGCCTCTATCCACTTCGAGAAGTAGTCGATTGCCACGACTAAAAATTTGAGTTGACCGGGAGCTGGTGGAAATGGCCCTAGTAAATCCATCCCCCACATTGCGAAAGGGATCGGACTTGATAGGGACGCGAGGCGAGCTTGGGGTAGGTGACGAATGTTGGAATACTTTTGACAAGAGCTGTATTGCCGAACGTGTCGCTCGGTATCTTGTAGGAGGGTAGGCCAGAAATATCCATAATTCAATACCTTTCGGGCAAAGGATCTGGACCCTGAGTGTGCTCTGCCTATGCCTTCGTGAAGCTCTTGCAAGGCGTACGTGGATTGTTCTGGGGAGAGACACCTCAGATAAGGTCTGCCATCAACTTGTGTGAAGGAGCATTTGTACAAGATCCCCTCAACTAGGGTGTACCGCTCCACTCTGGTTCTGACTCGACGAGCTTCCTTAGGGTCTTCGGGGAGGAGCCCATCCCTTAGAAATTCTACCAGGGGTTTCATCCAATTATCTTGAAGTTGAACCGGCAGTGACTCCATTGAGTCGGAAGTTTCTTCTTCTATGCTCGGTTTAAGGAGCACTTCAATCAAGATGGTCTGCTCAAGGCCTTGGAGGGACGAAGAGGCTAACTTGAAGAGGGCATCTGCTTGGGCATTTTCCTCCCTGGGGATTCGCCGAATAAGTGCCTCTTTGAACAGAGCCATGAGATTTTGGACCTTGGCTAGATACCTAGCCATTCGGTCATCTCACGCTTCATACTCGCCCAAGACTTGATTCACAACCAGTTGAGAGTCACTAAATATGTGGAGGCATTGCGCCCCTGCTTTGCGGGGCATTTCGAGACCGGCTATAAGGGCTTCATACTCTGCTTCATTGTTGGAGGCCTTGAAGTTGATGCGGAGGGAGTATTGAAGAACGAAGTCATCTGGGCCTGCCAGAATGACCCCGGCTCTGCTCCCTTCGGTGCAAGAGGATCCATCTACATATACCGTCCAAATGGGAGGTCCGTTTGCCGCTTGACTAACCTCGGAAGTGGTGCTCTCAACTATGAATTCTGCTAAGGCCTGAGCTTTGATTGCGGTCCGAGGCTGGTATGATATATCATGCTGGCTCAGCTCGATCGACCACTTCATGAGACGGCCAGAGGTCTCCGGCTTCTGTAGAACTTGCTTCAGCAGTTGGTCGGTAAGAACGACAACCGAGTGAGACTGGAAATATGGGCAAAGCTTCCTAGCTGCCATAACCAAGGCGTATGCCATCTTCTCTAGCCTTGGATTACGAAGCTCGGCGTCTCGAAGTACCTTGCTTACGTAATAGATGGGCTTCTGAGCCTTGTCTTCTTCTTTTACCAAGACAGTGCTGAAGGTTTGTTCGGAGGCAGCTAAGTAGAGGTAGAGTGTTTCCCCGGGAATAGGCTTACTGAGGAAAAGGGGGGTTGACTAGATAGGCTTTAAGCAGATCGAACGACTCCTGCTATTGCTGACCCCATTCGAAGCCCTTAGCCCCCCTGGGAGCCTTGAAGAAGGGAAGACACTTCTCCCCTGACTTGGAAAGGAAGCGCCCTATAGCTGCGAGGCGCCCGGTTAGCTTCTGGACTTCTTTCACATTTTTGGGAGGAGCCATATCCAGTATGGCTTTGATATTCTCTGGGTTGGCTTCGATCCCTCTTTGGCTGACCATGAAGCCTAGGAATTTCCCCGACGAGACTCCGAACACACACTTGTTTGGATTGAGCCTCGTGTCATGTTTCCTTAATACATCGAACGCCTCCTGCAATTGGTGACATGGGTGGCTCCACGGATGCTCTTCACAAGCATATCATCAACATATACTTTGATGTTGTGGCCGATCTGATTTTGGAAGACTTTGTTAACGAGGCATTGATAGGTGGCACCTGCATTCTTCAACCCGAAAGGTATCACCCTGTAGCAGTAGAGGCCCTATCGGTAACAAAGGAGGTCTTCGGGATATCCGAGGGGAACATGCGGATTTGATTGTATCCGGAGAAAGCGTCCATGAAGCTGAGAAGCTCATGGCCCGAAGTGGCGTCAATCAGGGTGTCGATGCTTGGAAGAGGGAATGGATCTTTGGGGCAGGTCGTTAAAATCGATGCGGATTCTCCAGCTCCCGTTGGCTTTCTTTACCATCACAACATTTGAGAGCCATTCGGGATAATTGACCTCCTGTATGAACCGAGCTTTAAGGAGCTTGTCCACCTCTTCTTTTGTAGCTTATTGGCGCTCGGGAGCAAATTTGCACCTCTTTTGTTGAACCAGGTTGGACCCCAGTGCAACACTCAGGTGGTGGACGAGGAGCTCTTCGGAGATTCCTGGCATGTCGGCAGCCGACCACGCGAAGAGGTCACGGTTCTTTTTAATACATTGGACTATGTCTGAGCTTAGGGTCGATGGGAGGTTCTTGCTGATAAAGAACTTGCGGTTCGGATCTTGCTCAGAGAAGAGCACTTCCTCCAATTCATCCACCGGCTCGGACGTTGG
Organism: Hemerocallis citrina; assembly: GCA_017893485.1. Lineage (NCBI taxonomy): Eukaryota > Viridiplantae > Streptophyta > Magnoliopsida > Asparagales > Asphodelaceae > Hemerocallis > Hemerocallis citrina. The sequence continues at coordinate 152,120,193 of CM030368.1, read as the reverse complement.
TCGGACACCGTCTTGGGGGCTTTCAAGGGTTTCGAGGGAGAGGACTGGATCCCCAGTAGAAGTCATATAGCATTTGCGGGCCATTTCCTGACTGCCTCTTACTGTCCCTACTCCTGCCCGGGTGGGGAACTTCATCTTGAGGTGATAGGCGGTAGGGACGGCTTCAAGAGCAGCTAGGCCAGGGTTGGCCTAGAATCACATTATAAGCAGATTGGACATCAATGACCATGAAGTCCATCGGCTCCATTCGGGTAGTAGGAGTTTTGCCAGCGGTTACTGTCCAGGGTGATCACCCCTTCAATAGTCACTGGCACTCCCGTGAACCCGTGGAGTGTGTAGCCGGCGGGCTTAAGTCTGTCTCGGGATAGTTTGAGCCCCTTGAAAGCAGCGAGGAAGAGGATGCAACAGAGCTGCCATTGTACACCAGGATCCTCTCCACTTTAAAATTCGCCATATGGAGATTGATGACTAGCGCGTCACAATGGGGGGTTCGGACACCTTCAAGGTCTTCATCTGAAAAAGTGACCGGTACTCCGAGGCCTTTGGTGGGGGGCATGCCATGTACTGAGTTGACTTCCCGTATGAAAGCCTTTCGAGAGGAGTTGGAGGTGCCTCCCATGGGGCCTTCGTGGATGAGATGTAGGATGCGTTCCTCTTCGAACTCTGGAGTTTCATCGCGTTCAGGATGTTTGTTAGCCCCCCGAGGGGGAGGAGGGTGATCGGTCCGGTCCTTTCTCACAAATTTGGCTAGCTGCTCCCTTTGGATGAGGGCCTCAATCTCATTCTTCAAGGCCCGGCAATCATTGGTGTCATGGCCATGGTCTCGGTGATAGCGGCACCACTTCTCTTTGTCCCTCTTTTTGCCAGGGGTGTTCATCTTCGGGGCGGGAGGTATCACCCCTTCCTTCTCAACTTCCATGAGAATAGTGGAAATGTTGGCGTTAAGAGGAGTGAATTTTTCGAATCTAGGAGGAGGTCGGCGCTGTCCGCCATTATCCTTCTGGAGCTTCTTGGCTCCCTCTTCTTCACCTGCCTTTCTTTTGGTTCCGGAGGAAGGCCCCTCAAAGGTGGGGCGATGCTCAGCTTCCTCAGCCCGGATATACTTCTCGCTTCGGAGAAGGAGGTCAGAGAAGTTCTGTGGGGGCTTCTTGGTAAGGGAGGACCAAAGGCTGGAGTTAAGGACATTCGACTGGAATGCTGCTGCAGCGACCGACTGGTCGAGGGAAGCAGTGGACCTAGCTTCTGCGGTGAACCTTTTCACATAGTCTCTCAGCTTCTCACCCTTCTTCTGGTTGAGATAGAGTAGCGAAATGCTGGCCTTCTCAGTTCGGCGGCTACTCACGAAATGAGTGACGAAGAGGGTCTCGAATTGCTCAAAGGAGAATATTGAGGATGGGGCGAGGCGAGAGTACCATTCCCGGACCGGAACCTTGAGAGTAGCGGGGAAGGTCTTGCACAGCAGAGTATCGGAAGCTTGGTGGATTAGCATGAGGGTCTTAAAACTTTCGATGTGATCTACGGGGTCGGACTCTCCGGAATAAGTCTCGAATTTGGGAGGCTTGAAGCCTATCGGAACGGGCGCCTCCATGATGGTTCGAGAGAAAGGAGGTCGGCTTGGGCAGAGAGTCCTTCCTCTAAGCTCTTCTCCTCTGTCTAGCTGACCTAAACGCCTCTCCATTTCGTGGAAACTAAGGTAGACAGTGTCATCCCTTCGACGGTAATCAAACGAGCCTCTAGACTCCTCTTCGTACGAGGGAGAGCAGGGGCTACGACGGCGGTAGCTCCGGGAGTGGTGAGGGCTAGGAATGTGTTGGTAATTGCTAAGAGCTGGGGCAGGAGTTAAGGACCGATGGCGAGGACTTTGGACCCGGGGAGGAGTAGGAACCCTCTGAGCATTGTTGTTGTTGGGGCGGAGATTAAGGGCCTGCAAAATGGTGTCTTGGAACTGCTGGAACTCGGCACGGGTGATGGGTGCCTCATTGTTCCTCGGAGGTCACCGACCACCTGGAGACTGGGGTCTTCTCCTCTAGTGGCCTGAGGATTCTCTCCACCCTCTGCGAGGGGGGGACCTTCTGTATTCTCGGCGATGAGGAGATCACTCATTCGGACGGTGTTGGCGGGAGGCTCCCTCTCGGGCCCGCCTTTCATCCAAACGGCGGCGAAGATCCTCTTCTTTGTGCCGGTTGTCAAGGGTGTTGCGGAGGCCGTCGGATGCACGTGGATTGTGAGATGCCATGGAATCAGTAGAGGGGTTGTGCATGGAAACATGGTCATGTTGGAGAGGTTGTTTCTGAGGATTGGGACGGGAGCCCCCCGCACCGGCGTTCTGGAGGTCGGTTTGGCCGTGAGGGGGTTGAAGATTCTGAGGAGGAAGTTGGTCCTACTGTGGGGCCTGGTTAGGTTGAGGAGTAGGTCCTGTTGGCTGGAAGGTTTCGAGGGGGTTCTCTTGTTGAGGAGTAGGTCCACGGTTGGACCCCTGAGATCTAAGTTTCTTTGGAGGCATGACTGGGCAAGATCTGACCAACGGGAAGAGGAAGGGCTGCTACTCATTGTTTTCCCACAGACGGCGCCAATCTGTTGCCGCTAAATCTGGTGTGGGGGCAAACAGATAGTATTTGTGGATTCTTAGGAAAACCGAATAATCAAACCTTAACTTCTTCCGCTGGAGTTTGACCGTTGACTCCCGCCGTTCACCTGCAAAAAAGTGCGAGATACCGGGGTTGATCCCGGCGACGCACCCTCCAACGCTCAAATCAGTAATCGGGAAGATTATGAGAGAGCGTAAATTAGCAAAAGATTGATTACCTCTTAATAGTGGTGGGTGGAGGGTATTTATAGCCGCCTTTGGGATCAGATTAGGAATGAAATCCCTAATTCCCAGTAAAAGGATAGAGCGAATCGGGGCCATTGATTGAATGCAATCAGAAACCCTAATCCTATCCTGCTGGACCGGGTTTGCTGCGGGTTGGAACCCGCACCCAGTTGAGGTGGATCCGTTCGCGGGTTATTGGGTCTTAGACCCAGTACCCGCTTTAGACCCATTTGTAGGTGAAATTACCATTTTACTCCCAAGCTTTGAGATTCGCGACTGATTTGAACGGTTCCGATTCAACTCCATTTTTAGCCATATCAGTTAGCTATTCTGATCTCTGTAATAAATTTTAGTCAAGCATAATTCATGAATGATTAAAAAAATGGTGGTAAAGGGGGATCAAGAAATCAATATCTCCTAACAACATTCTATGAGTTTGTCCTTTCCGTTAAAAATTTATGTGGATGCTATTTTAACCTAAGAGTCGTAGTTTTAATCATACTTTCACAAAACTCTCCCAATACAAAGAAAAGTTATAATATTAGCCAAACTTTCATTATTATCTGAATATTCTGAATATTCTGTTAAAGGTTGGTTTAGGAGCAGAACTAAAGGATTTGTGCTTAAATATTAGGACATAAAAAGAGCTTGAATCACTGTACAAAACCTTTAGTTCTCCAAAATTTTATACTGTTGGAGAATAACTTTTTGAAGACATTGTAAATTGACTTAACGATTAGCTGGTCTATGGTTCATATGAAAAAGTTTATGTATGTTCTGTAAAGAAAACTTGAGTAAATGAGATTAGCAATTGGCTGAAATTTTTATGTTTTGATATAGAATAAGTACCTACTGTTAATCACCCTAAGGAAGGGGTAGAATAGGGTAACAGTGCGGAAATTAAAAAATTGAACTTAATGCGTAAAGTAAAGAAAAAAAGTTAAAGAAAGCAAACGAAGTAAGTAGGTAAGACACAGCGATATAACGTGGTTCGACCCCCAGGTCTACGTCCACACCATCTACTTGTAGCAATTCTCCGCCATAAGTATTCCACTATACTTTAAACACTTGTATAGTGATTCTCGGAATTCAGGCCGAGAGACCTATTACACGCACAGAGCTTCTACAAACAAGTCTTGCAAAAACTCACTGATGTGGAAGAAAAGAAAAACTCTCAAGATCTAAAACGATCTTGACTAAAGAAAACAATAAAAGCTCTCACACTCGGATCGTTGATTGAATGATTTGTTCAGAAGACTTATAATAGCATGGGATGAAGAATACTCAGTAAATTCATCTCTATTTATATATAGAGGAAATGTATCTTTCCAAAAAAAAAAAAGATATTCCGAAATAGTCAATTCTGCATGTTTACGGTTGACCGCATATGTGAGCAGGCAACCATTCACTTTCAACTTGAAAGTCGAGCAATGACCGGTCGACTTACTCATCTTTTCTATTGTGATGAGTGGTCGACTGTTGTGACGGTCGACCGACATTTTGTAAGGTCGACCGCTATCGTGCAGATTCGACTTTTATTTAGCGCATCTACTTTATATTCATTCCTAAAATTAATCAATCAATCAACGACCTTTACATAGCATTTTCTCTTAAAAACATAAATGAATAATTGACTTTTGCTTGCTTCCTTGAGGATTTGAAGCACATATTTATTGTCTTGCAATCTTCCTTGATTTTTATAATCTTTTCGATTCATGCATCTTTTGTTTTGATTCAAATCATTTTGGATCTTTATTTTGATTTTCCTTTTCCTGTATTTTCTGCAAATCTTAATTGAAAATATTAGTTGAACATGATACATTTTGTGCACACCAAACTTAGGGTCAACAATCTCCCCCTTTTGGTGTGAACAAAACATACCTTAGAATTTAAGTTTAAATCAAGTTCAACTTCTCCCCCTAAATTCATGCATGTACGAATGAGTGTGTTCATCATACATTTTATATGAAGTTTTGTTTCAAAATATGTATTTATAAGTTTTAAAAAAATAAGCAATTTTGAGAGATATAGAATTCAGAGACAGATAAAGGACATAGCATTTTAGAAAACCATAGAGAAATCTTCTTACATGATACAGTTGATCATGAAGCTCTTTGATATACAGTGAGAGCTATACATGATATCATAGAATTGAGATTTCATCAATGCAAAATAGCATAGGAGAGATATAAATTTGATTTAAAAGATTCTAAGTTCTCCCCCTTTTTGGAACATGCCCAAAGGTGCAAAAAATAGTTGACAGAAAAATGCAAAGATAAATACCATAAAAGATACCAAAAATGGCAAAGTAAAGACCGGTCGACCGCTTAGTCAACTGGTCGAAAGTAAAGAGAAAAATTAGGTCGACTATAAAAGCAACAGAAAGGGGGCCAGTCGACCGGTAAAGAAAACATGTTACTGAAAACAAAACAGAGAGAAGAACGGGCGACCGCGCGGTCGACCGTACATCCTGATAGGGTGACAGTCGACCGTCTAGGCGACCGAACAAAACTTGTATGCTAAAATATCAATAATATTTAATTCTCCTTTCAAAAAGTGAAACATTTTTCATCTAAGGGTTTTGTAAAAATATCAGCTGGTTGTAAATCCATTGAAACATACTCTAGAAGAATATCTCCTTTGAAAATGATCGTTAATGAAGTGATATCGAATTTCTATATGCTTAGTACGACTATGTTGATCAGAATTCTTAGTCATATGAACAGTGCTAGTATTATCACATTTAGCGAGGATGTGATCAAAGAATACGATGTAGTCTTCTAAAGTGTGTTTTATCCATAATATATGCGCACAACAAGATCCGGCGGCTATATATTTGGCTTCGGCAGTGGACAAGGTTACATAATTTTGTTTCTTAGATGTCCATGAAACAAGATAATTTTTCAAGAAGTGACATATACTGCTAGTGCTTTTTCCATATGTTGGACTCCCAGCATAGTCGGCATCTGAAAAGCCCATAAGAGAGAAGTTTCTATTTTCATGTACCAAAGACCGACATTTGGTATGCCTTTAAGATATCGAATGATACGCTCAACTGCAACCAAATGAGATTCTTTTGGAGATTGAAAACACACACATGAATAAACACTAAACATCATATCAGGACGAGATACAGTAATATAAAATAGGCTACCAATCATACCACGATATGTAGTAATATCTACATTTTTACTGGATTCGTCTTTGGATAATTTAGTGGTAGTAGCCATAGGAGTTTTGAATGTGTTGTTGCTTATTTTGGTGTGCAAGCAAATAGATATTGAGTTCTTATTTAATTGAAACTACCAAAAATCTGACCTTTGATCTTTGCCGTGAAATGTGGTTAGAGCTCCTGAGATTGAATCTGGATCGTTGATTGACCACCGTGATCTGAATCCGACGGTTGCTGACACGGTCGATGGACCTGCAAAAAGCCTGAAACACCGAGGGTTGGCCCCGGTGATAGACTCTCTATGCTCAAGTCAGAACCAGAAAGAGAACGAGAGTTTGAGAGAGAAACTGGCGATTTGTTCATTACCTTCTGACTGTGGTAGGGGGGAGGGTATTTACAGGACTGAAAAACATATCAAGAGATTGATATGAATCCATTAGAACAGATATGAATTCCTTATCTCCTTTAGGTTTCTCCCCCTTTGGAGAAAAGTTCTCTTGTTAGGGGATAAGAGTTTTGACTCCTAGCATTCATGAGCTGAGTGTCTCTCCTACTGGGCCTAGCCTGTCACTTTTTATGGACTTGGAAGAAATCCATGTCTTGTAGAAGATCCTAGAGAAGGCCTTGACCTATTAAAGAGGCTCGTTATGGTTAATCTTCCTGTAGAAGCTTTGAGATTTGTGATGGAATCGTGAAGCCCTGATTTGCTGCAATTTTTACCATTGTCAGAACCAGAAAGGGAAAAAAGAGTTTGAAAGAGAAACAGGTGACTTTTTCATTACCTTCTGACTGTGGAGGGGGGAGGGTATTTATAGGCCTGAGAAATATATCAAGAGATTGATATGAATCTGTTGGACCGATATGAATTCTTTATCTCCTTTATGTTTCTCACCCTCAAGAGATATGGGTGGCATCAGGGCCGGGCTGGCCCCGTGACCGGCCCGGCCCGCCCGCCCGGGCCAATACCCGGGCTGACCTGGAACCGGCCCCTCCCAAACCCGGTCCAAGTCGGGCCTGAATTTCCCCGTGAAAGCTCGCCATAGCCCGGCCCGCGAAAGGCCCGGCCCGGCATGAACCGGCCTGTCTGGGATGGGCTAACCCATGTGTTTTTTTCACTAATTAATTATTATTATTTTGGAGCAAAATATATGTATAGAAGTATATATATACTAAAAAATATATTTATATATGTACATATGCATATAAATATACTTTAAATATTTTAAAATTTTATAAAAATGAGTGTGGACATCAAAATAAATTGATCACAACTCATTACTCAATTTTTCAATCCCCACTCTGTCTATTTATATCAAACTCAACCTCTTCACTTCTCTCATCTCACCAAAGTGGGACTAAAAATTTTCTACTTCAAATGGTCTTAGTTATATATATATATATATATATATATATATATATATATATATATATATATATATATATACTATTAAAATTTTTATGAAATATAGTTTCAGATTGGATTTCTTGGCTAGTGCGTGCAAATTAGTACACTGAGTTTGGGTGATTGTGGGTTCGATCCTTAAGGGCTTAGATTTTTTTTAAATGAATTAACCAAAATGATTTTTAGCTGTTGTTTGTTTCTTTTATTTTTATATTGTAATTTGATAAGATTTGTCTGAAATATTATTTATCTATATGTTCTTATAATTATTATCTTCATTCATTATTTTCCTTTATCTTTTTAGCTTGTACTCTTAACAAAATCATAATGTAGAATATTATTTTTGAATTAACTAATCACTTTTCTTGATCAAAATAATGTTTAGCTGTGGAATAGGAATAGTTCCCGTTAACGAATGTATTTAACTCCTCAAGATTGGTTAGAACTAGTTTTTTTTTTTATGTTGTAATTTGATAAAATTTGTCAGAAATATTATTTACCTATTTGATTATATTTGAAAATTTGTAATTCATTAAACCAATCTAAAATATTATTTATATATATTTAACATTTTGTAATTCATTAAATAAATTTAAAATGCCTTTTACTACTTTTATATATATGTTTTTTGCAATTGTTAACAAATTACTTTTTAATATTTAATCTATTTTATTTTAAAAAAACATATGCAAAACCAGGCCCGGCCCCCGACCTAGGGGCTAGGGGCCAGGTCTAGGCCACCATTTCGACCAATTGGCTCGGCCCAGCCCGGCCCACGAGTCTCTTTGGCCCGGCCTGCCCTAGCCCGGGGGCAAAGCCCGCCCGGTTCCGGCCCGGCCAGGCCCGTGAGGCCCGAATGCCATCCTTATCAAGAGATAAGTTCCCTTGTTAGGGGATAAGATTTTTGACTCCTAGCCTTCATGGGCTAGGTGTCTCTCCTAGTGGGCCTAGCCTGTCACTTTTTATGGACTTAGAAGAAGCTCATGTCTTGTAGAAGAGCATGGAGAAGGCCCGAACCTGTTAAAGAGGCCTGTTATGATTAATCTTCCTGTAGAAGCTTTGAGATCTGTTCTGGAATTATGCGACCCTAATTTATTGCAACTTTTAACATTATTATAAGCCCCCCACTCCCGGAAAAGCAATTTTCTTGGCTATCAGGGAGTAGTACGCCTTATTTTTGGATTCTTGACTACAATCTTAGCTGTCAAGGCACTTGGAGATACCTAGGAACTGATTAGGTGGCTTCTGAAGGTAGTGAATACCTTCCTGGATTTTTCTGGAATTTTCCATATTTTTCGGAATTTTCCAAATTTTTTACCATCGCATAAGTTCTTCATTATTTAGACCTGCATAGAATGCTGTCATAGCCTTGGAGTTTGCAGTTTTCAATGCTAGTTCAGCTTTTGTGAAAGCCCTCTTTCCATCGCTGACAGGTATGTCTGTTTTGTTTACACAAATATTTCATATTTCTTCTCCAAGCATCTGCAAAAAATGAGACATATGAACATTCCAAACATCATACCATTTTTCATCAAAATAAGGTGAACCTGTTAGACTTGTCCCATTGGAGATGAATGGTTGCAATGAGTACAATTTTTCGGGAGGAGGGATTTCGGTCATTGGACCTTTTGCTCAAGCTTTTAAGCTCTTAATGAGCACCTCGCTCTGATACAACTGTTAATCACCCTAGGGGGTGAATAGGGTGATTGTGCGGAAATTAAAAACTTGAATTAAATGCGTAAAGTAAAGAAAAAAAAGTTAGAGAAAGCAAATGAAGTAAGCAGTCAAGACACAATGATATAATGTGGTTCAACCCCCAGATCTACGTCCACACCACCTACTTGTAGCAATTCTCCGCCACAAGTGTTTCACTATAATTTAAACACTTGTACAGTGATTCTCGGAATTCAGGCTAAGAGGCCTATTACACCTGAAAAGTCTTGCAAAAACTCATCGAAGTGGAAGAAAAGAAAAACTCTCAAGATGTAAAACGATCTTGACTAAAGAAAACAATAAAAGCTCTCACACTCAGATCGTTGATTGAATGATTTGTTCAGAAGAATTATAATAGCAAGCGATGAAGAATACTCAGTAAATTCATCTCTATTTATATAGAGAGGAAATGTATCTTTGCAAAAAAAAAAAAAAGATATTCCGAAATAGTCAATTCTGCATGTTTACGGTCGACCGCATATGTGAGCAGGCAACCATTCACTTTCAACTTGAAAGTCGAGCAATGACCGGTCGACTGACTCATCTTTTCTACTATGATGAGTGGTCGACTGTTGTGACGGTCGACCGACATTTTGTACGGTCGACCGTTATCATGCAGATTCGAATTTTATTTAGCAATTCTATTTTATATTGATTCCAAAAATTAATCAATCAATCAATGACCTTTACATAGCATTTTCTCACAAAAACATAAATGAATAATAGATTTTTGCTAGCTTCCTTGAGAATTTGAAGCACATGTTTCTTGTGTTGCAATCTTCCTTGATTTTAATAATCTTTTCGATTCATGCCTCTTTTGTTTGGATTCAAATTATTTTGGATCTTTATTTTGATTTTCTTTTTCCTGTATTTCCTGCAAATCTTAATTGAAAATGTTAGTTGAACATGATACGTTTTGTATACACCAAACTTAGGGTTAATACCTACAAAGTGTCGCGCACACAATAAGTTTAGGAGGACGAAAATTTGTTAGCACGGCTTAAAAGTATATGAAATCCTGTTCGAAGCTATATATGACACCAGATAAAGAAATATGTTTGTGAGTACCAGTTTATCTATTTTAAATTCAACCAATGTGAACATGCATAATGTTCATGCTATAAACCAAAAAACAAAGCTATAACATGTAGATTATTCTGGTAGGAACTATCTTGGAATAACTTTTGCTTAAAAGTAGGTTGTGTGAGTTAGATGGTATACCTGTGAGAAGGATCATTGCCAGAATGGTTGCAGTTCCAGCAAGAATACTGGTGTATCATTTCTTGTTGGCAGTCTTGTTAGCACAGGTGTAGTAGGAAGGTTCTGGAGAAATGTAGAGGATTTTTGCGAGTACTTCAATTGTGAACAGCAATTGTGAGCAGCTAAAAAAATCGACAAATCATTCAGTTTATGATGGGTATGCGCATGTAAGAAATTTGTGTTGTGACATAACATAATACCTCCAGTCCTCTTCAATCCTCTGCTGTCCATGCTGTGTATGCAATTTATGTGGAGGATAGTCCATGCTGAAATTGATGAGTGTATGATGAGGTGCAGAATTGGTTCATGCATAAATACAAAATGATACTAAAAGCAGTAAACAAAAAAAAGAATCTAGCATGAACACTAAAAAAGATGTTAGCAAGAGAAAGTTTGAACTATAACGGCATTAAAATAAAAAAAATAAAAAAAGAAAAAAGAAAAAAAAAAGGCAGTGTCTTTGTTGGACATATCTACAACAAAATCTATATCCGTATGAAAATGATGAATCTTTTTTGCGGACTAACCCATTTTTGAAAATCGTGACCAAACTGATCCACTTTAAAAAAATTTACCTAACTGACCCAATTTTGGACACGTCAGCATAAAATGCTACTGATAATAATGGCATCGGTTATTTTGATGACATTGTTGCCAATAGCGGGATCTGTAAATTAAAAAAAAAAAAAATCGTTGCCGCTATTGGAAGTAACGGTATCAGTATATTTCGCATTCACTTAGGAGTTCTCTAACTTGATGAAAAAATTATAAGTAAAAATTGCTTATAACTGATGCCGCTATTTTCAATATTTGCATCATTATAATTGATACCGCTACTTGGCAATAATGACATCAGTATAATCTACAGTGTACTCCAAATTTCTCGTAGGTGCATCAACTTCAAGCCCAATTTCAACCTTGACGCAGCCAATATCTCTCAAAACTCAAAATATGAAAGTTGTAGATCTTTTTCTTGATGTTCCATATAATTTTGAATTATCTCAATCGGAGTTCGGATGATAGAGTTATGCCCAGATTACGAAGCGATGTCGAAATTGTCCAGAAAAATTGTAAGTGAAAATCGCTTATAACTGATGTCGCTATTCCCAATAACGACATCATTATAATTGATGCCGCTATTGGCATTAACGGCATCAGTTTAATCTACAGTGTACTCCACATCGTCTGGCCAGTTTTGACATCGCTACGTAATCTAGGCATAACAATATCATCCGAACTCCGATCAAAATGATTCAAAATGCTATAGAGCACCAAGAAAAAGAGACAACTATCATGTTTTGAGTTTTGAGAGATACTGGCTGCATCATGGTCAAAATCGGGCTTAAAGTTGATGTACCTGCACGAAATTTGGAGTACACTGTGGATTATACTGATACCACTATTGTTAATAGTGGCATCAGTTATAATGATGTCATTATTGGGAATAGTGGCATTAGTTTTAAGCGATTTTCACTTACAATTTTTTTTCCAAGTCAAAGAGCTCCTAAGTGAATTCAATATGTATTGATGTCGTTACTTCCAATAGCGGCAATGAAAAAAAAAAGTTGGTGCCACTATTGGAAATAAAGACATTAAAATAATAGATGTCGTTTTTGTCAATAACATTTTATGCCGACGTGTCCAAACTGGATCAGTTGGGTAAATATTTTCGAAAGTGGGTCAGTTTGGTCAATATTTTCAAAAAGTGGGTCAGTACGGAAAACAATTCAAAATGATTAACATACACAACATAAAAGGAACTTCCTTTCTTGCTACAGATAGTTTTTATTCACACCGAGAGGCAGTGGGGCACTTGGACGAAGAGGCAGAGGGGTTGTGCAGCGTGAGGACCAAGCGACAGGGCGTCGGGGCTGGTGGCAAGACAAGGCGGCGCGAGATGGCTGCGGTTGGTAGCGCGCGTGAGGTGTAGAGGCTCGGGTTTGATAGGGTTGCGCAGCGTGAGGAGGGAGGCGGCGTGGCTTACTTTTGAGAGAGAGAGATAGAGGGAGATGAATAGGCACACGGTTTTTGAGAGACAAAGAGAGGGAAATGAATTTGCACGGGTAGTTTACGAATTTCATGGGTTTATATTAGGGAGTCTAATTATACGTGCGGTGCATGCGTTGATAGATTGAAAAATGACACAAAGGCCTTCTCCCATTATAATATATATATTGTTAGAGATTAGAGATTAGAGATATATTATTTATATATTTAAACACATGCACTTGCAGCCACCTTTAACCCCTACTCCTTCGAAGTTTTTCCGTACCGACCCACCTTTTAAAAATATTGAGCAATCTGACCCACTTTCGAAGTATTTACCCAACTGACCCTGGTTTGGACACGGCAGCATTAACCGTTATTAAAAATAACAACATAGGTTAATACCATGTCGTTCTTCCAAATAGTAGAATCTGTTAAAAAAAATAGCATGCCGCTATTTGGAGTATCGACATCAGTTAACTTATTCCCAATCTCGTTCTCTCTCTGACTTGGAAAAAAAATACAAGTGTGGAAAAATCTTATAGTTGATGTCATTGTTTGGAACAGCAGCAACAACATTACAGATGTCGTTGTTAGGAATAGCGGCATCAGTTATAATATTCATTGTTAGGGATAATTGTTGCAACAGTTCATTTTATTACTTATACTTGACTAATCTATTTATGTGAATAGTAGCCGCTAATTCTAAAAACAGCAACAGTTATCTAATGTCATTGTTTGGAAGAACGGCATCAGTTATAATACTCATTAAACTCTCTTCCTCCACAATCGTTCTTCCAAACAACGATATTAGATAACTGTTGCCGTTCTTAGAAATAGCAGCAACAGTTCGCAGAAATAGATTAGCCAAGTATAAGTAATAAAATGAATTGTTGCCGTTGTTCCAAACAACGACAGTAGTTATCCCTAACAATGAATATTATAGCTGATGTCATTATTCCTAACAACGACATCTGTAATGTTGTTGCCATTGTTCCAAACAACGGCATCAGCTGTTTACACTTGCATTTTTTTCTAAGTCAAAGAGAGTTCACAATTGGCAATTAGTTAACTGATGTCATTACTCCAAATAGCGGCATGCTAAATTATTTTTTAACAGATGCCGCTATTGGAAACAGCGACATATAAATAACCTATGTCGTTTTTCCAATAACGGTTAATTCTAACGTGTCCAAAACTGGGTTAGTTGGGTAAATATTTTTGAAAGTGGGTCAATATATTCAAAAAGTTGGTCAGTACGCAAAAATTTCTACTCTTTCCTTCATATATATAAATATGCATACACACACTTCATCTCATCACCACTTCATCCTGTCATCTTCTTTCTTTCTTCTTCTCCTTCTACAACACGAAACGCATTCAACCCATTCTCCAACTCCAAACAATACAAACCACAACACAACCACCTTCAACTCCTCCACCACACCACCTCCAAACACTTGAGCTCCACCACTCCAACCGAGCTCCTCCCTCTTTCACTTGCTTCTCCTCAACTCACCCTTACCCCGACTTCATCCTCTACCTCCATCTCAGTTCCACCGAAGTCTTCACCCAACACCACTACAACTCCAATACCACCACCCCGTTAACTCCACAACTTCGAAACCCCGACTCCCTTTCCTCCTCATGTGCACACCCGAGCCAATACCACCACCAACACCACCCTCACCTCCCTACCTTCAGCGCAACTTCCGCAACCCGAAACCCAACCCGACAGCCTCGCCACCTTGCTGCCCTCGACCTCCCCGGTCATACCCGAGCTCCATTTGACCATCATTCACCACCTCCAACTCCATACATCTCACCCTCACTACAACCCCATGCTCCACCACAGCCTTTCCTTCATCTTCTTCGACAACCCGACTCCTTCTTCACTGTCTCCATCTCACTATATATATATATATATATATATATATATACTAGGTATGACCGTGTGCACATACCTATATATATACTAGGTATGACCATGTGCACATATAGGGATACCGTGTGCACATATAGGGATGGCAACTGGGCCGGGTCAACTGGCGACCCACCCCCGACCCGGCCCGCGAACCTGGCCCGGTTAGCAACTTGGCGGGTTCGGGTCGAACCCGGTGAACAGTACCGGGTCGACCCAGGTCGCAAATAACGCGAATTGAACCGCGGAACCCGGCCCACGAACCCGTTAAGCTCGCGAATTCAACCCGCCAACCCGCGGGTCGACCCGTGGGTTCCGACTCGTTGGGCCCGTACGGGTCGACCGTTGACCTGCGGGTCGAACGGTCAAAAACGGCAGCGCTTCAATCCAGAGCCGTTCCGAACGGCTCTATAGCCATTTTTTTGGCTATTTTTTGTTTTTTTATGTTTTTCCCATAATTTGAGTCTATAAATACCCCCAAAAATCTCATAAAAAATCACACCTCCTTCTCTTACTCTCTCTACTATTATACGTCATTTGTAAAGAATTTTTCAACAATTGTAGTATTCATCAAACAAGTCTACAACGAGGCATATACACGATCAAATTTCGGTTGTATTGGAATCAAAATTCAACGTCTTCAACTCTCTTCAACCCTCGTCAAATCTACTTCAACCTCTCCTCAACTCTTCAAATGCGGAATCGGCAAAGCGCTCCTCCATCTTTTCTATTCTATTCTTATTTTCACAGTTTTTTTACATACACGTTTTCCACGGTGAACAGTATCAAAATTTCATACCTCTCTCGTTATTTTTTTTTTGTGTTATAGTTAAAATTTTTGTTCGTTTTTTGAACTTCTCTATCGCAACCCTCTTATTTTTTAGATTTTTTTTGAATAATTCACTGCTCCTACATTGTATAATTTTTTTAACATACTTTAGCACATTACTACATTATGTCTAGATCACGCGGTAGCGGTCGTAGCGGACAAGATTCCTCCTCTTCACGTAGGCCACCAATTGTCCCAACTAGTGAGCCCGCCCAAGAATACCATGATCCTACTATGGAACAATGGGGTACACACGACGAGGTTGTAGGTGACATACAATTAGAAGAAGAAGAACAACAATAACCAACCGAAACCACACAACCCCGTAGTAGTAGGAAAAGTAGAGGAGAAACTAGCGATTGGCATAAGTTTTATGATTATATCCCGGACGAACATACTCCGGGTATAGATTTGAAAGTTTGTAAAACATGTGGTAAAACATACAAATTCAAGAGGGGTGATGGCACCGGTACAATTAGTAGGCACATCCAACATAATCATAAAGAACTTCTTGATCAAATACAAGGCCAACAAAAAATCAACCCTAGGACCGGTCTAATTGATAGCCACCCTTATGACCCCGATCTTGTTCATCGGGAAATGGCCCGATTAGTCATTAAGGAAGAGTTACCATTTTCCTATCCCGAGAGTAGGAACTTGGAAAATTTTAATCAAACGGCCTTAAACACTCATTTTAAAAGAATTCCGAGAAATACTTGCAAATATGATTGTTTTAAAATATACATTGAAATGAAGGACGCTTTGATTGCAATTTTATGGAGTTTAACTTGTAGGGTTAGTTTAACTTCGGATTGTTGGACGGGTGTCAACAATATTCCAACGATGGGAATAACCTATCATTGGATCGACAAAGATTGGATTCTTCAAAAAAGAATCATATCACTTGCGGCGTTGCCGTATCCCCATAGTGGAGCTGAAATAGCAAATCGTATTATAGAAATTTGTGATGTTTTTCATATTCGCGATAAAATTATGTGTATTAGTTTTGATAATGCATCTAACAACAATGTAGCAATTACTACTTTAAAATATGTATTAAACCCTCCATCTGACAATATTTTTCATGTTAGATGTGCATATCAAATTATAAATTTATGTGTTCAAGATGCATTAAAAATAGCTAATCCATATATAGTTGAAATTAGAAATTGTGTACATTTCATTGCATTAAGTCCAGGCATTTTACAAGAATGGAAAGCTTGGTGTAGGGTTAGAAATGTTCCTTTTAGAAGATTTCCAAAGGATGTTAGACACCGATGGAATTCTACTTTTGATTTACTAAATGTTGTCACCGAATATAAAGCAGTTGTAAATGATTTTTGTATCGCAAAAAATATGCAAAATTTTGAAATGACTCCCCCTGATTGGTTTTTTGCCGAATCTTTGTTGAAATTTTTAGAACCTTTTAAAACAGCAACTTTAAAATTTTCAAAAATATATGAATCTACTTCTAGTAGAATTTTTATTGAATTAGTTAGCATGATGCAAACATTTAACAAAATGTTAAATGATCCTCATGTTAGTGAGATTGTAAAACCTGCATTTCAAAAAATTTTGAAGTATTATTTTTCTCCTCCTATGTTGATTTGTGTTGCTACTGTTATGGATCTTCGCATCAAATTAGAAGGTACGAAGAATTTGATAGAAATATTTTTTGGATATTTAGAGGTAAATGTAGAATTAACAATTGATTGCGCTACTTTTTTAGTTCAGTTTGAATCTACGTTAAATAACTTGTATGATTATTATGATAGACGTTTTGCTTCTAGTAGTACAACTTCTGTAGTTAGTTCTTCTTCTGGCAGTTCTAAAGGTAAGGGTCAAAGTAGAATTGGTGATAGAACATTTAATTTACTTGAACAAATTTAATCAAAAAAACCTAGGACTAATCAACCAAATAAATTAAATTGGTATAACCAACAAGATTCTGAGCCTGCTATTTCTCCACTAGATATTTTATAATGGTGGAAAGAACATGAACACACTTTTAGTATTCTCTCAATTATGGCTAAAGATTTACTAACTCCTCCTGTCTCTACATTTGATTCTTAGAGTGCATTTTCTACAAGTGGCAGGGTTCTATCTGATTACAGGAATCGCTTGAAGCCCGAGTCGTTAGAGATGCTCGTTTGCACAGAAGACTGGCTGAAGGCTGAAGATAGGACACAAGGGAAAGCATTATCAACATCCACAAGTGGGAGCAACTCGCCCGAAGAACAACAACAACAACAACAACAACAATAGCAAAGCTTGTTATGTTAAATTAGAAAACTTGTACTCAACTAAAATTGTATATAAGAAATATGTTATTGTATAAAACTTATTTGTGAATTGAATTCTTCATTTCATTATAAATTGTTAAAATTGTATAACTTAAATTCATATGAATAATATTTCAAAATTTGTTGTCAATTTCACTCTTTCAATCTTATTATTATTATTACGATTTTTATTGTTTATTAGTATTATTACTTACTTAGTATTATTATTATTATTATTATTATTTTAAGGCTTAAGCTACAACCAAAAAAATAAAAAAATAAAAAAATAAAAAATACTAACCCTATATAAACGGGTCGACCCGGCCCAACCCGGGTTGAACCCTAAAGGGTTCACGGGTTAGGCGGGCCACCCAAACGAAGTTTCAGCCCGGTCCGGCCCGACCCGGATAAGTGGGAAACCCGGCCCGAGCCCGCGAACTGTATGTGCCAACTCGTACGGGTTGGGCCCGGCCCGGCCCACTCGACCCGTTCGCCAACCTTATGCACATACCTATGGCATGTATTCGGAACGATACAACATATGAAAAATCATGTAAACAGTAAGGGATGATTTATATAGATGTTTATTTGCCGTTAAACGTTGTTGTATTGATGTACTTTGAAGTAGGATTATGGAATTACCTTGATGTTTATTGGTTTTTATATTGCAGGATCATTTATTAGCAGCTCGGGTGTCACACCCCCTTCCCAAAATACGGGAATACGATCCCATAACGAAGGCCCAGCGAATGATTTTAACATCATCCATAAGCTGCACCAGTCTTAACTCAACAACATGAAAAAAAATAATCACAAGCACGCAGAAAACATAATCACATAAACGAGAATAAAATCCAGTAACCAAATCTAGGATACAAGAACTTACCATATAGTTCGAGAATATGCAATGCAGTAACAGTTCGACGGGTTCCTTTCAGTTACCCATCACTGTACCCGTATAACGTAACTCAAAACAAAGAGGAAGATAACCCGTTAGATTAAGCTTTGGGCGACAAGTAGTAGGAAGCAGTAAAATAGAAAATAAATGACTATATAACAAGAACAGAAATTGGAACGATATCGGAGTCAATAAATGATAAACATTTACAAAATTAAAAGTTGATAATCAATCATTCAGAATCAGGAATCAATGTTTAATAACCAGTATTCAGTATTAGTGTCAATGTTCAGTGTTCATTTATGTTTATAAGTCTTTTATCAATCCTAACTAATATACGTACTACCGCGTCCCATACCACGGGTTTGGTGCATACAATCAATTTTGTTTAGACTGAGGTGGTAGATTCTATAGGTCATGTACTTGGCACGATAACAATAACAATAACAATAGCAATTTCTTGCATAATAACGATAACAATAGTCGGCACAATAATCCTAAAATAATACACGATGAATTGAGATTTCGTGGTCAGTAATCCAACAATAAATTGATAGCACTAGCCGACACAATATTTTGGGAAATAATGCCTACATTTTCGAGTACATTCACTATATTATCAACTACCCAAGTCAACCCTTAACCTCGGCTTGTTATCATTTTATTAAAAATCATTTATGAACATGCATGTGATCAATATGGATGATGGTATCAATACTCATGCAACAGGTAAATTGATGAGACCGGTAGCACTAGTACAATTTCAAGATGATATCAAGACTATACAATACATGAAATATACATGGTCCGATTCATTAAATATGGAAGACACGGTTTATATACAAAACATAACAATATATGGACTAAGTGTACTACGATTTCTATGTACAAGATTTTAAGTTTCTGCGTCAGGAACCAAGTCGAAACCTTTGCACAAAGTCAAGCAAATGGCAAGGCAGTATATGTGAATGTTCAATAGTACAATAAATTTACGGTTTGGGATTGAAGTCAATAATAATAGCATGATGAGAAGACTATGAATCAATAACATGGTACAATAAATAAACCATGGAGTTAAATTAGATATGATATTCAATTTGATTACTACTTGTCGGATTTCAAAGAGTGTTTTCTTGAACTAGAAACAATAAAAATGAGTTCAAGAGACGCTTGCCTGTTAGGAGACGATTAGAACCGATATAGGAAATAACATGATTAGGATCCTGGGCGACAAATCACGAACACGAAGCACTAACACATGCGAGCCACGTGCAAGACACCAAACAGCAAACCCAGTACACAAACAGCAACCCAAAACAGCGGATCTCCTTCACAAATTGCAGCAAAGCAGATCAAGATACAATTTTGCAGCTACCAAAACTCGAAATATAGAGATTAAACATGAATTTGTCCATAAAACTATGATCAAGCGAGTCAATTAAAAAATTTGCAACAATCTTTAAAAGCAGCAAATGCCCAAATATTCAAAAAAGCATAATCCGAAATTGCATAATAAAAAAAGTATTACAATCAAAATTAGCTCAGTGAAGCATTCTAATTTAAAACAATTTCTAAGTGAAGTATTCTACAATTAGATCAAATATGGTAATTCAAAACAATTAAATGGAAGTGAATGTTATTGAGTTACGAAAGCATAATCCGAAAAAAAAAATCCGAAATTGCATAATCAAAATAAACATTCACTGTTTTTTTTTGACGTACCTGGGTTTAAAAAAAAAAGAAGAAAGAGAGAAAGAATTATGAAAAAGGAGAAAAGAGGGGGAATAGAGAAAGGGAGAGAGAGAGAGAGATTAATAAATGAATGAGTTGTTTTGTTTTAGGGGGAAAATTTTGAGTTTTGGGGTTCAAATTTTGGGGAGGAAAATGTCTTTTGTGAGGTTAGATCTGGATCATTGATTTACTTCCAAATGAATGAGAGTCACTTGAGATATATATATATATATATATATAGAACCCGACGAACCCTTGCTGATGTTGTTTGCTTGTCGTCGTTCATGTTGCTAATGTCTCCTTGCTATCTTCACCAACTCGAGCCTAGAACCAACTGAATTTGGAAACAATTAAGTGGTGGTAACAACTTTAACCAATTCTATTTATATTGTAGGATGTGTGCATACTAGATAATCTATATAAATTGAGTATTCATGCTTAGATTATGTGTGTTAATTGTTGTTAATTAATTGTGTGAGATTATGATATGATTAATTTGGAAAAATTATTATAATTTTTATCCTGAAATTTGCTGTCACTTCAGAAAATCATATATATTTAACTAGATGGAATATAAGGCTAAAAATTTTATATATATCTCGTATGTGTATATAACATCTCCTCAAAATTTTATGATTTTTGGATGTCATTTGGTATTTGTAATAAAATCCGAATACATTACTGGTTTAGAAAGAAAATAGAACTTATTTCATAATTCTTGCTAAATATCATACTTACTTCCAAAAATCAATTCTCTCCAAATATATGGAATTGGAAGGTGAAATTTTTATATGTGAATCTAGTATAAGACTACTATATGTTCACAAAATTCTGTGAGTTTTGGATGTTGTTTAGTATTTTTAATAAATTTGAACTTAGAACTGATTGATAGTTTTGTCTGGATTCTGGAAATTTCTATGCCTTTCATTTTTTGATCATTTTAATCTCTTAGATGCAGTATTTTGAAAAAATTCCAAACTAAGAATTTGAATTAGATTTATTAATCTTTCTTTCGAGTCTAAGAAATTCAATTTCCAAGGAGTGTGGGATTTTCTTTGATTTTATAAGTAGCAAGAGCTGCAATTTCTGGATTCTGAACCTACTAATTTGCAAATAGATTTAGACAGATTAATTGTGGTTAAAATTTGATGTTCTTAACTACATTGTTTTAGTAGACTTATTTAGGTTTCATATGAAACTAAAAAATCAATTTTCTGATAAATATTGGAATTTATATGATTTTTGCAAGACCATTGCGTTGTTGTCCAAAGATAGTTGAACATTCAAATAGTAAATTCTTTATATATGAGACTGAAAATGATTGTGACTTAGGTGATGCCCAAGTCCGGCAATAGTTTGAAAACTCCGAGGAGGAATGGAATAGGATCGGTATGACAAAGATTCCAGTTTTTGTGAAATATAAAGTCCGAAATAGGGTTCGTTAAGTCCATTTTATATTTTGCATCATTTAGACTAAGATCTTACATTAATTAAATTAATATTTTGTACTAGAAGAAGATATGACAGAAACAATAACGAACATGTCCAATGTTTTGGGGTTGCGACTTACACGTGATTATGCATTGGAGTACATTCACTGGGTTCAGGCATTGAATAAACGAGGGATTGAACCCTATAAAGAAAAAATGCTAGTAGCTTGCATTCGGAAACTATGTTATATGAGCCGCATATCGTTCCAAACAAGCGTGCATTAAAAGAGCATATTTGGATTGCGCATGCTTTCATAATAAGTACATATTTGATATTTTAGTAAATTAGTTCTACACACACTCATATGAGATTGTATAATTGACTATTTTTCATTTACATTTAATACATTGATTCAAGTTTTATTTCTATTATGCTTTGTTTTGAGAATTAGTTAAAGTTGTTGTGATTCTTACTGCCGGTCTTCACAAGCTGACGAACCCACACATTGTGTTCGTAGGTAAGAGTGCCTGGGGTCTTAGCATAGAAGTGTGACATCCTGAGTCTGTCATCTTATCAATCTAAGTAGTTTGGACTTGTAGTAAGATTTTTGCATTTTTTCTGCATTATATTATGTTTATGTACTTAATTGAAGCAAAAGATTCCTGGTGTATCTCAGGTTTTCTGTGTATAGAAGTCGGGGCATTACAATATTTGCAGTCGCTGATGGGAATAGCTACCTTATTTGAATCATATTGAAACACTTAGCGAATTCCATAGAGCTATTGCTCTCTGGAAAAAAAATCAAACAAAATTCCTGAATTGAGGTCGATGTTCCCACCAGCGACCACAAGTGAGACTTGACCGTTAATAAAAGGTCGGACTCTCACTCTGTCTCTCTGTCTCTCTCTCTCAACTTAATTTTATTTTTTCTTCTTCTTATTCCTTAACTCCAACTCCAAAACCCCAAAAACCCTAACCCAAAATTCTCCAAAATTTTCACTCATTTTCAATTATTCAATTCCCAATCGGGACTCCTCTCACTTCATACAACATATGTTCTTAAGTGTGCATGCTGGTCTATTTAGTTGTTAACTTTGATTTATGATTGCCTTAACTTTCTTTTTGTGAGTGTTTGTAGATTACTTCGGCATTTTGTTGTTTTCAATTTGACTGCCAAAAATATGGTCCACCAGTAATCAATGATCTTGACATTTGTCCAAAGTGAAGGGTATGCTAATAACTAAAGTATAACCTACTTACACATTTTCAGTAACACTAGTGCTTGGTTATCCATGCTTTCACTTAATCAACTGGAATGTTGTAGGTAACTTGATAGTTTGTTTCAGTATGTTTGAGTTTTAACACAAGGTTTTATGTATATTGTACAATGGTTGAGATTGGAACTGTATTGTGAACACTGGTCGCTTTTCTGTAACATTCTTGAAATTTTCAAATAATTAAATATAAAAAATTTCATTTATTTTCACGTGTTTTGCACGTACAAATTAATGTGTGTTTTTTTAGCTTTAAAAATTATTTTTATATCATGAATAAACATTTTCTTCTCTTTTAAAATTTCAGCCTATTATTAATCTTTAGGCCTAATAGTCTAATTCTAGCCCACTTAAATTAATTAATTAATTAATTAAATAGCCCATGGATTTTAGCCCACCAATTTAGCCCACTAGTTAATTCTATTAATAATTAATACAACTTGTAGTGTAGACTTGATCATGTAACAAAGAAATGAACAATTAATAATTGTACAACTTTAACTAGTGTGCATGTGATGGCACGTGCATTGCACATGCACGTGCAATGGGGACAAGACTTGGCCGGCCACACTTGGGAGTAGAGGGAGAGAGTGGAAGAGTGGTGAGGTGGTTACTTGATGATGAGTAGTTCTTCTAACTCCCAAATGTATCATAGCCCTTCATCTAAACTCATCTCAACCCTTCATTCACTTATGAAATGTGTACAAATATTCCTCCATTGTCTTCTTCATTACTTGCATTAGAAATTTTCAAAGAGAAGAGAAAAGAAAAAGAAGCATTTGTGAGCAAAAGATCGAGTGAGAAAAGATAGAATTGTGTGAGAAAAGATTGAGAGTTGTGTGTTTGTGTGCTCTTGTACTTTGGTGGCCGGCTAGCACATCAACGAGGAGAAGGTCTCAAGCTTTGCAAGGAGGAGAAGGCTCGAGTTCGTGTGGCACAAGCTAGGAGAAGAAGGGAGATGATCGTGGATTCAAGGAGTTCTCTAGGAGTTTCTTATTTGTTTTCTTCAAAAGGTGGGTGATTTCTCTACTTCTACTTTAGATACCATGCTAGGAATTTAATTTGTGAATATGTTAGAAACAAATAAAAAAATTACCATATACTTTCTTGAAAAGACTAGTAAGGAAGAGAGAAAGCTCTAGTTTATCTACATGAAAAAGTTAGTAATATGAATTCAAATGTGTTAATTATGAGTTGTCATGATGCTTGATTATTATATCTTCATGCTAGAGTACATATAAAATTGTGCTTGTGAATGGATTGTAGAATGCAAATTAACACCCATGATTTGTGAAATAAATTAATTAGTATGGAAAAGTTACAATAATTGTTCAATTTCAATTGTATTGTATGAGTAAATTTATATTCTCTTGATTGTCAAATATATTATCTCTTGAATCATAAGAAATGAGTGAGTTTATAAAAGATAAATTTTAACTTGAGACTTTAACTATGTTAAAGAATGAAGAAAAATTGTGCAAGTATAATGTGAATAAATGGAAAACAAGTAGATAAAAAGATTCATCTAGAAAAGAAATTTTTCAATGTCGAAAAATGTATTAATGTTCCACTTTTTCAAGAGAAATAAGAGAAATAGTCTACTATGTGGTTAAAGATGAGAATTTTGGAAATCTAAGAAAACATAATAACTGTTTTTCAAAGAAATACATTCTGGAAAAAGACTTAAAGTACAAATTGATTGAAAATCGAGTTTATTAAAGAAAGAACTAGATACAGTGCGGTGTATACAAAAAATATTTAACCTGAGCTTATATCGGTTAGTCACTCAAGACCTACTGGTCTTCGGGTGCATTTTGGGTATGTTACTGTAGCTAGGCGGGGGTACTGGTCTTGGGTTCGAGTCTGACAAGAGGCTCTGATTTATTGAAAATTCGAGTTTTAATCAAATTCCGAAACCAGACTTTAAGTATAATCTAAGTTTTCTTTATAACGGTTAGTCACTCTGGCCTTTCTGGTCGTTGGGTGCGCTTTTGGTCGGTTACTGTTCACAGGTGGGGGCATTTGGTCCGGGTTTGAATCCGGCCTTTGGCCTTTTGTTTGTGATTTTTGATTTTTTTTTCTTATTTTGACTTTTTTTGAGTATTTTAAGAGTATAAAAATTGAGAAAAAATACTAGAATTCTTCTAAAATTTCCTAGACTTCATGAAAATTATTTTTACAATATTTGACCTTTTATAATGAGAATTAGAAGTAATTTCGAGAAGAAGAACTTGAGAAATTATTCTTAGAATATGATATCTTGATTAATTAAAGAAAGGGAATATTTTGAATAAAGAATTTTTGTGTAAGAGATTAAAAATGAGATTTTCGACAGAAAAATTTGAGTAGTTAAATATGAAATT
The DNA here is from genome assembly GCA_017893485.1 of Hemerocallis citrina. Taxonomy (NCBI): domain Eukaryota; kingdom Viridiplantae; phylum Streptophyta; class Magnoliopsida; order Asparagales; family Asphodelaceae; genus Hemerocallis; species Hemerocallis citrina. Next base: position 152,095,119 of record CM030368.1, on the reverse strand, counting down.
GTTGTTTAAATTATGCAAATGTGCATGGAAAATGAAATGCAAAGATCATGATGAAATGTGGAAATTTGTGAGTATGAACACTCATTGGATGAACATGAAAAGAGATTGAAACTAGAATTTTAGCTAAGTCCTTACATCGGCATAAATGAAAGTTTGAAAGAGAAATGTGATATTAAAAGACCAAGATTGGGTCGTGGTTAACAATTGATGTTTAAGATCGATGTAGAGGTAAAGCTAATTCTAGAGTGTAAATTTCTACTCATGATTCAATTATCTAAGAATTAGACACATAGTGGAGATGTGATGAAAGTAAGAGAAAAACAAAAGTATAAGGGCTCGGATCTACGGTGTGAGAGTATTCACAGGATGTCTACATGATGTGTCATGTCAGGACGTGAATATATCTCCAGAATATCGGGACCGTGGCGACGCTTGTGGGGTGCTTGGTGACTACGTAGTGCCATCGTTCCATGGTGGAGGCGAATTTTCCATAGAATGTCTGCATGATGCGTCATTTCATGACGTGAGATTCTCTCCAGGATGTCTGGACATATGCTCGTAACTCATCGAACATCTAGGATACTTACCGTAGTTACCGTAGTAGTTAAACTCATGGCGAGGGAATCAACCCTACAAGATGAAGAACGATTAAGGGCTTGCCCTCGGATCTATGTAGTATGGAATGCACAGAATCCGAACAAGTGCGCATTAGTGTCATTAAATATAAATAACTGTATTAGGGATTAAGTGCACATTCACACACGACATCAATAAGATAGTCCCCCTTATTTTTGTTTGTGAACAAGTGTGTACTTTCCAAGTAAGAGAAATTGATGTATTATATCCTAGCGTCAGTTGTATGTAACTGACGTGCCCACAGTTTTTATGCAGAATAAAATGAATGAATGGACTAAAGAGGAATGTTGCTTAAAGAATTGTTTCAAGTGTTACTTTATTCATGTAATATATTGTAATTGGCTTTCGTTGTGTTGATGTAAATATTATTGTATAAAAAGTTTTAAATTCCTTGTAAAATTGTACAAAGTGAAGTGTAAAGTTTCTATGGAACTTCGAATTCAGAGTTATTTGGAATTCGGGGCATTACACTTTAGAGTATAAATCTATGAAGTCACAAGATGCTGAAAATTGATTACAAAATTATGTTCTATCCCATATGCCTAAGTTAACGAAATAGAAATGACAAATCAAATTTACTTTGAATGTTCTTATTTGCATGAACTATTTTGAAAATTTCCTTTAGCTATTTTCAAGCTTAACATGAAATACTTTAATATACATTAGGTCTTCGCTTCCTATATAGGGATAACTTGAGTTATTTAGAGATTTAGGCTTCTTTTTGAAATTATTTGCAGAATAGGCCTAGTTTCAAAAGTATTTGCGTTGAAGGCCTAGCCTTTTAAAAGTATTTGCGATTAAGGGTTAGTTTTTTTAAAATAAACTTCTATACTTCTTTTTGTATACTATTTCTTATAGGATGTGTGACCTTTCTGTAATTTTAAGATTTGTTTTTGCAATTATTTCTATTTTACTTACATAATTGATTTTTTAATTGCTTAAATTGTGTTAAATAATTTACTAAAATCTTAAGAAAATTAGGTAAGAGTTTCTTACTATTTCTTAATGGCTCTGATACCAGGTGTGAGTTGCCCTTATTCTCCTGAGACCTGAAAATCAAAAGGAAAAGAGTATCAAAAACTTTAAAAGTCTAAAGAGTAAAGTCTAAAGAGTTGAAATAAAGATCAAAGTTTGGTGAAAAATAATATTCGTCGAAATAATGGATGTTGTCAATTCTGAAAAAGTAATCAGGAATGATGGGAATATCGTCGTCATCGTCGTCAAGTTCTCTTATATATTCTGATTCTGTCTCATATCCTTCACTATTACTATCATATGGGGGTTCTTCGAGTTCTTCTGTATGTCTATTTTCTCCTCCATTCTGTTCATGTTCTTCTAGAAATTGTCTGTATGCAGTCGCAGGACTCCAAACGTAACTACTAAATATACCATTCTCATAAAATAACAAAGTTCTTTCGTGATAAGTTAGGTCGTCAGTTATTTCAACATTTATATTACTAGTTTCTCTAGGAATTATTTGGTTTATTGTTATAATTATTACCCGTTGAATGCTAAAAAAGAATAATTTGAATTCGTAGTAATCATCCATGCTTATTTGTCTATGAGGATAATAAACATAAAAAACTAGCATTCTATCACTTCCTTGGTAATTAACCATTAGTTCAAAGATTGGTGAGGCAATACCAAAATTATTATCCATTAGTACTTTTGAACAATAAGCAATTATGAAATAAAGAGCAGTGAGAGAGTTCTAAGGATACCTAAAAAATCAAAACAAAACGGCCTATCATGCTTCCGACCTAGTTAAACTTTTTTTGATCTGTTCTGTACCAGTTATTACCAGTGGATAAAATACCCCTGGTATGCACCCCGATTTCTGTGCTCCTTTTACGTTCTTCCCATCTCAAGATTACTATGCCCTCAATAGAGCTTCATCCAAGAGATACGTCTAGAACAACTAGTAGCACTTCGGTACAGACAACCACAAAAGTCTAACTATAGAAGGTTGCCAATGAGTCTTTTTGTAAGATCATTCAGGTAGAGCCTTACAAAACTCTCCCTAAGGGAAAGGAATTTAATTGTTCATACCTTATTTTCTACAGAAGCTGATAGATGAACTCATAAAAGATATTTTATTTCCTTCAAGCTTGTTACAAACAAACTCTCTAAGATTATGAGGAATTTTTGCTCTCCAAATCGTCTGCCCTCCTCTCTTGTTTTGCTTTCCCTTTTATAGACCAAGGGATCAGCTTACAACCAGGTTTTACATACGTCACTGCTTACCTCATATGTACAATAATTTGATGAATACGTAATTGCTTACATCAGGTTACAATAAATGCTCTGATTACATTTTGGCCTATTCCAGGAAAAGAGATTTCTCTTGGCCGACATCTTCACATGCTGCACATTTATGTTGGTGCTCCATCTTCGTCAGGCTACAGTAATGTACAGCTGCCTCTGCTGTCATTGTCATTGCTCCAGTAGATAGTACCTGGTACCAGCTGTCAAACAGCTCATGTTTATCTTGTGGCTGTTTGATCTTTGCTATACTGTACATTATTATCTTATCTGGATCTGGGCTGTTATAAATCCATATATTGCTATCTCTTTGTTTTATGTCTTTTAATTCACAGTACATGTTCCTAAAGCCCATTGCTCTTTTCTCTGGGATTAATTTCTCAAATTCTTCAGCTTTAAATGGTACAATGTTTGATGCTCCATAGATTATTTGGGTGGTCATCCCTATTTTTATAACATGTTCTGCTGGGAATTTTTCCTCATCATTAAGATACTCGGCGATGGCAGAATACATTCTAACATATATTTTTGAGGCCTTCGTGAGCCCAAAATAACTTTTAGCTGCCTTGTAAATTTCTCTTGGTGGTGGATTAGTTCTTCACATTCTCTGGATGGGTAAATACAATGAACAAGTCCTCTTTCGAACAGTGCCCTAGTTGTTCTCGGATTAGCTCTTGGTAGGATAATGGCCTTGTTCATGTGTTGCTGAGATATGGTTCTGATGAATTGGTTTACCTCAGTTACTTGGCATAGCTTTTGAATATATTGTAAAAATAATATTTTCTTTGATACTTTGGTAGGATCTTTCTCAGTAAGAAGTGTCTCCTTGTATGTGGTTTTATTTGAAGATGTAATTGCTTCTTCTTTTACTGACTGAGAAGGCTCACCTATCTCACTCATTTTTTTGTCCGCCATGTTTCCTGTGGTTACATGCTGACTTATATGCTGATGGAACAGACTCTGGAGTCCACATATTTGTAGTTGTAACTGGTTAAATGCTCCTTTTAATTGCTCCACTGTCTCCTTTAGGTAGACTATATCTTGTTCTATTTACTGAACTCTGGTTTCCATTCTGCAACAAGTGAAATAGTTAATTTCTTGATAGAAAATCGGCTAAAATATTAAGTTTTCCTTTTATATTTTCCATCAAGAAATCGTAATGTGCTAACTCCATCTGCCATCTTATTAATCTTTTGTTTGCTATGGTTGGGTCTATTATTTTATTAATCCAACTCTTTGCTTGTGTATTATCTGTTCTTACCGTAAATTTTGTATGTATTATGAATAGTTCAAATTTTTTTATAGCTTTTAAGATTGCTAGTAGTTCTTTTTCATTTATGTGGTAATTTTGTTGGGTTTGTGTGAAAGATCCACTAGTATATCTAGCTAATTTTTCTTCACTTTCTCCTATTTCAATAAATTTTATTACTGCTCCCCAATTAGTTTCACATGCATCAGTTTCTATTATCCAAGAACATTCTTTAACAGGTAATCTTAGCTTTGGTAACTCTGAAGTTTGTTGTTTTAATATTTTAAGTTTCTCTTCATCCTCTGGGGTCCATTCTCATTTCTTAAACTTTTAAGTTTTTGTTGTAACCAATTTATTTTTGCCGATAAATTTGGTATGTAACCTCTTGTTTGATTTAGTAATCCTATTACAGCTTGCACTTCTCTTTTTTCTTTTAAGACATTAGGAAAAGTCTTTATTTTTTCTGCTATATGTGGTTGTAATTCTATTCCTTCATGTGATAATTTTGTTCCTAAGAATTCTATCTCAGTTTTGAGTAATTCCATTTTCTTTTTTGATAGTATAATGCCTGCATTTTTCACTATTTCTATGAATTTTAGTAGATGTTCTTTATGTTGTTCCTCATTTTCTGATCCTATTAGAATATCGTCTACATATACTAATATAAAATTGTTATATTTTTCAAAAATTTTATCCATGTATTCTTAAAATATTCCTGGGCTATTTTTATAATCGAATGGTAATACATTCCATTCATAAAATCCTTAAGGTATGCTAAATGCCGTTAAAGGTTTTGAATCTTCTATTAGTTTTACATGATAAAATCCTGATTTGCAGTCAAATTTCGAATATATTTTTCTTATTCTTATTGTGTTAAGTAGTATTTGCATATCTGGTAGTGGGTATCCAAATCTCTTAGTATTTTTATTTAATTCCTTATAATTTACTGCCATTCGAGATTTACCTCTTTTTTCTTCTGAATATTTTTTTACTATGAATGTTGGTGATGAATGTGGACTTTGTGATTTCCTTATATAATTATTTTCCACTAATTCTTTTATGTGTATTTTGAATTCTTCTAGGTCTATTTAAGTATGTCTTATTGGTCTGATTTTAATTATTTTGTTCTTATCTATTAACTCTATATGTGCCATGGGTTCACTTAAGTTCCATTTTGCCAAGGGGTCTTCTCCGCATAGATCTTCTAATTGTTTTTGTAAAATTTCTTTTGTAGTTGTTACTTGAACTTGTTGTATTCTAGTTTTATTTGGTAAGTATTGGTATTCACCACGCTAGGTTGAAGAAACTCTAATGTGTGGTAGGTCAGTTCTGGAATAAGGTTGGGTTATTCTAATTGCTATTGCTTGGTGTCTGCAAGGTGTTGTAAATATGACTGATTTATGTGATATAGTTATTGGATAGTATTGTTGGAAAAAATCATTTCCTAAGAGGACATCATTATTCATGTCGTCAAACTGGTATATGATAGGTATTTTTAGGATGTAATTTCCTATTTGTACATTAATATTTTGTTGATATTTGTCTAGTATGATGGTTTGTCCAGTTAATCCAGTTATGGCTTTTTTATTAAAACCATCTTGTTTCCATTTTGGTAGTATATTTTCGCGGCATAAACTAGTACCTGCTCCGGTGTCGATTAGACTGTGATAGTTTCTTGATTTGTATCCTTCGTAAACAAATTCTGTTAGGATGTATAATGTGTTTTTTGTTGCCCTTAATGGATTCATTTGTCCAATATCCTATTTATTACCATGCTTTCATTGTTTACTGTTATTGTGATTTTTTCTTCTTGAATTGAGTAAGGTTGTACTGATGTAAGGAAGTCAGTTCCTAATAACATATCATTAACATGTTGTTCCGGGTCTACATGTAAGTGTAACAACATTTCCTTTCTACCATTTATCCTTAGTGGTAGTATGATTTTATGTACAATTGGATGTCTATTATTGTAATAATCTAGGTAATAATATGGGTTATCTAATGTTATCAATTCAGTTGTTTTTATATTTATTTGTTTAATATGTGAATTGGTAGCCCCTGTAACAACTAAGGCTATTTGTTTATTCCATTTTCCGTTGTCATAATATTCTATTTCTATTTTAAATTGGTTATTGTTTTGGTGTTCTAATGTATTTATTATTGGTATTAATTCTAATGCTTATTGTTTATTTCTTATTGATAGTGATCTCTTTCCGAACATTATTTGTGGTGCTTTTCCTTTTTTCGGTTTCTTTTGCTTTATTAAAGTCGAATTCTATATAATTTGGTATAGTCATTTCAGGGTTTTCTCTGGCTAGTTTGTACCTTATGATTTCGCTGAATAGCATCTCTATTTTAAAATTGTCTGTATTTCTATTCTTTACTTCGTGCTTACTAGTGAAAGCGTAAATATTTCTTATTTGTATGCTCATAACTTTGCTTTTTTCTATTATTTCTATACCTGATAACCTATGATACATGACTAGACTTTTATCTTTATTTTCTTCTGTCATGCTTATAGAGAAATTAGGTTTTATTGTGAACTTTATCTTTTGGTACATTAGGTTTCCTTGCACTATTCCTATTAAGGCATCTTGTGTACTTGATATTATCCTATCATCCATTAGATATATTTGAAGGGGTGTATTTATTCCTTCCTTAAAATAGGCTTTTATTATTATTTGTACAACTCCTAAATGTATGTGTCTTAATGTTTTTCTGGTCTTTTCGCTTATCTTTTCCATCTCTTGTCTTATTATTCTTTCTGTTATTAATGGGATTATGGTTTTGCCTTGTGCTTGTTCAATGTCTATAGGTTGTTCATTATTCCTGGCTATTACTATGGTCCTTTTCTTTCTTTCAAATATTGGTAGTTTAAAGATTTCTTTTGGATTTATATCTAATTTGGTCTCTCTTATTTAATCGTACTTTTGTATGTCAAAGCACATTCTTTCTCTTAATTCTTCATTGTTTTCTTCTCTTTCTGAGGGTTCTCCTATTTCTGTTAGATCGGTTAACATGTTTATTTCACATTCTTCTGTTTCACCTTCACTACTTCCACTATCTTCTTCTATTACCATTATTTCTTCATCTTCACTTATTTCTAACCATTCTTCATCATATTCTATGGGTTCGTAATTTATGTTATTCATTTCTTCAATTTCTTCTACGTATTTTATATATTTTTTTTCATTCTTTTAGGACAATTTGGTGATATATGTCCTACCTCGCCACATATGTAACAATTACATTTTTTTGGATTTTTCGTATACTGCCTATTTTTATTTTTATTCATTTTTCTAAAGTATTTTTTAAAAGGTTTTCTATATCTCTTAAAAGTTTTCCTATATTTTGGTTGATATTTTTAGAATTTGTGATTATTCTTCTTTGTGTATTTATAGTTATTGTATCTATAGTTATTATTGCATCCCCAGTGATTTGGTCTTGCATCTTCACAGCAGATTCTTTGTTTATATGTTCTATAATATTTCATTGTTGCTCTAGCATCTTGGCATACTTTGTCTCTATAATCTTTTACAAATTGCATTCTATACCCTAAAGTGTCTACTTCTGGTTTTACTTTCTCACTTATGTATGTACTATATATATTTATACTCCATGGATCAGGTAGTTTCAGAAAGAATGAGTCTAAAATTGGACTCCGTTCTTCTTTTGTATAATAACTATCTTGATAATATTCTCGGAATTTACAAGCATAGTTGTCAAAATGGCACATGTCGCATATTTCTAAGTTACTTAGTCTCCATCTTGCTTGATTCTTTTTATATATAGTGTGTTTTTCTCCTTTGTCGTTCGGTTCTTATTGCTTTTTCGTAATTTGTAATTATTTCTTTCAAACCTAAGATTCGTTGTGCTGAGCTTTCTTCAGTTCCTCTATCATCAATTGGTCTTGATTTTCTTATAGTATTTCTCTCTTCTTCCTCTAGCCCATTCCACCATTTTGCTACTACTCCCATAAAGGTAGCTTCTATAAATTTCTCAAATACATTTCCGTTAAGGTTTTGTCTAAATCCTACTATTAGTGACGCTTTTACCCATTCTTCAATTGTCCTGTCTACGTCTTTTACGCAATCTAGGTCTAACCATTCTCCATTTCCTGCTATTCCTTTTTCGTAGTGTTCTGCTGGTTCATATTTTGGGGTTTCTTTTTTCTTATCTTTTCCTAGTTGCATTCTTCTTTTTGTATTTTGCCATTTCCATGGTAATTGGTATGGTTTTTTGTTAGGTGGCGGTCTTAAGATTTCATACATGTTACTTGGAATTTCTGAAGGTTTTTCAATAATCTTATCTTGGTCCATTTTTATTTCTTCGTTTGCTATATCTAGATTTTTCAAGGCTTCTTGCACTTCTTCTGAATTAGGATTTGCCATTAAGTCTTCTATTTCCAAGATATTTATGTTAAGTTTTGTTGTGGCTTCTAGTTCTTTCATACCTTCTTCTGTTATGCCCAATTCTTCTTCTGGGTAGTCTGTCATATATCTTCCTAATTCTTTTATATTTTTATTTATGATTCTTAAACCTTTTCTTATATCTTTGAACATTTCAGGACCGTTGCAATTTTCTTCCAAGTCTTGTATGTTTAAATAAATTTTTGGCTCCATGTCCTATTATTTTGTCTGCCAGTAGGTGTTGGTAATACCAACTTGCTTCTTCGTTTCTGTAATCTAATACTTTGTATGCTATTTGTTTTTGTATCTCTTTGGGTAGATGATTAGTTACTTTTATTGTTAGTAATAGGTATTCTGATATTTCTTTACTGGCAATATGCTTACTTTTCACTAATCTTTTATCAACGTATCTAATCTTGAATTTTGAAAGATTTTTTAATTTAAGTTTCTCTATTTTTTGTGAATTATCCAGCTTTTCTAAGGGTAAGGTGTATTATGCAATTTTTTTATTTTTATGTAGTACAAATATCTTTAAAGACAGGGTTGTTTTTGTAAGATTGTCTTCAACTAGCCTTCTACGCAAATAGTTTGGCTTGTGGCCTAAAAATACAAATAATTTCTCTAAGTGGCCTAAATATGAGAATCACTCGGATAACTTTGGGTGTAGGAGAAGAAGACATCCAAAGATTTTTTATGTTTGGTGTTTAGAGTTGAACAACTATACCCTCAATTTCTTTTTTTTCAGGCCATTGTTGGAAACTCCATCAAGCTAAAAAAACAATAAAAAAGAAGACTTAATTGAGAACTGTGGGCTTCATTAGAGTTGTTATTACAGTTCCCAATTGTAGCTTAAACTGATGTGGTAGAAAGTGGCTCACTCGGAAAAAAAAATGTTGAAAAGTGGCTTAATTTGAAAATTAGTTTCAAAAAGTGGCTTAGTTAGGAAAAATTTCCCCGTTTTGGAGACTAACATATAAATAATTATTTGTCAATGAACGTGTAAATAAGCAGTTCGGATGGAATTAATTTGTAAATAACACAGTAGCTTACCAAAAGGGCACAATGGTGTGTGGAGCACAGAAATTGGCACTTGGATTAAGATATTTAACACTGCAAAAAAGATGTTGAGATATATAAATGCAAACTAGATAAAATTTAAGGAATCAATCACCTCGGTAACAGAGATCAACAGATATTTTCACAATCTAAGTAAGAACACAGAGATGGTAAGTGTTGGTAGAATCAGTGGTAAACATCTTTGCCAGTAAGAAAGAGATAGTGGTTGCTAGGGTTGGTGGGGCTGGTCGAGTGGGCCGGGTTGGACTCAAACCTGCCGAGTTTGCCTGGGTATGGGGCATGCTTGGGAGGTTGGGTGAAGACCCGGACCGGACCGGGTTGGGAATTTTAAAACTCGACCCGGTCGACCCGCGAACCCTTCCGGGTTGAACCTGATTCGGGGCGGGCCGGATCGTAAGTTAGCTCGGGTTGGTTTGGTAAAATAAATTTTTTTTAAACCTCAAATATTTTAAAAAAGAAATGTACAACAAGTATAAGAGTGAAATAAAATTATATATATTATTTATTTTAATTCTAATAAGTTTTTACAACTTCTTTACATACAAATACATATAATAAAAATCAAAAAAAACATACAATTTATTGAAATATCCATATAATAAAACACAAAGAAAGCCATCAAGTGGCTCTCATTCAATAGGATTGAAATCAATGGTCCAGATCTAACCTTACAAAATATATTTTTCCGCCAAAAAGTTTTCCCCCAAAACAACTCCTTTATTTATTTATTTATTTCTCTCTCTCTCTCTCATTCTCTCTCTATTTACTCAGAAATTTATATTTTCATATTTCAGGTTTGTAAATTTTCAGATTTTTTGTGCATTTTTTTTAATTGCTCATGTTACATTGAAAATAGCAAATATCTTATCAACAGTTAAATTGGATTATATTACACGGAGACATTAGTCACGAAAGGTTTAATTGAATCACCAATTATTATTATTACTTGGGTAGCAATGATGCATTACTAGATGCCGCTCATTGTTTATAATTTTATTATTAGATAATAAAATTATTGCCAACGTAATAATAACCTAAAGGGTCACACACTTAGAACGTTTAAAAGGAGTTTTAATTTAAATTCGGAATTTAAATTAAATGATTATAAAATCGAAATTAGTTATTTAATTGAGTTGGACTTGATTAATTAAAGTATAATTCGAATTTAAATCATTTAAACCAAATCAGTTTGATCTTAGTAGAAGCCCAAACCGATTATGGTTAAGCCCACCTCATTCTCTCTTATAAATTCATAGAGATGTATTGGTTTAGGGTTTATCTTTTGACAAATTCGTTTTCCATAGAAAACCCTAGCCGCTCCAACTGTTGAGAGGCAAGAGAGAGAGAGAGATAGAGGCAAGCATCATCGGCTAGTACCGGCTCCCTTGATCGTTGGACGATCGGACGTTCGTGTGGACTGCTTTAGAGATGCGGATCTTGCTACAAGGGTCGCGTGGTGATTGTATAACAGGACCTCCATCTTTCAGCCTTCGTAAAGCTCTTAAAAGGTAAAATTTCGTTTCTCCATAATCAGCCATGTCTTGTACACGGATCCTAGGGTTAGGGTTTCGGATTTTTTTTTTATTTATCGCTGCGTTTGTGCCCCGAAACCCAACAATGGTATCAGAGCAGCGTGTATAAGGGGCTGATTTGGTTACGTGTTTACTGCATTCGATGCATGTATGCATGTTTTATGAATCTGCCTTGATACGGTTATATGATATGTCGATTATAATATGTTATGTCGATCATATATGATTCTGTTATGCTATATATTGTGATTTGATGATACAGGTATATTTTACAATCTGCCTTGACTGATCAGTAAGCGATTTTGTATGTTATGCATGATGTTTGGTTTATATGGTGATATAAACTGATGGACAGATTGTGTTTGGACACGATCTGTAAACTGGGATATGATATGAATGTATATGATACATGGTTCCGAAACTGTATATGATGCAGTGGCGGTAGAGACTAAAAGATATGATCTGTTGTTCGAAATCGATGATTTCTGAATAGGGATAGTCTTCTGGAATTAAAAAATTTCTGATTTCGAGCTGACCTGGTAGCTCGACCCCAGCCGGGGGCTGCCGCCCCCGGACCCATGCTGTATATATATATATATATATATATATATATATATATATATATATATATATATATTTTGTGTTCTTAATTGTTTACTTGAGCATGGTGCTGGTTATGGCCTTAAGACCCTTAGATTAATGGTTTATGGTTTTGGTTTTATAAATACGACTTGCATGTCGTTTTCTTCATTCTTGTAATTGTCTAATCTCGAATGTAACTCGAGTTTTATTATGTAAGTACATTAGTATAGGTTGTTTTCAATTATTCAATGTAATGTACTTGAAGATTGAAGGACGATCCAAGAAGTGGAGCAACCAAGGAGAATGAAGACATGTAATTGTATTTATATTTTCCACCATAGATTGACCTCGATCCTTTCATTAGCTTGAAAGGATCATGTAGAATAAAGGCCATAACCAAGCACGTTTACATACTGCACTTTACATATTGATGTATGAATGCATGTGTAGAATACATTATGATGCATGCTTCAATTAGATTAATAATGTATTAATGTATGTACTAGATACATCACCCATGCCATGCCTGCTTAAGCAAGATAAAATCTGTAACGATTAAGATGAACATTAAACAAACGATCATGAGATTCTCATGTTTATGAAACACGGCAATTAAATATGAATTTTCATTGACTCAACGATTGAATGATTTTGTCAACAACCGATTACGAATCTGTAAGAAAAGGGGTGCCAATAATGCCGTCTGTGCGTTAACCTCAAAGCGGAGTGGCCGGCTCATCGAGTGGAGCATCTGTTGGGGCGGCAACTAGGTCTATGGGTCCTGATGGCATGACTTGGCTCACAGGCCTAGAGATCTCTTCGGAGACAACAAGGGAGCGACACAGTGCTCGTCATCCTCACGTACCGCTCAATGGGAGTGTCCGGCTTCCTAGGAAGAGTTAGAATCACACTTTGTAGTTTTGTAGAGGTTTGAATATGACTTGTATCCCAAATTTTAGTAGAATAAGATATTTTTTATTATTCGAGCAATGTTTTTGTTGGTTGCATCTTTTGATCTTGTAACGAGCCTCTTTCGCCCAATAACACTTGTAATTATTCCTTTCTTGTGGAACAAACAACATTTTTTTGGCTTAAGAGTTTGTCGTTTCTCTAAGTGTTTGCTAACACTTGTATTCAGGAGAGTTTCAACAGTTGTGGAGCAATTTCGAATGGTGAGATACTTCGCACTTGCTTGTTCGCAAGCGGCTAAAGTGGCATCGAACCAAGTGTTGGACTCCGAACTTGTCGTCTAAGAGAGTTTCAACAGTTGTGGGAACAATTTCGAATGTTGAGCTACTTTGCACTTGCTTGGTCACAAGCAGCTAAAGTGGCATCGAACCAAGTATTGGACTCCGGACTTGTCGTCTAAGAGAGTTTCAACAGTTGTGGGAGCAATTTCGAATGGTGAGCTACTTCGCACTTGCTTGTTCGCAAGCAGCTAAAGTGGCATCGAACCAAGTGTTGGATTCCGAACTTGTCGTCTAAGAGGGTTTCAACAGTTGTGGGAGCAATTTCGAATGGTGAGCTACTTCGCACTTGCTTGCTCGCAAGTGGCTAAAGTGGCATCGAACCAAGTGTTGGACTCCGAACTTATCGTTTAAGAGAGTTTTCATACTTAGGGTGTACGCTTTGGAGTAAGACAACTAGAACATTTAGACAATAGGTTTTCTAAGAAGTAAATTGCTTTTATTAAAGAGAACTAAGTGGCCGCTTCTGAGTTGCAAGTCTTTATTACATTTGAGAAAATCAACTAAGTAATAAGAAAAACAAACTTAGAAATGCTTTAGGGGTAGAAGTTGCTTGGAGCGGTGTTTAAACACTCTCTTGGTACTTCAACAAGTGTTCCACATTCCATGTTCTTGGTACTTTCTTGCCCCCCGAGTCTTCAAGTTAATAAGCACCAGGGCGAACAACTTTGGAGATCCTGTACGACCCTTCCCAATTAGGAGATAGTTTCCCTTTCTTGCTCGGGAAAGAAATTGATAGTTTTCTCAGAACCATATCTCTTTCTTTGAGATTTGTAGGGCGGACTCTCTTGTTATAGGATTGCTCGATCCTGCGCCGATAAATCTCTTGACGGATGGAGGATCTTTCTTGAATCTCATCGACGAGATCCAGGTTGCCCCGAAGTTGGTTCGAATTTTGCTCTTCACTGAATGCAATCAAGCGGGGAGAGGGTAGCCCAACTTCAAGTGGGATGAAAGCATCTGAGCCGTAAGTAAGGTTGAAGGGATGTTCTCCTGTTGGGGTCCTCTTAGTAATGCGGTAGCTCCAGAGCACATTGGGGAGTTGCTCGACCCATAATCTCTTAGCAGACTTGTCGAGTCTTTTCTTTAGGCCGGAGAGAATTTGTCGATTGGCGTTCTCTGCTTGACCGTTGGATTGTAGGTGGGATATTAAGGAGAATCTTTCCTGGATACCGAGGTCCGCACAGAAATTGCGGAGGCTTCCATCGTGAATTGGGTCCCATTGTCCAAAAACACAGAAATTACTGAATCTGCAGACGATGTTCTTCCAAAAGAACTGCTAGACTCTGTTCTCAGTGATTGTTGCTAAAGACTCGGCTTCAATCCATTTGGAGAAGTAGTCGATCGCAACGATAAGGAACTTCAGCTGGCCAGGCACTGGAGGGAATGGCTCGAGCAAGTCCATCCTCCACATTGCAAAAGGGATCAGACTGGATAAGGAGGACAGCTGGGCTTGTGGCCAAATTGTTGAGAACTTTTGGTAGGGGCGCATTGGCGAACGTGCTATTCGGCGTCGCTAAGAAGTGTGGGCTAGAAATAGCCATGATTTAGGATTTTGTGGGCGAGGCACCTTGCTCCCATATGAGCGCCACCTATCCCTTCATGGACGTCCTTTAGAGTGTACTGGGCCTCCTCGGGGGAGAGGCATCTCAAGTAGGGTCTGCCGTCTACTTTAGTATAAGAGCGCTTGTACATGACCCCTTCGATGAGCATGTATCGCTCGGCCCTAGTTCTGACTTTTCTAGCATCTTTAGGGTCTGGAGGTTCCAAAAGAACTATTGGAATCTATTCTCAGTGATTGTTGCTAAAGGCCTGGCTTCAATCCATTTAGAGAAGTAGTCGATCGCAACGACAAGGAACTTCAACTGGTCAGGCGCTGGAGGGAATGGCCCGAGCAAGTCCATCCCCCACATTGCAAAAGGGATCGAACTGGATAAGGAGGACAGCTGGGCTTGTGGTAAGCGCCGAATTGTTGAGAACTTTTGGCAGGATCGCATTGGCGAACGTGCTATTCGGTGTCGCTAAGAAGTGTGGGCCAGAAATAGCCATAATTTAGGATTTTGCGGGCGAGGGAACTTGATCCCATATGAGCACCACCTATCCCTTCATGGACCTCCTTTAGAGCGTACTGGGCCTCCTCGGGGGAGAGGCATCTCAAGTAGGGTCTGCCATCTACTTGAGTATATGAGCGTTTGTACATGACCCCTTCGATGAGCGTGTATTGCTCGACCCTAGTTCTGATTTTTCTAGCCTCTTTAGGGTCTGCAGGGAGGATTCCATCTTTGAGAAACTCGAGCAGGGGCTTCATCCAGTTCTCCCCGAGTACAAGGGACAATATCTCCATTAGTTTCGGGCCTTCTTCCTTGATGCTAGGTCTCAAAATGACTTATATCAAAATGGTATGTTCAAGCCCCTAGAGGGAAGAGGAAGCCAGCTTTGAGAGGACATCTGCGTGCCCATTCTCCTCTCGGGGGATTCATTGGAGTTCTGCTTCTTGAAAAGTAGCTAGCACTTCTTTGACTTTGGCCAAATATTTGATCATGCGATCATCCCTTGTCTCATACTCCCCCGATACCTGGTTTACCACCAGTTGTTAGTCACTGAATGCTTTGACGAGTTGAGCACCGGTCTTGCATGCCAGCCATAGACCAGCTACGAGAGCTTCATATTCCGCCTCATTATTTGATGCTCGAAAATTAATTCGGAGTGAATACTGAAGAACGAAGTCATCGGGGCCAGTCAGGATGACCCCTGCTCCGCTCCCGTCAGTGCAGGAAGACCCATCAACATACATTATCCAGAATGGGGGTTCCTCTCTCTCTCTCTTTGCTGGGGTCGGGAATAGTGCCCTCTACTATGAACTCTACTAGGGCTTGTGCCTTGATAGCCGTTCTTAGATGATAGCTGATATCATGTTGGCTCAGCTCTATGGACCACTTCATGAGGCACCCAGAACTTTCGAGCTTGTGGAGCACTTGGTTGACTGGCTGGTACGTAAAAATGACCACCGAGTGGGATTGGAAGTGAGGGCAGAGCTTTCGAGCAGTAATAAGAATTAGGCACTAAGTAAAGATGTAATAATCTTGGGCAAACGTGAGTGGAGGGCCTCTATATAGTCGGGCGGTGGATTCCGGGACTATAGACCCAGTCAGACGGTGGATTTCGGGACTGTGGTTGCTTGCGATGGAGGCGAACCTTAATTAAATCTGGGATTATGATTGATCGGAAGGTGGATTCCGGGATCATGATTAGTCGGACGGATAGTAGGTCGTACGCCAGTGTATATGTGTATACCAGGGCTAGAGAGACACTTACGGGATGTTCGCACGACGAGAATTCTGTATAGTCGGGCGGTGGATCTCCGGAACTGGAATCCATACTCGTGGAATGTCTAAAGTTTGTTTTATTACTGGGTAGTTATCATGGCGAGGGATAAAAATCTTTAATTTGGAGTACGTAGATGCTTGCCCTCGGACCTATGTAGTATGGGATGCATAAAATCCGAACAAGTATGCATTAGCATCATTGTAGTATAACATCTACATTAGGCATTAAGTCATATCATACACTGACATGTTTAGGGTAGTCACTCTTTACACTTTCATATGCATTCAAGTTTGAGTGTGCTAAAGTAAGAGAGTTCGTTATAATACATCATTGAGAGGATCGCTATTTATAATATTGCTTCAACTGTAAGCAACTGACGTGCCCACAGATTTTCAGTGCATGGCTTGATTGGATTGGCAAGGACTTAAAGACGATTGATGATAAATCATATTCGTGATTTAAGCTGCTGATATTAGAGTTGTACTTCTTGTTGTATTTTATTCTGCTATGTAACTCTATAATAAACATTGTTGTGTAATAAAAGTAAAGTTTTAATTTCCTTGTAAAATTGTACGAATTGAATTAAAAGATCCTGTTGTACTACGAATTACATGTAAATGGAATTCGGGGTGTTACAAAAGAGATCGAAGCCAACCCTGAGAAGTCAAAGCCATACTCGACATGTCTCCCTCGACTACCATCAAAGAAGTTTAGAAGCTCACCGATCGCCTCGCCGCTATTGGGCGCTTCTTCTCCAAGTATGTGGAGAAGTGCGTTCCGTTCTTCAAAGCTCTCTGAGAAGCGAAGAATTTTGAGTGTGGAGAAGAACAACATGCAACCTTCAAAAGTCTCAAAGCACACATTTTCAATCCTCCACTCCGTAGCAAACGTACGTTGGGGAAGGTCCTCTATCTCTACTGGTCTACTTCTGTAACACCCCGTAATTTCTATAAAGATATATAGTATATATATATAATATATGGTGATGGTAGAGTGGTAAATATTGTGAATCAGAGGGTTGTGTGTGAGGCTGACGTCACTGTGACGTCAGCGGGATGGGGCCCACCCAGGTGAAGAAGTGACAGTGCTGTGGTCGCTGTCTTCTCTGGTTGTGTTATGACGTGGCACATGGGGCCCACGAGTTGGCTTATGTGTCACAGGAGAAAGAGGAGAGAGATGAGATTTAATAGTGCCACATTGGGAAATACTATAGAATAATTAACTATAAATAATATAGCCTATGATCAAAAGTCACCAATCCGGTTAACTACTTTTTGAGTGGCAGCCTGTGGTGGGAAGTTGTAATATACTACAAATAATTTGTCTGATAAATTGTATAAAATTGTCTGAGTTTGGGGCAAGGGCGTTACAAATGGTATCAGAGCCGACTTTTGACACCGAATGTGGAGCATGTCTATATAGCCAGGCAGTGGATTTCGGGACTATAGACCTGGTCGGGAGATGGATTCCGGGACTGTGGTGAACGAGACGAGACTCATTTAAATCCGGGATTATGATTGATCGGGTGGTGGATTCTGGGATCATGATTAATCGGGCAGATAGGAGAGCAGATGCTTCACATCTGCTAGAAAGTAGATCCTGTGCATGCCTCGTGCTCAGTGAGGACGCTGATTTCTAATGGGGGAGTGTGTGTAACACCCCGTAATTTCTAGAAAGATATATAGTGTATATATATATATATATATATATATATATATATATATATATATATATATATAATATGGTGATGGCAAAGTGGTAAATATTGTGAATGAGGGGGGCCTACGGGTTTGAGTAATAGGAGAGGGCTATGTGTGAGGCTGATGTCACTGTGATGTCAACGGGATAGGTCCCACCC
Organism: Hemerocallis citrina; assembly: GCA_017893485.1. Lineage (NCBI taxonomy): Eukaryota > Viridiplantae > Streptophyta > Magnoliopsida > Asparagales > Asphodelaceae > Hemerocallis > Hemerocallis citrina. Next base: position 152,076,940 of record CM030368.1, on the reverse strand, counting down.
GGGTGAAGAAGTGATAGTGCTGCTGCCGCTGTCTTCTCTGGTTGTGTGATGACGTGGCACATGGGGCTCACGAGTTGGCTTGTGTGTCACGGGAGAAAGAGGAGAGAGATGAGATTTAATAGTCCCACATCGGGAAATACAATAGAATAATTAACTGTAAATAATATATCCTATGATCAAGAGTCACCAATCCGGTTAACCACCTTTTGAGAGGCAGCCTGTGGTGGGCAGTTATACTATACTATAAATAATTTGTCTGATAAATTGTATAAAATTGTAACACCCCGTAGTTTTCAAAGTTATAAAATATATATGTGTGATGTATAGTGGTTGTTTGTATTAATATATGCATGGATGGAATATCTGTTTGTATTAATATATGCATGGAATGGTATAATGCATGAAATGTATGGTATTGTATTAAGTGGTGGGGCCCCACGGATTGATAACAGAGAGCACGTTTGTGTGCTCTGTTGTGAGTGAGGTGATGACATCACCTCAAAGTGGGGCCCACCCAAGTGTAAGAGGCTGTGCATTTCTTGAAAGAGAGGTATGTGATTATATCCCACATCGGTAATTACAATTAATATAATAATATATAAATATAATATTCTATGATCAAGAGTCACCTAATCGGTTAACCACCTTTTGAGAGGCAGCCTGTGGTAGGCAGTTGTACTACATAGTATCTAATTTGTCTTATAAATTGTATAAATTGTCTGAGCTAGGGGCAGGGGCGTTACAAATGGTATCAGAGCTGACTTTCGGCACCGAGTTTGGGTAAGAGTGGGCGAGATGTATGCCTGAGATGGAGCTAGCAGATGTACGTCGGGTATGCCTGAGAGGGGCGAGGTGACGACCTGAAATAGTGGACCACCCGCAGAATCAGGGTACGATGCAGCTAGCAGAATCAGGGTACTCCACTCCACATCGGCTAGAAAGGAGATCCTGCACTAGATTGTGCATGCCTCGTGCTTAGCGAGGACGCTGGTTTCTGAAGGGGGGTGTGTGTAACACCCCGTAGTTTTCAAAGTTATAAAATATATATGTGTGATGTATAGTGGCCGTTTGTTTTAATATATGCATGGATGGAATCTCTGTTTGTATTAATATATGCATGGAATGGTATAATGCATGAAATGTATGGTATTGTATTAAGTGGTGGGGGCCCACAGATTGATAACAGAAAGCACGTTTGTGTTCTCTGTTGTGAGTGAGGTGATGACGTCACCTCAAAGTGGGGCCCACCCAAGTGTAAAAGGCTGTGCATTTCTTGAAAGAGAGGTATGTGATTATATCCCACATCGGTAATTACAATTAATATAATAATATATAAATATAATAACCTATGATCAAGAGTTACCTAATCGGTTAACCACCTTTTGAGAGGCAGCCTGTGGTGGGCAGTTGTACTACATAGTATCTAATTTGTCTTATAAATTGTATAAATTGTCTGAGCTAGGGGCAGGGGCGTTACAAAAATTGTCTGAGTTTGGAGCAGGGGCGTTACAACTTCAGATAGACCCTCAATGCCATCTTAGTAAGGGAAGAAGACAAGGTATAGAATCCGATCTACTATGTAAGTAAGGTACTCCACGATGCCGAACTTCGATACTCAAAGATAGAGAAGATGTCCTATGCCCTATTTACAGCCGCCCGAAAGCTCCAACCCTACTTCTAAGCACACTCCATCTGGGTCCTCACAGATTAGCCACTCAAACAAGTCATGCACAAGTCAAAAAGCTCCAGGATACTTATGAAGTGGTCTTTCGAGTTAAATCAACATGATATCACTTATCAACCAAGAACAGCAATCAAGGTCAAAGCCTCAGCCGAATTCATCGTCGAAAGTACCATGCATGATCCCCCTGGGGAAGGAGACAACCCCTAGCGTTTATGTGGATGGGTCCTCTTGCCTTGAAAGGAGTGGAGACGGAGTCATCTTGCTCGGTCCCGACGAGTTCACCCTCCAATACTCGTTGTGCCTCAACTTTCCAGCTTCCAATAATGAGGACGAGTGTGAAGCCCTCATCGCCGGGCTCCTCTTAGTAAGGAAAGCAATGACACAAAGAGTCAGAGTATTTAGCAACTCTCAACTGGTAACTAACCAAATTCACAGCGAATATGAAGCCAGAGATGACTGCATGATCAACAATTTGACATATGTAAAGAAACTTATGTCCACTTTCACTCACATCCCATGTGAGGAAAGCAGGTGTAGCGCCCCAAATCCCTATACAGGATATCTGTGACACTACTCCAAGAGTCGAACTTCAAATAGTCACAATCATAGAAAGGTACAAAAAATTTTAAACTTTTATTCCATATAATTGTTACAAGTGTTACAATGTACAATAGAATTTTTACAAGATTTACAAATTTTTAAATAACACTTGAATATGTCCCTTAGATGCTTGGACCAACTCGAGCTCTGTTGTACCTGTGAATCGGCTCCAGATACCTACAAGATGGGGAACATCAGTACTTCGATTGACGCAAAGCTAAGGATAACAACGATCTCCAAACTAGCAACCACAACCATAATTTGTGCAAAAAGAGAAAAGTGATGTGAAATAGGGTTTAATGGATTCGGGCTATATTGTTGTTGTATGTCAAGATCTAACAACAAAATATATCAATCACATGCCTTATTCTAATGTAAGCAAGACATTGGAAACGCATGCATCCCATCCTGCATACGCCCCCAAATCTAGCCGTCTTTCTCCACTTTTAGGGATTCGAACCCTCGCCATGCATCCTACTCTTTTACTCATCCTGTTCCGAATATATTTTAATTTACCGTGTCTGAGGAGGTTGCAGTCATTCGGTCTAGTCCGTTACAGCAGACCCTAAAGTGGTGGACCATTTTCCACTTAGTACCCGCGCACAGACCTCACTCAAAAAAGCCGTGAAAAACCTTCTCGTACAAACCATGTACCCATGACGTCAAGATAATATATATATATAAACAACACCCACGTGCATAGGAACACGATGGCCTCAAGGGTCAAATCCCTCTATCCGATAGGAGTTTCTCTCTGCGTTCCATACCCCAGCTCTTTGGAAATTAACAGATCGAGATACGAGACCCATGAACTCGAAACATGAGAACCAAATCTATATTCCTACGACAAGAAAAGTACAATACCCTACTATGGTCTTCTAGTACTAATGCAATGTTCATACCCCTAATACATCACTCTAATCATTCAGGTAAATAAAGGGGTTTCTTTCAAAATTCTGCCCCGGTGACACAATTCTTGCTCACCACTTCCCCTAGCTTGGATTTGTCCATCACCATGGCCTGCATTCACCCTTAACTGGCATGAATACAATTTGATGGCACCGATCGGACGTCCAACGCCTTGGCAGAAGTTCTAATCTTAGAGTCGATAAAGGTAGGGTATCACCCTACCCTATTGACTAACTTGAGTCACAACATCCTCAACAGGAGTCAAACACCATCAAGACTAGTAATAGACACCAATCATCCCGAATAACAAGTTATTAACTCTTATTTACAAGAGGGGAAAGGTACTTCCAACACTTAGTCAAAAATCATGATTAATCCAAACTATGGTGTTTCTGCATGAAACTTAGAAAGGTCATAACTCCCACCATACAACTCAGATTTGGGTGTTTTAGCCCATTCTGGAAAGCTAAGAACCTAGGCTAAAACTCTCTAGTTGATTATCACCTGAGATTCAATCATCTAGTTGCTCAAAATAGCCTCACAAACCTCAGCCTGTGTACTTCCTGTACACTGGCTGCACCTTACCGATAGCATAAAAATTTACTCGCTCATCGGAATGAAACAAATCTAGGTTCTATAAAAAGATGTGAATATTCTCTACAACTTTCTAGTTGATCACCAATCCAGATTATTTCATTTGATTAACCTAAACCTTTCATCTTCCTCAGGTATACAGTACCACACATAAAGCACTACACAAACAGAGCTTGTAACTCGAAATCAGGGTTCTGTTCCAACTTGCAAAAATCATATCTTTTATAAACTTGTATTTTCGGAAACTAGACATCATCATGTATAGCATGCACAAAAGATCACAATCCAGATTCCAAGTATTCAATGATTCTACCTATTACAATCATGTATAAAAGTTCTACTGTTGTTCAGTCACTGTCATGAATACTCTTACTTAATAAGTTTTGAACTTGCATCAAATGTCGTCCAAATAATTCTATTATTTTTCTGTAGGGTCTAGATTCATGCATGATATCATGGTAAAAGTTTCAAAAATAGATCATGTATCAATTAATTCTAAAAATTCCTTCAAGTTCTGGTTCTACAAGAGACAGAACCAGTCTATGCCTTACGAACCAGTTATCAAAATTGATTTTAATAAAATACCAAACAATATCAGAAAGATCTGAAATAAATCATTTAGCTTCTAGACATGAATAAGATCATTCTGTAAAAATTTTATGATCAAATTCCATCTATATTTCTCTCTGGAAATTCGGGAACATAGCATGCAGATTGTGTTTTTCTGTTTTAGTTTCAAATTCTAAACAAACTACTTCTAATCAATCATCCTCAAACTACTATTACTTATTTCATACAAGAAATCAAACATGAAGAAAAAGAACAAGGTTTAGAGAACTCCCTACCCTTGAGTGTAGTTGAGAAGAAGAGAATAGCTTGGCCTTCCTCCTTTGATTCCTCCTCAAAAGCTCTAGATCTCCTCTTTTTTTTTGTCTTCCTTCACTCTCCCCTTCTCTTTTTTTTTCGCTGAAAATTTCAAAACTGAAAGAGAATAAAGAGATGGGTTTAAAATGAGTGAGAAAGAGTGAGGGGTGCAAGGGGGTGGCCGGCCATAGGGGTATAGAGGGGGTGAGGTGGCATGGTGTTTCTGCATGAAAATTAGAATATCATAACTCCCACAATACAACTCGGATTTGGGTGTTCTAGCCCATTCTAGAAAGCTAAGAATCTAGCCTACAACTCTCTAGTTGATCATCACCTCAGATTCAATCATTTCGTTGCTCAAAATAGCCTCACTAATCTCAGTCTGTGTACTTCCTGTACACTGGCTGCACCTTACCGATAGCATAAAAATCTACTCACTCATTGGAATGATACAAATTCAGGTTCTATGAAAAGATGTGAATGTCCTATACAACTTTCTAGTTGATCACCAATTCATATTTTTTCATTTGATTACCCTAAACCATTCATCTTCCTCAGGTATACAGAACCACACATAAAGCACTATACAAACAGAGCATATAGCTCAAAATCTGGGTTCTGTTCCAACTTGCAAAAATCATATCTTTTACTCTAGTTACGGGAATTTCTTGACATAAGAATTTTTGGAAATCTCAGAATGTCTACTACAACTTTCTAGTTGTACACTTCCTCAAATTCTGCTCGTACAGCACCATAAAGATACAATCTTATCAGGGTGTCAATTGTAACTAAGTTTTGCACAGTGCTTACTTAAAATCTCACAATAAATCACATGCATATTCAATGATTATAAATCTTGTATTTTTGAAAAGTAGACATCATCAAGTATAGCATGCACAAAAGATCACATCCATATTCCATGTATTCAATGAGTTCTACCTATTACAATCATGTAAAAAAGTTCTGTTGTTCTCCAGTCACCGTCATGAATACTCTTACTTAATTAATTTTGAACATGCATCAAATTTCGTTCAAATAATTTCATTATTTTTTGTAGGATCTAGATTCATGCATGATATCATGGTAAACATTTCGGAAATAGATCATGTATCAATTAATTTTAAAAATTCCTTCAAGTTCAGGTTCTACAAGAGGCAGAACCAGTCTCTGTCTTACGATCCAGTCATCAAAATTTATTTTAATAAAATACCAAACAATATCAGAAAAATCCAAAATAAATCATGTAGCTTCTAGAAATGCATAAGATCATTCTGTAAAAATTTCATAATCAAATTCCATCTATGTTGCTCTCTGGAAATTTGGGAACATAGCATGCAGATTGTGTTTTTCAGTTTCAGTTTCAGATTCTAAACAAGCTACTTCTAATCAATCATCCCCTTATGACTGCTACTCATTTTGTCACGCCCCGCTTTCCAAAAATACGGAATAAGAGCACGTAACAAAAGCCCAACGAATGATTATAATCATCCTTAAGCTGTTCATGAATTCTTTACAACATATCACAATATAATCAGAATCGGAAGCCAAAAAAGTCAACCATTTGCACATATGAACCAAATACCAACAAGAATATTTGAAATAAAATATATTAATCTCAAATAGTCATGATCTGAAATACACAAATAATCCTGGGTCACATCGCCCAAATACAAATAATAATTCCAAATACATGAATACAGTTATTGTTCAAACAACTACAAAAAATAATAATAATAAGCAGAAACTCTAGCATCTAAAACATCATCTCGCCAATACCTTTAGGAACCTATCCTCCAAAATCTGTAATACAACGAATGCAGGAAAGAGAAAAAGAGAAAACACAAGTACCCGTCAATTGCAAGTCGCGGGTCACAAACAGAGTAGGATACAAGCACATGGGAAAACTAACTAACAACATGGTATGCTAACAGGTATGGGTAACATATGTCAAGTGTCAAGTCAAAAGGTAAATAGGTAAACATGTATAATTATCAGGTAATCAGGTAACAGGAATATCAGGTAATCATGTAACAGGATAATCAGGATAGTCAGGTAACAGGTATACAGGTAATCATGTCTAATCTTTTTATTTACTATCTAGGTAGCACGACATGCAACCCACCCTACATAGTTGCTACAACAAAACAGTTTTGCATAGTAAGATTTTCATAGTGGAGTCCATAGGGTAGTGTACTTAGGTACAGAAAATAGGAACAGGTAGAACCCAGTGGTTCTCTTCTACTCTACACCTTCTTACATAAGAAGCAATGTAGACAGGGTCAGGAAACAGGTATAACCTAGTGGTTATCTTCCGAGAACACATTCCTATAGGGAAGCATGCAATCAGGTAAGGTAAACAGGCAGGCAGGACACTAGTCCTCTTCCAAGTACACGTTTCTATATTTTCCACTACTAGATCTTCCCTTAAACCCCGGCTTAGTTACTTTTATCATTAAGGTCATCAACAGGCATGAGTGTGTACTAAATAATGTCAAACTAACCAGGTATAATTAGGTCTAGGCTCAGGGAATCAGATCAGCAAGTATAGGTAATATAGAGTCACACAAACGAGCAAAATGGCCTATGTTTACAATCAGGTCAGCAAGACCAATCTGTACTAAAACAGGTATACTGAGAGATACAGGCATGCAAATCATGATTCGTTGAAGGATATGGAAACTAGACATCCACACGCTTCTAACGAGTATAATAAAGTTACATACTAGTTCACAACAACTCAGCTCAAAACAAGTTCAAAGACAGAAAACATGTTCAGTCAGAAATCAGGAAAACGAATTCAAGAGCATGAAAACAGCATAAAAACACTTTGAATAAATCCACGAAAAATCTGGGATAATCCCCTATATGTCTAGAGTCAAAATAACAAGTTTCATAATATTCTAGTAAGTATAGATCAGTCATAAAAAATACCAAAGCAACAAGAAAACAGAGTTTAACGAATCTGGAAATCTCAACACTGCTGTACGAAAACTAGGATATCTCGCAACCAGTGAATCGAAATCCAATTCCGCCAAAGGGATATGAAAATAGATAGATTTTACTAACTTTCATATTTCAAAAAGAATTTTCATACAATACAAGGAATTATAGTGAAAACAGAGTTCTTTACTGAACAGTAAGCAAAATACAGCATGAGAGGATTTAGAAAAGAGCATGAAACACCACATAAAACTTGTCTTTAAAATTCATCAAAAATCTAGGTTGTCCCTCCTATCATATAGAAACACTGACAAAAATATTAGATCAAGATAATATGTATAGAATAGTTCTTGAAAATAATTTGTTAACAAAATTAACCTAAAACAGAATCTGGAATTGATCGACACATCTATACCAAAACACTCATATCTCAGTCATACAAAATCCAAATCAAGTAAAACCAGTGGGTTTTGAAAATAGAAAAAATTAACTAAAATCCATCTTTTATTTTGGAATTCAAATACTGACTATAGCATGGATGAAAATAGCAATCAAAACAGAACAAGCAGCAATTACAAATTTCACACCTCTAATCAAGAACATCATAACTTTCACAATATTGATCCAAATACATCCAAACTTGAAATACAACCTACCAAACATCTAAACATCATGATTTAGGGTTACTAACATGTCCACACCTATTATTTTCACATGGGCATTCAATTAAACACAATTCATGCAAATAATCACATACATGCATCAAAATCAAGTTTGGACAAAACCTAGGTCATTATCCTATCAAGATTGGTGTCATAAGTCATCTATGGCCAAATTAACACAATAGAGACAAAACCCATCAAGGAAAAATATGTTTTTGGTTGTCTCTAGATCCAACTATACTAGATGTGAACTTTTTGACTTGTATCAACCTAAAAAATTGTAGTACAAGTTACTTGCCTCTTAATGGAGTGAAACACGACGCAAACGAGTCCAAGTGCAAAACCCACGAACAAATTAGCCTTCTCACGCGTTTCCAAGCGAACCCTCCTATCAAAAACGCCCTACAATCAATCCTATCAATCTCCTTGTTGCACGATACCCACTTGATAGGCCAGCAAAGGAGAGAGCTTGGGGCTGCTTTGGATGGATGGTGTGCTGATTCGGGTTGGTTGGCCAACAAGAAGGTGCAAAAGTAGGATTTTGATGTATGGAGTTGTGTAGTAAGGTGGATGGAGGGCTTCTTGATGGTCGGCAAGGCTAGGGACAGCAGGGGGGAAGTCAGCCTGCGGTATGAGAGCAGGCCGGATAGGATTGGAGATGAGAGGAAGGAGGCCGGTTACAATTTGAAGGGAAATAGGATTAGGGTTAGGGTTTAAGGGATATTAGGGGTTATAAATATGGGTTAATTGTGGGTTAATGGGTAGTGGGTATGAATAGAAATTAATAGGTATACAAATGGGTAATGGATATTGGGTAGATTTCCAATGGGAATACAATATACAATGAATTCTATGGCTCCTAAAAATCTCCTTAAGGGCCAAAAATCATAATTTTGGCAAATCACCCCCAAAAATTCCCCACATCACCAAAATAAATAATAAATATGAACGAGACCAAGAAAAAGGGAAAAATAACTCAAAATGGCGAAAAACGAACAAACGACGCACAATCAGCACAAGGAGTCAAAAATGAAAGAAAAAGAATATATATTGAAAATAATCCAATATACGGCTCCGAAAAATACAAGAGATATAATAATACACAAAAATGAAAAATACACTCCAAAATACCAAAAATGAAAAACAGGGGTTAGATATTTCATGCAAGAAATCAAACAAGAAAAATAAGAAAAAGGTTTAGAGAACTCCCCACCCTTGAGTGTAGTTGAGAAGAAGAGAATAGCTTGGCCTTCCTCCTTTGATTCCTCCTCAAAACTCTAGATCTCTTTTTTTTCTTGTCTTCCTTCACTCTCTCCTTCTCTTCTTTTTCATGAAAATTTCAGAACTGAATGAGAGTAAAAAGAGGGGTTTAAAATGAGTGAGAAAGAGTGAGGGATGCAAGGGGGGTGGCCGGCCATAGGGGTATAGGAAGGAGGGCGGGCGGGGGGGGGGGGGGGGGGGGGGGGGGAGGTGGCATGGTGGTTTTCTCTAAAACAAGTGCTCTAGCTCATGGTTTTGAAGATATTTTGCATGGCTAAAGTTTTTAGCCATTGATCAAGATGAGATGAGAGATGAGAGGTGGGATTTGAGTGCATGGAAAAAATATCTATTGTAGTACCATACAATTAAATATTTGCATATGTATCACACTCAAAACTAGTGTATGTACTAGTGTCGGTTCTCTCATTCTCGTGCACCACCATGAACGCAACCGTCCACACGAACAATCAAGCAATTTAATCGCACTTCAACATTCATATATATATATATATATATATATATATATATATATATATATATATATATATATATATATATACTAGGTTTGCCCGTTGACACGTGCCTACGGCACGTCTTCGGAACAGTGCACCATTTTTGATCATATAAAATAGTTTTGGAGGTCCAGCAAATTAATTGAAGTAGAAAACATAGAGCAAAAAACATATTATATTATTTTTCTGATTTTTTTTTGAATTATTTTCAAAGTTTTTAAATTTTTAAATTTTTTAGTTTTTAATTTTTTAATTTTTGAAATTTTTTTAAAATTTTTATTTTCTTAATTTTTTGAATAGAATAGGGAGGGAGAGAGAGAGAGAGAGAAAAAAAAATTAAATAAATATAGGAGTTGTTTTGGTAGGGAGATTTGAATTTGAGTTTTGGAGAGAAACTTTGGGCGGGAAAATATGTTTTGTGAGGTTAAATCTAGGCCTTTGATTTTTTTGGGATTGAAGGATAGCCACTTGATAGTTTTCTTTGTGTTTTATTATATAGATTTATATATAGGCATTTATATATACACAAAAGTATTATTTTATCTGGGGTATTACATTTGTTTCAGGAGTTGTTTGTCCTTTCTTTTCTTTTTCTCCCACTAGTGTCGTTCTGTGGGCAGAACGACACTAGTAGGAGTAAAAGAAAAGAAAGGACAAACAACTCCTAAAACAAATCTGGATACCAAGTCTTCATACGGCTATCCGGCTCCCAGGTGGCTTCTTCCACGAATTGAGGAAAGACCATCGGGATGACCTTGTTTCTCAGTACCTTGTCCTGATGATCAAGTATCCTGACCGGTTGCTCCTTGTAAGAAAGATTAATCTGCAGATCTTTCGGAACTTCTGGTACTAATGGCTCGAATTCGGCACATACTTCTGTAGCATAGAGACGTGGAAAACGCCATGCACTTGAGATAACTCGGCCGGTAGCTCCAAGTTATAAGTCATCATGCCAATCCTCTTCAAAATCTTGTATGGTCCAATATATCTCGGAGCTAACTTTCTGCCCTTTCCGAACCTGATAACTCAATTTTTTCGGCGACACCTTGAGAAACTCGGAGTCACCTTCCTCAAATTTCAGCTCTCTTCGTCGGTGGTCTGCATAGCTCTTCTGCCTGCTCTGTGCTCCTTGTAGTAGGGGTGGGCATCAGTCGGTATCCGACCTAATATGGACCATCCACGACCAATCCAAAGAAGATCGGTTTTTAATTTTCACATCCACAACCAATCCGAACCTTAATTGGATCGGTTTCCATCCAAGCCGATTAAGCTCGGTTTGGATTGGATTGGATGGTCGGTTTGGCGTGCTACTTTTCACCTTCAACATCATTCATAATTTTGTTAAAATTTAAAAGATCAACTTCAATCAAACTTAAGAAACAACCTGCTATTTGTTATTCAGAAATGAATTTAAAATGAAGATTCATAAAACCACAAGTTGTTAATGAATTTTGCACTAATTGTTTGAGATTATGACGTTTAAATGGGTGAGATAAACTACTTTTTCACTTGCATACTTCTGTAATCTTAGTTTATTATCATAAAAGAAACATTAATAATCATAGCTAATTGAATTTTAGGTACATTAAAAAAAGATTTAGAAAACAATTTCTGCTTGACTTGATTAAAGTAACTACTAAATGTTACATCAACTTCAGGATTCTATTAAGCTGGGCCACACTGTAAATCAAGCATTTCTCAACAACATAACACACAGGATTATGGAGAATCAAAATATAAGTAGAACAGTTGCTCGGTTTGTATTAAAGAAATAAAAGAAGACTGTTTGTATCTCCAAGAAAATGAGAAATGACTATTTTTATATTCAAGAAATTAAAGGAGAACAATATTTTTTATGGACTTATGCATAGAAGTTCGGTCGGTTCGGTTTCATCGGTTATTTGAAAGCCACATCCAATAACCGAACCGGTCCAGTTGGTTATTGAAGATCAAGAACCGAGCCAATCCAAACCCCCAATTGGTTCAGTTAAAAACCGGTCGGTTCGGACTGGATTGGTTCGGATTGGTCAGTTCGGATAATAGTTGTCCACCCCTACCTTGTACTCTCTTCCGAATGAGCTCGATCTTTTTCGAGGTTTGCTGTATGATCTCTAGCCCATACATCTACTGCTATCCTACCTCATACCAGCACACGGGTGTTCTGCATCTTCTGCCATACAAAGCTTCATATGGAGCCATACCAATGCTAGACTGATAGCTGTTATTGTAAGCAAACTCTACCAAGGCTAGGTATTTCTCCCAACTTCCTTCGAAGTCCAAAATACATGCCTCAACATGTCTTCAAGAATCCGGTTGACCCTCTCTCTCTGTCCATCAGTCTGTGGATGAAAGGCTGTGCTGACTGTAGACTCTGCCAGAATTGAGATGTAAATCTTGTATCTCGGTCGGATACTATTGACACTGGAACTGTAGGTAGCTTCACTATGTTCTCGATGTAGATATCGGCCAGCTTCTCGACTGACCAGGTTGTTTTCACTGAAAGTAAATGTGCCAATTTTGTTAATCGGTCTACAATCACCCATACCGAGTCATTTCCTTTAGGGCTCCTGGGTAATCCAGTAATAAAGTCCATACTGATGTTCTCCCATTTCCACTCTGAAATTGGTAGCGTTGTAGAAATCCTCCCGGTTTCTGATTCTCGACCTTAACTTGTTGGCACTTCAGACATTTGGCCACGAATTCTGCTATGTCTTGCTTCATCCCTGACCACCAATAGTACTGTTTATATCACAATACATCTTGGTGATCCCGGGGTGAATTGCATGCAATGTGGAGTGAGCTTACTTCAAGATGTCTTCTCTTAACTCCTTGTCCTTTGGTACATACAGTCTGTTGCCAAACCATAGTGAACCTTCTCTTATACTGAATTCGGGCAGCTCCTCTTCGTTCACTTGCCTCTTCGTGGCTTCGATCTCTGGGTTTTTGGTCTGAACCTTCTTCACTCACTCATTCAAGCTTGGCTGTAATACCAATTGTGCCAAAACTGCACTTAAGTGTTGAGCAACTATTTCAATGCCTGCTTGCCTGATCTCCTCATCTAGCTCCTTCCGAGTTGCTACCAGTGTAGCCACACTTCTCTTCCTGATGAGTGCATCTGCTACCACGTTGGCCTTCCCTGGATGATATATGATTTCCGGCCTGATGTCCTTGAGGATTTCCAACCATCTCCTCTGCCTTAAATTGAGGTCCTTCTGCTGTTATATGTATTTTAAACTCTTATGGTCAGTGTATATCTCCACTTTTGCTCCGTAGATGTAATGTCTCTGTGATTTCAAAGCGAAGATTATGGCTGCAAGTTCCAAGTCGTGAGTCAGGTAGTTATTCTCATGTGGTCGAAGCTGTCTTGATCCATATGCTATAACCGTGCCCTCATGCATCAGCACACATCCGAACCCCAAATATGATGCATCACTGTAGATGACATAATCTTTATCCTTCTGAGGTAAAACCAATATTGGTGCAGAGATCAATCGGTTCTTCAGATCCTGGAAACTATCTTCACACATCTCCGTCCAGTCAAAACTTTGGTTCTTTTTGGTCAACGTCGTAAGGAGTACAACTATCCTTGCATAATTCTGGATAAACTTCCGGTAATACCCAGTCATATTCAGAAAACTCCTTACCTCTTTCACTGTCTTCGGCTGTGGCCATCCTTTGACTGCTTCAATCTTCTGGGGACCGTTGCCACTCCTTTTTTAGAAAGGATATGGCCTAGAAATGCAACTTCTGATTTCCAGAACTCACACTTGGACAATTTGGCGTAAAACTGATGCTCTTGTAGCTTGCTCTGGACTGCTGTTAGATGTTCAGCATGATCCTTTTCTATCCTTGAGTACACCAAAATGTCATCAATAAAGACCACAATGAAAGAGTCAATAAACGGATGTAGAATTTTGTACATCAAGTCCATAAAGACCGCTGGAGGGTTAGTCACTCCGAACGGCATTACCAAGAATTCATAGTGTCCATGCCGATTCCAAAAGGCTGTCTTGGGTACATCCTCCTCCTTGACTCGCACTTGATGATATCCAGACCGTAGATCAATCTTGGAAAATACTGTTGCTCCCTGAAGTTGATCGAACAAATCATCGATCCTGGGAATCAGGTACTTGTTTCGAACAGTGAACTTATTCAATTCCCGATAATCAATACACATCCTGGCTGATCTGTTCTTCTTCCTAATAAGCAGTACTGGTGCTCCCCAAGGTGATGCACTTGTTCTGATAAATCCCTTCTGCAAGAATTCCTCAATTTGCTTCTTGACTTCATTCTGCTCTACTGGTATATGGTGCCTTTGATACTGGAGCGCTACCTGGTTGAATTGTGATGCTAAACTCAACATCCCGGTGTGGGGGAAGTCCAGGTAATTCTTCCAAGAAGACGAGTGAAAAATTTCTCACCACTGGTATCTCGTTCACCTCTTCAGGTGCCCGTACTTCACTTGTAGCTACAACGATTGTTGCTCTCGACCTCTTCTCCTCGTGGAATACAAGTTCCATTCCTTCAGCTGAGATGACTACCTCCTTCTCCTTGCAGTTGATGCTTACCTTGTGCTTCGACATCCAATCCATACCAATAATGACATCGGTTCCGGCAAAACTCAATTCTAACAAATCGATACTTAGGGTTTTCCCGTTAATCTGGAGTTACATATTCCCTATAGCATAGATCTGTAGTGAGGGTTGCCTCTGATGGTGTAGACACCATTAAGGCTCATTCTGGAATTGCCTCTTGTGTGCATCTTAATTTTCTCGAAAAAAAATTTTGACACAAAAGAATGAGTTGATCCACTATCGAACAAGACCGTAGCCAAAATTCCATTTATATATATGTCCCGTGATTACCCCTTCATCTTCTTCAGCATCCTTCTCAGTCAAGGCAAATACCCTTCCTTGACGCATCGGCTTCTTTCCCATGTCGGTTGCTCCCGACCCTGCCATGTTGCTGTTCCTTGGATTTTGGGGACAATTCGGCTTGATATGCCCTTTTAGTCCACACTGGAAACATCTCTGTACATTCCTCATGGGGCATTAGTCCTTATAGTGTCCCTGCTATCCACAGTAGAAGCAGCTTACGGGCTTGTACTCTCCCGTCTTGGCACTAGTTTTCTGAAATTTCTGGCTATTGCTCTGCTTCTTGAATTTGGATACTGGGGTGGACCTCTTTCCTTTGTTCCAAAACTTTGTTCTTCCATGACTCTGATTCATGTCCGTCTCTGTTACCGTGGCTCGCCTCACTAGCTTGTCGAATTAGCGAATGCCTAACGGAACCATCCTCGACCTCAATCCAGGCCAAAGCCCTTGGTCAAACCTCTGGGCCTTCTTTACTTCCTTCTGGACCATCTCTGGTGCATACCATGACAGCTGGGAAAAAAAAGTCACATATTCCCTGACAAACATATTTCCCTGCTTCAAGTTGTGGAACTCCATCGCCTTTTCTTCGTGCACATCCATGGGAAAGTACTGCTATCGGAACTCTTCAAGAAAATCCTCCCAAGCGATTGGACCTTCTCCAAGACCATGCTTCACAGACTACCACCATACTCCGGCGTCCTTCTCTAGCAAGATTGTGGCTAGACGAACCATGCTGTCCTCTGGAGTCATCAGCACTTCGAATATTGTTTCCACCTAACATATCCAGTCATCAGCAACTGTTGGGTTGGCCTGTCCTTCAAAGATTGGCGTTTTCATCATCTTGAATGATTCCACCATCTTTACCGGGTCTGCGTTTACAACAACTTCTGGTGTTCCTTGTGGCGGTGCTTGGTTCCTGCTAGCTTCCACAAATGTTCCAATCATCTAGTATCCCCGAGTGAATTCTTCCCTCACATCGAGGACAGTACCGTTGGCTCCACTGCCTTCGGCTTCAGTCTGAACGCTCAGGTTGCTTCTGGTTCTTCCTGCCATCTGGATGCTAACAGTTACATCATTAAATTGAAAAACCCACATCACACTAGTACTGGTCAGAAAACATACTAGTTCCATTCATTCAAAAAAAAGGTTATAAGTGATTTTTCCGTCAATACAATCATGTCATCATCCTAATGGGTTCATACTACACCCATCAAAAAAATAGCAAGTCAGCCTAGCTATTCAAAAAGATTGTCATCTACGCACAACAAAAGATCCCACAACACTAAGAGAGGTCACTGCTCTCCCGCCACTGGCTGATTGCCAATCTCAGAACTATCCCAAACGTTCATCTTGTCTAGCAGGTCCTGCATATCAGTAACCTGAGACCTCAATGCCAGATATCGACTCTGCAGCTGTCCCAACCTCCCCTCATATCGGTGCTTCAACAGTATCACCCTCGTCTTCCACTTCCGCTTGGTCCTCTCCAGCTTGACCACCCTCCTTTCTGGGACTATCAAGGCCTGAGCGAGATTCTCAAAGCGATCCTCCAGCTACCCATGGCTCCATTTACAAGCAGCCAGCTCTTGGAATAACATAGTGATGTCATGCTCTATGGCCGTGGGCTGTGGGGGTGGAGGTGGGAGTGGAGGTGCATGACCATTTCCATAGGCCTAACTGTTCGAGTGTCCATTATCCATGCTCGGCATCTGCAAGCGAGAATATGGAAATTAGTCCAGATACAGAAAAAAATTATAAAGCTAAGTTGTAAAAGTAACATTATGAATTATAATCATCAACTATCTGACTAAACCCATCTCTCACAGCGCATCCAAGTCTAATTTTTCCGCTGTGTTGGACTAATATTTGAAGTTAGCTCTGATACCAACTTCTGTAGCGCCCCAAATCCCTATAAAGGAAATCTGAGACACTACTCCAAGAGTCGAACTTCAAATAGTCACAATCACAGAAAGGTATAGGAAAATTTAAACTTTTATTCCATATAATTGTTACAAGTGTTACAATGTACAACAGAATTTTTACAAGATTTACAAATTTTCAAATAACACTTGAATATGTCCCTTGGATGCTTGGACCAACTCGAGCTCTGTTGTACCTGTGAATCGGCTCCGGATACCTATAGGGTAGGGAACGTTAGTACTTCGACTGACGCAAAGCTGATGATAACAGCGATATCCAAACTAGCAACCACAACCAAAATTTATGCGAAAGAGAAAAGTGATGTGAAATTGGGTTTAATGGATTCGGGTTATAGTGTTGTTGTATGCCATGATCTAACAACTAAATGCATCAATCACATGCCTTATATAAATGCAAGCAAGATTTTGGAAACGCATGCATCCCATATTACATACGCCCCCAAATCTAGCTGTCTTTCTCCACTTTTAGGGATTCGAACCCTCGCTATGCATCCTACTCTTGTACTCATCCTGTTCCCAATAGATTTTAATTTACTGTGTATAAGAAGGTTGCAGTCATTCGATCTAGTCCGTTACAGTAGTCCCTAAAGTGGTAGACGCATTTGCCACTTAGTACCCGCGCACGGACCTCACTCAAAAAGCCGTGAAAAACCTTTGGGTACAAACCATGTACCCATGACGTCAAGATAATATATATATAAAAACAACACCCATGTGCATAGGAACACGACGGCCTCGAAGGTCAAATCCCCCTATCCGATAGGAGTTTCTTTCCACATTTCTTACCTCGACTCTTTGGGAATCAACAGATCGAGATACGAGATCCGTGAACTCAAAACCTGAGAACCAAATTCGTATTCCTACGATAGGAAAAGTACAACACCCAACTATAGTCTGCTAGTACTAATGCAATGTTCGTACCCCTAATACATCACTCTAATCATTCAGGTAAATAAAGGGGTTTCTTTCAAAATTCTGCCTATCGACTCGCGGCCCCGGCGACACAATTTTAGCTCGCCACTTCCCCTTGCTTGGATTCGTCCATCACCACGGCCCGCGTTCACCCTTAATTGGCATGAATACAATTTGAAGGCACAGATCAGACTAATCCAAACTATGGTGTTTCTGCCTGAAACTTAGAAATATCATAACTTCCACAATACAACTCGGATTTGGGTGTTCTAGCCCATTCTAGAAAGCTAAGAATCTAGGCTACAACTCTCTAGATGATCATCACCTCAGATTCAATCATCTCGTTGCTTAAAATAGCCTCACAAATCTCAGTCTGTGTACTTCCTGTACACTGGTTGCACCTTACCGATAGCATAAAAATCTACTCACTCATTGGAATGATACAAATCCAGGTTCTATGAAAAGATGTGAATGTCCTATACAACTTTCTAGTTGATCACCAATCCATATTGTTTCATTTGATTACCCTAAACCATTCATCTTCCTCAAGTATACAGAACCACACATAAAGCACTACACAAACAGAGCATATAGCTCAAAATCTGGGTTCTGTTCCAACTTGCAAAAATCATATCTTTTACTCTAGTTACGGGAATTTCTTGACATAAGACTTTTTGGAAATCTCAGAATGTCTACTACAACTTTCTAGTTGTACACTTCCTCAAATTCTACTCGTACAGCACCATAAAGATACAATCTTATCAGGGTGTCAATTGTAACTAAGTTCTGCACAGTGCTTACTTAAAATCTCACAATAAATCACATGCATATTCAATGATTATAAATCTTGTATTTTTGGAAAGTAGACATCATCAAGTATAGCATGCACAAAAGATCACATCCAGATTCCATGTATTCAATGAGTTCTACCTATTACAATCATGTATAAAAGTTCTGCTGTTCTCCAGTCACCGTCATGAATACTCTTACTTAATTAATTTTGAACATGCATCAAATTTCGTTCAAATAATTTCATTATTTTTTCTGTAGGATCTAGATTTATGCATGATATCATGGTAAACATTTCGGAAATAGATCATGTATCAATTAATTTTAAAAATTCCTTCAAGTTTAGGTTCTACAAGAGACAAAACCAGTCGCTGCTTTACGACCCAGTCATCAAAATTTATTTTAATAAAATACCAAAAAAATATCAGAAAAATCCAAAATAAATCATGTAGCATCTAGAAATGCATAAGATCATTCTGTAAAAATTTCATAATCAAATTCCATCTATGTTGCTCTCTGGAAATTTGGGAACATAGCATGCAGATTGTGTTTTTCAGTTTCAGTTTCAGATTCTAAACAAGCTACTTCTAATCAATCATCCCCTTCGAGTACTACTCATTTCATGCAAGAAATCAAACAAGAAGAACAAGAAAAAGGTTTAGAGAACTCCCCACCCTTGAGTGTAGTTGAGAAGAAGAAAAGCTTGGCCTTCCTCCTTTGAATCCTCCTCAAAAGCTCTAGATCTCATTTTTTTTCTTGTCTTCCCTTCTCTTTTTTTCATGAAAATTTCAGAACTGAATGAGAGTGAAAAGTG
The DNA here is from genome assembly GCA_017893485.1 of Hemerocallis citrina. Classification (NCBI taxonomy): domain Eukaryota; kingdom Viridiplantae; phylum Streptophyta; class Magnoliopsida; order Asparagales; family Asphodelaceae; genus Hemerocallis; species Hemerocallis citrina. The sequence goes on along the minus strand of CM030368.1, from coordinate 152,057,589 downwards.
GGGTTTAAAATGAGTGAGAAAGAGTTAGGGGTGCAAGGAGGGGTGGCCAGCCATAGGGGTATAGGAGGGCGGGGCGGGGGAGGGGGGGGGGGGGGGGGGGGGGGAGGTGGTATGGTGGTTTTCTCTAAAACAAGTGCTCTAGCTCATGGTTTTGAAGATATTTTGCATGGCTGAAATTTTCAGCCATTGATCAAGATGAGATGAGAGATGAGAGGTGGGATTTGAGTGCATGACAAAAATATCCATTGTAGTACCATACAATTAAATATTTGCATATGTATCACACTCAAATCTAGTGTATGTAATAGTGCCGGTTATCTCATTCTCGTGCATCACCATGAATGCAACCGTCCACACGAACAATCAAGCAATTTAATCGCACTTCAACATTCATATATATATATATATATATATATATATATATATATACTCAAAAGTATTATTTTATCCGGGGTATTACAACAGGTAAGCAGATGCCCTCTCCAAGCTAGCATCCTCATCGTTCAATGGACTCGACCATATTGTGCTTATTGAGGTCATACTCAAGCCAAGAACCGAAGAAGAAACATTGGAGCTCATGTCCATCTCCTCCCCCCCTCCAACTCCCGGAGATTGCTGGATGAAACCCTTGATCGACTTGTTCGACAAGGGAGTCCTCCCTACAAACCCCAAATAAGACAAAAATATCTTGGTGATGGCTGAAAAATATACACGCGTCGAAGGTCCTCTATAGGCGCTCCTACACTCAAGTTGATGGCTGACCTTACTTGTAACTTCTGTATTCCCCTTCTTGTGTTTTTGTATTGTATTTATTTTTCCTGAGTATTTATCCTGATTGTATTCTTTTGTTCATTCTAAATCGTGTAATTTTTTCTGCGTTATAAAATCCATCTGTTTTTGTCGTCAATTCACTTCTGTGATTTTCAATCTTCTTGATTCAAATTCTTTCTGCCAATTATTTATCTCTGGATGATTTGTTGATTCCGAATTTGTTTATAATTCATGGCCTAATTGTCTATTATTTGATTGTCTACATGTTGGATCCGGATTCTAACCCTATCTATCCTATTTAGACCCAAAACCGAATCAATCCGCCTTATTGGATCCTAAACCCGCTACCCAATACCCTCTTCTTTTACCCAGTCTCCCTTAAATCCTTCCTCACATTCTCCATATCTGTCTAACAAGCAGATCTTTCTCCCCCTTGATTCCTCAAAATCCTAACTTGCCAAAATCTCCTTATAATCATAACCAAATGTATTATATTTTCTCTCTACAGTCTTTATCTCCTAAACCCTAAACTACAATCAAACCCTAATCAACCATCTCTCTCTCTCTCCAAACTTCTCCCTCTCTTCCTGTGCACCTGCCGGCTACCTCCTCTCCCGCCTAGCCCCGCCGACCGTCGTCGCACCGCTACCCCCCGACACCAGTCGCCGCCTTGTGCGCCTACGCCTTACACCTTACCCCGCTCCTCCTTCCCCATCGCCCTCGACTGTCCCTGCAACCCCCCGTCATCCTGTTCCTCTCCCTCCTTCATCCTCTCGCTCGAGGCCATCTCCACTTACCTCCATCATCCTCCGTCGAGCCTCCCGAACCCCTATCCCAACCTTTCTCCTACCTCTGAACTTCGAAACCCAACTTCAACCCCTACACCCTACCTTCTCTCGTCGTCTTCCCTCCATCGAGCTCCCCTCGACGCTGCAGTCCCGAGCGCCTACATCCCGAACCCATCTCCTTACCCTGATCCATCCCATCCTCCATCTCCTTAACCCTTCGACCTTCCTCCGATCCTGACTCCTGTATCCCCTCGTCGCAGATCCCCATAGTTCACCACTGTCACCCCTCGCTACCTTGTCCTATCGCCGACCAGTCGACCACCGCACGACCCTCTCGCACCGCTGTAGTGCACCACTGCCGAAGCTCACAGTCACCACCCAAGTCTCCCCTGTTGTGATCATCAATAGTGTGCTCCACTTTGAATGAAGGCCATCCGATCACTATCGTGATTGGGATCATCATCATCTTCATCAACACTGAGATCCATGCCCGATCGTGATCATCTCATCAAGATCTGCTTGTTCGTGAGTCGTGTATTTGTGTTCGTCGCCTGGGATCCATTCCCGTTATTCTTTCATCGGATTCATCGTCTACACCCAAGGCAAGTAACTTGTATAATATTTTTTGTTTGTATACAAGTACAAAATACCGCATGTAGTCTCGCTCTCATTTTTTGTTCGTCCTCATGATAATCCCTTGTTAAATCTTAATCCATTTGTTTGATCCATTCGTAGTTATGATCCATCATAATAAGTTGTCACCGCTACATGAAAATAATTAGATCTAGATAGTAATTCTTGATGTATATGTATACTTGTGTGTGATCTATTGTATGTTGTAGATTTGTTACATGGTTGATGTGCTAGATGTGTTATCTCATTGTAGACTTGTAAATACCCATGCCATGTTGATTTGAATATCTAATATATCATGTTTTGCATTATATTCTAATTTGGATCAATTGCATATGAGTTGTTTGATTAAATGCATGAAAAGAAATTTTGTTTTGCTACTGTCCTGATTTGGTTCAACGTTTTAGACCCTGTTAAGGTCAGTAAAATAAATTATTTTATTTAATATGATTTGTAGGCCGCGATGTCTATTTTTCTGAAATTTTGATGGATCTAAATTTTGACTTTTTATGTGTGAGTTATCGCTGTTTTACTGCAGCTGTGTCGAAATTTCCAGATTCTGATTTATGAGATCGCTGCATGTTCAATTATTTTAAAACTGATGTTTAAAGTAAAATTTGGATTTAGTATTTTACCGAGTTTGACTAGACATGACTGGGATCAATCCCTAATTTTTGTAGAATTGTTTAATGACTCTTATAATTTATTTCATGCTTGTGAAACAAATTAATATACTTCCAAACTGCATGTTGTTCAGTAAAGAACTCTATTTCCAATGATTCCTGTTACTGTTGATTAAAACTTTGTGAACATGAAATATATCCTGATATGTCTATTTTACAACCCTTTTGACAGATTTGTATTTCGAGTTGTATTTTGTGAATTATCACTATTTTAGTACTGCTGTGTCTAAAATTTCAGATTCATAAGTTTGCTGTATCATTCTATTTTCCAGATTTATTCGACTATACTATTTGTATCGAAATTTTATGAAATTTGATATGCTGAGACTAGATATGCTGGGGAACCTTCCAGATTTTTCCTAGATTTAATTATGGTGTTTTTATACTTTTTTCATGCTTATAAATAAAACTTTGCATTTCTGGCTGAACTTGAATTCTGTGTAAAACGCTGTTTTTTGAAGCTTGTGGTTGTACTTGTTATGTGACATGTGCATATGCGCTGGATTCAGCTGAGAGTCTAGTTTCTAGATCTTCTGAAGGATCAAGGTTTGCATTCTTGTGGCAACAGGAATCTCAGATTTGGTACAGCTATGTCTTGCTGTCCAGAATTGAAAGTCTCATTGTCCTAGCCTAATATGAGTATTTTGTCACCCATTCATGTCTTCTATCCAACTTGAACTTGTCTCTCGTTTCTTGTCATGTTATCTTGTCCTGTTTGTGCACGTCCATGCTTTCTCTAATAATAAGAAGAAGAAATCAAGTCGGGGTTAAGGGAAAGATTTAGTAGTGAAAAATGTAGAAATGTGTACTCGGAAGGGGATCTGTAGATCCTACTTGACATGAAATACTTGACATGAAATACTTGACACGAAATACTTGACACTTGATTACTTGACACACGACTACTTGATACTTTCTAGCTGAGTACATGGCCCTAGATGATCCACTGCGAATTCTAACGCAACTTTTCTGAATGTAGCAACCATGTGGTAAAATTTGGGACGCATGAAGTGCTACCTAGATAGGATTAGATACAAGACTTGAGAATAACATGATCACTTGCTCATTCCTGTTACTTGTACATGCTACTTGATACTTGTTACTTGTTACTTGCTTGCATGCTACTTGATACTTGTCACATGCTACCTTCACCCTGTCATCTTATCATGTTACTTTTCTTGATTAAGAATTGGTTGTTCTATTTTGCTGTCACATCTCTTCCACGCTTACTTCAGTACTTGCTTCTTGTCGCTACTTCGTATATTCCTTATCTGTTTTCCGTACTTGTTGTATGCACTACATGCGGCCCGTAACTTGCACTGATGGGCATTGTGTTTCCTGTTCTCTTTTCCTACAAATTGTCAATTTGCAGACTTTGGTGACCAGCTACCTGAAAGTGTAAGTGACCAAGTGTTCTAGGCTTGGCTAGAGCTCCTGTTTGAGTTATTTCCTATTTTTGAATAAATTGTATTCACTGCTACTTGAATCTTGTATTGGGTATTTTTGTCCCAGAACATGTGACTTGTTGTTTTCAGATCTGATTATTTGAGAATTTCGTATTTTTTCAAGTAATTATTTTGATCTTATTAATTTGTTTCATGCATACGTGGATAATTATTTCATGTTTATTCTTGTTTATTCTTGTGTATCGCTGTAAATATCCTTACAGCTCATGAATGGTGAAAGTCATTCGTTGGACTTTTGTCACGTATCCGTATTCCTTATTCCTTTTTGGGAAGCGGGGCGTGACATTACTTGCGATGCCTCTCTCCCGAAGAGGCCAATTACACTATCAAAGAGGTACATGAAGGAATGTGAGTTAGTAACCAAGGAGCAAGGTCTCTTGCACGAAAAGTTCTCAACCATGGATACTAGTGGCTAACTCTCCTCAACGATGCCCAAACATATGTCCGCCGATGCATCCCCTGCCAGAAATACTCCATCATCAAGTGGGTGCCCCATGTTGACCTCGGCTTTATGTCAAGCCCTATCCCCTTCGCAATGTGGCGAATGGACTTGGTAAGACCATTTTTTCCCGCAACTGGAGAACTGATCTTCCTGGTGGTAGCCATCGGCTACTTCATGAAGTGGGTCAAGGCAAAACCACTAGCAACAGTCACAGAGCATAAGGTTCAACAATTATTCTGGAAAAACATAGTCTGCCGATTCGGGATTGCCCGCACACTAGTCACCAACAATGGAACTCAATTTGATGGCAAGAGATTTCGCATGTTTTGCACCGATCTAGGGGTTGAACAACGCTTTTCCTCTATCTCGCACTCCAGACCAACGGCCAAGCCGAGAACGCCAATCGGAAAATATTGGATGGCCTCAAGAAGAGATAAAGCATCGAAAGGGCTATGGGTCAAAGAACTCCCGAGCGTGCTCTGGTCCTACAGAACCACAAAGAGAATCCCAAAAGGAGAATCCCCAATCAACCTCACATTCGGTACGGAAGCACTCATCCCTCTGGAAGTAGGATTACCTTCCCATTGCCTTATCTCCTTCAAGGAAGAGCATAACTCAAAAAACCTCTGCGCCAATCTAGATCTTGTTGAAGAAGTCCGCCATGCGAAGACACATCTACCAGTAGAGGGTAAAGAAGTTCTACAATAAGAAGGTCCGCCCAGACAACATCAAAGATGGGGGCCTCGTCCTTCGACAACTTCAGATATCCAATCCACACAAGAAAGAGAAGCTCGCCCCTAACTGGGAGGCACCAAACAATGTCTCACAAGTGGTCCACTCAGGAGCTTACCGACTTGGGGGGGGAGGGGGGGGGGGGGGAGGGGGAAGATATCAAGGACGTGGAACGATGAACACCTGATGAAGTACAACGAGGGCGCTTAATGCCCACATGTAATAGTTAGATTTAAAACATGTGATAAATGCCGACAATTATAACGGTCACAGAATGAAATAATGGCTAGCAATCAAATCGGCCGCTTAGTTTCATTTTTCAAATAAAATTTAGTCATTTCTTTCGTAAAATTCTTGTACAATTCCATCAGATGCAAACAATGAGTCAGACACATGGTTCACCCCCGAGGAAGACCATCTACTCACTAAGCACCCCAACGGATGAGTGCGGTCCATACTCATGGTTCTTAGAGTTGCTCTAGCCACTTACCACCGAGTAAGTGTGTGGGGCACGCCTCACCATTTGATTGCTCCCAAAACTCATCGTCAACCTGTTCGGAGTCCATACTCGTGGTTCATAGGGTCATTCTAGTAGCACGTACCCGAGCAAGCTCAGAGATCCAACTAGCCACTCAATCTACTCCCGAAACGCTTACAAAAAATAAAAATAAGTCTAGAGTATGCACCCTAGCATGAAGTTGTTTTAGCAACGTAAAACCAATCGAGTTAGAGTCTAACTCGCCATTCGGCTCAAGCTATCGCAACGTGATAACCACCCTGATTAACAAAATTGGGGCCAAGCCCATCCCGAAGGATACTCACGCAACTTGCCATAATAAGAGTACAAGAGGTCCAGCTCTTTACTGAAGTTTCTACAACTACTCTATACACAAAAAGATACTACTCAAAGAGAACAAGCGACAATGCTTGAACACTTAGAAGATTTTTTCATTTCACATCAAAATTTCAATACATGTTCAAAAGAAGTAGTCAACAAGATTACTAGTCCCCCTCAGAGTTATCTCTACTCCTCCGTGGCAAAAGGAAGTTCCTGTTAAGGGACACGCCTGTCCTATTTGCGTATCCAGTGCCCACCAAGAGGCTCTCCCCGGATTTCGGCCACCTCCTAGGCCTTCACAGTCTTCACCCTATTTAAGGTTGCCTTCTTGACCTCCGACTTCTAGCGCTTCTCGTACTCCGCAACTTGTATGAACATGTTGTTGAGATGGCATGTGATCTACGGAAAGAAGACAAACGAACTTCATAACTTAGAGATGCATACAACAATGTCAAGAACAAACGAACAAAAACAAAATAACAACACATACCATCATGTTCGCCCGTGCCAACTCCAAGGCAGAGGTGTCGGGCCCCTCTGCGGCCATCCTGACCCTGTCCTTCAGAGTCAGGAGATGTCAAAATGCCTCCATACAACTGTCATAGTCCCCGAGAAAACCATGGTGCAACTTGATTGTCCAGTTCAGGGCATAAATCGACTTCAACAGATCAGAAAGAGCCATGTAAGCAAAAGCGGTCAGGGGCGGGTGCTTCTGCTCAAGCAAAGATGTTATAGAAGAACCCCCGGGAGCAAGACTCCTTGAAGATGCCAAAGGCGAGGACAAGTCCAGAACAGGCGAAGAAGGTGGCGAGCTCCTAGTTGTCATCCCACCCCTAGGCCATGTCCCTGCCCACATCCTCTTCTGTCTACCGGACGACTTGGAACTAAGCCTGGTGCGCTTTGTCATGATCGCCGCAAAATTCATACATGTTGTATCTGCCGAAGGAAAATAAGGAGAGATATCAAAATAAAAAGTAAAACGCAGAAGAAAAAAAAAGACACTAAAACACTTGAGCAAAAAAAGAGCTAAAGTCGTACTATGGTCTATCGGGCTCAAAACCCCAAGAAAGAGAACCTCCTCCGTGACCTACCTCCACCTCAACGGCTTCCACCTAAAGAGGTCTTCGCATAACTTCTTCTCCGCCTCCCCAACACCGGCTCTACCCCAACCCGCTTCGGCATTGCCTTCTGCCATTTAGTGGGGATCCCCTACGTTTTTGGGCTAAAAATACAAAGAACTTCTCTTTCCAATTCTTGATCGAATCAGCTTCAACCCAGCACGAGGAGTGAGGTAGAAGCTGAATTCTGACTTGTTCTTCTGATGATGTGTAAAGAGCATCCGATGCACACCATAGCTTCAGGAGAAGGCGAAAGAAGCTCAAACTGAGGAGAAATGATGGAATGTAGAATGAAGGCACTCACCACCTTCCACATAATTGGCACAAACTGTACTGAGTTAATCGTGTACCATCTCAGAACATCCCCGACGAAGGGGTGTATCGGAAAATGAAGGCAGACGTAAAGAGCATCGAAAGAGAAGAAACAGTACTCATTGGGGAGTGTCGTACACACCATAGCTTCAGGAGAAGGCAGAAGAAGCTCAAACTGAGGAGAAATGATGGAATGAACGAGTCAGAGATTATTAAACACCTGAGCTCGCAGGTCAGGCCCTCCCCCCTTTTTGCATTTAATTTTTTATCTTTATTGGGCCCCAACCCAGGAAAAACCATTCAAAATAGAAAAGAAAAAAAATGAAAAAAGAGAAAGAAAGCCCAAGGCCCAAGAAGAAAAGGAAAAGAGAAAGGCGAGGCAAGTTAAACAAAAGGGCTTAACATTGACCGGTTAACGCCAAAGCGACATGTGTCGCCGCAACAAGGGCCCAAAGAGACATGTGTCGCCGCAACAAGAAAAAAGTATTTAACATTGACCCATTAACGCCAAGTCAATGCTGACATGGCGCCATACCCAGTGCCATACCGAGTAACCATGCCACTGGGTAATTGCGGAAAACTCACCATAAGTACCCTCCGATCCCCTTAAATTCCATGCTCTTCATGATCGACGACCCTGATTTCCTCCCATGCGTACCCGGTGCTTAGCACCGGGTAACCGTGTCACCGGGTAACACTTAGTGCCTATGCCACCATACAATCTCCTCAACACGTGCAACATCACGATCAACGGCTCCGATGCTGCCACGTCATCAAGTATTAAATTAGTTCATTTATTTAATTATTAAAACGAATAAATTATTTAAAATATCAAAAAATAATTAAAATTCAAAATAATTATTAAAATATTCAAAAAACAATTATTAATTCAGAAAAAATATTTTACTATTTTGAAAAAGTAATTTTAAATTTAGAATAATTAATTCAAAAATAAAAAATTAGTTATTAAAATTCAAGAATTGAATAAAAATTCAAAAAATGATTTAAATTAGAAAAATTAAGAAAAATTGAAAAAATAAAAAAATTCCAGAAAAATTCTAAAAATAATTTGGGCATTTTACAAAGTCATAATGGCATTGTTACACCCCGAGAAAGATTCAAACGTCCCTAAAAACTCTGACAAGTTCTGTAAACCATTAAAAAGACTGTGAAACTCAGTCTTCGGGTACAGGGGACTTGTGATATGGAGAAAAATAGAACAAATCAGGGCTGTCCAAATCGGATACGAATCTTAAACCTCTTAGGGGTATAACGATTAATTTCACTAGAAAAGGGCCCATAAACGGGAGTTGGGTATCTTTCGAGCCCGACAACCCGAAACAGGCTTGCTAAAATGGGTTGCCATACCATCCCAACATGAATGAGTTCATGATTTTCTAAAAACTATTTCAACTCATAATTATCCACAAGATACGGTGCAAAAACCATATCTCTTTACTTGAGAAGTGTCCTAACTCTATCTCCGCAACCCCTTCTATTTCTTCTTAAAGAAGATAGTCAACTAACCCTAACTCTTTCTTAAGAGATGAGTAACCGACTCAATTGCTTCATGAAGAAGAGAATAACCAACTTTATCAAAACACCAGGAAGTAGATATAAATCATTATTTTGAAACTGGCCCTAAGTGGCTATAAAGGGGTGTTTGGTACGCAGTAATATAAAAGGGAATTTAGGATTACCTGATTTGGTAAGACATGAGTATAGTTTTGGACGGACTTTTAGATTCCCATGGGAATCAAAATCCTTTATTGGGAAGGATATATATTCCTCTTTAAAATGGTAGGATTTGTGGATTCCTCCACATAAAAAATAACTGAGATTATCACTTTACCAAATCACCCTCCAGATTTTTGATTATCTTTCTGCCTTATCATTTTGCCGCTTTATTCCCTCCAACAAATTTGTTACTTTGCCTTATCAGGGTGTGATTTGTGTATATTTATATATAAAGAGGAACATCCCATTAGAGACTGAACATAATTAAATAAGTATGATATATATTTCAATTTTAACAATAGTACCTACCATTATTAATAAAAAAAATTGAAGAGGAAACCCTTTATCTACTAACACTACAAAACAACATGTCTATCCCGGCTTATTTACCCCAGCGTTTGTTAGAAAAGCAGGGATAGACACCTATTTTTTGAAAAGAATTTAAAAACACCTATCTATGTCGGCGTTTTACAAAAACGCCGAAGTAGATGTATACCGGCGTTTTATGCATAAAATGCCGGATATTCCCTTAAAATTTAAAACTACCACCCCAACCTTCTTTTTCCCTGTAAACACACACACTCTCTCTCTCTCTCTCTCTCTCTCTCTCTCTCTCTCTTTCTCTCAAACCCCAGCCATAAATCCCCTGCCGTCGTGCCCCCTCCCCTCATGTCGTCGTCCCCTGCCCCCTGTTGTCGTGCCTCCGTCTCCTCTCTCTCTCTCTCTCTCTCTCTGTCTCTCTCTCTCTCTCTTACACAAACCCTAGCCTCCAAATCCTCTGGCCACCATAGTTCGCCATCGTGGCCCCTCTCGTTGTTGTCCCCGGCCCCCGTCACTGTGCCCCTTCTCCTCTCCTTTCCTTTCCTCTTCGTTTCCCGAGCCCGACGCAGGTCCATCTCCAGATCTAGATTGTGTTGTTTGGGAAAATTAGGGTTAGGGTTTACTTAATTTGTGGTTTCTTCTTCTTTTTTCTGTTATGCTAATTAGAATTTTTGTTTGGCTTTAGTTGTTGTTATGTTATTCTTGTGTCTAATGTACTTCAATTCAGATGTTATGATTGTTGTTCAGATATAGTATAGATCGATTCTTCTTGTTAAACTTCATTAGGAAATTAACCCATTTAGAAATAGTTTAGATCTTCGGATTATTCGTGTTTGGATCTTTTGGTCTTGCTAGGTAATCTTGTGTATTATACTTTTTGCTTTTCATGGATATGTACACCTTAATTATAAGATGAAATTTGTTTGCTAATAGGGTTTGCTTATGTTTACAACATAGATTTTATACTTAGGAATCTTGTGTATTATACTTTTGAAAGCCTAGATGATTGGCATTATAACGATAAGCATATATGGTGTAATAATAGGACAAATGGGCAAGGTGCTTTAGAATGTTTAGATCCAAAAAAATGGAGACATAGCATGTATATGTGTGTCAAAACGTATATTTGTCGGTCAGAGCATCCACAGTCGTTTTCTATATCTGCCATTTTGCCATATTATAGCAAACGATGTGCTGCAATCGTTTCTCATTTTGCCATTTTTTGGCAAACGTTCTATTCTCATTTCTCAAATATGAGAAACGAAATGAACTTTCTCAAATTATAAAGGACGGGGTATGATACCCCGTCTCTCCGATTTAATAATTTTTTAATCGATTCAGAAGGAAGATCATATCCCGTCTCAATAATTTTCATTTTTGTTTTTATTTTTAAAATAGGTCGGACGGAGATACATACCCCGTCTCTACCATTAAAAAATAATTTTTTTTAAAAAAGCCTCAGACGGGGAATGATACCCCGGCCGGGGTATCAAACCCCGTCCCTCCACTAAGGGCATTTAATGCTGATTGGGCTTAAAGTGGCTGATTGGTAGGTTTGGGAGTAGTAAATGTAGTTTAATTAGTTAATTAATTAGGTTTAGTTTTATTATATTATTTAATTTAGTTAATTAATATAGTTTAATAGTTAATAAGTAATTAACTTTTTTTAATTTATTTTAAACGATGAGACGGTATATCATATACCGTCCCTCGCTTATTTCTAAAAAAATGAGAAAGATATAGCAAACGACCACTGCAGCAAACATCGCCATTTGCTATTACTGTAGCTGCCATTTTTTAACAAATGAGAAACATGACTATGGATGCTCTCACTGTATTTGTGTTTGCATATTAATCAGCAATATACTGTACTTTGTTAATATACAAGTTATTGATACCTTTATGTCCATTTTTGCTTGCTTTCACTACTTGAGTTTGTTTTTATAGATTTTGCAATAAGCTATGAGAATAACAATTTATGTCATTAGAGATTTTGCAATCTTCAAAAGGAAAACAAAATTAACAGTCAATTAGAGCAGAAAACTAAAATGCTCAAGTAAGAGATGAAGCAAAAATGTGTTCATCTATGTCATTTTATATGATTTAATTAGTGATGGCTTTTACTAAGAGATAATTGAATATATGAGTGAACTTTAGGTTGTTAGTGGTGGCCCGAACGTGGAACCATATTATATGATTTCTTAGCATGTAGAGCAGAAAACGATCTGTGAGAAGGTTAGGCTGAGTGGTAAACTGATAATATTATTAATGAACTTTAGGATGTTGATAGCTTCAAATATATACTTAAGTGTATATTTGATTCATGATATGATGGATACAGTTTTAGCTTAACCATTTTGAATGGTGAATAAGGATTGATGTTGCCTACATTAATGATTTGGGGAAAGTTTTGGCCCTCCTCCTACCTCTTTTGTTGGTTTTCTTGTGTATTTGAACAGTTTAGTAATTTCAGAGCTGAACTAATTGTAGGTAATTGCTGAGCATTTATCTGTCGAAGAAGTTGCAGACATAAAGGAGATATTCTCAAAACTGGACATACATAACACTGGCAAAATTACATTGGAGAAGTTTACATCGGGTCTTCACAAGCTTGGCCACCAGATTTCAGATCCACGTGTTAAGATCTTAATGGATGTTGTAAGTTTCCTTCCTGAGAAACTTTTCCTTCTAATCTTCCTTTAGTAATTAGAAGATTATCATCATTATTGTTAAGCAATGAGCTCATGAAGCTAATTCATCATGTAAATGACAGGCTGATGTTGATGGAAATGGGACATTAGATTATGGTGAATTTGTTGCCGTATCAGTTCACCTAATAAGATAGAGAATGAAGTACAGGCCTTCTTACTTAATTTCGCATTTTTTTGAATTTTCTACGATATCTAACAAATAGATAACTTTTATTTTCGAGGAATATTATTTGTGTGCTAAGTGTATGCAAAAGATGAATCTTGAATACACTTACCACACAAATAAGTGCATGCAAAAGATGAATTTGTGTGGTAAGTGTATGGTTTCTCAAAGAGATGATAGCATTTTCATTGTTGGAGGTTCTTCTTTTAATTGATTACTCAGTTTCTCCGGGAGAAATGAATGCTAAAGTACAAGTTCTCTTTACAGGGATGTTAGTCAGAGCATCCACAGTCGTTAGCTATTTATCCATTTAATGCATTTTATAGCACACGACGAGCTGCAGTCGTTAGCTATTTATGTATATTTTGGCAAAAAAACAACAATAGATTGCTATAAATGAGAGGGAATATAAGAATTATGCATAATTTACAGGACACAACTTCAACTTCCGTCCCTCAAACAAATATTTTTTTAATACTCAGACATATCTTGAAGATCCGTCCGACGTCTTTTTTATTAAAAAAATTGAATTGAAAATGGGTTCATATATGGGTTACCTCTTGGACGGAGAGGGGACCACAATTTTTTCACTTAAAAATGTTTTTAATTATTAAAAAACCATAAAAATTACTGATATGTCTAAAAATGGGATTAAATCGGGACCGTTCAAATCGGACACGAATCTTAAAGCCCGGGGGTAAAATGGTAATTTCACCTACAAACGGGTCTGAAATGGGAACCGGGTCTTTATTTAAAGCCCAATAGCCCATAAATGGATCTGTCTTACTGGGTACGGGTCCTAACCTGTTACAAACCAGTTCAGAAGGATAAAGAAGAATTCAGATTCATAATTATCCCTAAGAAGTGATCTTAACCGCTTCTATCCATTCACACCGGGAAGTAGAGATATGTTCATATCTTGAAAGGTATCCTAAAGGTGGCTATAAATACCCCCCATCCACCACCATTAAGAGGTAATCAATCTTTTGCCAATTTAAGCTCTCTCATAATCCTCCTGATTACTGACTTGAGCGTCGGAGGGTGCGTTGCCGGGATCAACCCCGGTGTTTCGCACTTTTTGCAGGTGAACGGCGGGAGTCAGCGGTCCAACTCCGGCGGAAGAAGTTAAGGCTTGACTATTCAGTTTCTCCAAGAATCCACAAATACTATCTGTTTGTCCCCACACCAGAATCAGCGGTAACAGATTGGTGCCGTCTGTGGGAACCAGCGAATAGCAGCCCTTCCTCTTCCCGTTGGTCAGATCCGCCGAGCCATGCCTCCCCGAAAGCTAAGATCAAAAGGGTCCAACTGTGGACCCACTCCTCCTCAACCACAACAGGAGATCCCTTTCCAAACCGTCCAGCCAACGGGACCCTTTCCTCAGCCTAATCAGGCCCCGCAGCAAGACCAACCTCCTCCTCAGAATCTTCAACCCCCTCGGGGTCAAGCCGGACCTCAGAATGCCGGCGCGGGGGGCTCCCGTCCCAATCCTCAAAAATAACCTCTCCAACATGATCGCGTCTCCGCACACAACCCCTCTACTGATTCCATGGCATCTCACAATCCCCGAGCATCTGATGACCTCCGCAACACTCTAGACAATCGGCGCAAAGAAGAGGATCTTCGCCGCCGTTTGGATGAAAGGCGGGCCCGAGAGGGAGCCTCCCGCCAACACCGTCCAAATGAGCGATCTCCTCACCACCGAGAATACAGAAGGTCCCCTCCTCGCAGAGGGTGGAGAGAGTCCCTAGGCCACCATAGGAGAAGACCCCATTCCCCTGCAGGTCGGCAACCCCATAGCAATGATGAGGCACCCATCACCCGTGCCAAGTTCCAGCAATTCCAAGCAACCATCTTACAAGCCCTCGATCTCCGACCCAACAACAACAATACTCAGAGGGTCCCCACTCCTCCGGTCCGAAGTCCTCGCCAACGGTCCCTCACTCCTCCCCCAGCTCCTAGCAACCCCCAGCACATTCCTAGTCCTTGCCACTCCAGGAGCTACCGTCGTCGTAGCCCCCGCTCCCCCTCATACGTAGACGAGTCCAGAGGCTCGTTTGACTACCGTCGAAGGGATGACACTGTCTACCGTCGTCTCCACAAAATGGAGAGGCGCTTGGGTCAGCTAGACAGAGAAGAAGAGCTTAAAGGAAGGACCCTCCGCCCAAGTCGACCTCCTTTCTCTTGAACCATCATGGAGGTGCCCGTTCCAATAGGCTTCAAGCCTCCCCAATTCGAGACTTATTCCGAGGAGTCCGACCCCGTCGACCACATCAAAAACTTTAAGACCCTCATGCTAATCCACCAAGCTTCCGATTCTGCTGTGCAAGACCTTTCCCGCTACTCTTAAAGGTCCGGCCCGGGAATGGTACTCTCGCCTCGCCCCATCCTCAATATTCTCCTTTGAGCAATTTGAGACCCTCTTCGTCACCCACTTCGTGAGTAGCCGCCGAACTGAGAAGACCAGCATTTCGCTACTCTATCTTAACCAGAAGAAGGGTGAGAAGCTGCGAGACTATGTGAAAAGGTTCACCGCGGAAGCCAGGTCCATTGCTTCCCACGACCAATCGGTCGCTGCAGCAGCATTCCAGTCGAATGTCCTCAACTCCAGCCTTCGGTCTTCCCTCACCAAGAAGCCCACGCAGAACTTCTCCGAAGCGAGAAGTATATTCGGGCCGAGGAAGCTGAGCACTGCCCCAACTTTGAGGGGCCTTCCTCCGGGTCCAAGAGAAAGGGAACAGAAGAAGAAGGAGCCAAGAAGCTCCAAAAGGATAATGGCGGTCAGCACCGCCCTCCCCCAGATTCGAGAAATTCACTCCTCTTAACGCCAACATTTCCACTATTCTCATAGAAGTAGAGAAGGAAAGGGTGATACCTCCTACCCCAAAGATGAACACCCCTGGCAAGAAAAGGGATAAAGAGAAATGGTGCTGCTATAATCGGGACCATGGCCACGACACCAATGATTGTCGGGTCTGGAAGAACGAGATCGAGGCCCTCATCCAGAGGGGGCAGCTGGCCAAATTCATGAGAAAAGGCCAAACCGACCTTCCTCCTCCTCCTCGGGGGGCTAACAAGCGTCCTGAACGACACGGTGAAACACCCAAATTCGAAGAGGAGCGTGTCCTACACCTCATTCATGGGGGCCCAATGGGGGGCTCCTCCAACTCCTCTCGAAAGGCTTTCGTAAGGGAAGTCAATTCAGTACACGGCATGCCTCCCCCTAAAGGCCTCGGGGTACCCGTCACATTCTCAGATGAAGACCTGGTAGGCGTCCGAACCCCCCATTGTGACGCACTAGTCATTGAACTCCGTATGGCAAATTTTAAAGTGGAGAGGATCCTAGTGGACAATGGCAGCTCCGTTAACATCCTCTTCCTCGATGCTTTCAAAGGACTTAAGCTATCCCGGGATAGACTTAAGCCCGCCGGCTACACACTCCACGGGTTCACGAGAGTGCCAGTGACTATCGAAGGGGTGATCACCCTCGACGTAACCGCTGGCAAAACTCCTACTACCCGAACGGAGCCGATGGACTTTATGGTCGTTGATGTCCCCGCAGCTTATAATGTCATCCTGGGCCGGGCCGGCCTAACTGCTCTCGAAGCCGTCTCTTCCGCTTATCACCTCAATATGAAGTTCCCCACTCGGGCAGGAGTAGGGAAAGTAAGAGGCAGTCAGGAGATGGCCTGCCAATGCTACATGACCACTACTGGAGGTCCAGTCCTTTCCCTCGAAACACTTGAAATCCCACAAGAAAGTGTCCGACAAACGTCCGAGCCGGTGGATGAACTGGAGGAAGTGCTCTTCTCTGAGCAAGATCCTAGCCGCAAGTTCTTTATCAGTAAGACCCTCCCATCTGCCCTATGCTCTGACGTAGTCCGGTGCATTAGAAAGAACCACGATCTCTTTGCCTGGTCGGCGGCCGACATGCCTGGAATTTCCGAAGAGCTCCTAGTCCACCACCTCAGCGTTGCTCCGGGGTCCAAACCGGTTAAACAGAAGAGGCGCAAGTTTGCTCCCGAGCGCCAACAAGCCATAAAAGAGGAAGTGGAAAAGCTCTTAAAGGCTCGGTTCATACAAGAGGTCAATTACCCCGAATGGCTCTCGAATGTTGTGATGGTAAAGAAGGCCAATGGGACCTGGAGAATTTGCATCGACTTTACCGACCTGAACAAAGCATGCCCCAAAGATCCATTCCCCCTTCCAAGCATCGACACCCTAATTGAAGCCACTTCGGGCCATGAGCTTCTCAGCTTCATAGACGCTTTTTCCGGATACAATCAAATCCGCATGTTCCCCCGGACATCCCGAAGACATCCTTTATTACCGATCAGGGCCTCTACTGCTATAGGGTGATGCCTTTCGGGTTGAAGAACGCAGGCGCCACTTATCAACGCCTCGTTAACAAGGTCTTCCAAAATCAGATCGGTCGTAACATGGAGGTGTATGTTGATGATATGCTTGTGAAGAGCATTCGAGGGGCCGACCATGTCACCGACCTGCAGGAGGCATTCGATGTGTTAAGAAAACATGATATGAGGCTCAATCTGAAAAAGTGTGTGTTCGGAGTCACGTCGGAAAAATTCCTAGGCTTCATGGTCAGCCAAAGAGGTATCGAAGCCAACCCCGAGAAGATCAAGGCCATACTGGATATGGCTCCTCCCAAAAGTATAAAAGAAGTTCAGAAGCTAACCGGGCGCCTCGCAGCTATAGGGCGCTTCCTTTCCAAGTCAGGGGAGAAGTGTCTTCCCTTGTTCAAGGCTCTCAGGGGGGCTAAGGGCTTCGAATGGGGTCAGCAACAGCAGGAGTCGTTCGATCAGCTTAAAGCCTACCTAGTCAACCCCCCTCTCCTCAGCAAGCCTATCCCCGGGAAAACACTCTACCTCTACTTAGCTGCCTCCGAACAAACCCTCAGCGTTGTCTTGGTGAAGGAAGAAGACAAGGCTCAGAAGCCCATCTATTACGTAAGCAAGGTACTTCGTGATGCCGAGCTTCGTTATCCAAGGCTAGAGAAGATGGCATACGCCTTGGTTATGGCAGCTAGGAAGCTTCGCCCGTATTTCCAGTCTCACTCGGTGGTCGTTCTTACCGACCAACCGCTGAAGCAAGTTCTCCACAAGCCGGAGACCTCTGGCCGCCTCATAAAGTGGTCGATCGAGCTAGGCCAGCATGATATATCCTACCAACCTCAGACCGCGATCAAGGCTCAGGCCTTAGCTAATTTCATAGTTGAAAGCACCATTCCTGAGGTCAGTCAAGCGGCAAACGGGCCTCCTATTTGGACGGTATATGTTGATGGATCCTCTTGTACCGAAGGGAGCGGAGCCAGGGTTATTCTGGCAGGTCCTGATACTTCATCTTCCAATACTCCCTCCACATCAACTTCAAGGCCTCCAACAATGAAGCGGAATATGAAGTACTTATAGCCGGTCTCGGAATGGCTCGCAAGGCAGGGGCACAATGCCTCCGCATATTTGGTGACTGTCAGCTGGTCGTGAATCAAGTCTTGGGCGAGTATGAAGCGCGAGATGACCAAATGGCTAAGTATCTAGCCAAGGTCCAAAATCTCATGGCTCTCTTCGAAGAGGCACTTATTCGGCGGATCCCCAGGGAGGAAAATACCCAAGCAGATGCTCTCTCCAAGTTAGCCTCTTCCTCCCTCCAAGTTCTCGAGCAGACCATCTTGATCGAAGTGCTCCTGAAGCCGAGCATAGAAGAAGAAACTCCCTACTCCATGGAGTCACTGCCTGTTCAACTTCAAGATAATTGGATGAAACCCCTAGTAGAATTTCTAAGGGATGGGCTCCTCCCCGAAGACCCTAAGGAAGCTCGTCAGAACCAGAGCGGAGCGGTACACCATTGTTGAGGGGGTCTTGTACAAACGCTCCTTCACACAAGTTGACGGCAGACCTTATCTGAGGTGCCTCTCCCCCGAACAAGCCACATACGCCTTGCAAGAACTTCACGAAGGCAGGGGCGGAGCACATTCAGGTTCCAGATCACTTGCCCGAAAGGTGCTGAATTATGGATACTTCTGGCCTACCTTCCTCCAAGACGCCGAACGACATGTTCGGCAATGCAGCTCTTGTCAAAAGCATTCCAACATTCGTCACCTGCCTCAAGCTCAGCTCATCTCCCTATCAAGCCCGATCCCCTTTGCAATGTGGGGAATGGATTTACTAGGGCCGTTTCCCCCAGCTCCAGGCCAGCTCAAATTCTTAGTCGTGGCGATCGACTACTTTTCAAAGTGGATAGAGGCCGAGCCCTTGACTACAATCACCGAGAACAAAGTCCTTCAGTTCTTCTGGAAGAGCGTCATCTGCAGGTTCGGTGTCCCTCGGGTCCTCATAACTGACAATGGAACACAATTTACAGGGGCCGCATTCCGAGCTCTATGTGAAGACCTCGCCATCCAACAACGCTTCTCCTCCGTCTCCTACCCGAAGTCAAATCGTCAAGTAGAAAATGCCAACCGACAAATTCTCTCCGGTATTGAGAAGAGGCTGGAAAAGTCCGCTAAGGGTTTATGGGTCGACCAGCTCCCAAACGTACTGTGGAATTACCGCACTACCAAACGGACCCTTACAGGAGAGTCACCATTTAATCTCACCTATGGGTCGGAAGCTGTGATCCCCTTGGAAGTCGGTTTACCCTCTCCCCGCCTCATTGCCTATAAAGAAGAGTAGAATGCCAGGGAACTTCGGGCGAACCTGGATCTGATTGATGAGCTCCAGGAAAGAGCTTCGATTCGCCAACAAAGCTACCGAAGGAGAATCGAGCTGGCCTACAATAAGAAAGTCCGTCCCACCGACCTCAAAGAAGGGGACTTGGTCCTCAGAAAGTTAGCTATCTCATTCTCCAGTCAGAAGAGTAAGCTGGCTCCAAATTGGGAAGGACCTTACAAGATCACCAAGGTGGTTTGACCCGGAACTTACCGTCTAGAAGACCTCGAAGGAAGAGAGATTCCCAGGACTTGGAATGTCGACCACTCTTAAAGTACCAAGAGAGCGCATGAACGCCTTTCTGAGTACCGTCAGATGTCGAACCGTTCCTCTCCACTTGTAATTTTACTTTTGCTCCTTTATTTCTCCAATGTAATAACGGCTCGCAACTCAGAAGCAGCCGACTATTAGTTTTCAATAAAGAACATTTTTTCATATTTTACTTGTGAAATTGCTTGTATCTCTCTGCTTTTACCTTCTTCAAACTCAAACGACGAGTTCGGAGTCCAACACTTGGCTCGACTCCGCTTCGCAAGCTCGCTTTTAAGCGAGCTAGAAGTGGTTCGCCATTCGGAACTGCTCCCACAACCGTTGAAACAAACTCAAACGACGAGTTCGGAGTCCAACACTTGGCTCGACTCTGCTTCGCAAGCCCGCTCTTAAGCGAGCTAGAAGTGGTTCGCCATTCGGAACTGCTCCCACAACCGTTGAAACAAACTCAAACGACGAGTTCGGAGTCCAATACTTGGCTCGACTCCGCTTCACAAGCTCGCTCTTAAGCGAGCTAGAAGTGGTTCGCCATTCGGAATTGCTCCCACAACCGTTGAAACAAACTCAAACGACGAGTTCAGAATCCAACACTTGGCTCGACTCCGCTTTGCAAGCTCGCTCTTAAGCGAGTTAGAAGTGGTTCGCCATTCGAA
Organism: Hemerocallis citrina; assembly: GCA_017893485.1. Classification (NCBI taxonomy): domain Eukaryota; kingdom Viridiplantae; phylum Streptophyta; class Magnoliopsida; order Asparagales; family Asphodelaceae; genus Hemerocallis; species Hemerocallis citrina. Next base: position 152,037,226 of record CM030368.1, on the reverse strand, counting down.
ATTGCTCCCACAACCGTTGAAACAAACTCAAACGACGAGTTCGGAGTCCAACACTTGGCTCGACTCCGCTTCGCAAGCTCGCTCTTAAGAGAGCTAGAAGTGGTTCGCCATTCGGAACTGCTCCCACAACCGTTGAAACCCCCTCTAACAACGAGTTCGGAGTCTAACACATGGCTCGATTCTGCTTCAAATTACTCGCTCATAAGCGGGTAAGAAGTGGTTCGCCATTCGGAACTGCTCCCACAACCGTTGATTCTCTCACTTAAACAGCGAGTTCGGAGCTCACAACTCTCTCCTAGAGTTGCTCCTCAAACTTGTCTCCCAAATGGCTCTCTCCTAAAACCGAGCTATTCACTCCGCTCAACTCCAAGGCGGACCTCTTCTCAACGAGTTCGGAGCTCACAACTCTCTCCTATAGTTGCTCCTCAAACTCGTCTCCCAAATGGCTCTCTCCTAAAGCCAAGCTCTTCGCTCCGCCCAACTCCAAGGCGAACCTCTTCTCAACGAGTTCGGAGCTCACAACTCTCTCCTAGAGTTGCTCCTCAAACTCGTCTCCCAAATGGCTCACTCCTAGAGCCAAGCTCTCCACTTCGCTCACCTTTAAGGCAGACCTCTTCTCAACAAGTTCGGAGCTCCCAACTTTCTCCTAGAGTTGCTCCTCAAACTCGTCTCACAAATGGCTCTCTCCTAGAGCCGAGCTCTTCACTCCGTTCGCCTCACGAGTGTCCTTCCTCTCAATGGGCTCCGAGCTAGAACTCTCCCCAGGAGCTGCTCCTTGCACTCACCCCCAAGAATGGATCTTCCCATTGCTCTTACGAGGATCTTCCTAGCCCATCTTCTTCGCTCCTAGGAGTGGAGCTCCTCTTCTTCGATTGGGCACCAAAGCCAAACAGCACATCACCGAGCTCGACCCCCTCTTACCTGGCTGAGCTCCAAGATGCCGACGTCGAGCTCCGACCCCCTGCTTCGTCGAGCTCCGACCCCTTGCGTCGTTGAAGTTGAGGAGTGTTTTGACCATGAAGAAGGGTGAATCTTCATCCCACTCCTAAAGAGAAGTTGTAGATCTCCGAGTTAGCTTCGAAACGAGTGGTCGCACGTCCCGATCGGACCTCCGTAGCACCGGGAAAGTGGATCGCGATACAGCTGCGCCGAGCGACTAGCAATCCGAGCTGATCACATGAACAAGTCTCTCTCATCGCTCGAATTCCGAGCAACTAGCCATCCGAGCTGCGAATTGGAGAAAAACAACTTTCTCCCCAAAATTCTTGCAAGATCTCGATCAAACGGCTCAGATTGCTCCACGACCACAAAACGACAAGATAACGTTTTCTCAAAATCTGAGCCTTTTGTCTCGTGATTCGCGCCACGATCGTGATCAACCGTCCAGATTGAGCCACGTAGCTCGGATTTACAATCCGAGCTACTGTCCTACCGAGCTGCAAAATGGCAAAAAAATTTGCCTCGAAATTCTTGCACAAACGCGATCCATGGCTCAGATTCGACGACCAAAAAAAAATTGGAGAGAAGAGTCGGGTTCCGACCCGTTAGGGTCCCAAACCCGAACCCCATATCTCTTCTTCTCCGACTTCCCGCCAAAACCAAAATAGAAGAACCCAACTCTCCCCGTCGCCGAGCTCCTCTCCTCGCCTACCAACCACCTCATCGTCGATGTCGAGTTCGAGCTCTCGAGCTCCGCCACCGCCCTCAAGAGGGTTCCATCGAGCTCTCCTCCTCGCGCCTCGCCGAACCTTGCCGACCTCCCCATGTCGAGCTCGAGCTCCATTATCTCCGAGCGCCGATGCCGAGGCTACAACTTCCTCGGCCACTATCTTCGAGCTCCTCTTTGCACACTCTCCTCGTCGAACTCTCTCCTCGACGAACCCATTGCTGACGGGCTCGTCTCCACGTCACCGTGCTCCCCACAGCGCCGAACTCCCCCCCTTCGCCTGAACAACAGGGCCGAGCTCCACCTCTCCTTCGCGAGCTCTCCTTGCCAAGCTCATCACTGAGCTCAAGGCCGCCGCCGCCGAGTTTCGCAGTTCTCGAGCTTCCGTCGACCTCCATGTCGCGAGCTCCGACTCCTTCGTCGAGCACCTCCGAGCTCCGTGCCAAGCTCCTCCCGCCACATGCCTCTACGCTTCGAAGTTGACGACGAAAAGAGAAGTGGAGGAGTAGAAGGCAGAGGAGAATCGAAGCTGGAGCGGAGAAGGAAAAAATGAAGAAGAAGGAAAGGATGCAGAGGAAAAAGAAAAGGGCGGGAAGAAGAAGTGAGGAAATAAAAAAATTAAATAATAGTGCCACGTGGCGGTCAACGCGAGCGTTGACCGAGCCACGTGGCTGCGCGAAAGCTGCGCGAAGTAGCTCGGATTCCGAGCAACATGCGATCCGAACTGCAAATGTGGAGAAAAACGCAATCGAGTTACACAAGCCGTCCGATCTTCTCAAAAATCGCGCCACGACACGATCAACGCTCAGAAATGCGCCACGTGTCCAGAACGTGATCTGCCTTGCGATGCGCGCACATCTGATCATGATCGACGTTCAGAAATGCGCCACGTGTCCAGAAAATTATCCACTTTGCGATGCGCGTCATCTGATCATGATCGACGCTCAGAAATGCGCCACGTGTCCACAGTATTATCTACTTTGCGATGCGCGCCATCTGATCACGATCGATGTCCAGAAATGCACCACGTGTCCAGGTAATATTTAATTAATTAATTAATTTATTTAATTGAATTAATTATTTAAAAAATTCGAAAAAATATTTAAAAAACGAAAAAAATTAATTAAAAATTCTAAAACTAATTATTAATTCTGAAAAATAATTTTAAAATTCTGAAAAATATAATTATTTAATTAGAATAATTAATTAATATTTTCGATAATTAATTATTTAATTCGAAAAATGAATAAAAAATTCAAAAAAATGAGAAAAAATTCAGAAAAATCTGGAAAAATCACCAAAATTCCAGAAAATTCTAAGGATATTTTTGGGCAGTTTACAAGTCCAGAAAAACACCGTTACACCCCAAGAAAGATCCAAACTCCCTTAAGAACACCGATAAAATCTCGTACGCCATTAGAACAACAAAACTACTCCTCAAAGACTGTAAAACTCAGTCTCTAGGAGTGGGGGCTCGTGATATGGCTAAAAATGGGATTAAATTGGGACCGTTCAAATCGGACACAAATTTTAAAATCCGGGGATAAAACGGTAATTTCACCTACAAACGGGTCTGAAATGGAAACTGGGTCTTTATTCAAAGCCCAATAACCCATAAACGGATCTGTCTTATTGGGTATGGGTCCTAACCCATTACCTAACCCGTTACAAACCTGTTCAGAAGGATAAAGAAGAATTCAGATTCATAATTATCCCTAAGAAGTGATCTTAACCGCTTCTATCCATTCACACCGGGAAGTAGAGATATGTTCATATCTTGAAACGGATCCTAAAGGCGGCTATAAATACCCTCCATCCACCACCATTAAGAGGTAATCAATCTTTTGCCAATTTACGCTCTCTCATAATCCTCCTGATTACTGACTTGAGCGTCGGAGGGTGCATCGCCGGGATCAACCCCGGTGTTTCGCACTTTTTGCAGGTAAACGGCGGGAGTCAGCGGTCCAACTCCGGCGGAAGAAGTTAAGGCTTGACTATTCAGTTTCTCCAAGAATCCACAAATACTATCTGTTTGCCCCCACATTAGAATCAGCGGTAACAATTACTTTAAAATCGTGGGACGGACCTTGAAGGTCCGTCTGTCCATTTTTGCTTTTTTTTTTCCCTTCCGACCATCTAACATTAAAAAAATAATTAAATACCTATGATGCAACTACACATTCTGTCTGATTTTTTTTCCCCGTAAATTGCTATAAAATGTCATTCGACGACTGCATCAAACGTTAAAAAGACTATATGTAAATATGCATTTATGCATTTTTTCACAATCACGACTGTGGATGCTCTATAGACCCTTTGCGAAGTACAAGGATGTTAGTCAAGACCTTTTGCTATTCATGGATACTCGTGGGAATCTTCATACCAATGGGGACCAAGTTCATGTGAGATTTCGTATTGTCTAGTTCTAGTTGTTGGTTATTGCCGTTTACATGCTTGTGATATTGCCTTTTACATGCTTGTGGAAAGTGAAGCTCTAAGCAGGAATATGGCCTTTTAATTTTGTGATCAAATAATTTTGTATCTGAATGAGTTATCGTAGTCTTGCTAGCCAAGATTTGAAGGTGAAGAGGCCTTAGAGCAGAGGTATATTGATCCCATTTTTCTTGTATATGATTGTTTGTCAACATTTATTTACTCATCTAAAGGTGTTCATTTTGTAATTTGTTGTAAAAGTTTCATTGGAACTGTAGATAAATATTCGTTGTAAAAGGTGTTCATTTTATAACTAACTAGTTGTGTTGATTTTTATTGGTTGTATTGTATGGAATGGAGGAATTATATGTTGTTTTATAACATATATATGCATGCAGGGAAATAAAAAAATATATAAATATAAATTTATTTCTTTTTTAAAATAGCCTATCCCGGCATGCAGGAATTATATGTCGTGACAAAAACGCCGAGATAAGGTGTGTTATATATATATATATATATATATATATATATATATATATATATATATATATATATATATATATAATATACTGGCGTTCTTGGTCAAAAACGCCGATATAGGTAGTTTTTCCCGTGTTTTTTGTAAACACTCTATAGCGGCGTTTTGTATATAAAATGTCGGGATAGATGGATCTATAACGGCGTTTATAAAAAACACCAGGGTAACCTTATATTTGTCACGATGCTCGCTACAACGGCGTTTCCAGAAGCGCCGTTACGTGCTATCCCGGCATTCAAAAACGTCGGGAAAGCCTAATAAAACGCAGCCATTATGATTTGTAGTGTAAGTCATAAATAATACATTTCACTGATAATTATAATCCATGTATGCCTAAGATCATATGTTTATATTGCGTCCATTTTTTTTATTTTTGTTATATTTTTTATCTACCGGCTGAAATTTATTAAAATCAAAATGTAACTTTTGGAGTTATCTATTTATTATTGTACTTATGTTTTATAAGATATATATCAACATTGGTTTTGCACATATTACGCATATACATCGATTACTAAAGTAGATAACAGTTATATTGGTTTTTTTTTTTTTAAATAATGCCAAAATGGTATTTTTCTTAATGTCTACTATAGCGGAGGATTTATGAGAATGAATTGGTATATATCAAACATAGTAATAAAATATTCTCTGGATTGCAATGTCTTGTACTAAACGCAGTGTTGCAATATTCCTGGTAATCATGATTCCTACCCTCCCATTCCCAGGAATATGCCCATTCCAAGAAATTCTCCAATCCGCGTACCAAACACCCCATAAATTTCTCATAGAAATCCACAAGAACCAGGTAATCAGTATTTTGCTACTAAAAACTTCATTTTTTTTTAGTTTTGAATTGAGCATTGAAGGGTCTGTCGCCGGGATCAACCCCAGTGTTTCAGATTTTTGCAGGTCAATAGAAGTGATCGTCACCATACATATCAGATGCAACAGTTCAAACGAGTGAGATTCAGGAATGAAGATCAGCCTGTCAATATTGGCAAAAACTAAATATAAGTATTATGCTTTTTTTTTTTTGAGGTAAAAGGTGGAATAACGCCACCCTGTTTCATTAATAAGAAATTAATAAACAACCCCGGCATGCCGGGAAAACGAAACTACAATGCAGGAAATAAAACATAAGCCCCCAACAGCACCCTAGGGGGTGGGTTACATCATCCAAACCTCATACAACCCAAAAGTACAAAAGAGTGAAACAAGATACAAAAGGTAGCAGTGGCAGCTGGTGGGAGCTTGAAGAGCATGGCGGGTGTCCACTCCTCAGTCCAGCGTCGGCCCGAACTCTACCTCCTCGTCATCAAATTCTTCCACCTGGAAGACCCTTGCAATCCTCCCTCTCGCTCCTGTAGCAGCAGCTGTGGCCCAAAATGAAATCAGATGCATGATGAAAGTAAGGTTACCAGAAATAGAATTACACGAAGCACGAAAATAAAAATTGTTCCTATCTACCCATAACACCCATGTGGTTGCCGCAATGGCAATATACCACGCATCCTTCATGTCATGTCGGATTGAAGCGAATCTGGGGCCAACCCACAGTTCCTCATAGTCACTTGGGTAGTCACTTGTTCCTAGGGCTCGTAGAACATCTATCATGATAGCCTTACTTCTTGTGCAGTGAATAAATAGGTGGTTCACATTTTCCGTGTGCAAGTTGCAGAATCCACAGTTAGACGCAATGTGGGGTTGCCTCTTGGCCAGGTTCTCTCTGGTGAGGATCGCATTATTTAGCACTAGCCAGAGGAAGACTCGCACTTTAAGGGGCGTCCTTGCCTTCCATAACACCGTTGCCCAGCTGGGTCTGCATCCTCGATAGTGAATACGTTGGTAAAGTGATCTTACCGAGAACCTCCCTTTATTCTCGAGACCCCAACGCATCTGGTCTGGGCCTTGGGTGCACAACACCCCAGATTGGGAGATGTGCGATTGAAGTTTACGCAGTTGCTGATGTAATCCTGGGGAGAGAGTACCTTGGAGTGGCGGTTTCCAAACTCCCCTTTTCCATGTTTCAGCTACGGCGATATTTGGTCGATTCTTTATTTCATACAGCTCTGGGAAACTTTCCTTTAAAGTATGGGGACCACACCATTTATCCCACCAAAATCTGGTGGACCGTCCATTACCGATAGTGGACGTAACTGCTGAGTTGAACGGTTCGCTGGCTTTGGCAATTCCTTTCCAGAATCGTGAGGCTTTAGACCCAACTCGGAAGCCTAAACTTCTCGTCCCTTTTCCCCGAAGGTATGGCTGAATAAAATCCTGCCATCCTTCCCCGCAGTGGTGAAAAACTTTCCACCACCATTTTCCAAGGAGGGCAAGGTTCATATCTCGGAGGTCAATGATGCCTAGCCCTCCATGTCTCTTCTTCATGCAGGCGATACTCCATTTGATAAGGTGGTACCCTCCCTTATTCGAATCTGCCCCTTTCCAAAGGAATCTCTTACGGATTCGATCGATTCTTTGGATCACCCACTTTGGGAGTTCAAAAAAGGACATGTAGTAGATGGGCAGATTAGACAGCACTGAGTTGATTAGTACCACTCTCCCAAGATAGAGAGCGACTTACCTTTCCATCTCGCCAGTCTGTCCTCCACCCTGTCTATTATAGGTAACCAGTCAGACTTCGTCAGTCTCCCTGGTCTTAGAGGTATCCCTAAATATTTGATTGGGAATTCCTCCGTCAGACAGTTAAGAATGGTGGCATGTTCCCGTACTTCTCCCTCTGAAAGTGAAATGGGAGCCAGTGCACTCTTGTGGAAGTTAATCCTGAGCCCTGACCAGGCTTCGAAACAGTAGAGGGCCCCTTTAAAGCAGACTGTTGCTGATCTAATTCCGTTTCCGAAAAGTAGGGTGTCATCCGCATACTGTAGAATCGTGCACCCCTGATTAGAGTTGTTCCTGGCCACCGGCGTGATCCAGCCCTTCCTTTGACAGTTCTCAAGCATGCCTCTCAGCACATCAGCTACGATAGTAAATAGTAGTGGGGATAGTGGATCCCCCTGTCGAAGTCCCTTTTTGCAAGGAAACGATGGACCGGGTTTCCCATTCACTGAGATCGCCGTTTTACTAGATTGCAAACACTATTTGATCCATCTTATCCATCTGTCCCCGAAACCTCTTCCTCTGAGAGCTTCTAGCAGACATTCCCAATCTACGGAGTCGTATGCCTTCTCAAAATCCAGCTTAAGGAGGAAGTTCTTGGAATTGCTCTTGTGGCAGTGGTGGATTACTTGTTCAGCAGTGGCCACACAGTCTAGAATACATCTGCCCTTGATAAAGCTTGTCTGGATCTTACTGATAAGACTGTCCATAAGACTTCCTAAGCGGATGGCTAGTACCTTAGTGATGATCTTAGCCGAGCAGTTTATCAAGCTAATTGGCCTAAAATCCCCAACACTCTTGGATTCCTCTCGTTTGGGAATCAGCACAACTTCTGCAACGTTGAACATACCTAGCCTCAGATTGTTGTGATAAAATTCCTCTATTAACTCCATAAATTCTCCTTTAATTTCTTCCCAGAACACTTGAAAAAACATCATTGGAAAGCCGTCTGGCCCAGGCGACTTGTCGGCTCCCATCTGGTTGATGGCCACCTTAACTTCCATTTTCGAGAAAGGTGCCTCCAAGGATGATAAGTTTGTCCCTGATTCATTATGAAAAGCCTGCCAGTAGTTGTCGCTCATTGGGATCCTAAAATCATTCTTCCTCCCGAATAGGCCCTTATAGTAAGATTGGAAGGTTGCGGAAATCACCTCCTCGTCCTGCGTCGTTCCTGTATCTGTTTGAACTGATAGAATTAGATTGGATTTCCTTCTTGCACTTGCCACACGGTGGAAGTAGGCCGTGTTCGCGTCTTCCTCTTTGAGCCACGAAATTCTAGACCTTTGTTGCCATTTGATCTCCTCCAGTCTATAAAGATTGGCGATGTTGTCTCGGAGCTCCAGTAGTCTGTTTCGCTCTTCCTACGACAGGATTCTAATTTCTTCCACCCTCTCTAGCTCATCAATTCCTTTCAGAAAGGATTCTTTCGCAAGCCAGATGGTCGAGAATCTAGACCGGTTCCATCTACACAGTCTCTTTCTCAGTCTTCTAATCTTTCCACACCATCGTGATGCCGCGTCCCTGCCAGCAATTGGGAGTGCCCAATTTTCCATTACCAGATGATGGAAACCTTGAATTTCCAACCAGGCTTTCTCAAATCTGAATTTTCGCTGCCTGTGGGCTCTATGTGTCCCCACTTTGAGGAGAATGGGGGTGTGATCGGACGTTGGTCTAGGGATAGATCTGGCTGAGGCAAGTGGAAATTTCGCTTCCCATTCCATGGAAACTAGAATCCTGTCCAACTTGGCCAAAACCGGATTCGCTTGCATATTAGACCAAGTGAATAGTCTGTCATTGATTGGGATATCAATCAGCTCTAGTTCGTGATCACTCTACTGAACTCCTCTCTGTGTCTGTCGCTGGAGCCTCGGCCTTTGTGCTCAAAAGCAGATCTAGTAATGTTGAAATCCCCACCCACAATCCAGGCTCCTGACCAGCGCTGTTGAATGTCGCAAAGTTCTTGCCATAAGGCATCTCGGTCTGTGGCCACATTCGGACCGTAGACAACAGTCACTGTCTGCATCCAATCATCGGATAGACGCTTGAGTCGGATTGTAAGGGAGAACTGTCCACTATACTCCTCAACGCAGCAGAGAATATCCGAGTTGAACCCTATAGCAATCCCTCCTGAGGCTCCTTCTGACGGGCGTAACACCCACTCCTTAATCCTGTTACCTCCAACTCTTTTTTGTTTGAGGCCGTTCTGGAGCTTAGTTTCCTGTAACCCTACCACATCTGCTTTGGCGTTGCTGATGACATCCCTCACCATATCCCTTTTCTCTCTATTCCCCAGCCCCCGAACATTCCAAAATAGTGTATTCATTGGGGGACAATATCTACGGAGATCGTTGGAGTGGGTGTGGGGCTGGCCACATCCTCGTGGGTGTCTGTCGGCCCCGTGCAATTTCTAAGGGCATTGTCATGGCTAGTCTTAACCCTATCGAATTCCCAATCCCTGATTTTATTAAGTAGTAACGCGCTACGATCTGTGTCCCAAAACTCTAGCCCACATGTTTCGGCTAGTAAAAAAACATCGGAGTCTGACATGAAATTTAAAATAGATGCTAAAAAGTTAGTCGTACCTCCATTGTCGAATTTGGCAGCTTTGGCTGCCGCTGCTACCTCGAGGTAGTCATCCAAGGACTCCACATGAGCCCTCTTTGGTGAGCGGTGAACTCTGTACGCACCTGCCCTCAGGGGCAATCCAGAGTTGCCTTCTTGAGCTGAATCTGGGAATGTGGATAGTACCATCTCTGGGGAAAGCTCCCTCTGGGTGTTAGCAATGAACTCAAGATCTTCTGATTCCTCATCTGTGAATGAGAATTCTTCATCAAGATTGAGTCTCCCTTCTAGGTCGTCCTCACTATCTGTAGGAACCTTCAATGCGGACTCCACATTGAGCCCGCATCTTGGTGCTTCATTAATAATAGCGGCATTCTCCAATATGGTCCCCTCGGTGGGCCCGTTCCCAATCTGATATTGTGTCTTAGAGCTTGAAATTGTAGTGTAAGACGGTCCCGATACAATAAACGGCGCTATGGACCCCTCTTTGGGCCCATCAATCTCTATAAAAGGCCCATCCACACTCAAATCTTCAGTGTGGCCCAATTTAAAGTTGTATCCGCGATACAACTTACCACACCCTTCGAAAAGCGTGTGAGGCGTGCTTTGGCAGTGAGCGGTGAGATCACCCTCACTGCCAGCTGGCGCAACGTCATTGGGTGGCAGCGCGGCAGTCTCAGAGGTGAGCTTACCCCCCCTGTGTGTTGGCGCGATTTCATTGGGTGGCTCAGCGGTTGCCTCAGAAGGCGCTTCGTCCAAAGCGTCCTTTGTTTCTTTTCCCCACTCTCTCGTTCTCAATGAAGAAGACTCTTCATCTTCGTCTTCTTGCCTCTTTTTGGCAAGCTCCAGCTCTGGAGCTCCCCTGTCTTCTTTCCCAAACTCGCCATCTTCTAAAAGCCTGTCTTTTTCACCCACTCCCTCAGCGCTCATCTCTTTTGAGATGCTTTTGCTGGTTTTGGGCATACCTGTGCTCGCCTCTTTCCCCAAACCGTCCTCTGACACCTGAACGAGTTCCTTTTTTGATGTATACCAACTCTTTTGGACCCATTCCTTGGTCGAAAGCCTTCTTTCGCCTGTCGCCTTCCCCAAAGTGGTGGTCTCGACCACCAACCCCTGGTTCAGAGCCTGCACGTCACTGCAGATGGTTGTTTTCCCATTTATGGGGTCTGCCCCTGTAGCACCTCCCTTTACCAGTGCATGCACTTCCAAAAAAGGGCTGTTGGTTGGGACCACCGCTCGATCCAGCGAGTTGAGGGTCTCTGATGACTTTTGACCACTGGGTCTTGCGGGACGGTCCTTTCTCCGGTCGTCTCTGAACGTGGCATGTTGTTTTGGCCGTTGGTGTCGTTCCTGCTCCATCGCCGCCTTGAGAATCTCCCGGTGAGCTCGTTCCACCTCATGAGACCCATCAATAGTGAGGTTGTTGGTTGGAGATGCCACTTGCTTGTACGTTCTATGATCTGTGAGGGAGGTAGACGGTTTGGTTGGGGGGGGGGTTCTGTTCCTGTGTTGAGTCGACTCTCTTGTCTAGCACAAACCTGACGAGGTACGATTCTTCGAAGGAGTAAACCTTGGCGAAGCGCGGCATCAAGGAGATGTCGACGCTCCTGATAAGAACCCTTGCTGAGACCAGCTCCGATCGTCTCACCGTCTTCTCATCAACCTCTTCTATGCACCCAAATTCGGTGACCATTTCTTGAAGAGCTTCCCTCTTCCCAAAATGCAAGGGAATGTTATGTATCCAAACCCAAAATTTTTCTCCCTGAGGGAGCTCAGCGCCAAAAGTAGGTGTCCACTTGCTGAACTCCACTTGAAAATGCCCAAAGTCGACTAACCCCATTCCGACCACCTCTGAGACCTTCGCCGGTGAGGGGAAAGAGACCAAGAACTGCATGTGGCATAGCTTCTTAGCCACCCAATCTCTATCGGCGCGCATCAGCCACTTTTGAGTGAGCGCCTGAGTGAGGTGCACTTCCGACGGCCTTCCCGTTTTAATTTTGGCGACTGCACACCATTGCCGTAACCAACTTTCTTCGCTTTTAATGGCTTCTAGACTTTTCGCCAGTCGAATCACTGTGGGGTGGTCCGGTGATCTCCCCCTGTACACCTCCCTCTCATCGTCACTTTTTGTTTCTACCACATTGGTACACACATAAGAGAGATGGCCCCATTTCAAGCATTTGAGGCATCGAACTTCTTTTGTGCACTCACTCCTGAAATGCCCAAGATCTCCGCAATTAAAATACGGTGCCGGCTTCTTCTTTCCCTTCCTCTGTTTCTTGAAGCCTGTGGTTTTACCAGGTTGGAGGTTAGTGATAATCTCTGTTTGCTTGTTTCTTTTACCCCTGACTTGTATCCACTGCCCCTCCCCTGCCCCATCGCCGGTTGCCCCAATTGTAGTCTCGTCTAGCTCCGCACCTTCGTGGGCATGCTTGGTGTGAGATAACAGTTGGCGGCATTCCGGTGGTGAGGGCAGCTTGAGTTGCTCGGCGGTGGATTTGAGGGGGGAACCAGTGGCTTGCTTTAGTTGTTCGAAAGTCTCCCCTTCTTCTTTCCTCTGTTTGGATGGGTTTGAGTCCCTTTGCATTTCCGTAGATGTTTTAGCAGGATAGTTTGTAGTGGATTGTTGTGGATGATTGGTTGGATTAAAACGTATGCCAGTGTTGGTGTTTGACTTGGAAGTATAGTGAAGTTCTCTATCTGTGTCATGTTTGTGTGCACCCCCATCGTGAGAAGTCCGATACTGGCCCCTTGGAGGGGTTTCTTTCCGCCTGAAATGGCCTGGAGGGGGACCCCTTCGATGGGCCCTTCCCTCGTAGACTTCCTCATGCCGGCGATGATACCCATGGCCTCTTGGGGATCTAACACTTGAGCGATGATGAGATTTGTTCCTCTCCACGCGATGCTGATGTGCACCTCTGTGCGCACTCGTCGAAGAGTGAACACCTCTGAGCTCTCTATATCCTCGCTCTTCTACTGGCAGATTCGTTGTTATAGCGGCATTAACCGCTGGGGTTGTTGTGGGTGAAGGGGTGGGCTGCACTGTGGTGACAATTTGGTTATTTGCTTCTTTGGTTGCCTCGAGCTGAGTTTGAGTTGAAGTCGGTGGGTGTCGGACCCTCTCGTTGGGCCCGCACCCACTGAGCTCAAGCAGAGTTAACATTGTAAGGTGGTGGGAAAGGCTGTTGGCTGTAAGCAGACCGTGGAGGGGGGTGTGGGGGAAGGTCGGATGCAGAGAGAGGAGGGGGGTGGGGTTTGGGTTAGGGGTTCTGAGTTGTAGGAGGTAGTTAGGAGGGAAGAGGATGGTGGATGGTGGCAGCGTCGGAGGATGTAGCCGGAGAAGAGGAGGAGAGGGGAGTTGGTAGGAGAGTTTTCATGTTTTAGAGGGTTTATAATGTAACCCTTATATAAGTATTATGTTGACTGGTGTCTTAGGTGTCTTTTCCAATTTTTTGGGATAAAATAAAGACTATTATTAGAAACTTGAGGCCATTTGCGTGCGTCGTTACTTTGTAAAAAAACAATTCGAACGAGTTCGTGATAAAAAATGAAAGGAATATGTCAATTACAGGGTCCGATAATAACTTTTTTATCCCATCCATCCATATCAAAAGATGTTAATGACACATTAAATCGATTGTTTTCTCTTACTCATCATACTTAATTTGTAGTAAAAGAAAGATGCGAGAACTTGAAGATAACCCAAATCAACATGCGAACAAAGACGATCAACTCACTCGAACGTACACAAAATTCAAAACATAGTATGACCATCTTCCTTTTCTCGCATTTGCATAAATATCACAAAATCCAAATTACAAACCAAGCCCTCAAACACTAAAAATACAAAATAAACAAAATTAAAAATAGTACATATATTAGTGAAATTCTTCACCTTACACAAATTCACAAATAAACACTTGGAAATTTAACTAATATATTCCCCTAAAAAATACTCCTTACATATATATGAGTAAAACATCGAAAGTATTTATCTATAAAATTTAAATATAAAATGATCCGTACCCATACCCGTACCTGTACCCTAACAGCTATTCAATTCCCACTCCTTCTCCTCAGCAATCAATGCCCAAAGCGGGCTCCGGCACCTCTTCGGCAACTTAGGCGTGGGGGGCACCGCCACCTGTCGCCCATCCGAGTTATAAAAAATCGCTCCGGAGAAATTCAACTGCTGGCATTTCTCCCCCATAATTATTCCCCTCCTCCAAACCTCTTCCTCCTCCTCCTCCTCCTCCTCCTCCTCCTTAATTCTCAATTCCTCGTCGGTTTCCTCGGCGATCTTTCCCCTTCGGTCGCTGATGAAGAACGGGACGAGGACCATGCGCCTGGGGAAGTGGGGCCCGCGGAGTTTTCTGGCTGCACGTGATGCCTGGCGGGAGCATGTGCTGAGGAGTGACGTCACTGCTCGGAGTACGTCGGTCGTCATTTTTTGGATTTGGAGCGGAGTGGGATGAGGAGAGAGTTTGTGAATCGGGATATTTATAGGGAGGGGATGAGATGTGATGGGGAGAGTTCATGCGGGTGACTGCATAGAATATTTCTTATGCGGGGAAGGTTATTGGGGGTTGGATTATTGACGTGGACGGTGGGGATTGGGTGGACGTGTGGTGACCGGTTATTATTATAATCTCTAATATTAGAATGGGAGAGTTGGAGTTGTAATATTGTCAACATATAAATTCGTGTGTTGTACGTTCAACGCCAACTCTTCTATTAATTACACCAAAACCAAACCAATTGAAAGAAAAAAAATCCACCTATTTAAAACGTGTAACTCACGTTCAAACCAAATTTAAAATAATTTTTTAACACTAAACATACACATATGTTGTACATACAGCTCAAATTCTACTTATAAATACGTATAAAAATTGTAGCTTTCTCTTCAGAATATTTTTACCAATTACGTGTGTTCCAACTCCAAAACTATTTTTTTACAAGTAAATTGTACGTGATAAAACGTATGATAGTGGAAAATACTAGTTATTTTGGAGGGAATGGGGGTTTGATTAGTTTATTATTATTGCTATCGTTGAATTGATTAGATTATTTTTCGGTGGAAAAATGTTCCGGAGGTCGTTTAGCTAATAGAGTTGCATTCTTTTAGGTAGGACTTCCTTTTTTTTTTTTTTTTGTTCTTTTTGGCTGCATTTATTTGGGTTTATTCGTTCGAGATTTCAATTCCAGAGGGTATTCAATGCTCAGTAGGGACAGGAGTAAAATACTGTGTTTAAAATACTATGTTTGAGTGCTTACCCTTTTAAGGATCGTAAGGTATTTTCGAAACTTGTCTTCTTCTTTTGGTTGGGTTTTTACAAGACTTGTGCCCCTTTTTCGATGGTGGTGCCTTCTCTGAGTTTGGGTCTGGTTAAACTCGAAGGTTTATTTAAATCCTTTGTCCCTTATCGTTCTAGGTCTCCTAGTGTTTGGGCACGCTCTTCATCGCCACATTTCTGGCCCTCTGTTGCATACTATCAAGGCGGATCTTTTTTCTAAGGCGTTGTCTTTATGTTATAATTATCCTTGCTCTATGATAATTTCTTCTCCCAAACTTCCGACATTCTCTTTTCATTTCCCGGATTGCATCTTCTCGTTGTATCAAGTGTTAGGGATACAATCTTGGCTCTAGGTCTTGCACAATCTGCAACCTTTTCCCCTCAAGCTTTCTCCGTTTCTAGTTAATTCTTTTTTCTCCAGTTTTCCCTATCTTACTAACTCCATCCCAATAGCCCCTTCAGTTGATTCCAGTCTGCTCTCTCCATCTTTTTGCATCATCAAAGATGTAGCTAGCTCGTCAGTACCTGCTGCAGTTTTGCCTCCATTAGTGAAGGTCATCCCTCCCACCAGCAAGCGGAAATACAATAAGAGAGTCTATTGTATTTTGCAGAATCGGGTGAGCGCCCGAATTCTGGCTAGGAAAGCAGCTTCTTTGTCGGTCCCTCGGATCCTGCGCAGTTGAGATTCGGCTGCTTGATGCCTTCCGCGCGGTGTAGGTAGGCTGTTTTTCCTTTTTTGTGTTGCTAGAGTGACCTTGAGCTCCGGTCTCGTTTTCTGCTCCTTTTCGCCACCTTTCCCCTACTTTGTGAGTGATCGATGCTCCGAGTAGTCACTGCTTGCTAGCACCAGCCCATTGTGCCTTGCGGAAGCGAGCCGTAGTGTGAGTTTGCAGTCCTCTTGGGTCCGACAGGGCGCTCCTTTTATTTCCCAGTATTCCTGGCTTCCGGCTCAGTCCACCTTATCAGAGATCGTTTGAATTTTGTATCGTTGTTCTAATTTTGTGTGCTATTCAGTCGCTTATTGATTTCATTGTTGTTTTCCTCTTTCAGTTTTACTGCTTGTAAAACCATTGTATCTGTATTTGTATAGCTACTATTTTTATTGATTAATATATTTTTTGATGGCTGGAGCCTCTTGGTTCTATCCGATATATCAAAAAAAAAAAAAAGGCAATAATACTATATCCACAATAACTTTTACAATCTAATTTTTTTACAATCTTATGTAGCACAATAGTGCACAATATATAGTATTGAAGGTTTTTATAAGCTAATCCACAATCAACTTCAATAGAGATACAATAGAGAAACAACAACAATAGTGATAATAATAAACAACAATAGTGATAATAATAATATGATAGATTTAAGACATTGTTCACACAGACATATGATACAGAGGTCATAAATTTCTGAATCGGTTTTAATTAATAGTATTTTGATATGACATATATTCGTTGGATTCAAATTTTACTTGCAGGTGTCAAATATAATTTCTCTTAAAATTATAGAGTGCCCTTGCATTGACCTCTACATGTGAAGTACCATTGAAAATTTTCTCTCGTTTCTTAATTTTCTTCTCGCTATTTTAAAAATATTGATAGACAAAGTTTTTTTTTTTTTTAAGGGAAAAGGTGGAATCATATTGATGGACAAAGTTACAATTGATAACAAATCAATTGAAACTAACATTTTAAATTATTGATTGATTTAGTCCTAAATTTGATGATCTTCGCCATCAAAGAGGTTGTGCGGGGGTTTGGTCACATTTGGTGGAAATCCACTCATCCACCAAAAAAACCATGATATAGCAAGCAAACTAGCAAATTGATAAAATATATCACAATATCTTTAATCTTTAATTATTAATATTATAATGGGAGAGTTGGATTGTCCTTTGTAGATATTTAATTATGTGCATCGCCCGTGCACAATTAATATAAAAGATGTCTTAGGTTCGAGGCCAAACTACGTTAAAAATTTTACTTTTTAAAAATATATATTTATTAAGATGTGCATCGCACATGTAAATTACTATGTTTATACTATTTAATGGGAGAGTTTGTCACCAAAAACCTCATTTGTAACAAAATAAACCCGTGTATCGCATGTGCAACTTCAACTCTCCCATTATAATCATTACTTTAAAAAATACGTGCATCGCATGTGCAACTCCAACTCTCTCATTATTTTTTTTACTTTAATCTATCACTAATATTATAATGGGAGAAGGCCTTAGTGTCATTTGTAAATCTACCAATTTGTAAATTTACCAGCGTGAGCATTGCACGTGCATAACTAATATGAAGGAGGACTCATGTTCGAGTCCTCACTACGTCAGATTTTTTACTCTATTTTTTTTAATATATTAAATGTGCATCACACGTGTAAATTATTATATATCTATTTATCCATCTTTCTATAATATAATAAATAATAACTATTATAATGGATGAGTGAAGTTGTAAATCTACCTACTTACGTGCAATGCACATGCAACTCCAACTCTCCTATTATAGTCTTCACATTTACTCTTAAAAATATATAATCCTATTTATTAAGATATGTATCACACGTGTAAATCAGAGAGTTTTTACTTTAAATTTTTTTTAAAATTAATACGTGCATCGCACGTGCATATTACTAGTATAATAAAACACAAAGAAAGCTATCAAGTGCCTCTCCTTCAATTCCCCCAAAATCAAAGGTCCAAATCTAACCTCACAAAACACATTTCCCCCCCCCCCCCGCAGAAAGCTATCAAGTGCCTCTCCTTCAATTCCCCCAAAATCAAAGGTCCAAATCTAACCTCACAAAACACATTTCCCCCCCCCCCCCCCCCCCCCCCCCAAAAAAAAAAAATATTTATTTACAACTAATTATTGTCATACTATTCAATAATTGCCCCCCCCAAAAAAAAGTTTATTTACAACTAATTATTGTCATACTATTCAAACTTAAGCTACATAATTGTTGATTTACTGTTTACAAGGCTTTTTATATGTTGTATCGTTCTGAAGACGTGTTGTAGACACGTGCCCACGGGAAAATCTAGTATATATATAAAAGTAAAAAAATTAATGGGAGAGTTGGAGTTGCACGTGCGATGCGCGTATTTTTTAAAGTAATGATTATAATGGGATAGTTGAAGTTGTGTTGCCCGTACAACTTCGATTTTTATTACAGCGTGCATTTCACGTGTAAATTACTAGTAATATTAGTTAGAAACCACTGAATGAAATGCGCACTTCATGCACTCTGATTCACTTGCTAATTTAGGGTATTCCCAAGAAGAGCATGCAAATAAAAGATGACATGCATGTAAGTAAATAATATGATATATAATTATATAAAACTTGCTTGTTTATGAAGCACACAATAAATGGTCATTAGTTTAAATGTGTTTATCATGCAGTACACTAAGTTGATATAATTTTCAATTAGTTTTTCCTCTATTAGACAAGTTTAGCTTGTTTGGATATGAGATACTATGGAATCGTATAGCAATATTGTGTGTTTTTCATTCTGGAAAAAATAATATCTTCAATTGTTCAAGAGTATGAACTTCTTGTGATTGGATACTTTGAAAGCATGTCATAACCAATAAACATTATATACATACATGACGAAAAGTTCATTATTTAAGAGCTTTAGCATTCTGATTTTAATGTGATGGTCAGGTTAATTTGATTGAAACATTATATACAGACGGTTAATAACTCAATAAGGTGTTTGGCCTTAGTTCTCTATATCAATTGAACAACTAAAAGTGTACAAAATATATGCTCTTAGGAATCACAAGTGAATTTTATATATCAAGGGAAAAAAAAGAATGACCACTGAAGATACTTTTTTCTCTCACTGCGGCCTGTAGCGGTATTTCTATCCCAGCATTTCAATGAAACGCCGCGATAGATGTAGAAGTTTTTTTTATAAAAAAAGCACACTCTCTATACCGGCATTTCACATAAATGCCGCAATAGGTGTAAACAGTAGCGACGTCTTACACAGGGCCGGCCCTGGCCCAGGGCCAACAGGGCGACCGCCCAGGGCCCACTTCATGGGAGGGGTCCAATTTTTTTAAAATATAATAAATTAATGGTCTTATAATTAATATAATGAATTAATGGGTTTGTAATTAATTTTTAGTTGAGGGCCCAATTTAGTAATCTCTCTCTCTTTCAGTGTCACTTCAACTTCTTCATATTTTTTTTGTCCTGCCTCTTCTTCAAATTCTCTCTCTCTAACTCACTCTCTCTCTCCCCTTCCGGTATCTTCAGACCTTATTCAAATTGTCAGTTGAGAATTTTCGTTTGTTTCTTCTACAGGATTTTTTTTTCTTAGCAGGAGTTGTAGTTGGAGTTGTAGTAATGGTGTCTCGGGTATCAGAGGGGTAGATGGAGTTGTCGGTCTTCTTATCAGGGACTGCAGGAGTTGTTGGTCTTTTTAGCACTACCCTAGTAGTTCAGCCCTCTCATGTCGTTTTTTTTAATTAATAGAATTGAAAATCTCTTTTGAGAATTTAGGTGGTACTGAGGTAGAAATCACTCCAACAATAGTATTATTGATTGATTTTATTGTTAGGCAAGCTTAGTGACCAACTGAAATTTGAAGCTTATTTATATGATTAGCTTGATTCCTGGAGCCCTGACCTTATATTTTAGATGAGATATGATATTTTTCTTTTTTTTTGGCAGGTGCAAGAATCGCTGTCACTATGCTTAATGAAAAATATGAAGTATTTGGTGTCATAAAGCAAAATAAAGGCAATCTTTATTTTTATGGGTATTGTTTTTATGTGCCCCGTCGTTATATTATAATTTATTAATATATATAAAAATACATGTGTGTCTATAAAGGGCCTAAATTTTTTTTCGCCCAGGGCCTCAAATACCTCAGGACCAGCCCTGGTTGTTGTGATAGGCCCGTTAATTATTTTTTCTTGTAAAAACCCGCTCTATGATCCCGCCCTTTTTTCATTTCCCCGATTTTCCCAAATCACTTAACCTAACTCTCTAGCTCTTCTCCTTGCCGCTTCCTCATCGAACCCAATTTCTCCCTCGCCGCCGCACCACCCTCGCCGCCGCTCCTACTTCGCCTCATCTTGTCCATCGCGCCGTACCTCCCTCACCGCTCCTCCTACTTCGCCTCCTCTTGTCCATCGCGCCGCACCTCCCTCGCCGCTCCTCCTACTTCGCCTTCTCTTGTCCCTCGCGCCGCACCATCAAACTCTCCCTCCCTCACCACTCCTTCTTCTGCCCTAATCAAGCTTTCTCTCCCTCGCCGCTCCTCCTAATTTGGGTAAAAATTATCATTCTTGTTTAGTAATATTGATAGGGTTTAGTTATATTACACTTGTGAGACTGGTTAATAATAGAATTGAGATTGGTCATAGCAGATGTATGTTCTTGTTGCCGCTAAATTTGGTGTGGGGGCAAACAGATGAATTTGTGAGTTCTTGGGGAAACTGAATAGGAAAACCTGTATACCTGCTCCGTCGAACTCTGATCGATGCTCCCACCGTGCACCTGCAAAAAGTGCGAGACACCGGGGTTGTTCCCGGTGACGCACCCTCCGACGCTCAAGTCAGTAACCAGAATTGATTATGAAAGAGCGTTTAACTAGAGAAAGATTGATTACCTCTTACTGGAGATGGATGGGGGGTATTTATAGGCGTCTTAGGGAACAGATTAGGCATGTAATTCCTGTGATTAGATAAGGAATATTCCTCGTAGTCAGATAAGGCATGTAATCTGATAAGGGATATTCCCTGTAATCAGTTAAGGAATTTAATCCCTAATCCCCAGTGAAAAGATAGATGTAAATCACGGCCGTTGATTTAGATCTAATCAGGGACCTTGATTGTATCTTGCTGGACCGGGCGTGCAGCGGGTTGGGACCCGTGCCCAGTTGAGATGGATCTGTTCGTTATGTGAAATTACCATCTTGCCCCTGAGCTGTAGGATTCGTGCCCCATTTGGACGGTCTCGATTGAACCCCTGTTTTTGGCCACATCACGAGCCCCCCACTCCTAAAGGCTGAGGGTGATCAGTCTTTGAGGAGTAGTTTGACTAACTCAGTGGTCAGTGGAGCCGTATCGTAGTCTGAATGGGTGATTTTTGAATCCTGGAGCGCGGGGGTAGGTTAGTTCCTCCTTTTTTGGTGCCCTATGATGCTCCAAAGCTGTATCGAGTTTTTATCTATTTTTCCGGATTATTTATTTAACTTTGCGATGTATTGGCTAATTGTTCGGGGGTTTTAACCGTATATTCTAGGCGATAATTGCTCGTTCGGTGGCTTAGAAATATCCCCCGAATTTTTAATTATTTCCTGGAATTTTTAGCTAATTTTCCCAAATTTTTAGCGATTTTTCGCAATTTTTTTTAAATAAGTAAAACGATTTAAATAAATAAAAATCAATTTTTAATACCCATTTATGGCATGGCGTCATCTGGGCCTTCGATCAATGCGGAGCGCGAGTTTCGGAACGATCAGACGATCCCTGTTCCTCGGAAGGATTTTTTCCCAAAAACGAGGGTCGGCACTCCGTCACCTCGTCTCGGAGGCGTGGCGCCGCGGCTCAAGGGGTCGGCGCGTTTTTTTGTCAAAAACGAGGGTCGGCACTCCGTCACCTCGTCTCGGAGGCGTGGCGCCGCGGCTCAAGGGGTCGGCGCGTTTTTTTGTCAAAAACGAGGGTCGGTACCCCAGCGTCCCGGCTCGGAGGTGTAGCGCCGCGGCTCGAGGGGTCGGCGTCTTGGTTTGAAGGGTCGATACCTCGGTTCGGAGAATCCGGGGGTACGTGGCATCATCTAGGCCGTCCATCCCCAGCGTGGATTCCCATAAAACGCTATCTTGTCGTTTTGTGGACGTGGCAAGATCTGGGTCGTCCATCATGACGAGCGCGCTTTTCTACAAGATCTAACGGCTCATAAGGGTCGGAGCGTTTTTTGCCAAAAACGAGGGTCGGTACCCCAGCGTCCCGGCTCGGAGGTTTAGCGCCGCGGCTCGAGGGGTCGGCGACTTGGTTTGAAGGGTCGGTACCTCGATTCGCATCCCTCCGCGCCGTTTCCCGGGGAACGAGTTGAGAGTGTTTTTGGGTCAACTCGGTAGCTCGGTTACTGAGCCTTTCGTTCGGTAGCTCGGCTCGTTAGACCGGTCCCCGAGTCGCTGCTTGTGTTTTTAAGGGTTCCGTCACTCCGTTTAAGTACCTCGGTTGCTCGACTGAGCTGTTCGGTAGCTCGGTCGACCAAGCCGATGGCAGGCAGTTCGGAAGGTCTGCGTGGACGGATCTAGGCCGTTCATCTTGGCACGCATCACAAGGATGGGGTTCAGATCACGAAAAAACGCTATCTTGTCGTTTTGTGGGTGTGGCGCAATCTGAACCGTCCATCAAATTCTGACGCGAATTTCGGAGAGATCCGACGGTGACTTTGCCTCGGGAGGATTTTTTGCCAAAAACGAGGGTCGGTATCTCGTCGCCTCGGTTTGCATTCCTCCTCGCCGTTTCCCGGGGGACGAGTTGAGTGTTTTTGGGTCAACTCGGTAGCTCGGTTACTGAGCCTTTCGTTCGATAGCTCGGCTCGTTAGACCGGTGGCCGAGTCGTGACTTGTGTTTTTAAGGAGTTCCTCCATCTCTCGTACCGTCGCCCTCTTCTCGCTGGGCGTTTTGGCTTCTTAGTGGGCCTTTGGGATTCCCAAGGAGGCCCGTTACCAGTTGGGGTTATAAGTTACCATTTCTTCACCCCTGAGCTCATTTCTCACTTTTCACTCCACGATTTTACTTTTGTTCTCTCAGTCTTCTGCTAGCGGCGCTCTTGCTCCACGGTGTTGACGTTAGCTGTCGCGTGGGCCAGGCGATTTCCGGCGAGCATTTTCCGACCGTGAACGTCACTTCAAAGGTTAGTTTGCTTTTGCCTTTGCTTTTTCAAGAGATGTCAAGGGTTAGCTCGGGGAGTGGTACCTCGTCCTCGGGCGATGATAGCGCCGGGGAGAGGAATAGGGCGGAAGCTCGAAGAAAGGGGAAACAAATGGCCGAACCGTTGGTTAAAGAATCGAGGGTCGGGAAGAAGAGGAGGACGGGGGAGGCTTCGCCCCCCATAGTGGGGGTGATTGTGGAGAACCCGAAGCGAGCCCCCGAGATGGGACAATATCCTTCGGTCCTGTACGGGCATTCGGGTGTCAGGCAGTACGAGGGCGATCTTCTGGAGAAAGCGATCTACGGAAAGTCGAAGATCGTCGAGGAGCCTAGCCCGTTCCTTCACTCCGAAGCCGACGAGCTCACTTCGTTGTTGTCTGAGAAGGATCTTCTCCGGATCAGGAAGGCCTTCGCTATCCCGTCGGAGTACAAGCTGATGGTCGCTGGCCCCGGGATGCGAGCAAACTCTAAGTTGCCGTCGTCGGACATGTGCATGTTTGACGTCGAC
This sequence comes from Hemerocallis citrina, assembly GCA_017893485.1. Lineage (NCBI taxonomy): Eukaryota > Viridiplantae > Streptophyta > Magnoliopsida > Asparagales > Asphodelaceae > Hemerocallis > Hemerocallis citrina. The sequence goes on along the minus strand of CM030368.1, from coordinate 152,013,685 downwards.
TCCTTGAACGCGGGACTGCGTTTTCCGCTGCACCCTTTCATACTCCAGATCCTCGGCTGGTATTGTCTCGCCCTTACTCAATTCAGTCCGAACACTTGGCGTCATGTGAACGCATTCTTGCTTCAGTGCCACCGAGCCGAGGTAGCGCCGGACTTATCAGTTTTCCGGGGCCTGTATCGGATAAACAGGCAACACCAGATGGATTACCGGTACTACTTGGGGCCGAGGAGAGGCGTTAAGATTGTAGAGAATCCCGACTCACTTAAGGGTTGGAGGGAGAAGTATTTTATCATAAGGGGTGAAGTGATTCGGCATATTCCGTCCCGGTGGAAGGTGGAGGTGCCGAAATTTGCGCGGAGCGACCCCGCACTATCTGAGGCCGAGGAGGATGTAGCGAGGAGGATCACGGCCCTTCCGGTACTGAGTTGGAGGGAGTTGACCGAAGAGGTGTTGTTCGGGTCCGGACTAAGCCCCATCGACCCGAGTACGCTCTTGACATCTCATTCATTTTTTTTTTCTAAGTCTTCAATTCGTCTGTCTTGATTCGTTTTCTTTTTTCGTTGATGCAGAGTCGATGAAGATTGACTTTAAAGCTATGATGGCCGATAGGTCCAAGCTGACCGGGACCAAAAAGAGGAAGAGGGCGGCCGAGGGTGCGTCTTCGGGTGCGCAGCCCGCGGTCGCTACTAACGTTACTCTGCCTCCCCCGGCTACCGAGGTGCCTTCGGAGGTTGTGGTGGTGGAGGGGACCTCGGCCCCTGTCGCCCCGTCTGCGAACGAGGGCGTCTTCGATGTCAATGCGGCACTGGCGCTCGAGTTCCCCCCGTTGACTAAGGACGCCGAGGAAATCCTGACCGAGCAGCACAAGCAGTTGTTTGTGCCGAACTGGCGGGTGAAGAATCATGATGGTTTCCTCGGCAACTCGCAGATGTCAATGCAGGTCGTCAAGCACTTGGCGACCCCGAAGGATAAGGCCGCGCTGAAAGCGGGAAGGGTCGGCGACGACACTTATGAAGTCGCCCGGGGGCTTGTTTCGGTAAGTGTTCGCAGATTTCTTCAAGTTTGTTACTTGGTTTGTACTTCGTACTTATCGTTGTCTTCGTAGGCCACCGTTCACTTCGGCCATCTCATCGAGGCGTTCGCCGAGCAGGAGAAGGAGCTGAAGTCCGCCAGCGAGAAAGACAGGCTGGCGAAGGTCAGGGCGGTCAAGGATCTCGAGGCCGAGCAGAGGCGAGCCGAGGCTCTGGACGTTCTGGTGGCCGACCTCACTGCCGACCTGAAGAAAGCAAAGGAGAGCCTTGCAGCGGAGTCCGCCAAAGCCGCCAAGGCCGCCAAAGAGCTTGCTGCGGCGGTGAAGTCCTTGGCCGACGAGAAGGCGGAGAGGGAAGCGCAGGCCGCGAGGATCAGGGCAGAGGTTGAAGCCGAGGTCGAGGCTGAGGCGAAGAAACATATGGCTGAGAACATGGAGCAATCCTATCAGACGGCCCTGGACCACGTTCAGGCTCGCATCCCCGGCTTCGAGCGAGTTGGCTATCGACTGTGGCCCGAGTCGCCCGTAGACGATGAGGAGGGAGATGATGAGGACGAGGCCGAAGGCGAAGACGGGGGGGGAGAGGACGAACCGGCTAAGGGAGAGATCGAGGGGCCGTCTGTCGATGCGTCCGGGGTCAGAGCGGAGACGCAGGTGGACCCTTGATTCTTTCGTTAAACTTTTTGTAGTTTTTGTTTTGCTTTCTCTTCCGAACTTTGTAACGCCTTTTGCGGACTGGCCACCGCTTCTTGATGAATGAAAGAACGTTTTGTCTTTGAAATTTTGTCTAAGTGTTTGGTTCGGTCGTAGGATAGGCCCCCGTCGCGGCGATGGCTCGGCGGCAAGTAGAGCTGTCTCATTTATCTCTTGTGAAATGCCTCAAGAACGAGATAGAACTGACGAGGAGGACACTGTACGATGTGGAGAAGAAGAACGGAGAGCTGTTGGCCGAAATGTACCACTCGCGGGTAGCCGAGGCCGAGCTATTCGATAAGGAGGAAGAATTGGCTTTGGTTTTGGCCGAACGAGATGAGCTCGTGAAGAAGGTCGAGCATTTGCAAAGGGTGACAGTCGACAAGAGTATCGAGGTGACCCATCTGCGCCGTGTCATATCCGACAGCGCCGAATACCCCGGTTCGGCGAAGCTTCCTCGATTCAAAATTGTCGTGAGGGACGAGGCGCTGAAGGACCGGATCGTCGAACTGGAGGAGGAGGTTGCTCGGCTCAAGCCTCAGCCGGTGCGGGCTAACGTCCGGAGCACCTCGTGTACTCGCGAAGAGATTGAGCGAGGGATCACGTTCTATCAAGCGGCGACCCGGACTCCTATCATAGGTAGGTCAGCCGCCGACGCACAAAGCGGTGTGGCGGTGTCTTCAAGCGGTACTTCGGTCGGGGCGACTGTGAGGATCAGCGGTGAGGGGGCGTCCCGGTTTGTCGGCCTGGAGACGAGCTCGGAGGCCAAGAAGCGTTGACCCAAAGTGTCGCTGAACCGTAGTGTCCCCCTACCTCGGAGGAATTGAGCGGGTCATGCCTTCTGATATTTTCGCTGAACTCGTTGTTGTAATCTTTTTGTAATCTCGTCCAAGTTATTAATAAAATTGGGGTTGATTTATCCGAAGTGTCCTCTACTGGCTGTTTATCGAGTCTTTTGTCGCAGCTCTGATTCCGTTGCTCGGCTTTTGGCGCCGATCGACGTGGGGTGTCCATAGCCGTTGGATGGTGGCACGAATCCAGAGGCAGGCCCAAGTCCCAAGAAAACGTTATCTTGTCGTTTTGCGGGCACGTGGCAGAACTGGATCCACTCATCACGCTCTGGCACACAATTTGAGAGGATCTAACGGCGAGTTGCCTTCGGGATGATTTTTTGCCAAAAACGAGGGTCGGTACCTCGTTAGTTCGGCACAATTTATGGTCGAGACGAATTCCCAACCATCGTAAAGTTATTTTAAGAGATGCAGGAGCAGTTTCGAATGGCGAGCTACTTCTAGTCCGCTTAGGAGCGGACTTGCGAAGCAAAATCGAGCCAAGTGTTGGACTCCGATCCATTCAACGGCTGCAGGAGCAATTTTGAACGGCGATCTGCCCCCGGCCCGTCTGAAGACGGGCCGAGTAGGAAGAGTCGAGCCGAGTGCTGGACTCCGAACCATTGTGTGATTAGTTTAAGAGATGCAGGAGCAGTTTCGAATGGCGAGCTACTTCTAGTCCGCTTAGGAGCGGACTTGCGAAGCAAAATCGAGCCAAGTGTTGGACTCCGATCCATTCAACGGCTGCAGGAGCAATTTCGAACGGCGATCTGCCCCCGGCCCGTCTGAAGACGGGCCGAGTAGGAAGAGTCGAGCCGAGTGCTGGACTCCGAACCATTGTGTGATTAGTTTAAGAGATGCAGGAGCAGTTTCGAATGGCGAGCTACTTCTAGTCCGCTTAGGAGCGGACTTGCGAAGCAAAATCGAGCCAAGTGTTGGACTCCGATCCATTCAACGGCTGCAGGAGCAATTTCGAACGGCGATCTGCCCCCGGCCCGTCTGAAGACGGGCCGAGTAGGAAGAGTCGAGCCGAGCGCTGGACTCCGAACCATTGTGTGGTAAGGGAATTAGAGGCGGAAGTACGCGATAATGTAAAAAACTTTATTTATTAATATCTAATGGTCGGCTGCTTCTAAAGTTGCTAGCCGTTATTACAATGAAAAAAGAAAAAAGGAAAAATTACTAGTAGCAGGAGTGGTGGCCCGACATCTCGAGTTACTTAGATAGGCGGGGTTGCCTTCTCTTGGTATTTCAAAAGATGGTCGGCGTTCCAAGTCCTGGGAATTTCTCTACCCTCAAGGTCTTCTAGCTTGTATGCACCGGGGCGGATTACTTTGGATATTTTGTATGGTCCCTCCCAATTTGGGGCCAGTTTGCTCTTCTGTCCGGGGAACGAAACGGCCAGTTTTCGGAGGACCAGATCCCCTTCTTTCAGGTCGGTTGGGCGGACCCGTTTGTTGTAGGCGAGTTCGATTCTTCTTCGATAACTTTGCTGCCGTATGGCTGCCCTTTCTCGGATTTCGTCTATCAAGTCCAGGCTCGTTCTGAGCTCCCTGGCATTCTGTTCTTCTTCAAAGGCTACCAGGCGAGGAGAGGGTATCCCAACTTCTAGTGGGATGAGGGCCTCGGACCCATAGGTGAGATTGAACGGACTCTCGCCTGTCGGGGTCCGCTTCGTGGTTCGGTAGTTCCACAACACATTGGGCAGTTGATCGACCCACAATCCCTTGGAGCACTTGTCGAGTCTCTTCTTGATGCCGGAGAGGATCTGTCGGTTGGCATTCTCGGCTTGGCCATTTGACTGGGGATGAGAGACGGAGGAGAAGCGGTGCTGTATGGCTAGGTCATCACATAAGGCTCGGAAGGCAGCTCCAGCGAACTGCGTACCGTTGTCTGTAACTACGACTCGGGGAACACCGAACCGGCAGATTACATTTTTCCAGAAGAATTGGACGACTCTATGCTCGGTAATTGTAGCCAGGGGCTCGGCCTCTATCCATTTCGAGAAATAGTCGACCGCCACGACTAGGAACTTCAATTGTCCGGGGGCCGGTGGAAATGGCCCCAGTAAGTCCATCCCCCACATTGCAAAGGGGATCGGACTCGATAGGGAGGAGAGTGGTGCTTGTGGAAGGCGTCGGATGTCGGAATACCTCTGGCAGGAGGTGCATTGCCGAACGTGTCGTTCGGCGTCCTGTAGGAGAGTGGGCCAGTAATACCCGTAGTTTAATACTTTGCGTGCCAAGGCTCTGGAGCCGGAGTGGGCTCTGCCGACGCCCTCATGGAGCTCTTGCAGGGCGTAATCGGCTTGTCCGGGGGAGAGGCATCTTAGGTAGGGTCGACCATCCACCTGTGTGAAGGAGCGCTTATACAGAATGCCTTCGACCAGTACGTAACGCTCGGCTCGGGTCCTTATCTTTCGGGCTTCCTTCGGATCCCTTGGGAGGAGTCCGTCTCTCAAAAACTCGACGAGGGGCCTCATCCAATTATCTTCGAGGGGGAAGGGCAGTGTTCCGACGGAGTTGAAAGCCTCGTCCTCTATGCTTGGCTTGAGGAGGACTTCTATCAGAACAGTTTGTTCGAGGCCTTGCAGGGATGAGGAAGCTAATTTGGACAGGGCGTCGGCCTGGGCATTTTCCTCTCTGGGGATTCTTCGGATGAGGGCCTCCTCGAAGAGCGCCATGAGGCTCTTCACTTTAGCCAAGTACTTTACCATCCTGTCATCGCGGGCTTCATATTCGCCGAGGACCTGGTTGACGACCAGCTGAGAGTCGCTGAAGATCTGCAGGCGTCGCGCCCCTGCGTTTCGGGCCATCCCGAGGCCGGCTATGAGTGCCTCGTATTCGGCTTCGTTATTCGAGGCTTTAAAGTTTATCCGGAGGGAATATTGAAGGACAAAGTCGTCTGGGCCCGCAAGGATGACTCCAGCCCCGCTCCCCTCGTTGCAAGAGGATCCATCGACATATACCGACCAGATAGGCGGTCCCTTTGTTGTCTGCTCGGGGTCGGGGATAGTTGTTTCCACTATGAATTCGGCCAGCGCCTGCGCCTTGATGGCGGTTCGAGGCTGATAAGAAATATCATGTTGGCTCAGCTCGATCGACCACTTCATGAGGCGGCCGGAAGTCTCTGGCTTGTGAAGGATCTGTTTCAACGGCTGGTCGGTAAGAACGACCACCGAATGAGACTGGAAGTATGGCCGAAGCTTTCTTGCAGCCATTATCAGGGCGTAGGCTATTTTCTCAATTTTCGGGTACCGGAGCTCGGCGTCCCGGAGCACTTTGCTGACGTAGTAAATGGGCTTCTGAGTTCTTTCTTCTTCCCTGACTAAGACCGCACTTAGCATCTGTTCCGAGGCCGCCAAGTAGAGGTAGAGTGGTTCGCCTGGTATGGGCTTGCTGAGGAGAGGTGGATTGACGAGGTAAGCCTTTAACTGGTCGAAGGAATCTTGTTGTTGCTGCCCCCACTCGAATCCCTTTGCCCCCCTGAGGGCTTTGAAGAACGGGAGGCACTTCTCCCCGGACTTCGACAGAAAGCACCCTATGGCGGCTAGGCGACCAGTCAACCTTTGAACTTCTTTGATGTTTCTAGGCGGGGCCATGTCCAGTATGGCCCTGATCTTCTCCGGATTCGCCTCTATTCCTCGTTGGCTAACCATAAAGCCGAGGAACTTGCCCGATGAGACGCCGAACGCACACTTGTTCGGGTTGAGTCTCATATTGTGCTTTCTCAAAACATCGAATGCTTCTTGGAGGTCGGCCACGTGATCAATGCCTCGGATGCTTTTCACAAGCATGTCATCCACATACACTTCCATGTTTCGGCCAATCTGGGCCTGGAATACCTTGTTGACGAGGCGCTGGTATGTTGCCCCTGCATTCTTTAGGCCGAACGGCATGACTCTGTAGCAGTAGAGCCCTTGGTCGGTCACAAATGATGTCTTCGGAATATCCGGGGGGAACATCCTTATCTGATTGTAACCCGAGAAAGCGTCCATGAAGCTGAGGAGCTCATGTCCCGAGGTTGCGTCAATCAGAGTGTCGATGCTCGGCAGAGGGAAAGGGTCTTTAGGGCAGGCTTTGTTGAGGTCAGTGAAATCAATACAGATTCTCCATGTACCGTTGGACTTTTTCACCATCACTACGTTTGACAACCACTCAGGATAATTTACTTTCTGTATGAACCGGGCCTTCAGCAATTTATCCACCTCTTCTTTGATAGCGAGCTGACGCTCGGGAGCGAACTTGCGCCTCTTCTACTGGACCGGTTTGGACCCCGGATCAACACTGAGGCGGTGGACCAAGAGTTCTTCGGAGATACCGGGCATGTCTGCAGCTGTCCATGCAAAAAGGTCTTGGTTGGCTCGGATGCACCTCACAATATCCGCGTACAGTGCGGATGGAAGGGTCTTGCTGACAAAGAACTTGCGGGTCGGCTCCTGCTCCGAGAAGAGTACCTCCTCCAGCTCATCTACAGGCTCGGAAGTTGGCCGAGCAGCATCTTGTGGGATCTCGAGTGTTTCTAAGGAGAGGACGGGTCCGAGGGTGGAAGTCATATAACACTTGCGGGCCTGTTCCTGGTTGCCCCTGACTTCTCCCACTCCAGCCCGAGTGGGGAATTTCATTTTGAGATGATAAGCAGAAGGGACGGCCTCAAGAGCAGCCAGGCCGGGCCGACCCAAAATGACGTTGTAGGCCGCTGGGACATCTACGACCATGAAATCCATTGACTCCGTGCGGGTAGTAGGAGTTTTGCCTGCTGTGACATCGAGGGTAATCACCCCTTCGATCGCCACTGGCACTCCCGTGAACCCATGGAGCGTGTACCCGGCGGGCTTGAGTCTGTCTCGGGAGAGCTTCAGCCCCTTAAAAGCATCGAGGAATAGGATGTTTACGGAGGAACCGTTATCTACTAAAATCCTTTCGACTTTGAAATTGGCCATGTGAAGGTTGATGACGAGTGCGTCACAATGAGGGGTGCGGACGCCCTCTAGATCTTCGTCAGAAAAGGTGACGGGCACTCCGAGGCCCTTGGGAGGAGGGGTGGCTCGGACAGAATTCACTTCTCTAATAAAATCTTTTCGAGAAGAGTTCGAGGAGCCCCCCATTGGACCCCCGTGGATGAGGTGGAGGACTCGTTCTTCCTCAAATTCTGGCGTCTCTTCTCGCTCTGGACGTTTGTTAGCCCCCCGGGGCTGGGGAGGAAGCTCGGCTTGGTCCTTCCTTACGAATTTTGCCAACTGCCCCCTCTGGATAAGGGCCTCGATCTCGTTTCTTAGCGCACGGCAGTCGTTGGTGTCGTGCCCATGGTCCCGGTGATAGCGGCACCATTTTTCTCTATCTCTTCTCTTAGCAGGGGTGTTCATCTTCGGAGCAGGAGGTAAGACCCCTTCTTTTTCGACTTCCATGAAAATGGTAGAGATGTTCGTGGTGAGGGGAGTGAACTTCTCAAATCTAGGAGGCCGGCGCTGGCCAGTATTATCCTTCTGGAATTTCTTCGCCCCTTCTTCTTCCGTTCCCTTCCTCTTAGACCCGGAGGCAGTTGCTTCCCAGTTGGGCGGTTCCTCGGCCTCTTCAGCTCGGATGTACTTTTCAGTGCGGAGGAGGAGGTCAGAAAAGTCATGTGGCGGTTTCTTGGCGAGGGAGGAGCGGAGGTTGGAATTAAGGATATTGGATTGGAACGCCGCGGTAGCGACGGATTGGTCGAGGGATGCGATGGTTCTGGCCTCGGCTGTGAACCTCTTCACGTAGTCCCTCAATTTCTCCCCCTTCTGCTGACGGAGGTGCAATAGGGAGATGCTGGTCTTCCCGGCCCTTCGGCTGCTGACGAAATGGGTGATGAACAGGGTTTCGAACTGTTCGAAGGAGAATATCGACGCCGGGGCAAGACGAGAGTACCATTCTCGAGCTGGGCCTTTCAGAGTTGCAGGGAATGTTTTGCAGAGGAGGGCATCGGAAGCTTGATGGAAGAGCATCAAAGTCTTAAAGCTTTCGATGTGGTCAACTGGATCGGTCTCCCCAGTGTAGTTTTCGAACTGGGGAGGTTTGAAACCGAAGGGAACAGGAGCATCCACTATGGTCCGGGAGAACGGGGGTCGGCTAGGACGGAGGGTCCTCCCCCTGAGTTCTTCTTCTCGGTTTATCTGTCCCAAGAGTTTCTCCACCTCGTCCAGACGGCGGTTCATGGTGTCATCTCTCCGATGGTGACCCGCCGAACCCCTGGACTCGTCTTCGTAAGAGGGGGAGCGAGGGCTGCGGCGATGGTAGCTTCGAGAGCGACGAGGACTTGGGGTGCGTCTGGAATTGGTAGGAGCGGGTCGAGGAGAAGGGGACCATTGGCGAGGGCTCCGGACCGGAGGAGGGGATGGGACCCTCTGCTCATTGGGGTTCTGACGGAGGTTGAGGGCCTGTTGTACCATCGCTTGGAATTGTTGGAACTCGGCCCGGGTAATGGGTGCCTCATTGTTCCTAGGCTGCTGCCTGCCTGCTGGAGAGTGCCTCCTTCGGTAGTGATCGGGGGAGTCCTTTCTCCCTCTTCGGACGGGGGACCTCCTGTGCTCTCGGTGTCGGGGGGATTGCTCACGCTGGCGGGAGGCTCCCCCCCGAGCCCGCTTTTCATCCAAATGGCGGCGAAGGTCATCATCTTCCGGACGTTTGGGAGGGGCATTGTGACGACCAGAGGCCCGGGGATGATGGGAGGCCATGGAGGCACTGGAGGCGGTGTGGATGGAGATGTTCTCTTGGTGAAGGGGCTATTTCTGGGGGTTAGGCTCCTTTGGATCAGGATGTGGAGGGTTCCGCTGGAGCGGCTCTTCCATGGTAGGAGGGAGTTGCCCTTGTTGCTGAGCAGGATCAGGAAGGACTTCTTGTTGGTCGGGGTTGGGCACTCGGTTGGAGCCCCTAGATCTGACTTTGCGAGGCGGCATGGCAGTAGAAAACCTGTTCGGCGGGAGGAGGGAAGGTCCCTATTCGTTAGTTTCCCACAGACGGCGCCAATCTGTTGCCGCTAAATTTGGTGTGGGGGCAAACAGATGAATTTGTGAGTTCTTGGGGAAACTGAATAGGAGAACCTGTATACCTGCTCCATCGAACTCTGATCGACGCTCCCACCGTGCACCTGCAAAAAGTGCGAGACACCGGGGTTGTTCCCGGTGACGCACCCTCCGACGCTCAAGTCAGTAACCAGAATTGATTATGAAAGAGCGTTTAACTAGAGAAAGATTGATTACCTCTTACTGGAGATGGATGGGGGGTATTTATAGGCGTCTTAGGGAACAGATTAGGCATGTAATTCCTGTGATTAGATAAGGAATATTCCTCGTAGTCAGATAAGGCATGTAATCTGATAAGGGATATTCCCTGTAATCAGTTAAGGAATTTAATCCCTAATCCCCAGTGAAAAGATAGATGTAAATCACGGCCGTTGATTTAGATCTAATCAGGGACCTTGATTGTATCTTGCTGGACCGGGCGTGCAGCGGGTTGGGACCCGTGCCCAGTTGAGATGGATCTGTTCGTTATGTGAAATTACCATCTTGCCCCTGAGCTGTAGGATTCGTGCCCCATTTGGACGGTCTCGATTGAACCCCTGTTTTTGGCCACATCAGTTCTCATCTCTCTCATGCTTGTCTCCTTTAATTTTCTCCTTTTCAGAATTTTTGGAAATTGGAAGGAAGGGCTGCTGATTGAACTATGTTACTGATTGAACTAAAAGATAATATATGTATTATGGCAGATATCATATGTGTTGTTTTATGCAATCACCCTCCCCACTTATTGGTAAAACTTCTTTAAACATTAGGATTGGATGTGTTTTCAGTTTCTGACCTTGAAGAAAGTAAGCTAGACAGGAAAGTTATCATTTGGGTAATTTTATATCACTTTTGTTGCAAAACAAAGGTACGATTTGGGCATGATTTCTTTTTTATGGGTTCTGTATTTTAATCATGTATTATTATTATTATTATTATTATTATTATTATTATTATTATTATTATTATTATTATTATTATTCAATTGAAGTAAAATAAAATTTCAATTTGTATTATTGTTGGACATAGTTGAACAATTACACTAAAAATAAATGCCTGAGATGATGTTACTGTGTCAAAAAAATAGTAGATTGCCAAGATGTTTTAACAACCCTTACTCATATCACAAAGTCTTTCGTTTTGTTTTATTTTACTATAAGGGGATAAATTGTCTAATCAAAATCGATTGTGGCATTGGTGGGAGTTCGTCATTAATTTTATGTTAGTCGATGAAGGATAATGCTTTTAGCATGGCTTGTGCATATGCTGTTATTAGATATCTATTAAGGTTTCAAATTTTTGTGTTCAGTTTTCATATTACTGTTTGCTTCATGGGATAAGTAAGCTAACTTGTGATGCATTAGGTCTGCGACAATAAGTGTATGGGTGATCATGAAGCCAATGTTTTTAGTATGTCTTGGAGACAGAGCAGTGCTCTAGGTATTTGATTTTGCTTCGTATCTTCTTTTGTTTCAAATTATTATTTTAACAGTCTTACTTCTATCATGTACTTCTGTCATGGACTCATGAAGTTAATTTTTCCATGAGAAAATGAATTTTTGGGCATTCGAATGTTGTTCATGATCAATGTCCTCAGAACAACATGATTGAAATATATAACATGTCGAAATTTGGATTGGTAGTGACTTGTGATATCACCATCTTGCCAACCTTGGTCATCAACTATGACCCATACAAGGTTTTTCTCTTTATGCCAAGTTGTAATATTTAGCAAAGCTTGATTATTCTATATAATTCATCTCTTTGCAATTCTCTTTTCATTTATTGGTATTTACAAAAGTTCGTTTAATTTTTTCAACAATAATGTGGGGCTAAACTTGGTCTCACTTTTCTCTATATTTTGGTGGAAGAGATGAACAAGAGGAAATCAGAGATACATGCAATCCAGATTATCGTGGAATGGCTTCAACAGAGAGACCAGTTGCTCACTGCACAGAATGAGATGTTAAAGGTGACAGATCAGCTTTTCTACCATGCTTTCTTTTTGCATGTCTTGTGCCTTGGAATGTCTATTATGATCCACTTACCTGATTAGTATGAAATGATTGTAATTGTGATTTTTCTCATGAGATTATTAGGACGCTGACCTGATTATGATTGCTCTGGTGACACATGAGATTCACTTCTCTTTGCTTAGAGAGGTGAGCTCTTAAAATCCTTGCTGTGATTGTCTTTGCTAACGAATCATACTATTAGGTCCTGATTCGAGTGACCTTGTTTTGTAGGATATCCATATCGTGCGGCCACAATAGGAGCACATAATTAGTACAAAAGAAGGTGGGAAAGAGTTGGCAGTGAAGGATAACTGTGATGCACCGAGGAAAAAAATTCAGGTTGATAACTTTCCATATAAATTGCAGTGTGATAGAGATATTCTAATTAACTGAAATTGATCGTTCCACTAGTTTTTTTGTAAACAAACATTCAATTTTCACCTCTCTCCATATGCAAAAGGGTTTCAATTGATGAACAAAAGAACTTTTGTTTCATGTGTTTTTGGTTAACAAACTTGTTTTCTTGTCATCTACTAGTTTTCTTTCATTCTTTTGCATGGTAGTATGCTTTTCATAGCCATTATAAATTTTAATTCCCAGAAGCACTACCACATTTTTTGAGTGTAACCTTGTAAAAGCAATGCAGGTGTTGTAGATAGTAATTTTTTCAGTAGCATTGAAGGGCAAAAAATTCTGATTAGGCTCTTTTTTATGGTAGAGTATCAATATAGATACTGAATATTTGAACCATGATATGTTTAGTACAATTGGATATATACTAGCTGACCTTACTGTGTTATTGCCATTTGTCAGGGGTACTAGGGAATTAGGGAAGAACCACAACCTGTCGAGTTTTGGGAGGCAGCTGTATGAACTTATGGATATAACTTTTCCCTTGAACTGGGAGAGTTTCTTGAACTCTGATTACTATGCTTTCCATCTTCCAGCACTTCCTGCATCAGTGATGAGCCTTGTGGGAGCTGGTGACTGCTTAGTTGCTGGAATTCTTGCTTCTATTTGTATTGGTTTGGATGTGATGAAAAGTGTTGCCATAGGAGTCAGGGTTGCAAAAGCTGCAGTTGAGAATGAATCTACTTGAAAGAATTAGCAGGTATGTATCGAAACATGTGAAATGTTAGTTTTGCAAGTAATATAGCATAAGTCTCATAAGCTTGTGAAATCTCATATCTACCAAGCTGTATAAGATATGAGTTACGGATAAAGAGTTATAGATTATTCCAGTTTAAAGGATATTATTGGTTTCATAACTGTTGTAGAATATTCTGAAAGAATTTTCTTTTTAAATATTGTGCAAGTGTGCACGATGGAGTATGTTTTAAAAAAATAGCCATCATTATCATATCAAGCTTCAGTAGTAATAGAATCAAACTAAGCTCCTTCATGCAACTCCTGATGAGCAAGCACCATGAAAACCCATGTAAACTATGTCGCCTTATTGATGTTTCTTTCCCCTACACAAGAATGGAACAAGGCTCAGTTATACTCTTCTGTACGTAGTGAAAGGTTATCATGGTTCCATTATTGCCAAATCAGGTTTATGTAGTCAATTAAAGACCATTGACTATCAAAGTGTATTGGATTTGGAGCTACCTGGAAAACTTGGATGGTGTGCTTTTTCAATGATAATGATTGCGGGGACTATCAGCGTCATGTCGCAGGTTGCATGGCCGGTTTTTGTTCTGTTTGTACCCGTCACTGCAATCTGCATATGGTATCAAGTAAGAGTTGGATTCCTAATTGGTTCTGTAAGCTACAACATATTAGTCTATTTCTTTCTAGTAAAGAGTTAACAATGTGAATTTTATATATGCACTTCTTCTCAATCCTTATTCTGAAACTAGATAATATCACTGCAACAATGCTACATACCAACTGCCAGGAAATTAGCTAGTCTATCGGGTATCCAGAGAGCTCCAGTCCTTCATCATTTTGCAGAATCTCTTACAGGAACTGCAACTGTAAGGGCATTTGGACAGGAAATTATATCTGATATACTGATATACCAAATGAGGTTGGAAATGAAAAATATTAATAACATGTGTCAAAATGGTAGAGACCATAAGGTTAAGTCTAGAATTTTTTATTTCTCTGAATGAATTGTTCAAAAATCAGTATTTCATATACTTCGGAGTTGGTCTCTATGCTTATTATACCAGAAAAATTAATGTCTAAGGATTAATAACTAATAATTAAGTATGACTTATAAGGCTTTGGGCTAAATTTGAAAATTGGTAAAAGGAACCAAAACTCAAGAGTCAAAAGATAAAAATCAAGTTATGATGCTGTGCTTAGGAAGGACCGAAGAGTCCATTATCACCTGTAGAAAATGACCTTTGGATTCCTTGGAACGGAGAGAAATATGATTAGTGTAGTTGTGAGCAAAAGTTGGCAATTTGAAATGTATACACTAGTTTGTGAATGGCATATGACGACAAAAGGTCAAGTTTGGGGGAATTTGATTGGTTTCTTTGATTCTTTTAAGACAATGTAGAATGCCAACCTTTAACTAATCGTTCAGTTTTGGGCTCAAGAGTTAAAACTTTTGTGATTTGTAATGGGTAAGTTGTAAATTAATTAAACATGACTTGCCTGTAAGTTTATTCGTTGTCCTCACTAAGCTCCCTTTACAACTATATGCAATGCTGAGGTTTTTATAGTTACTCCCTGCATTTGTGTGTTAGTTATTATGGCGCCTTGTTGTGCTAATAAATGTCATCAGTACTGAGTAAAAGAAACAATATGATACCACAGATATCTTTGGACATTCTTCCAAATGCAAAAACTATTCAACATAATTTGGAGGTTTTGTGGGTTTCTTTCTTTGCTTGCATTCTGATTCACTGTCGTTTATCTAATTGTTTTATCGTAGGCTGGTTAAAATGGGAGCCCTTCAAAGGTCCTTGACGATCCAAGGGAAGAAAATCTGGCACCCTTTAATATCCCCCTGGCTGCATGCTGGTGTTATTCATCTGATAGTGAACCTCTCATGCATCCTCATTGTAGGCATTCACTTAGAACAGGAATTTGGTCCATGTAAGTTTATGATTTTCTGGTTCCTCAAAAAAGTTTTGATTTTCTTTCACAATCTTAGAAACATTATATATATAGATAATTCCCTCTGTTTTCTACCAAATGAGTTGTGTAACTTCAAATATTAAGGCATTTTGTTTCAGCTATTAGCTCTTATTTGGTTTCTATAGAGTCAGTTTTTTATGCTTCGTTATTCATTCTATTCTTATGAGGATGTGAAGTATAAGTATATTATTTCTGACAGCAGTTTTGCTTTTGGGGGAATTTTACATGTATGGGAAGCAAAATCTAAATCCACATCCTGCAACCTATTTTCCACATCTTCCTTCTACTCTTTCCTCTGCTTAGTTTATACTTCACATTTTATAGAATTTCCTAACTTTTGCTTCAATGACGCATAGTTTTAAGTCTGCGTCCTAAGATACAATGTACCATGACTATGGTCTGATAATGGTTGATATACTTCAATGATTTTCATCTCTATGTTTTGATTGTCAATTCAATGTATTTTCTTCTTTCGTTTGACAAAGTGAAGATGAAACATATATGTTTTTTGATAGGGGATGAGAAAAACCGTAGAGAAGGCTGCCATGTTCCTTATCGTGACAGCAAACTTATTCGGCTTCTTCAGGTGTGTTCTATTTTTATTTTCAATAATAATTTCAAGTTAACAATTAGTTGATGTTGTTACCATTCAGCTTCTTCAGATTTTTCTCATATATTTTTTAATAATTAGTTGATGTTGTATTTTAATAATAGGCAACAAATTAGGAGAAATAGCTGCCTTCAACCTAAGGATTTTTTTTCACTTGAAAAGAGATTCACTTAAAATGAATGCTACAAGTCCTTGAACTTCTTGTCATTAATCTTTTAATATGTGAGATCACTGAGATGAACTGATCAGAGTTTTCTTTTGGAATAAAATATAGTTGTTTAGTATTGTTACCATTTTTTTACAGATGATGGATATTTTTTTTAAATGAATAACTTAATTATATCTGTTGTTTGCTTCTTTTTTTGTGCAGGTTGTGGTGATTGAAGAAGTGGATTCTTTTATTTTCAGGCCACATATTGGACTGCAAGCGAAATATCAAGTTATATGCTTGAGTCATCTGTAACATCAAATAATGTATCATTTTTTTAATTGTGAAATACATGAACTTATGATATTTCTTCTAAAATTTATGTTCATTGATACTCGGCAGTAAATATGCCCATTTGTCACTTAAATATTTTGTTTTCTATTTAGTTAGATATTTTGTTTTCTATTCAGTTATTATTTTTTGTGATATGTGACTTTTGGTTGTTGATTATGATGTTATTATTGATTTTAAGATTTAAGCATTTAAATTTAATATGACTATAGGTATTTGTAATATGCAATTAATTACAGTTTTTTTAATTCAAAATTCTACAATAAAATCCCCCCCCCCCCCAACCAAAAAAAAAAAAAAAAAAAAAACCTGTCCCGGCGTTTACCTTAAAATGCCGGCATGGATACCAGAATTTTCAAAAAAAATAACTCTATTGCGGCACTTCAAAAGCGCCGCTATAGGTTAAATTTTTGGGAATTTTCACCTACCACGGCGTTTTTGACACGCCGCTATAGCTAGTCCATTTTTCTACAAACCAAAAGAGAAATGGGCCTATGCCGGCATTTTAGAAACACTGTTATAAATTAGCACCTATAGCGGCGGCAACATAAAACGCCGCGATAGCCTATATGGCTATAACGACGCACGCTCCAACGGCGCTTTTAAAGACGATTTTAGAAACGCCGTTATGTGCTATAACGGCGCCAAAAACCGCCGCTATAGCCTTGTAAAAGTGCCGCTATAGCCCATGCGGTTTGTAGTGTCTTTTTTGTTTTTTATTTTTATGTGGAATTCAACTATAGATATTCCTAATTTAAACCCCTCTTTTCTTTTTCTAGTCATTAAAATTGATTTAAGGTTGTTGAAGTCATACCAATTTGTAGTTCCAGCATTTCTTTACATGTAACCAGTATTTTTCGCCTGCGATGCACGTTTTGATAAGGGTTGGAGGATTTTCATGTGTGATGTATGTGTTAAGAAATAGTTTTGGGGTTGAATGTGTGTTGCACGTAATTGGAAAAAATATTTTGAAGAAAAAGCTATGATTTGTACGTTCGATGCACGTGTTCGTTAGTAGAATTGGAGTTGTACGTGCAACAAATATGTTTGTTTGGTGTTTAAAAATTTAAAAATTTGTTTTGCGCGTGCGTTGCATGTTTAAATAGGAGGAATTTTTGTTTGTTTGTTTGTTTGTTTGTTTGTTTTTGTTGTAATTAATAAGAGAGTTGGAGTTGCACGTGCAATGAACGGGTTTGTGTATTGAGAAATTACAACTCCAACTCTCCCATTATACTGGGAGAAGATAAGATTATTTAGGTATAACGATCACCTTAACTCCCACATATTCATTAATTAATTAGTTGCTTAGGAATTTGATAAAGATATGGGTATGTGAAGAGTCATTTGTCTCCTAGATTTATGTGTAAATTCTTAGTAGTTTGTGTACGGGTGTGAAGAGTCACATGGCTCTTAGCAGTTTGTATATGGATATATGAAGAGTCACCTAACTCCTATGTATAAGTTGCCATAGAATCTACAAGAAAATGCATGTCATAATTTCTTCATTATATCAAACTATTTATGGTATCATAGACACTTCCTAAATCTCCCTCTTCCTTCTTCTTATGAGCTTTTATTCTGCAACATCCATCTCCATATCTTTCTCCTAAAATTTGACGCTGACAAGGAACCTCATGCTCACCTGCTTTGGGTCATAGGCAGCATACTCATTGTACTCAAGTGGGCTACATCAAGACCAGATGATATAAGCCTGCCACATGGCACCTTCACATCATTCTTCCACATAAAGTGCTCGGAATTGTTAGTCTCCCAAGCCCCTTCACAGCAATCTTCTTCTCCTCCAAGGACTTTGTATCCGCTTGTACACTTGACATCTCAGTGATATGATCACCTAGAGGAACGACGGCCAACACCAAGAACCCTTTAGGATGATCACCTAGAGGAACGACGGCCAACACCAAGAACCCTTTAGGTCGATCTTCCGCTATGAACCCATACGAAAACTCCAAGCCTTCCTCATTCCCTCTGCCATGGCCAACTTTCGACCAAATGGATCGCGGAATCAACGGTCGTGGGGACACACACCACCTCAGACATATCTTGAAAAGTGTCAAAGATGTTGTGCTCAAGGACACACGATTCAGCAGTGTCCTCTATTTCGTGTTGAGTGAACTGATCATCCCCTACCTCAAACATATCTTGGAAAGTGTCAAAGATGTCGTGATCAAGGACACAAGGTTCAGCAGTGTCCTCTATTTCGTGTTGAGCGGACTGATCGTCCCCCACCTCAGACATACCTTGAAAAGTGTCGAGGATGTCGTGTTCAAGGACACATGGTTCAATAGTGTCTTCTATTTCGTTTCACACCAACGAAGCCGCAGTCCAATCCACAACCGCGAGTATCTTGTCAATGGCAACCACATGCTAATGTAGCAATAGCTGACAACTCCGAAGGCTCCAATTCACTTCTTGATAGTTGCGCATCATACCATGTTACCTCCAACTGGAGCAATCTTTCCTTTCTTGCTCCTTATTCAGGGGTTGACAACGTTTTGAGTGGCGATGACATAGGTCTCCCTATTTCGTATACTTGTTCTACATCTCTTCACACTCCCTCATATACTTTCCCACTTCATAATGTGCTTTGTGTTTCTACCAAGCAAAAAAACTTTATTTCTATTTCTCAATTTTGCAAATCTAACAATACATTCATCGAATTCTTACCCTCTTATTTTCTTGTGAAAGATCTTCACACGGGGGGCAACACTTTTACAAGGCCGGACTAATGATGGTGTGTATGAATGACCGGTTAGTTCTATCAAATCTCCTCAACTTGTAGCATTTTTTAGTGTCAAGATCACTTCGTCCGAGTGGCATCATCGCTTAGATCATCCATCATTTTCAATTCTTAGGTATATTGTCTTTGGTTTTCAATTAGAAGTCACAAGTCCGTCGTCTCTGAATTTCAACTGCATGCGTGTCAATGCAATAAAGTCACAAGTTACATTTCTCCATTTCCACTCTTATTTCAATTTCTACACTTGAAATAATATTTTCTAATGTGTGGACCTCTTCCGTCCGTTCCATTGATGATTTCAAATATTATGTTATTTTTGTTGATCATTTTACAAAATACATATGGTTTTATCCACTTAAAAGAAAATCCGATGTCTATGACGTTTTTGTTCGCTTTAAATCACTTGTGGAAAACTACTTCAACCGAAAAATCATCACGTTTAATTCTGACAATGGGGGAGAATATCAGGCACTTTCATCCAACCTAAGTTTTAGTGTGATATTTCACGTCCACACACTCTTGAGCACAATGGGTATTCTGAACGTCGTCATCGTCATATTGTTGAAACAGGCTTATCTCTCCTCTCTCATGCATCTGTGCCTTTGTCCTTCTAGTCATATACATTCTCCACTGTTGTTTATCTCATCAATCGTCTACCCATTCCTACGCTCCAACTTCTATCACCATATGCAAAGCTCTTTGGCACAAATCCCAACTACTCCAAACTTCGGAGTTTTGGTTGTTTATGCTACCCTTGGTTGCGTCCCTATTCATCACACAAGCTATCTTCCTGCTCCACCGCTTGTGTCTTTCTTGGTTGTTCCTCCACCCATAGTGTCCATCTTTGTCTTGATCCCGTAACCTCACGTCTCTACACATCTCGTCATATTAAATTCTTAGAGTCAATTATGCCCTTCAAAACCATTCAATTCAATCTTCCTCGTCCTTCCTCTTCTACATTATATGTCTGGATTCATTCTGAGTCATCATCTTCGGCCACCATCACGCCATTTGTCAATCTTGAACCTGCCCCTCAAAAGGATTCCACTCTAGCATCCATAATCATACCCACCACAATCATTCTTCCCTCCACAAATACCTTTCTCTCACCAAACCTGTGACTCAGCGCCGCGGCTCCACCTTCATCACACCGCGATAGCCAACAACCACCCCAAACACGACATTCTAAAACCACCTCACCCGTCACCCAATCAACACACCCCCAAGACCCGACACCTATTCCTCCTCCGCATCAAGGTATAGTTACTCGATCCAAAAATAATATCCACAAACCAATCCAAAAAACTCAATCTCACTGCTGAACTTTTCTCAAACCTTGACCTTGACCCTTCTACAGTGACCCAGGCCATCAAAGATCCCAAATGGCATCAGGCCATGTCTGAGGAGTATGATGCTCTTGTTCGGAATGGGACATGGGACCTTGTTCCATTCACTCCGTCCCAAAATATAGTCGGTTGCAAGTGAATCTTTTGAACTAAACATTTATCTGTGGTTCGGTTGACACGTAAAAAGCATGTTTAGTTGCCAAAGGGTTCTATCATCGCGCGGGTGTTGACCATCCTGACACCTTCAGTTTGGTTGTCAAATCAACAACAGTACGACTTGTTCTCTCTCTTGTCGTCACTCGTGGTTAGTCACTGCGACAACTTGATGTCAATAATGCATTTCTCCAAGGCTATCTTTCTGAAGACGTCTTTATGGTGCAACCACAAGGATTCATTAATAAAGACTATCCTCACCATGTTTGTAAACTGCGCAAAGCAATATACATTCTCAAACAAGCCCCTCGCGCATGGTACCATGAGCTACGTTAGTTTCTTATCACCTCCGACTTCACTAACTCTCATGCCGACACATCCCTATTCGTCTACAATGCTTATGACATCATGATATATTTTTTAGTCTACGTTGATGACATCATTATCACAGGAAACAATGATGCAGCAGTACATAAATTCATTCATCTTCTCTCCAACAGATTTTCCTTAAGGATCTTGACCCACTTTCATATTTTCTGGAGTTAAAGTCATTCCACATTCGCATGACATCTTTCTTTCTCAGCGGCGATATATACATGATCTTCTTACTCGCACTCATATATTCGATGCCAAGCCCGTGTTTACACCACTTGCCACTACTCCAACTCTTACTTTTCACTCATGCTCATCCCTATCTGATCCAACTGAATACCGAGCTATTGTTGACAGTCTCCAATACTTATCACTCACATGCCCGGACATTGCTTACACGATCAACAAGTTATCACAATTTATGCACTGCCCCAAGACTGATCATTGGAATGCAGCAAAGCATCTAATACGATATCTTTGTGGAACTATTTACCATGGTTTTGTTATCTACCATAACTCCCCACTATCACTTCATGCATTTTCAGATGCAGACTGGACTAGAAACAAGGATGAGTTGTTGTTATCTACCATAACCTCCCACTATCACTTCATGCATTTTCGGATGCAGACTGGACTGGAAACAAGGATGAGTTTACCTCCACAAGTGCATATCTTATCTACATTGGTCGCAATCCAATCTCATGAAGTTCAAAGAAATAAAGGACGGTGGCCCGCTCTTCTACCGAAGTGGAGTATCGAGCTGTTGCCACCACAACTGCTGATATTCGTTGAATTTGTTATTTACTCACCGAGCTTCATGTTTTCCTACCTCAACAACTAGTTATCTACTGTGACAATGTTGGTGCAACAAATCTATGCTCAAATCTGGTTTTCCATTCTCGCATGAAACATGTTGCACTTGACTATCACTTCATTCGGGAACAAGTTCAAGTGGGTTCTCGTCGCGTTGCCCATGTTTCCTCTGCTGATCAACTAGCTGATGCGCTCACCAAACCTCTTTCCAGCTCTCACTTCCAATAATTTGCAAACAATATTGGAATCACCTTTTGGTGTTCCATCTTGCGGGGGCATGATAAAGTTATGGGTATGTGAAAAGTCATTTGTCTCCTAGATTTATGTGTAGACTCTTAGTAGTTAATGTATGTGTATGTGAAAAGTCACCTCCTAGATTTATGTATAGACTCTCAGTAGTTTGTGTATAGGTATGTGAAGAGTCACCTGAATCTTAGCTAGTGTATGGGTATGTGAAGACTCACCTCGCAGCTATAAGTAGCTATAAAATCCCAAAAAAATGTAGGCCATAATTTCTTATAGAATGAACTAACACCACACAAAATGACTTGTAGAGTGTGGGTTTGGCATTTGAACATAAAACAAACAACTTAATTAGGTTAACATCCACCAAGTAGTTAGTTGCATGCTAATCAAACTCAATAATTAATTAATTTTAGATTAAGTTAATTATATTGTGGGCATCCACTACTAAAATGGATTTCTATTTTTAAACCATTTATCTTACCTCCAATCGTATTTCATAGGTCCAAATGCAGGGAATTCATATAATCGCAGTAAGTTGGAAGACATGTATTAACTCCAATTGTGGACAACAAGGAAACTTTTGATTTTATGTGGTTTTCCTTGTTCATCTACTTGTAATCCATCGTATATTGGAGGAGAGTTCAAGTGGACAGTTGGATTACTTTTAATAGGAGGATATATTTCATCCGGATATCACTAATCCACTCGAAGTTGAATACATTAATTGATCTACTTGGATTTTAAGAATGAAAAAGTGATTAACCTTTTTATGAGATATCGTTAATTAATTAACATCTCTTAATTTCTCTTAGACCATCTCCAACGGTCTCGCCAAATCTCCTAAATTAGCCAAAATAGCGATAAACCCCCAAAAGATGCTCTCCAATGGCCTCGCCAAATCGATCGCGATCCTGGCGATTTCATTTCCGCTCGCCAAATCTGGCGATTTGATTTCTGCTCGCCAAACTTCTTCCTCTCTTGCTGCCGGAGATCAAGGAATTGTCAACGGTAAGATTTTAAGCCTGCTGATTTAAATCGAAGTGATATTTCTTCAATTTCTTCAATCTCTTCATTTTGTGCTTGGTAGATTGCTGCTCCTTCTTGTTCATCGGGTTATTCATCTTGTTCATCGGGTTCTTGTTCATTGGGTTATTCTTCTTCTGTTGGAATTGAGTATATATTCAAAACACTCATCTTGTTAATAATACTGTTTCATGGCCCAACGGTTAAAGTTTTGAGTTCACAAGAGGTTGGGGGTTCAATTCCTACATTTACATGATATATATATATATATATATATATATATATATATATATATATATATATGGGTAAAAGGGATATGAGCAACTTGCTTATTTAGTAAAGAGTAATGCTTTAGCCACTACCAATTTCACTACTATTCTCTTCACTACCTTAGGTGGCATACTCCTATTGGAGAGTTCTCCCACCTACTCTATCTTCCCCTACCTATTGGAGTATGCCACCTAAGGTAGTGAAGATGAATGTAGTGAACTTGGTAGTGGATGTAGCATTACTCTTTAGTAAATGAGCAAGTGATGAGGTGGCATGCATGTGATTGGAAAATTCTAAAAGTGGTTAGATACTCAATGTATCACATGCATGCCACCTCATCACTTGCTCATTTACTAAATGAGCAAGTTGCTCATATCCCTTTTACCCTATATATATATATATATATGTATATATATATATATATATATATATATATATATATGACTAGGGCCTTTAGGGCCTTACGTTTTTTTTAAAAAAATATATAACTGTTTCATACTTAAATAGCCTTTATGTTATAGCAGTTTCACAAATTAAATGATATTCATTATATAGTCGTTTTTTTCTATTAATGCATACAATTTAATAGCTTCTGGTTACAAGCTATAAGTAGAGATTATCTTTGGGAAGAAAAAGAAATAGAAATACAGAAACTAGAAAAGAAAAGAAAAATTCTATCATTCAATTCTTTCTCAAAATTCTATTCCCTGCGGTTTTTTATTTGCTAATTGCTGGGGCAAGTTGGTCGCTGTGATTGGAGTCTCAGCAGCACTATAGATCAGAAGCTCGTTGTATCCCGGGAGAAGTATTTGGTGATCAACAATTCATCTCCAGAATCGGTCAAATAGTTTCTTAAAGAAAGTGCAACCCACGCTTCGAGCCACATCTTACTTTCTTCCTGTTGCAGATCAATTCCGAAGGTTCACTTGGTACACTCAGGTCTAATTTTTCTAACAATTTTAAGAAACTATTTTTGTGATCTGTAATGGCTTTAGTTTCTGACCGCAAATCTGAAACCAACAAACCAGAAAAATTTTCTGGCTTGAACTTCAAGCGATGGAAGAACAAAATGTTTTTCTATCTATCGCTGAAGGAAGTTGCCCATGTTCTTACCCAAGACTGCCCTGTAATGCCTAACCCAGAACCTGTTGATGCCAATGATAATGAACAAATTTTAGATGACATAGCAGAATGGAAGGATGTCGATTTTAAATGTAGGAACTTCATCTTGAATGGGCTATCCGACGAACTGTATGACTATTACTTACAGTCCGACACGGCTAGGTCTGTTTGGGAAGCCCTACAGAAGAAATATGACACTAAAAAGGCTGGCTCGAAGAAATTCGCAGTCAGTCGTTACCTCAAATACACCATGGTCGACGACAAGCTGGTAACTATTCAATCACACGAGTTACAACATATTGCTCATGAGATCATTTCAGAGGGAATACCCCTCGATGAGCAATTTCAAGTAGCTGTGATGATTGACAAGTTACCACCTGGTTGGAAAGACTACAAGAACATCCTGCGACACAAATCAAAGGAACTGACCATGGAGAATTTGATAACTAGGCTTAGAGTTGAGGAAGAATCCAGAAAGCAAGATCAGAAAGAATAAGTCCTGCTTGTTCAACAGAACAAAGCGAAGGTCCATTTGAAACCAAAGAACAAGCCGTTCAAGAAGAATGCTAGTCGGAAGTTCAATTCGAACTTTCGTCAGAATGGACGTCAGAATCCGAATAAGACAAATAACCAGCAAGCCCAAACCAACAACAATGGAACAGATCCTATCGAGTGTTGGAAGTGTCATCGCTTTGGACATATCGCTAGGAACTACCGGTCGCGTACGCCTGCACCACAGGCAAATGCTATCGAAGGGCCGTTAGTGGCTATGATTACTGAGATCAACATGGTCGGTGTAACCGATGGGTGGTGGGCTGATACGGGCGCTACTAGGCATGTTTGCTATGAGCGCAGCTGGTTCAAAACTTATAAGGAGACTGAAGGTCAAAAAGTGCAACTTGGTGATTCACAATGTATCAATGTGATGGGCACTGGAGAGGTGGACTTGGAGTTCACCTCTGGCAGGACTGTTACCCTCAAGGATGTCTTGCACACTCCTGATATGAGGAAGAACTTAATTTCTGGATACCTGCTCAACAAGGTTGGTTTTCATCAGAGCATCGGATCCGACCAGTTAGTTATAACTAAAAGTGGGATTTTTGTGGGAAAGGGATTTGCTTGTAATGGGATATTTAAACTCAGTATTGAAATGAATAAGAATAATGCTTCTGTTTACTCTTTGTCTTCTTTTAATTTATGGCACTCTAGACTATGTCATGTTAAAAAGAAATTGGTAAATAATATGAGCAAACTTAGTATGATACCAAAAGTTAACATAAATGAATTTGAAAAATGCACATCTTGTAGTCAAGCTAAGATAATTAAAACTTCACATAAAAGTGTAGCTAGAGAAACAAAAATTTTAGACTTGATACACTCTGATATATGTGAGATGGATGGAACCTTAACCAGAAATGGTAAAAGATATTTCATTACGTGCATGATACCAAAAGTTAACATAAATGAATTTGAAAAATGCACATCCTGTAGTCAAGCTAAGATAATTAAAACTTCACATAAAAGTGTAGCTAGAGAAACAAAAATTTTAGACTTGATACACTCTGATATATGTGAGATGGATGGAACCTTAACCAGAAATGGTAAAAGATATTTCATTACATTTATTGATGATCATTCAAATTATACGCATGTTTATTTTATGGCACATAAGAGTGAAGCAATTGACATGTTTAGAACATATGTAACTGAAGTGCATAATCAATTTGAAAGAAATATTAAGAGATTTCGTAGTGATAGAGGTACAGAATATGATTCCAATGAATTTAAACAATTATATGCATCATTTGGAATTATTCACGAGACTACTGCACCTTATTCACCTGAATCTAATGGAAAAGCTGAAAGAAAGAATAGGACTCTTACTGAATTGGTAGTTGCTTCACTTATTAGTTCTGGAGCACCCAAATCTTTATGGGGTAGAATTCCACATCTATCCTCTGATACTTTTGTAAGTAGGGCATATGAATGTGTTTTTTTTTGGTTATGCAGATAACAGTAAGGCTTCCAGATTTTTAGACTTAAATAGTAATGTGATTATTGAATCCTTAGATGCTGATTTTTATGAGGATAAATTTCCTTACTTATTGAGGAATAGTGGGGGTAGTAGTGGGGGTTCACAACCCTCAGCTTCCACTGCCATTCCTCAAACTAATACAAGTGCTAATGTTGATTTAGATTCTGAGCCACGTAGAAGCAAACGTGCTAGAACTACTAACGATTTTGGTGATGACTATGTTGTATATGCTTTAGAATCTGATTCTAGTTCTATCAATAAGGCTTTAACCTCACCTGATGCCGATTTGTGGCAAGAAGCCATAAATGAAGAAATGGATTCACTAACCTCTAATGGTACTTGGGAGTTAGTGGACTTACCTCGCGGTAGTCTTACTATAGGATGCAAATGGATTCTTAAAAGAAAGCTAAAACCAGATGGTACAATTGAAAATTTTAAAGCTAGACTAGTAGCTAAAGGATATGTACAAAAGGAAAATATAGATTTCTTTGACAATTACTCTCCTGTGACCCATGTGACTACCATTAGAGTTTTATTAGCCATTTCTGTTGTGCATAACTTGATGATCCACCAGATGGATGTTAAAACAGCTTTTCTTAATGGAGAACTTGAAGAGGAACTTTATATGGATCAGCCTGAAGGTTTTGTGATTCCAGGGCAGGAACAAAAAGTCTGCAAGCTGAATAAGACTTTGTATGGTCTTAAGCAAGCTCCTAAACAGTGGCACGACAGAATTGATCAATTATTACTCTCAAATAGTTTTTCTATTAATAATGTTGATAAATGCCTTTATTATAAAGCATCCAGTGATCGTTGCATCATGCTTTGTCTATATGTAGATGATTTACTCATTTGTGGTTCTTCGCTTGAATTAATTTCAGAGACTAAAACTATGCTTAGTCAAAATTTTGATATGAAGGACCTAGGTGAGGCCAATGTTATTTTAGGTATGAAAATCACACGTTCTGAGACTGGTATTACTCTTGATCAATCTCATTACATTGAGAAGATCTTGAAGAAATACAATTACTTTGACCGTAGACCTGCATGTACACCTAGTGACCCTCATGTTAAACTTTTAAAAAATTCTGGTGCTGCAGTTAGACAAAAAGAATATGCTAGTATTATTGGTAGCCTTCGCTACGCTACTGACTGCACTAGAACTGACATTGCATATGCTGTAGGTGTATTATGTAGGTTTACGAGTTCTCCAAGTTCTGAGCATTGGAATGCTATTGACAGAGTCATGAGGTACTTGAAAAAGACTATGAACTTAGGACTACATTATGAGAAGTTTCCCGCTGTCCTTGAGGGATTCAATGATGCAGATTGGAATTCATTTTCGGATGATTCCAAGGCCACAAGTGGATACGTTTTTAGTATCGCTGGTGGTGCTGTTTCTTGGAGGTCCAAGAAATAGAGTATTTTAACTTACTCTACTATGGAGTCTGAGTTAGTTGCTCTAACTGCAGCTAGTGAGGAGGCAAGCTGGTTGAGGAACCACTTGTCTTACATTCCTTCATGGAATAGGCCTATACCTCCGATCTTAATCTACTCAGATAGTACTGCTACCATAGCTAAAGTACAAAATGCTTACTATAACGGTAAGAGATTAGCGATTCGTCACAAGCACAGTTCGGTGAGAGAGCTCCTCACGTCTGGTGCTGTTACTGTGGATTTTGTCAGATCAGAAAGTAATCTAGCAGATCCTTTGACGAAAGGATTGTCTCGAGACAAAGTTTGGAATACATCGATAAGGATGGGACTGAAGCCCATTTAAGATCACAATTGGTGGGAACCCAACCTATACGGCTGGAGATCCCAAGACATAGGTTCAATAGGAAAAACAAGTCATACTGTAATTGAAATCATGCAACCAAGGAGTTTTACCACTCCCTAGTCCATCCCGATGTGTCTGCGCATGATATATTGTAGCGTTAGTAAGGATGAGCTTGGCTCTTAATGAGCTCTATATCTCTGAATGAGAGGAGTGTCTAGCTACAAGAGCACTCTTGATAGACTCACCGGGGTGTTTGTGAAGTGTGGCCGCTTCTATGAGAATGAGGCTGATTCTCTAAAAACATTCACCTATACTGGGATAAGCACAAGGCCGGAATGTGCTGGCATTTAGAACTTGCACCCGGTAGAATCATGTGTGGTTTTTCTTCACTATGTAAAAATGGGTAATGAGTTTAAGACTGAAGATCACTCATTATTCTTGCATTTTTGGGATTGTCCACTATGTAAGGTTCACGTCTTCGGACACCTTACTTATGCATGGTTCTATACTTTTGAAAAACCGCTTCTTTTAAAATTAGTGTTTTAAATATATAAGTGGGGGATTGTTGAAATTGAGTATACATTCAAAACACTCATCTTGTTAACAATACTGTCTGATGGCCCAACGGTTAAAGTTTTGAGTTCACAAGAGGTTGGGGGTTCAATTCCTACATTCTACATTATATATATATATATATATATATATATATATATATATATATATATATATATATATCACCGGGCCGGTCCTTAGGGCCTTAGGGGTCTTTGGGGTCTATTGGAAAGAAAAAAACAGAACTTTTTTTTTAACTTTCATAATTCAAAATGTTTTTTTTAAAAAAATATATAACTGTTTCATACTTAAATAGACTTTATGTTATAGCAGTTTCACAAATTAAATGATATTCATTATATAGCTGTTTTTTCTATTAATGCATACAATTTAATAGCTTCTGGTTACAAGCTATAAGTAGAGATTATCTTTGGGAAGAAAAAGAAATAGAAATACAGAAACAGAAAAGAAAAGAAAAATTCTATCATTGAATTCTTTCTCAAAATTCTATTCCCTGCGGTTTTTTATTTGCTAATTGCTAGTGCAAGTTGGTACGTGCTGCGATTGGAGTCTCAGCAGCACTGTAGATCAGAAGCTCGTTGTATCCCGGGAGAAGTATTTGGTGATCAACGATTCATCTCCAGAATCGGCCAAATAGTTTCTTAAAGAAAGTGCAACCCACGCCTCGAGCCACATCTTACTTTCTTCCTGTTGCAGATCAATTCCGAAGGTTCACTTGGTACACTCAGGTCCAATTTTTCTAACATCTTCTTCTTCAGGTAATACTTATTCTTTTTAATTTTATTTTAGTTTTTTGTGTGGAGAATTTGAAGTTTAAAACTTTATCTGATTAAATCTGTATGACTATTATTCATATGCGATTCTTGAGAACTTGAGATGTTTAGTTTATTTAGAGAACTTGAGATGTTTAGTCTTTAACTACTTGTGCTTTATTCAGAGATAACCTAGGTTTTTAACCACAGGTGTTATTGCTAATGCTGGGTGAGTTCAACCTCAAAATTTCATAGATTGTTAGTGTTATCATGATAGATCAGTATGGCACTGGGCCATGGAGCTTTGCACATGCCTAGCTTTAATACAGCATATTGCTCATTCTCCTGCTTTCTTCTTTTGTGGACTTTCCCACAATGAACATGCTTCTTCCAACCACCACCACACTATCAACACAACACATACATACCTCTCTCTATCTGAATCACTTCACTATAATTATGGAGTTTGTGTTTAATCACGGTTTCTCTTTCAAAAATAGTAGTTGCAGTTCACTTTAGAGTCCATTTGGAACTATAATGCCTCATTTTGGTGTGTGACATACTACATTGTGAAGACAATAACTCAAACTGTTGCCTGTAAAACTGTAAAATCATTATAACAATTACAGAACCTCTTTTGAGGGGTTGGTAGTCTCATATAACAATTACTCAAACTAGATAGTCTCATATTTATATGCAGAAAAATCATACTTGAAAACTGATTTTTCAACAATTAAAAATTTGTTCTTTCTACAACTTTTTTATCAGTATCAGAATATAATTATTGGTTCACTTGAACTCTAATAACTTCCTATATATAAGGTACCAACTTCTGCAATTGTATCAATAATTGCAATGATAATAAATAAGTATCAGTTTCCAAGTCATGTGTCTTACTTGATTCTGATATTAATTACCTATCAATTTTGATAACACTTGAATGTATAAGTATCAGTTTCCATACCAAAAGTTATCAAGAATGTTTAAGTATCAATTTTGTACCTTTAATTTCTTTGATGTTAAACTAACCGTACTGTACCTTTAATTTCTTTTCAATTACAATTTTATTTCCTGCTATGAACATGGCCTTCACTTCTAAGCTTTTGTATCAGTTTCCAAGTCATGTGTCTGTTTACCTATCAATTCTGATAACACTTGATAACTTTTGTATACTTGTATTAGCCTATGCCTTACCTTCACCCTGTTAGCCTACAATACTATCTCACTATGGTTGGGTATATTTTAGATTATCTAATCTCACAGTAATATTTTGTAATGTTTAGATGGATTCGCATAATCATACATTTTACACTGCTCTGCTGCGCGAAGGATCAAACTTCGAGAATTTTGAGTCTACTCAATTCACAGATCAACCTACCGTGACACCACCAGAAAATCGAGTAACAATTAATTCATCTACTAAGAATACACAAAGATGGGGTAACTTCACAACGGAAGAAGACCTTCTCATTGTACATGCATGGCTTAGTATTGGTTTGGATCCGATATAAGGAAACCAACAAACAATGGGTAAATATTGAGATAGAATACATGAATTAAGTCTGAGCGCAATGCAAATTCTCTTATGAATCGGTGGTCAGTAATTCAAAAAGAAGTTAACTTATACTGTGGGTACTATGCTCAGATAGATTCAAGAAACCAAAGTGGGATCACCAATGAAGACAAGGTATCAATATCATTGAAGTTTATGAATTACTTTTTTTTCCAAAAATAATTATTAATTTTAACTAATTTTAGATTTTTCAAGCAAAGCTAATGTATGAAGAACTGCAAGGAAAGTCATTTGGATTTTTGCATTGTTGGCATGAATTGAAGCATATTCCCAAATGGACAATGGAAATTTCAAAGAAAAAGTCTAAAAGTTGTAAAAGGATAACTCCTGCAAAATCGTTTGCTTCACTATCGGATCAAGTTAATTTAGAGACCGAAAATATTGCAACTAATATGGAAAGGCCTATTGGTAGAAAGGCTTCCAAGGAGCAAGAAAAGAGACAGCATAAGGAACACAATCAAGAGAATACACTTGTAGTAATGTTCCTACAAGAATATATGGAGGAAAATAAAAAAAAAATTAAAACAGAACAATATGAGAAAGTATTCGGTCAACGGCAAGAGCTAATCGAAATCGAGAAAGAAAAACTACGTCTACAAATGTTAGCAGACGAAGAGAAAATAATGGCTATTGACACCACTAGAATGGATTCATTGCGAGCAAAATATTACGAAGCCCGCAAGATAAAAATTCTTGAAAAAACACTAAGCAATAATTAGTATTTGTATATTTATTACTTCGAATAGCCATCGTTTATTAATGTAGTTTTTTTTTACCTACCCATCTGTAAGTCTTCAACTAAACATCTTATTAATAAAAATTGTATTTTGCCTTTATGAATATTCTAACTCAATTCATGCTTTCCACATAAACTTGCAATATAAATATTCTAACTCAATTCATGCTTTCACTCTTCTCAGCTCAATTAAGCATTGAACCACATTTGCTTACTGATGGCACACTTTAGTAATGTACTTGATATAATATTTGAGATCAATGACCTTGATGTCTATTCTGATGATGAAATGCTACATTTAGCATTAATGGCTATAGAAGAAGAAGATGAACTAATTACAAGAAGACGACGAGCACCTCATTATGGTTCTACTCCAGACCACGCTATTATTCAACGTGATAGAGCTCAAGGACATGAAAAACTGTTCAATGACTATTTTTTTGAAAGACCTATATATCCTCCTCATTTTTTTCGAAAGAGATTCCGAATGAGACGTCCTCTTTTTCTAAGAATTCGGTCTGCTATAGAAGCGTATGATCGATACTTCATTCAAAGAAGGGATGCTTGTGGAGTTCTTGGATTGTCTTCACTTCAAAAGATGACAGCCGCAATAAGGATGCTTGCTTATGGGGTATCGGCAGATTTAGTTGATGATCACATACGTATTGGAGAAAGCACTGCAATCGAGTCTTCGTCATTTTGTCAAGGCAATATTGTTAGAGTATTTGGCGATGAATACTTAAGATCACAAAACAATAATGACATTACCCGACTGCTGGCAATGAACGAAGATCGTGGTTTTCCACGTATGTTGGGAAGAATTGATTGTATGCACTGGAAGTGGAAGAATTGTCCAGCTGGATGGCAAGGAATGTATACTGGCCACATTCATAAATCTACAATTATTTTAGATGTTGTGACTTCACATGATCTTTGGATATGACATGCATTCTTTGGGTTACCAGGAGCTCTTAATGACATCATTGTGCTACATCAGTATTCTATCTTTCATGATCTTGCTAATGGACGAGTGCCCAAGGTTAACTATTCTATCAATGGTAATAACTATATGATGTGATATTATCTTGCTGATACATATCCAGAGTGGTCAACATTTGTAAAAACTATTCCATTTCCACAAGGTAATAAGAATAAATATTTTGCTGAAACTCAAGAATCGACAAGGAAGGATGTAGAGCGAGTATTCGGTGTTCTTCAAGCACGTTTTGCAATTGTTCGTGGACCAGCACGTTTTTGGGATCAAGAGACGCTTCATGATATTATAACAGCATACATAATAATGCATAACATGATAGTCAAATATGAGGGAGAAGATAATAATAAGGATTTTAACTATGATGCAGTTGAGGAAAGTCCGTCCATAGAAGTGTCACATGATTATACGCCTGAACTGCTTACATTTATTCAAACTCGTCATCGCATCAGAGATAGACGAATGCATTCCCAACTCCAGTTGGATCTTGTAGAATACTTGTGGCAGCGACACAGACAATAAACAAAAGTATTTTTGTTTCTTCCCAAAATAAAACAAGTAGATTGAGTTCATAGTGTTGCAATATCATGTAATTGTTTAGTGCTATTTGGAAACTAAAATTTCATTTCATTTCAAAAAAGCGCATGTGGGAATAGAAATGTTGTTATTTAAAAAAAAAATTATTAAAACTATTTATTAGTAAACAAAAATTAAAATATTTATGGCTAGCCAAAATAGATAGCATGGTTGGAGTGTGGACTTTTTTCGCTAGCCAAATTATCCATTTGTTATCTATTTTGGCTAATTTAGCTAGTTAAATTAGCTAGCGTGGTTGGAGATGCTCTTACGTACGATAAAAACGGCGTTTAAAAAGAGTCCACAATTACATTTTTTTTAATCACAACATGAGTGGTTAAGATTAATCAAATTTATTTAAAATTTTGTACATATATAAATTTTTCGATGTAAATTATATGGAGTGCTGTGAAATTTCATTTTGGATGATCGATATTTCAACTTGTG
This sequence comes from Hemerocallis citrina, assembly GCA_017893485.1. Taxonomy (NCBI): domain Eukaryota; kingdom Viridiplantae; phylum Streptophyta; class Magnoliopsida; order Asparagales; family Asphodelaceae; genus Hemerocallis; species Hemerocallis citrina. The sequence goes on along the minus strand of CM030368.1, from coordinate 151,980,313 downwards.
TTTTTGCCCTAACTACTCAATTTCTTAATATGCACATAAAAGCTAGAATGTCAACAGTCAACTAATATGGGACGAAGGGAAGTAACTATTGGATTTTGTAGTGATGCATAATCAAAACTGTAGTTAAACAGCTCACTGTTTTTTTTTTTTTTTTTTTGACGTAAGCGGATACAGTCAACCGACTCCAGCTCGATCAAAAAAATTAAACAGCTCATTGTTAGCTAGCATTATTTTAACCATCTTTCTGAGAAAGGGTACTTTTATCATTTTCATCTTTCTTCGAAAGGGTACTTCTGCAAACTTGTCTCCGAAAAAAAAAACACTAACAATTAATTATAAGACTTTCAATACATATTACGAAATGTTTATTAATATATTTGGATTAAAAGTTACAACACATTAACACGAACAAAAAAAAGAAAGAAGGAAAAAAAACTAATCATTAATCAATAACTCACAAAATAATACGTAATACTCGTTCATCAGTTTGTCCTACAAACTGGACAATAAACACCTTCCTTTGAATTTTGAAAGGCTGGATTCAACCCCAGATTACTTCCCTCCTTGATCATCCTGCATAAGGGATTTCCATTACACTTCTCATGTAATAGTATTTCTGTTAAACTAATTCACATCATACACTTTTATTTTTTAGCCGCAGCTGTGCTACATGACCGAGAGAGTGGATCTTTAGATTTTTCAAGTAGACAAGTACAACGATGATGAAATAGAGATTGGACCAACGTTGAACTGACTATTCGATATTCCCTCCGCCTAGGAATGTTGTTGGAGGGTTTTTTTTATTTCATGTACTTTTCTTGTTGTTTTATTTTCTTGTTGGATTTGTCCCACCCTCCGAGGGATGTGAGAGGATTCTGATTTTATTTTTATCTGTTTTATGTTGCTTGCTTGTACAAATTTTCTTTTATGATAATTTCGTTACCATCTTATTTAATGCAATATGGTTGCTACATTCCACTTTCTCCATTCCACAAAAAAAAAAAAGCCCGAAACCTACTGTAATACTTTTGCATTCTGACAAACGTTAATATCTGAATTCGTTGAGCATACATAAGCTTTTGTTTTTTTCTCTAACATGTCCTTAGGTACGTAACAACCTATTTAATATATCAACGCCTTTAGACCGCGTAGGTGGGGTGTGCAAAGAGAAGACGACCTTTTAAATAACCTGATCAGGTAAGATGAATCTTCGTTGTTGCTTGAGTTAGGTTATCCAAACCTAAACCTATTTCATTCTCAACAAAAAATTGCTCCTAAATTCAGAATCAAAACAAGTTTTATTAGAAAATAGCAAAAAAAAACTCGAAAAGTTTTTTCAACTCTACAAAAATAACTAGTATAATGCACATACGATGCACGCTTATAAAAAAGTATAATCATTAAATTAAATGAATTATATATAGGAAAAGAAATAGTAAAGCATTTAACCAATAAAATAGCAAACTATCACAAAAATTTGTTCTCAACAATAGATGAGAATAATTAGCCAGTCTTTTTATGATTTGGAAAAATGAATTATCATAATGTAGCATTTTCTTCGCTAACTACTCTAGTCTATTTCCCCAATGTCAACAACAATGAAGTGAAATCACGAAACTGTTAAGTTTTTCTAGATAAATCAATCTCATACAAATTGTTATCGAGCTACTGTAAATGTTACCCTAACATTCAAATGACAAAGAAAATAATAGATAACAATACTACCATGCCAAGTAAATCATTCAACATCATTCAACCAAGATAACAAATCCGTTTGCAACAAAGATAACAAAAAAAGATAGAAGCATACTTAATTACGTTTATTCAATCCAACCACTAAAGTAGAAGCAACAACAACAAATCAATTACATGCGATTTCTTGACTTTATCCTTACAAATAAGCTTTCCTGCATGGAATAATTATAATTATAAGTACATACATATAAAGTTACCTGAACGACCTAAATGCTCAATAGTGATTCAATGCACAAGAACCCAAATCCGATGAAGGAAAAGATCTGCAGGTGGAATAATTAGCCAAGGCTAAAATCGATTAAGAAGAACTGAAATTAGAACTGAATTTAGAATAAGCAGACATAACAGAAAACAAAACAAGCAGCTGAAATGCTGCAGTTACAATGAAAAGAATCACGCTAGTTACTATAAAAATTAAATTGTTATAATTAACATATGCAAGAAATAGGATTTTTTTAAAATATTTAGTGTTAGATATAGTATGTCTATATCTAACACTCTAAATGTAAAAAAGATATTCTAAATCTAAAAAAGATTGGAAATATTTGACTTGCATTATCCGAAAAAGGCATCAATATGTGTGAATGCACATGTTGTCTACATCTCCTACTTCTTCTACACAGTAAAGTGGAGAACCTAAGCGACAAACGACTAATATAGTAAAGCCAATTAAACGCTGAATCTCTGCAGTTGTGAATATTGATATAATCATAGAACTGAAATTAGAACTGAATTTAGAATAAGCAGACATAACAGAAAACAAAATAAGCAACTGAAATGATGCAGTTACAATGAAAGAAATCACGCTAGTTACTATAAAAATAAATAGTGATAATTAACATATGCAAGAAATAAGATTTTTTTTTTAAAAAATTATTTAGAGTGTTAAATATGTCGATATTTCACACTCTAAATATAAAAAAGGTTGGAAATATCTGACTTGCATTATCCAACAAAGGCATCAATATGTGTGAATGCACATGTGCAACTACATGTCTACATCTCCTACTTCTTTTGCATAGTGATATGGCTAAAAATGGGGTTAAATCGGAACCGTCCAGAATGGGCACGAATCTTGAAGCTCAGGGGTAAAACGGTAATTTCACATACAAATGGGTCCTAAACGGGTACTGGGTCTCCTTCTCACAGACCCAACACCCCACAAACGGATCCACTCCGACTGGGTACGGGTCCCGACCCAAGACAAACCCAGATCAGCAAGAGAAAAATCAGGGTCACTGATTTGACTGAATCAACGGGCCTGATTTGCTCTCACCGGGAATCAAGGGTCAGTTTCCTAAACAGATTGGGAGGATTTTTCTCCTGACAGTTACATAGGAAATCAGGTCCTTAATCACTCCCATGGCGACTATAAATACCTCCCTCCTACCACTGTGACCAGGTAATCACTCTTTTTCTACCTTAAGCTCTTTCTTAATCACCACTGATTACTGACAAGAGCGTCGGAGGGTGCGTCGCCGGAATCAACCCTGGTGTATCGCACTTCCTTGCAGGTAGCGGCAGGAATCAGAAGGCTTGGATCCGCTGTTCAGGTTTTTCTCGTGAACTCACAAATCTCATCTGTTTACTCCCACACCAGAATCAGCGGTAACAGATTGGCACCGTCTGTGGGAAGAACCACACGAACAGCCTCCACCTCTTCCTTGTCGACTAGCCCTTCTCCAACTATGCCTCCCAAAAAGGTCAGATCTAGGGGGTCCAACCGCGGACCCAATCCCGCTGATCAGCCAGAGGAAGTTCCCGTCCATCCCGCTCCACAGCCTGAACAACTTCCTCCCCCGGTCCAACAGGGCCAGCCTCCTCTTCCCAATCAACAACCCCCCAATGGTCCTGCCGGCCATAACGGGCGGAAGGCAGAAGCAACCTCTCCACCCAGACCATGTCTCGGTTCACAATGCCTCCTCGGATTCAATGGCTTCTCATCACCCCGACCTCCACAACACCGTTCTGAACTGCCAAAAGGATGAGGACCTTCGCAACCACCTAGATGAGAGGCGGGCCCGAGAGGGAGCCTCCCGCCAGCATCATGGTGAGCGATCTCCTCATCGCCGAGACGGTAGGAGGTCTCCGGACCGAAGGGGCCGGGGGGAATCTCCCGAGCATCGTAGGAGGAGGCCACATTCCCCCGCGGATCGACATCACCCGAGGAACAATGAGGCACCTATCACTCGTGCCGAGTTTCTACAATTCCAGAAGACTGTGTTGCAGGCCCTCAACCTTCGCCCCAACAAGCATAATGCCCAGAGGGTTCCAACACCCCCACGGGTTCCAAGTCCTCGCCACTGATCCAGAAGTCCTCTCCCGGCTCCCAGTCGCCAGCAGCACCCCTATAGTCCTCGCCGATCTCAGGACTATCGACGCCGCAGTCCCCGCTCCCCTTCCTATGAAGAAGAGTCCAGGGGATCATTTTATTACCAGCGGAGGGACGATGCCCTATACCGTCTTCTCCACGAGGTGGAGAGGCGCATCAGTCGCATGGACAAAGAGGAGGAGTCGAGAGCAGGGACCGACCATCCCAGCAGACCCCCCTTCTCTCGGACAATCATGGAGGCCCCCATACCGAGGGGTTTCAAACCCCCGCAGTTTGAAACGTACTCAGGGGAGTCCGACCCAGTTGATCACGTCGAAAGCTTCAAGACCTTAATGCTGATCCATCAAGCTTCCGATGCCATGCTCTGCAAGACCTTTCCCCGCCACCCTCAAGGGGTCGGCTCGGGAATGGTACTCCAGGCTCGCTCCCTCTTCCATCTTCTCGTTCGAGCAGTTCGAAACGCTCTTCATAACTCACTTTGTGAGTAGCAGGCGAACTGAGAAGACGAGCCTCTCCCTACTCCACCTCCGACAGGAGAGGGGAGAAAAGCTGAGGGACTATGTGAGGAGATTTACTGCAGAGGTCAGGTCTATCGCCTCCCTAGACCAGTCAGTGGCGACCGTTGCGTTCCAGTCGAACGTCCTCAACTCCAACCTCCGATCGTCCCTCGCCAAGAAGCCCCCGCACAACTTCGCCGATCTTCTCCTAAGATGCGAGAAGTACATTCGGGCGGAAGAGGCCGAGTACCTCACGGGTTTCGAAGGATCTGCCTCCAGCTCGAAGAGGAAGACAACAGAGGAGGAAGGGTCCAAGAAGCTGCAGAAGGACAAGAATGGCCAGCGCCGTCCTCCCCCCAGGTTCGAAAAGTTCACTCCCCTCACCACCAATGTCTCCACCATCCTGATGGAAGTGGAGAAGGAAGGAGTTATACCTCCAGCTCCGAGGATGAACACCCCGGCCAAGAGGAGGAACAAGGAGAAATGGTGCCGTTACCACCGGGACCACGGCCACGACACCAACGACTGCCGGGCATTGAAAAATGAGATAGAGGCCCTCATCCAGAGGAGGCAGTTGGCCAAATTTGTGAAGGCGAACAATCAGGGGGAACGCGCCACTCCTCCGCCTCGGGGGGCTAACAAGCACTCTGAGCGGCGCGATGAGACCCCCGAGTTTGAGGAAGAACGGGTCCTACACCTCATCCACGGAGGCCCCATAGGGGGCTCCTCCAACTCCTCTCGGAAGGCCTTCGTCCGAGAGGTCAACTCAGTTCATAGCGCCCCTCCCCCCAAAGGCCTCGGCGTCCCGGTGACCTTCTCCGATGAAGACCTCGAGGCGGTCCGAACTTCCCCACTGCGACGCACTTGTCATCGACCTTCGCATAGCGAACTTCAAAGTGCAGAGGGTCCTGGTGGACAACGGGAGCTCGGTGAACATCCTCTTCCTCTCGGCCTTCCGAGGGCTGCAGCTGTCCCGGGATCGTCTCAAACCAGCCGGCTACATGCTCCACGGGTTCACGGGGGTACCAGTAATTATCGAAGGGGTTATCACCCTGGACGTAACTGCTGGGAAAAACCCCTACCACCCGGACCGAGCCGATGGACTTTATGGTCGTCGACGTCCCGGCTGCATATAATGTCATCTTAGGCCGACCCGGCCTAGCTACCCTGGAAGCTGTTCCTTCAGCGTACCACCTAAAAATGAAGTTCCCCACCCAGTCGGGAGTGGGAGAAGTCAGGGGCAGCCAAGAGACGGCTCGGTAGTGCTATATGACTTCCACTGGGGGACCGGTGCTCTCCCTCAAGACTCTAGAAATCCCCGAGCCGAATGCCCGACCCACGTCCGAGCCGGCGGACGAGTTGGAGGAAGTGCTCTTCTCGGACGAGGACCCGAGTCGAAAGTTCCTCATCAGCAAGTCCTTGCCAACTGCCCTATGTTCCGACTTGGTGTAATGTATCCGGGAGAACCACGACCTATTTGCTTGGTCCGCCGCCGATATGCTCGGGATTTCCGAGGACCTTCTAGTGCACCGCCTCAGCATCGAACCGGGGTGCAGACCGGTTCAGCAGAAGAGGCGTAAGTTCGCCCCCGAGCGGCAACAGGCCATCAAGGAGGAGGTGGACAAGCTCTTGAGAGCTCGGTTCATACAGGAGGTGAACTATCTCGAGTGGCTCTCCAATGTGGTCATGGTTAAGAAGTCCAATGGCTCTTGGAGGATATGCATCGACTTCACCGACCTGAATAAGGCGTGTCCGAAAGATCCATTCCCTCTCCCAAATATCGACACCCTCACTGATGCCACCTCGGGCCATGAGCTACTCAGCTTCATGGACGCCTTCTCCGGCTATAATCAGATCCGAATGTTCCCCCCGGACATTCCGAAGACTTCCTTCATTACCGACCAGGGCCTCTACTGCTACAAAGTCATGCCGTTCGGATTGAAGAACGCTGGAGCCACCTACCAGCGCCTCGTCAACAAGGTCTTCCAAAGCCAAATAGGCCGCAACATGGAAGTATACGTCGACGACATACTCGTCAAGAGCGTCCGAGGTACCGACCACGTGGCCGACCTCCAGGAGGCATTCGGCGTATTGAGGAGGCACAACATGCGGCTTAATCCGAACAAGTGTGCGTTCGGGGTCTCATCGGGAAAGTTCCTCGGCTTCATGGTGAGCCAGCGAGGGATCGAAGCAAATCCCGAGAAGATCGAGGCCATACTGGACATGGCCCCGCCCCGGAACGTCAAGGAGGTGCAGAAGCTTACGGGTCGGCTCGCCGCAATTGGCCGATTCCTTTCGAAGTCTGGGGAAAAGTGCCTCCCCTTCTTCAAGGCTCTCAGGGGGGGCTAAGGGTTTCGAGTGGGGCCAACCACAGCAGGAGTCGTTCAACCAACTGAAGGCCTACTTGGTGAACCCTCCTCTGCTCAGCAAACCCGTTCCGAGGGAAACCCTCTTCATCTACTTAGCTGCTTCCGAGCAGACCCTAAGTGCTGTGTTGGTGAGGGAAGAAGACCGGGCTCAGAGGCCCATTTACTATGTGAGCAAGGTGCATCGGGATGCCGAGCTCCGCTATCCGAAGATAGAAAAGATGGCCTACGCCCTGGTCATGGCGGCAAGGAAGCTCCGTCCATACTTTCAGTCCCACTCGGTTGTGGTCCTCACCGACCAACCGCTGAAGCAGATCCTCCACAAGCCTGAAACCTCAGGCCGGCTAATGAAGTGGTCCATAGAGCTGAGCCAACACGACATCTCCTACCAACCTCGGACTGCAATCAAAGCACAGGCCCTCGCCGACTTCATCGTCGAGTCCACCATTCCCGAGGTCAGCCACGTCCCGAACGGACCCCCCATTTGGACAGTTTTCGTGGATGGATCCTCCTGCAACGAGGGTAGCGACGCTAGTATCATCCTGAACGGCCCTGATGACTTCGTCCTCCAGTATGCCCTCCGCATGAATTTCAAGACCTCAAACAACGAGGCAGAGTATGAGGCACTAATCGCGGGCCTCGACTTGCCCGAAGTGCCGGGGCGTAGTGCCTCCGAGTCCATAGTGACTCTCAGCTGGTTGTGAACCAAGTCTTGGGCGAGTACGAGGCGCGAGACGAACGAATGGCGAAGTACCTTGCCAAGTTCCGAACACTCATGAGCCGGTTTGAAGAGGCACTCATCCAACGAGTCCCTCGAGAGGAGAATTCACAGGCCGACGCCCTCTCCAAGTTGGCATCACCCTCCCTCCAGGGTCTCGAGCAGACCGTTTTGATCGAAGTCCTCTCAAGGCCGAGCATAGAAGACGAGACCCCCGGCTCGGTGGAGTCACTGCCAGTCCTACTGCAAGATAATTGGATGAAGCCGTTAGTAGAGTTCTTAAGGGACGGACACCTCCCCGAGGACCCCAAAGAAGCACGTCGAGTCAGAACCAGGGCCGAGCAGTATGTCTTGATCGAGGGGATCTTATACAAGCGCTCCTTCTCGCAGATTGACGGCCGACCATACCTAAGGTGCCTCTCCCCAGAACAAGCCGACTACGCCTTACGGGAGCTCCACGAAGGCATCGGCAGAGCACATTCAGGGTCTAGGTCTTTGTCTCGGAAAGCTCTGAATTACGGATACTTCTGGCCGACTCTCCTCCAAGATGTCGAGCGACACGTTCGGCAATGTGGCTCTTGTCAAAGACATTCCAACGTTCGTCGCCTCCCTCAAGCCAACCTCGCCTCCCTATCAAGTCCTATCCCCTTCGCAATATGGGGGATGGATTTACTAGGGCCTTTCCCTCCAGCTCCGGGCCAGTTCAAGTTCTTGGTCGTAGCCATCGACTACTTCTCGAAGTGGATTGAGGCCGAGCCCCTCGCCACTATCACCGAGAACAAAGTGCTTCAATTCTTCTGGAAGAGCATCATCTGCAGATTCGGCGTCCCCCGTGTCCTTGTAACGGACAATGGGACTCAGTTCACTGGTGCCGCATTCCGAGCCATGTGCGAAGATCTTGCCATCCAACAGTGCTTCTCCTCCGTTTCCACCCTCAGTCGAACAGGACAGGCGGAGAACGCTAACCGGCAAATCCTCTCTGGCATCAAGAAGAGATTGGACAAATGTTCCAAAGGCCTATGGGTCGACCAGCTCCCCAATGTTCTGTGGAACTACCGCACCAACAAGCGAACCCCCACGGGGGAGTCCCCGTTCAACCTCACCTATAGGTCCGAGGCGGTGATACCACTCGAAGTCGGAATACCTTCTCCTCGTCTCGCAGCCTACAATGAGGAACAGAATGCTAAGGGACCTCCGGGCGAACTTAGACCTGGTGGACGAGCTGAGGGAAAGAGCATCAATACGCCAACAGAACTACCGGAGGAGAGTCGAACTGGCGTATAACAAGAAAGTCCGACCCACCGATCTGAAGGAGGGGGACTTGGTCCTCAGAAAGCTAGCCATCTCCTTCCCCAATCAGAGGAGCAAACTGGCCCCGAACTGGGAAGGACCCTACAAGATCACAAAGGTTGTTCGGCCCGGAGCTTATCGTCTGGAAGATCTAGAGGGCAGAGAGATTCCGAGGACCTGGAATGCCGACCACCTCCTAAAATACCAAGAAAGTGCCCCGGCGCCTCTCTGAGTATCACGGGGTGTCGAACCATTCCTCTCCTCTAACTTGTAATAAATTTCTTAAGTTATTATATGTAAAAACGGTTCGCCGTCAATTATCAATGAAGAATGCTTTCATACTTATAAATTTGCTTGCATCTCTCCGCCTTTATCTTTTGTTTTTTAATTTCAACCGATGGTTCGGAGTTCAACACTCGGCTCGACTTTACTTCCCTGCCTTGCCCTTAGGCGAGCTAGAAGTAGATCGCCATTCGGAACTGCTCCCACAACCGTTGAACTACACCGATGGTTCGGAGTCCAACACTCGGCTCGACTTTACTTCCCCGGCTCGCCCTTAGGCGAGCCAGAAGTAGATCGCCGTTCAGAACTGCTCCCACAACCGTTGAACTACACCGATGGTTCGGAATCCAACACTCGGCTCGACTTTACTTCCCCAGCTCGCCCTTAGGCGAGCCAGAAGTAGATCGCCGTTCGGAACTGCTCCCACAACCGTTGAACTACACCGATGGTTCGGAGTCCAACACTCGGCTCGACTTTACTTCCCCGGCTCACCCTTAGGCGAGCCAGAAGTAGATCGCCATTCGGAACCGCTCTCACAACCGTTGAACTACACCGATGGTTCGGAGTCCAACACTCGGCTTGACTTTACTTCCCCGGATCGCCCTTAGGCATCCAGAAGTAGATCGCCGTTCGGAACTTCTCCCACAATCATCGAGCAACGCTAACGCTGGTTCGGATTACAACGTTCGGATCGACTACGCCCATTCAAACCCTCGAGCCGAGCGGACGAGGGGCCGACACTCGTATATGGCAAAAAATCGTTCCGAGGCAAAGTCACCGTTAGATCATCTCAAAGTGCGTGCTGGAGTGTGATGAACGGACCTGACCATGCCACGTGTCCACAAAACGACAAGATAGTATTTTCTTGGAATTTGTGCCTCCCTCCTTGTGATCTGCGCCCTGATCAAGATCCACCGCCCAGATCAGGCCACGTGGCCGCAGCCTCGAAACAGTCACACCTCTGCCGAGGCACCGAGCCGCACCGGTATGTATCGAGCGAGGGACGGGACCTCGGCTAAAGCGTGAGTTTCGCGGTCAAGGTGCTCGACGAAGCAAACACTCGCTTCTCGCGGTTCATTACAAGCCAACTCTAGCTAAAGCAATTACAGCACTACAACAAGCAAGCCAACACCAATTTCATTAATATAACTTGGATTAATTTACAAAAAGGTTACAACAAAAGACAGTTCGGAGATACAAAAACACAATACGACCCGTTTACTGCCTCTGCGGAAGGGGGACGTTCTGGTTCAGGGATACCTTGGGTCGGCGCTTCTTGACCTCCGAGCTCGTCTCTAAGTCGACGAATCGAGACGCTTCCTCACCGCTGACCCTGACAGTCGCTCCAACCGAAGCACCACTTGAAGATACCGCTACTCCACTTTGGGCGTCGGCTGCTATCCAACCTATGATGGGGGTTCGGCTCGCGAGTTGATAGAACGTAATCCCTCGGTCTATCTCTTCGCGAGTACACGAAGTGCTCCGGACATTAGCCCTCACCGGTTGAGGTTTAAGCCGAGCAACCTCTTCCTCCAATTCAACGATCCTGTCCTTCAGTGTGTCGTCCCTCACAATTACCTTGAACCGAGGAAGCTTCGCCGAACCAGGATACTCGGCGCTATCAGATATGACACGGCGCAAATGGGTCACCTCGATACTCTTGTCAACCGTTACCCTTTGCAGCTGCTCTACCCTCCTTGCGAAGTCATCTCGCTCGGCCAAAGCTCGGGCCAACTCTTCCTCCATCGCAGATAGTTCGGCCTCGACTATCCGCAGATGGTGCAACTCGGCCAACAGCTCGTTGTTCCTCTTTTCTACGTTGTACAGTATTCTCCTCGTAAGATGGACCTCGCCCTCGAGGCGATCCTCCAGGGACTGCTGAAACAACTCCGCGCGGCGCCGAGCTGCCGCAGTGATACGAGTTTGCTCGGCAATCTGAAATGAAAAAGGACAGCATTGAAGAACTACATGACCGAACCAAACACTTAGACAAGTCCAAGATCAAAACAATCTTTTTCATTCATCATCAAAGCGGTGGCCAGTCCGCAAAAGGCATTACACTATTTTTTGAAAAGAAAAAAAACAAAAAACAAAAACTACAAAAAATGCGAGGAGATCAGGGGTCCACCTGCGTCGCCGCTTCGACCACAGGCGCGTCGCCAGATGGCCCCTCGTTTCTCCCCTCGACCTGGGGGTCTGCCACCGAAGGGTCGGCCTCCACCTCCTCGTCGTCGTCGCCTTCCCCCTCGTCACCTCGGCTCCCTCCTCCTCGCCGCGTGAGGGTGACCCCGGCCACAACCTGTAGCCGACCCGCTCGAAGCCAGGGACACACTCCTGAACATGGTCGAGCGCCCTCTGATAGGACATCTCCATGTTCTTAGCCATGTGCTTCTTCGTCTCGGCCTCCCTAATCTGCGTGGCCAGGGCCTCTTTCTCCACCTTCAGATCGGCCAGAGACTTCGCCGACGCAGCTAGCTCCTCAGCAGCCTTCGCGGCTTTAGCAGACTCCGCATCAAGTCGTCCCTTGGCTCTTTCCAGGTCTGCCACAAGATCGGCAACCTGGACTTCCAAGGCCTCGACTCGCCTCTGCTCGGCCTCGAGTTGCCGAACCGCCTTGACCTTCTCTGCCCTGTCTTTATCGCTGGTAGCCTTCAGCTCTTTCTCCTGCTTGGTGAACGTCTCAAGGAGATGGCCGAAGTGACAGGTAGCCTGTGAAGAAAATGATAAGCGCAAGATACAGGCTGAGCAGTAGACTTGAAGATATCCACAATGAAAAACTTACCGATACGAGCGACCGAGCCACTTCGTAGGTGTCATCTCCGACCGTCCCCGCCTTCAGTGCGGCTCTATCCTTCGGGGTGGCCAGGTGCTTGACGATCTGTACCGACATCTGCGAGTTCCCGAGGAATTCGTCGTGATTCTTCACTCGCCAGTTCGGTACGAACAGCTGTTTGTGCTACTCGGTCAGGATCTCCTCGGCCGCGCCAGTTAACTGCGAAGCCTCGAGCGACAACGCCGCATTAACATCGAAGGCCCCACCAACCGGGGCCGAGGCCACAGGCACCGAGGGCTCCTCGGAAACAACCACCGTCGAAGGCTCCTCGGTGGTCGGAGGAGGCGGAGTGGTGGTCGAAGCAACCTTGGGCTGCGGAGCTGACGAGGCAGCCACGGTCGGCCTCTTCCTCTTCCTGCCACCGGCCAATTTGGACCTATCGGCCATCATGGCGTTGAAATCTATCTTCATCGCTTCTGCATCGAACGAAACAAAAACTGAGTCAGTAAGACGAGCCAAAGACTTGAAAGAAAAACAAAAATAAATGAGATGTCAGGAGCATACTCGAGTCGATGGGGCTAAGGCCGGACCCGAACAGCACCTCCTCCGTCAACTCCCTCCAACTCAGCAAGGGGAGGGCCATGATCTTCCTCGCCACCTCCTCCTCGGCCGCAGACAGTACGGGGTCGGCTCTCGCAAACTTGGGCACCTCCGGTTTCCACCGGGTCGGGATTTGCAATATTGGTTCCCGCCTTAATATAAAGAACTTCTCTTTCCAGCCTTTAATTGAGTCTGGGTTTTCTATGATCCTAACACCCTTCCTCGGCCCCAAGTAGTACCGATGCTCTGTCTTGTGCATCCGGTTTATTCGATACAGGCCTCGGAAGACCGTTAGATCCGGCTCAACTCCAGCTTTGCGGCACTGAAGCAGGAAAGCGTTCACATGACGCCATGTGTTCGGCATAAATTGGGTCGGCGCGAGGCAGAACCATCCGAGGATCTGGAGAATGAAGGAATGCAACGGAAAACGCAGTCCGGCATTCAAGGAGTCGAAGTCGAACATGCACATATCTGACGACGATAGTTTGGAATTCGCCCGCATCCCAGCACTGGGGACAATTAACTTATACTTCGAAGGGATGGCGAATTCCTTTCTTATCCGAAGGAGATCCCTCTCGGATAGCACCGACCCGATCTCGTCTGCCTCGGTAGGAAGTGCCGGATTGGGCTCCTCGTATACTTCTGACTGGCCGAAGATCGCCTTCTTCAAAAGATCACCTTCGTACTGCCTAACCCCCGAATGCCCGGACAGTACAGAAGGGTATCGCCCCATCTCGGGGGCCTGCTTCGGGTTCTCCACAATCACCTCGACCACGGGAGATTGGGTGACCACCCTCCTCTTCTTCTTCTCCTTCCTCACCTCGGCCGCAGACGGCTCGACGACCTGTTTTCCCTTCCTTCGGATCTCCGCCTTCCTCCTCTCCTCGGCGCCATCATCGCCCGAAGACGAGGCCCCACTCTCCGAGTTCACTCTTGACATCTCTAAAAAAAAAGCTAAGGCTAGTAGACTGACCTTTGAAGTGACGTTCACGGTCGGAATGAGCTCACCGGAAATCGCCTGGCCCACGCGACAGCTAGCGCAACCGCCTTGGAGCAAAAATCACCACTAGCAGAGAGCAAAGAGTAAAAGTGAAATCTTAAGAGTGAAAAGTGAAGAATGAGCTTGGGGGTGGGGGAATGATCTTTTATAACCCCAAAAAGCAAGTTTGGGCCACCTTGGGAATCTAAAAAGCCCATTAAGAAGCCAAAACGCCAAAGCAGAGCGTTCGACGTTTCAATTTCAACAACAGAGAATCCTCAAATCACCAAGTCCACGACTCGGCCACCGGTGTGCCTAACCGAGCTGCCGAATAGCTTGACTGGGCAACCGAGCCACTGAGTCTCTTCAAAACAGCTCCAAGCTGCTAAGTCTCCACACCTCGGCCAACGGCACCGAGCTTCCAAGCCGAGAGGACGAGGAACCGACCCTCGTATATAGAGAAAAATCCTTCCGAGGCGAAATTACCGTCGGATCCCTCCAAAATTCGTGTCAGAATTCGATGGACGGTTCAGATTGCGCCCCCGCAAAACGACAAGATAACATTTTCTCGTGATCTGAGCCCTGTCCTCGTGATTCGTGCGATGATGGACGCTCCGAATTCGACCACGTGTACCTTCCGGACCGCCTGCCTAACCAAGCTACCGAACAGCTTAGCCAAGCAGCCGAGCTACTGGGCTAGAAGGTCACGACCCATCAAGACTGACATTCTTCAAAACATCCAACTCCCGCCTCGACTAAAAGCACCGAGCTTCCAAGCCGAGAGGACGAGGAACCGACCCTCGTATATGGAGAAAAATCCTTCCGAGGCGAAATTATCGTCGGATCTCTCCAAAATTCTGTCAGAATTCGATGGACGGTTCAGATCGCGCCACGTCCACTAAACGACAAGATAGTGTTTTCTGGGGATCTGCGCTGAGATGGACGCCCAAGATCGCGCCACGTACTTCGGCTGATCCCAAACTATTGGTGCCTCGACCTTCCGAGCCGAGGGGACGAGACGAAGAGACGAGGAACCGATCCTCTTATGCCGCGGAAAAGCCTGCCGAGCCGAGAGGACGAGGAACCGATCCTCTTATGCCGCGGAAAAGCCTGCCGAGTCGAGAGGACGAGGAACCGACCCTCTTATGCCGCGGAAAAAGCCTGCCGAGCCGAGAGGACGAGGAACCGACCCTCGTATATGGCAAAAAAAACCTCCCGACCCATATCAGCCGTTGGATCTTGTCGAAAAGCGCGCTCGTCATGATGGACGGTTCAGATCTTGCCACGTCCACTAAACGAAAAGATAGCATTTTTTGGGGATCCGTGCTGAGATGAACGGCCCAGATGACGCCACGTACCTCGGTTGAATCCAAGCCGAGGAGCCGACCTGCCGAGCCGAGGTACCGAGGAACCGACCCTCGTTAACGAAGAAACAACCTGCCGAGGAATAAGGACCGTCTGATCACTCAGAAATTTGCGCTCGGCACTGATCAAGGGTCCAGATTACGCCACGTCATTAATCGGTATTTAAAAACCAATTTTTATTTATTTAAATCGTTTTATTTATTTAAAAATTGCTAAAATTTGCTAAAAATTCGGGAAAATTAACTTAAAATTCTAGAAAATAAATAAAAATTCGGGAGGATATTTTTGAGCCCCTGAACGAACAATTATTGCCTAGAATGTACTGTTAAGGCCCCTGAACGATCAGTTAACACATCGCAAAATTAAATAAATAATCCGAAAAAATAGATAAAAGCTGTCAAATACTCGATACGGCTACAGAACAGCATATGGCTTCAAAAAATTACCTCACTACCCCCTTTTCGAGATTCAAAACCCTCCATTCAGACTCTGATACAACTCCACTAGCCACTGAAACAGTTAAACTACTCCTCAAAGGCTGATCACAATCAGTCTTTAGGAGTGGGGGGCTCGTGATATGGCTAAAAATGGGGTTAAATCGGAACCGTCCAGAATGGGCACGAATCTTGAAGCTCAGGGGTAAAACGGTAATTTCACATACAAATGGGTCCTAAACGGGTACTGGGTCTCCTTCTCACAGACCCAACACCCCATAAACGGATCCACTCCGACTGGGTACGGGTCCCGACCCAAGACAAACCCAGATCAGTAAGAGGAAAATCAGGGTCACTGATTTGACTGAATCAACGGGCCTGATTTGCTCTCACCGGGAATCAAGGGTCAATTTCCTAAACAGATTGGGAGGATTTTTCTCCTGATAGTTACACAGGAAATCAGGTCCTTAATCACTCCCATGGCGACTATAAATACCTCCCCCCTACCACTGTGACTAGGTAATCACTCTTTTTCCACCTTAAGCTCTTTCTTAATCACCACTGATTACTGACAAGAGCGTTGGAGGGTGCGTCGCCGGAATCAACCCAGGTGTATCGCACTTCCTTGCAGGTAGCGGCAGGAATCAGAAGGCTTGGATCCGCTGTTCAGGTTTTTCTCGCGAACTCACAAATCTCATCTGTTTACCCCCACACCAGAATCAGCGGTAACACATAGTAAGGTGGAGAACCTAATCGATAAAAGACGAATAATGTAAAGCCAATTAAACGATGAATCTATGCAGTTGTGAATATTGATATAATCACAGAAGAACTGAAATTAGAACTGAATTTAGAATAAGCAGACATAACAGAAAACAGAACAAGCAGCTGAAATGCTGCAGTTACAATGAAATGAATCACGCTAGTTACTATAAAAATAAATTGTTATAATTAACATATGCAAGAAATAAGATTTTTAAAAATATTTAGAGTGTTAGATATGTCGATATTTAACATTCTAAATATAAAAAAGGTTGGAAATATCTGACTTTCATTATCCGTCAAAGGCATCCATATGTGTCAATGCACATGTGCAACTACATGTCTCTATCTCCTTCTTCTTTTGCATGGTGATGGAGAACCTAATCGACAAAAGACTAATATAGTAAAGCCAATTAAATGCTGAATCCTGCAGTTGTGAATATTGATATAATCACATAAGCAACTCTACAGTTTGTTCGCTAACCCCTAGTTTTACTACAATAATTGCATGTTAATATTGCAATATCGAAGGTCTAAAAAAGAAAAATCAAATGCTAATCAGTCAGTTAACTTATTGCATTATGCCCATGAAACAAAATTCTTATTTCTTAAACTGAGAGAACTTGGAACCAAATTTATGTCAGCAACATATCATACTAACTCCGAATCTAAACCTTTATTCCATATTAACGAATACGAAAACGAAATTTATCTTCCAATTCAATTCTTCTTCTCTGAAAAATGCCACCTTTTTCAATACCCTTTCCTGTAATACACCTAACAAATGCACACAAATTCAAATTATTAACACAGAAATTGGATCAAGGAAAATGACGAACTTCTGCGAATAGAGTTTAGGAAATTTCTGAATTCAATGTTACCGACGTCTTCTTGAATTTGGAGTGGAAGAAACTTTGAATTGGGGATTCATACAATTTGGTTTGATTTAATCACAGAAGCAACTCTGCAATTTCTTTGATAACCCCTTTTTCAAAACCCTTTCATGTAATAAACCTAACAAATACAGACAAATTTAAATTACTAACACAGAAATTGGATGAAGGAAAATGATGAACTTCTGCGGATAGAGTTTTAGGGAAATACCGTATTCGATGTTATCAGCGTCTTTTTGAATTTAGGGTGGAAGAAACTGTTAGGATTGTGTCTTATATACTCGTGGTTCAGATTAGAAGAATGTAAGATGAAGCACGGAGATCAAAGCATCGAAGTGAGTAGAAGAAGGAAACAGCAGTAGCAAGGCACAGGCATAATTACGATCGACTGTCCCAAGTTGCAGTCGACCGCATCCCCCGACCGCTCGTTGTACAGGAATTGTTCGAGGGAGGGACGGTCGACCGGTCTTGTTGGACGATCGACCGGTCTTGTTGGACGATCGACCGACCGCGGCTCTGTGTTCATTTTGGGCCTCGATTTGTTAGGTCGTTTCAGTCCAATCTTCAACTCCAAGTTAGATCGTACGGCTCCTATTCAGTTACTTCTTTTCCAGGTTATATCGGACGACTGAGAATCAAGATTAGACCTAGGTTTCTCTCTATTCTTCTATATATATTGTAAACTCCTCCAATATGAGAGGTAGTACTTCATAGATTTTTTTCTCCATTGCAAAGAGAGGCTCGAGAGAGAGATAGTTCTTGGTAGGTGAGTTTAATTCCTTGTATTCAGTGAATCAATAACTCCTTGTAATCTCTTCTAGTTGAATATCAGATCTCCCTATATTTCCCCCCGGATTAAGCAAAAGCTAATCAGGATAAATCCTTGTTGTGTTTATATTTGGATTGGTAGATATACTTGCTTGCTCAATTGATTCGTCTCATCTCTTCGACTTCCTCATTGCTCTATTAGTTCCACTGCAACAACGGGCATTGGTTGACGCCCCAATCCCAACAGAAACAACTCGAATTGGGAATTCAAAAAATTTGGTTCGATTTTTCGAAGGAAGCTTTTCAATCTATGGAAAATTGGTGGATCGATGGGGTTGTGAAGGCGCAATAGGCATAACTGGTGACGGGGGAGGGAAAACAGTGGCTCGACAGGGGTTGCAAAGGTGCGACAGACATCGCTAGCAATGGGGTGATGGGGATTTGGCGGCTCGACGACGGGATTGCGGTGGGGCGATGACGATGCGATGGGCATCGCTGGTGACGGGTTTGCGATGGAGAGGGAGATGAAAATAAGGAAGGAAGATGAAAAGAGGGGAGCACTGGCGATGGGACGGCGGGGAATTTGTGGTGTTCGAGGCAGTTAGATGGGATTGCAGCGGTGCAGCGGTGGCACAGTGGGCGTTGCTGGCAATGGGTTTGGGGGAGAGAGAGGGAGATGAAGGGGTATTTTTACTGCTTGGATTTGATGCATACATATAGTGCACGTGTTTTGTTGTTGTATTTGATATTAACGTGTTTTGCACGTGTTTGTTTTGTTATAAATGAAGTTTGTTTTGTTACAAATTGACTTTGTTTTGTTACAAACTCTCCCATTAAAATAGTAGAGATGGGTATAATTTCTCAGTCTTGTATCAATCAACATATATTTTTAATTTTTCTTTAGTAACTATAATATTTGCTTATGCAAAATAGAATTTTTTGACATATTAACATGAAAATATTCCAAAAAACAGTTGCATAAATGTGAAAATTTTACACAATTTATATCAAATTTTAGTCCTTAAAATAACAAGTACTTATTATAACTTAATACAATATCTAATGTTGTCGCTTTTTTCGGTGTGGGAGCAATCAGATGATATGGATTCTTTTGAGGAACAATCAAGAATTTGACCTTTTGACTTTCAACGATCTTGGCTGCCTTTGACTGTGATTGACTTGACAATCTGACTCGTTTACACTGTAGGATTTGATTCGTGTGGTGACGATCGCCGCCGATGACCTTCAAAAATTCTGAAACACCGGGATTGATCCCGACGACAAACCCTCCAACGCTCAAGTTAGAAATCAAGAAGAATATTAGAGAGCTTTTGTGGAGAAAAATATTGATTACCTGTAATCCCTGTTTTCCCAAAAATATATTTTTGTGTATTTTAAAAATTTACGCAAATTATTTTTCCGGTTTTCAAATTCTTTTGTTAAAATGTATTGTTGGATCTCCTATCAAAATTTATTTTCGATCAATAATTGTATTTCTAACTATTTTCTATGATTTTATATTTTAATACAATTCTTATTATTGTTATTATTACTTTTATTATTTTTATCATTTTCTGATTATTATTATTGTTATTTGTATTATTATTATTATTATTGTTTTTGAATGTTTATTTGAAATCCATTTTATGTGTTAATTATATTTGTACTTATAGGCTCTATACTTTTAATGCAAATTATATTAGTGTTGCCGCTAATTTTGGTGTGGGGGCAAACAGATAGAATTTGTGGATTCTTAGGGAAACTGAATAGCAAACCTGTTTACCTGTTCCGCCGGAGTTCTGATCGTTGACTCCCGCCGTGCATCTGCAAAAAGTGCGAGACACCGGGGTTGTTCCCGGCGACGCACCCTCCGACGCTCAAGTCAGTAATCTGACAGACTATGAAAGAGCACAAAAACTGGTGAAAGATTGATTACCTCTTAATGGAGATGGGTGTGGGGTATTTATAGTCGCCGTTGGGATTAGATAAGGCATGTAATTCCCTGTGTATAGATAAGGAATGTAATCCCTAATCCCCAGTAAAAGGATAGATATGAATCAGGGCCGTTGATTAATATTAATCAGAAACCCTAATTCTAACCTGGCGGACCGGGTTCGTCGCGGGTTGAGACCCGCGCCCAGTTGAGGTGGATCCGTTCGCGGGTTATTGGGTCTGTGAGAAGGAGGCCCCAGTACCCACTTCAGACCCGTCTGTAGGCGAAATTACTGTCTTACCCCCGGTCCTCAGGATTCGTGCCCCATTTGGACGGTCTCGATTAAACTCCTATTTTTAGCCATATCACGAGCCCCCCACTCCTAAAGGCTGAGGGTGACCAGTCTTTGAGGAGTAGTTTGACTTTTTTAGTGGCTAGTGGAGTAGTATCGGAGTCCGAATGGGTGTTTTTGAATCCCGACGTAGGTGGTAAGGTAACTCCTTCTTCTTTTTTGAAGCCATGTGGTGTATTGAGTTTTCATCTATTTTTTCGGGCTATCTATTTAATTTTGCGATGTGTTAACTAATCGTTCGGGGGTCTTGGCTGTACATTCTAGGCAATAATTGTTCGTTCGGGGGCTCAAAAATATCCCCGAATTTTTAATTACTTCCTAGAATTTTTAGCTAATTTTCCCGAATTTTTAGCAATTTTTCGCAATTTTTAAATAAATAAAATGATTTAAATAAATAAAAATCGATTTTTTAATACTTATTTATGACGTGGCGTCATCTGAGCCCTCGATCAGAGCAGAGCACGAGCTTCGGAGCGATCAGACGGTCCCTACTCCTCAGCAAGCTTTTTTGCCGTATACGAGGGTCGGTACCTCGGTACCTCGGCTCGGAGAGCCAGTGCCTCGGCTCGGAGGGTCAGCGCTTCGGCTCGAAGAATCTGAGGTACGTGGCATCATCTGGGCCGTCCATTTCAGCGTGGATCTCCATAAAACGCTAACTTGTCGTTTAGTGGACGTGGCCAAATCTGGGCCGTTCATCATGACGAGCGTGCTTTTTCACAAGATCCAACGGCTGATATGGGTCGGCGTGATTTTTTGCCATATACGAGGGTCGGTACCTCGACACCTCGGCTCGGAGGGCCAGTGCCTCGGCTCGGAGGGTCAGCGTTTCGGCTCGGAGGATCCGAGGCACTTGACATCATCTGGGCCGTCCATTTCAGCGTGGATCTCCATAAAATGCTATCTTGTCGTTTAGTGGACGTGGCCAAATCTGAACCGTCCATCGAATTCTGACGCGAATTTTGGAGAGATCCGACGGTGACTTCGCCTCGGGTTGATTTTTCTCCATATACGAGGGTCGGTACCTCGGTACCTCGGCTCGGATGCTCGGTGCTGTTGGCCGAGGTGCTAAGTTGGTTTATTTCGAAGAAATGTCTCTTGATGGTTCAACCTTTCGCGCCCAGTAGCTTGGCTGCTCGACTAAGCTGTTCGATAGCTCTGCCGAGCGAGCCGGTGGCAGGCGGTTCGGAAGGTGCACGCGGCAGGATCTGGTTCGTCCATCATGGCGCGCATCACGAGGATGGGGTTCAGATCACGAGAAAATATTATCTTGTCGTTTTGTGGGCGTGGCGAGATCTGAACCGTCCATCATATTCTGACGCGAATTTTGGAGAGATCCGACGGTGACTTCGCCTCGGGAGGATTTTTTTCCATATACGAGGGTCGGTACCTCGGTACCTCGGCTCGGCTGCTCGGTGCTGTTGGCCGAGGCGCTGAGTTGGCTTTTTTGACTGAGAAAGTCTCTCGATGGTTCGACCTTCCGTGCCCAGTAGCTTGGCTGCTCGACTAAGTTGTTCGGTAGCTCTGCCGAGCGAGCCGGTGGCAGGCAGTTCGGAAGGTGCACGCGGCAGGATCTGGTTCGTCCATCATGGCACGCATCACGAGGATGGGGTTCAGATCACGAGAAAACGTTTTCTTGTCGTTTTGTGGGCGTGGCGAGATCTGAACCGTCCATCGCATTCTGATGCGAATTTTGGAGAGATCCGACGGTGACTTCGCCTCGGGAGGATTTCTTGCCATATACGAGGGTCGGTACCTCGGCTCGGCTGCTCGGTTCTGTTGGCCGAGGCGCTGAGTTGGCTGTTCCTGAAGGTACTCAATAGCTTGGTTCGGCAGACTGGTGGCCGAATCGTGGACTTGGGCGATTTGGGGAGCCTTTTTGTTTTTCGAAACGTCGCCACTCTCCGCTTGGCGCTTTGGCTTAGTGGGCCTTTCACGTTTCCCAAGGAGGCCCACTACTTCTGGGGTTATAAATCTTCACTCTCCCACCCTTAAGCTCATTTCACTTTTTTACTCTCAAGAATTCACTTTTGCTGTTCAAGTTCTCTGCTAGCGGCGACTTCTGTTTCACGGTGGTGTCGTTAGCTGTCGCGTGGGCCAGGCGATTTCCGGCAGCGAATTTCCGATCGTGAACGTCACTTCAAAGGTCAGTCCACTAGACTTAACTTATTTTTCATAGAGATGTCACGAGTGGACTCGGGGAGTGGGGCCTCGTCTTCGGGCGATGATGGTGCGGAGGAGAGGAGAAGGGCAGAGGCTCGGAGGAAGGGGAAGCAGGTCGTCGAACCGTCGGTTACAGAGGCGAGGCGCGAGAAGAAGAGGAGGGTGGAGACCCAATCCCCCGTAGTGGCGGTGATTGTGGAGAACCCGAAGCAAGCCCCCGAGATGGGACGATATCCCTCTGTCCTGTCCGGGCATTCGGGGGTTAGGCAGTACGAGGGTAACCTTTTGGAGAAGGCGATCTATAGGAAGTCGAAGATCGTCGAAGAACCTAACCCGGCCCTTCCCACCGAAGCCGACGAGCTCATTTCGGTGTTATCCGAGAAGGATCTTCTTCGGATCAAAAAGGCCTTCGCCATCCCTCCGGAGCATAAACTAATACTCCCCGGTCCCGGGATGCGAGCGAATTCCAAGCTGCCGTCGTCGGATATGTGTATGTTCGACTTCGACTCCTTGAATGCCGGGCTACGTTTCCCGCTGCATCCTTTCGTCCTTCAGATCCTCGGCTGGTTCTGCCTCGTGCCGACCCAATTCATGCCGAACACCTGGCATCACGTGAACGCCTTCTTGCTCCAGTGCTACCGAGCCGAAGTAGAGCCGGACCTGACGGTCTTTCGAGGGATGTACCGCATAAACCGGCAGCACAAGACGGAGCATCGGTATTATTTGGGGCCGAGGAAGAGTGTCAGGATCGTAGAGAACCCCGACTCGATCAAGGGTTGGAAATTGAGGTATTTTATAGTAAGGGGTGAGGCGATGCTGAACATTCCGACCCGGTGGAAAGTGGAGGTGCCGAAATTCGCCAGAGCTGACCCCGTACTGTCTGAGGCCGAGGAGGAGGTGGCGAGGAAGATCATGGCCCTTCCCCTGTTGAGTTGGAGGGAGTTGACGGAGGAGGTGCTGTTCGGGTCCGGCCTTAGCCCCATCGACCCGAGTACGCTCCTGACATCTCACTTGTTTCTTTTCTTTCAAGTCTTTAGTTCGTCTCGCTAACTCGTCTCTCCCCTCTCTTTTTTTTTGTCCGATGCAGAAGCAATGAAGATTGATTTTAACTCCATGATGGCCGATAGGTCGAAATTGGCCGGGGGTAGGAAGAGGAAGAGGGCGGCCGCGACTGCCTCGTCGACTCCGCAGCCCACGGTCGCCTCGACCATCACCCCGCCCCCTCCGACTACTGAGGCGCCCTCGGAGGTTGTTGTTGTTGAGGAGCCCTCGGCCCCTGTGGCCCCTGGCGTGATTGAGGGGGCCTTTGACGTAAACGCGGCGCTGTCGCTCGAGGCACCGCCGCTGACCAGGGCTACCGAGGAGATCCTGACCAAGCAGCATAAGCAGCTGTTCGTGCTGAATTGGCGAGTGAAGAACCACGACGGGTTCCTCGGCAATTTGCAAATGTCAGTGCAGGTCGTCAAGCACTTGGCGACCCCGAAGGATCGAGCCGTGCTGAGGGCAAGGACGGTGGGCGACGACACCTACGAGGTGGCTCGGTCACTCGTCTCGGTAAGTTTCTCGTTGCTAAGTTTTTTTCCAAGTTTACTGCCCAGTTTGTTTAGTGCGCTCACCGTTGTCTTCGCAGGCTACCTGTCACTTCGGCCATCTCCTCGAGATGTTCGCCGAGCAGGAGAAGGAGTTGAGGGCTGCCAGCGACAAAGATCGATTGGCGAAGGTCAAGGCAGTCCGGGAGCTCGAGGCCGAGTAGAGGCGAGCCGAAGCTTTGGAGGTCTGGGTGGCCGACCTAGTTGCCGACCTGGAGATTGCCAAGGGGCGTCTCGAGGTAGAGTCTGCCAAGGCCGCGAAGGCTGCCGAGGAGTTGGCCGCGGCGGTGAAGTCCTTGGCTGAAAAGAGGGCGGAGAAGGAGGGATTGGCGGCGAAGATCCGGGCCGAGGTAGAGGCCGAATGCGAGGCCGAATCGAAGAAACATATGGCCGAGAACATGGAGAAGTCTTATCAGAGAGCGCTCGACCATGTCCAAGACCGTGTTCCCGGCTTCGAGCGGGTCGGCTACCGACTGTGGCCCGGGTCGCCCTCAGGCGGTAAGGAGGAGGAAGGCGAAGACGAGGAGAGCGAGGGTGAGGAGGATGAATCCGACCCACCTGTGGCGGATGCCCAGGTCGAGGTGGGGGCCGGGGGGCCGTCTGTCGACGCACCCGTGGTGACGCAGGTGGACCCCTGATCCCCTCGCTAAGTCTTTGTAATTTTTTGTGTTTTGTTCTTTAAACGGTGTAATGCCTTTTGCGGACTGGCCACCGCCTTTGTTGAATGAAATAGATGTTTTTGATCTTTGCGTTTCTATCTAAGTGTTTGGTTCGCCCCTCTAGCCCTTCATTGTCATCGCCTTATTTTATTTCAGATTGACGAGGTGACTTCTGCCAATGCGGCGGCTCGGCGCCGCGCAGGGCTATTTCAGCAGCACCGAGAGGGTTGGCTCGAGGGCGAGATGCATCTGACTAGGAAAATGCTTCAAGATGTTGAGAGGAAGAACAGCGAGTTGTTGGCCGAGCTGCACCATCTACGGATAGTCGAGGCCGAGCTGTCTGCGAAGGAAGAAGAGCTGGTTCGGGCTTCAGCCGAACGGGATGACTTTGCTAGGAAGGTGGAACATTTGCAAAGGGTGACGGTCGACAAGAGTATCGAAGTGACCCACCTGCGTCGTGTTATATCCGACAGCGCAGAGTATCCCGGTTCGGCGAAACTTCCTCGGTTCAAAGTTATTGTAAAGGACGACATGCTGAAGGACCGGATCGTCGAGCTGGAGGAAGAGGTCGCTCGGCTCAAGCCTCAGCCAGTGAGGGCCAACGTCCGGAGCACCTCGTGCACTCGCGAAGAGATTGAGCGAGGGATTTCGTTCTACCAAGCCGCGAGCCGAACCCCCATCATAGGTATGTCCGCAGCCGATGCCCAAAGTGGGGTAGCGGTGTCTTCAAAAGGTGCATCGGTTGGAGCGGCTGTTAGGGTCAGCGGCGAGGAGGCATCTCGGTTCGTTGGTCTAGAGACGAGCTCGGAGGTCAAGAGGCGCCGACCCAAAGTGTCGCTGAACCGGAGCGTCCCCCTTCCGCGGAGGCCGTAAACGAGTCGTGTCGTGTCTTCGGACTTCCGAAATGTGTTTTGTCATAACCTTCTTGTAAATTTATCCAAGTCATGTTAATAAAATGGGGGTTGACTTATCCGAACTGTTCTCTTCTTTTCGTAAATTTTTTGTGTTGTAATCGCGCTTAGGTAGGGTAGGCTTGAGATGGGTCTCGAGGCAAGTGTTTGCTTCGTTTAGTATCTTGGCCTCGAGCCCCGCACTTTCGCTTCGGCTCTGAATCCCCTTAACCGCATTAATGGCGCTCCGGGATCTGTGGGGGTGTTTCACCTTCCTAAGAGCATTGAGGACGGTGCCCCTTAATCAACGCGCGGCGCTTCGGCTCCCTAGGCGCGACTTTTGGACTCCCGAGGGTCTTAATGACAGTTAATTGGGGGAAGGCTATAAGTACCACACCCCCCCTTTTTAGTTTTTGTCATCAGTCTAGAGATCAAGTGGCTATGATGGCGTCTGCCCTTGGGCGGATGCTAGCCTCGTTACAAGTTTTTGCCTCGAGAGGTTCCGAAGGGTGGTCACTCTACTGCCTTTTTCTTCTCTCGTTCCCGACGACCGCGATGTGGGTGTCAGGAGCAAGGGAGGACAAGGCAGAAGCGTCGGCGTCCGTAGTCCGGACCTGAGGGGGAGGTCCCCTTAAACCTTAATCCAAACTTTTTGAGATTTTAAGTTTTTGCTTCTTATGGGTTGGCAGTGTTCATACGGCTCGTAGGCCGAGGCGATTGCGAAAGAAAGTTGATTCAGATTGCCTGTTGCTTGTGTTTGGTGCCGAGCGAAGTAAGGTGATCACGACCGTCAGATGGTTGCACGAATCTCGAGGTAAGTGCGGTTCCCAAGAAAACGCTATCTTGTCGTTTTGTGGACACGTGGCTTGATCAGATCCGTTAATCACACTTTAGCGCACATTTTGAGACGATCTGATGGTGGTTTCGCCTCGGAAGGTTTTTTCGCCATATACGAGGGTCGGTACCTCGGCACCCCGGCTCGGCTCGATAGTGGGGCAGACCAGAGTGACCACCTAGCCCTGGCCCGTTCGGGGAGGTAAAGTCGAACCATAGGACCCCTACCATAGTTAAATTAGTTTTAAGGGCTGCGGGAGCAGTTTCGAACGGCGATCCACTTCTGGCTCGTCTGTGGGCGAGCCGAGGAAGTAAAGCCGAACCGAGTGCTGGACTCCAAACCATTCAACGGCTGCGGAAGCAATTTCGAACGGTCGATCTACTTCCTGGCTCGTCTTTGGGCGAGCCGAGGAAGAAGAGTCGAGCCGAGTGCTGGACTCCGAACCATCGTGATATTAGTTTAAGGTTGTGGGAGCAATTCCGAATGGCGAGCTACTTCTAGATCGCTTAGGAGCGAACATGCGAAGTAGAATCGAGCCAAGTGTTGGACTCCGAACTATTCAACGGCTGCAGGAGCAATTTCGAACGGTGATCTACTTCTGGCTCGTCTGTGGACGAGCCGAGGAGGTAGAATCGAACCGAGTGCTGGACTCCGAACCATTGTGAGATTAGTTTAAGGTTGTGGGAGCAATTCCGAATGGCGAGCTACTTCTAGATCGCGTAGGAGCGAACATGCGGAGTAGAATCGAGCCAAGTGTTGGACTCCGAACCATTCAACGACTGCGGGAGCAATTTCGAACGGTGATCTACTTCTGGCTCGTCTGTGGGCGAGCCGAGGAAGTAGAGTCGAACCGAGTGCTGGACTCCGAACCATCGTGAGATTAGTTTAAGGTTGTGGGAGCAATTCCGAATGGCGAGCTACTTCTAGATCGCTTAGGAGCGAACATGCAAAGTAGAATCGAGCCAAGTGTTGGACTCCGAACCATTCAACGGCTGCGGGAGCAATTTCGAACGGTGATCTACTTCTGGCTCGTCTGTGGACGAGCCGAGGAAGTAGAATCGAACCGAGTGCTGGACTCCGAACCATCGTGAGATTAGTTTAAGGTTATGGGAGCGATTCCGAATGGCGAGCTACTTCTAGATCGCGTAGGAGCGAACATGCAGAGTAGAATCGAGCCAAGTGTTGGACTCCGAACCATTCAACGGCTGCGGGAGCAATTTCGAACGGTGATCTACTTCTGGCTCGTCTGTGGGCGAGCCGAGGAAGTAGAGTCGAACCGAGTGCTGGACTCCGAACCATCGTGAGATTAAGGAGTGAAAAGCAGAGAGATGTAACAGTATCAAAAATACGAAAAAACTTTATTTATTAATATCCAATGATCGGCTGCTTCTAAAGTTGCTAGCCGTTATTACAATGAAAAATAAAGGAAAAATCACTACTAGTAACAGGAAGGGAATGGTTCGACATCTCGAGTTACTTAGAGGGGCGCCGTTGCTCTCTCTTGGTATTTCAAGAGATGGTCGGCATTCCAAGTTCTGGGAATCTCCCTGCCTTCGAGATCTTCTAGCTTGTATGCACCGGGGCGGATCATCTTTGAGATCTTGTAGGGTCCCTCCCAATTTGGGGCCAATTTGCTTTTCTGTCCGGGGAAGGAGATGGCCAACTTTCGGAGGACGAGGTCCCCCTCTTTTAGGTCCGTTGGGCGGACTCTTTTGTTGTATGCTAGCTCGATCCTTCTTCGGTAAGTTTGCTGGCGTATGGCAGCTCTCTCTCGGATTTCATCTATCAGGTCTAGGCTTGCTCTGAGCTCTTTAGCGTTCTGCTCTTCTTCGTAAGCTATCAGACGAGGAGAGGGTATCCCAACTTCCAGGGGGATGAGGGCCTCGGACCCATAGGTGAGATTGAACGGACTCCCGCCTGTCGGGGTCCGTTTGGTGGTGCGGCAATTCCAGAGCACGTTAGGCAGCTGATCGACCCACAAGCCTTTGGAACATCCAGTTGTCTTCGAGGAGGAGAGGCAATGCTTCAACGGAGTCGGGGGTTTCGTCCTCTATGCTCGGCTTCATGAGGACTTCTATCAACACAGTCTGTTCGAGCCCTTGAAGGGAAGAGGATGCTAATTTAGACAGGGCGTCGGCCTGAGTATTTTCTTCTCGGGGGATCCTTTGGATGAGGGCCTCTTCGAACAGTGCTATAAGGCCTTTAACTTTGGCCAAGTTCTTAGCCATCCTGTCATTGCGGGCTTCATATTCGCCGAGGACCTGATTGACGACTAGCTGGGAGTCGCTGAAGATCCGTAGGCGTTGTGCTCCAGCATTTCGGGCCATTCCAAGACCGGCTATCAGCGCCTCGTATTCGGCTTCGTTGTTCGAGGCTTGGAAGTTTATACGGAGGGAGTACTGGAGGATGAAGTCATCCGGACCGGCTAGAATGACCCCAGCCCCGCTTCCCTCATTGCAAGAGGATCCGTCTACATAAACCGACCACACAGGTGGTCCCTTCACTGCTTGGTCGGACTCAGGGATAGTACTTTCCATAATGAATTCGGCTAGCGCCTGAGCCTTGATTGCGGTCCGAGGCTGATAAGTTATATCGTGTTGACTCAGCTCGATGGACCATTTCATCAGCCGTCCCGAAGTCTCGGGCTTATGGAGGACCTGCTTTAGCGGCTGGTCGGTAAGAACAACCACCGAATGAGATTGAAAATACGGGCGGAGCTTTCTCGCGGCCATCACCAAGGCATAGGCCATTTTCTCTATCCTCGGGTATCGGAGCTCGGCATCCCGGAGCACTTTACTGACATAGTAGATGGGTTTCTGAGCCCTGTCTTCTTCTCTGACTAAGACCGCACTAAGCATCTGCTCGGAGGCTGCCAGGTAGAGGTATAGCGGTTCGCCAGGTATTGGTTTGCTGAGAAGAAGTGGATTGACGAGGTAAGCTTTAAGCTGGTCGAAGGAGTCTTGTTGCTGCTGCCCCCACTCAAATCCTTCAGCCCCCCTGAGGGCTTTGAAGAACGGGAGGCATTTCTCCCCGGATTTTGACAGAAAGCGCCCTATGGCGGCTAGGCGACCAGTCAACCTCTGAACTTCCTTGACATTTCTAGGAGGGGCCATGTCTAGTATGGCCTTAATCTTCTCCGGGTTTGCTTCTATTCCTCGTTGGCTAACCATGAAGCCGAGGAACTTCCCTGATGAGACGCCGAATGCACACTTGTTCGGGTTAAGTCTCATATTGTGCTTTCTCAGAACGTCAAATGCTTCTTGGAGGTCGGTCACATGATCAATGCCTCGGATGCTCTTTACCAGCATGTCGTCAACATACACCTCCATGTTTCGGCCGACCTGAGCCTGGAAAACCTTGTTGACGAGGCGTTGGTATGTCGCCCCTGCATTCTTTAGGCCGAATGGCATGACTCTGCAGCAATAGAGGCCTTGGTCGGTCACAAAAGATATCTTCGGGATATCTGGGGGGAACATTCTTATCTGATTGTAACCCGAGAAAGATTCCATGAAGCTGAGGAGCTCATGTCCCGAGGTTGCATCGATCAGAGTGTCGATACTCGGCAGAGGGAAGGGATCTTTGGGGCAGGCCTTGTTGAGGTCGGTAGAATCAATACAAATTCTCCATGTCCCGTTAGACTTTTTCACCATTACCACATTCGACAACCATTCAGGATAGTTCACCTCCTGTATGAACCGGGCTTTCAAGAGTTTGTCCACCTCCTCTTTTATAGCGAGCTGACGTTCGGGGGCGAACTTGCGCCTCTTCTGCTGAACCGGTTTGGACCCCAGATCGATGCTCAGGCAGTGAACTAAGAGTTCTTCGGAGATACCGGGCATATCTGCTGCTGACCATGTGAAGAGGTCTTGATTGGTTCTGATGCATTTTACAATATCTGAGTATAGGGCGGACGGGAGGGTCTTGCTAACAAAGAACTTGCGGGTCGGCTCCTGCTCAGAGAAGAGTACCTCCTCCAACTCGTCCACCGGCTCGGAAGTCGGCCGAGCGGCATCTTGGGGGATTTCCAGTGTTTCTAAAGAGAGGACGGGTCCGAGGGTAGAGGTCATATAACACTTGCGGGCCTGCTCTTGATTGCCCCTAACTTCTCCTACTCTGGCTCGAGTGGGGAATTTCATTTTGAGATGATAGGCGGAAGGGACGGCTTCAAGGGCAGCCAGACCGGGCCGACCCAAAATGACGTTGTAAGCTGCTGGGACATCTACGACCATGAAGTCCATCGACTCCGTTCGGGTAGTAGGAGTTTTGTCAGCGGTTACGTCGAGGGTAATTACCCCTTCGATAGTCACTGGCACTCCCGTGAATCCATGGAGCGTGTAGCCGGCGGGCTTGAGTCTGTCTCGGGAGAGTTTTAGGCCTTTAAAAGCAGCGAGGAAGAGGATGTTTACGGAGCTGCCATTATCCACAAGTATCCTCTCCACTTTGAAGTTCGCCATGTGGAGGTTGATGACGAGTGCGTCACAATGTGGGGTGCGAACCCTTTCAAGGTCTTCATCGGAAAATGTGACAGGCACTCCGAGGCCTTTGGAAGGAGGGGTGGTTCGGACGGAGTTGACCTCTCTTATGAATGCTTTCCTAGAGGAGTTTGAGGAGCCCCCCATTGGACCCCCATGAATGAGGTGGAGAACTCGCTCTTCCTCAAAGTCTGGCGTCTCTTCTCGTTCCGGACGCTTGTTAGCCCCCCGAGGCTGGGCAGGAAGTTCAGCTCGGTCTTTTCTTACAAACTTCGTCAGCTGCCCCCTCTAGATAAGGGCTTCGATCTCGTTTTTCAGAGCACGGCAATCGTTGGTGTCATGCCCATGGTTCCGGTGATAACGGCACCATTTTTCTTTATCTCTTCTCTTGGCGGGGGTGTTCATCCTGGGAGCAGGGGGTAAGACCCCTTCTTTCTCAACTTCCATCAGAATAGTTGCGACGTTAGTAGTGAAGGGAGTGAACTTCTCGAACCTGGGGGGAGTTCGGCGCTGGCCGGCATTGTCCTTTTGGAGCTTCTTGGCTCCATCCTCCTCTGTTCCCTTTCTCTTAAACTCGGAGGAAGACCCCTCCCAGTTGGGTCGCTGCTCGGCCTCTTCGGCCCGGATATACTTCTCACTGCGAAGGAGGAGGTCGGAAAAGTTCTGTGGTGGCTTCTTGGCGAGGGAGGAGCGGAGGTTGGAATTGAGGACATTAGATTGAAACGCTGCCGTAGCAACCGACTGGTCGAGGGATGCTATGGACCTGGCTTCAGCTGTGAACCTCTTCACATAGTCTCTCAGTTTCTCCCCCTTCTTTTGGTGGAGGTGCAATAGGGAGATGCTGGTTTTCTCAGCTCTACGGCTGCTTACGAAATGCGTGACGAAGAGGGTTTCGAACTGCTCGAAGGAGAATATTGAGGAGGGGGCAAGGCGAGAATACCACTCTCGAGCTGGTCCCTTGAGAGTTGCGGGGAAGGTTTTGCAGAGGAGGGCATCGGAAGCTTGATGAAGGAGCATCAAAGTCTTAAAGCTTTCGATGTGATCAACTGGATCGGTCTCCCCGGTGTAAGTCTCAAATTGGGGAGGTTTGAAACTGAACGGCACAGGTGTATCCACTATGGTTCGGGAGAAAGGGGGTCGGCTAGGACGTAGGGTCCTCCCCCTAAGCTCCTCTTCTCGGTCTATCTGACCCAGGCACCTCTCTACTTCATGAAGACGACGGTACATGGTGTCATCCCTCCGGCGGTAATCAGCTGAGCCCCTAGACTCGTCTTCGTATGAGGGAGAGCGGGGGCTACGGCGATGGTAACTTCGGGAGCGACGAGGACTTGGGGTACGCCGGGAGTTGCTTGGAGCAGGACGAGGAGATGGGGACCGTTGGCGAGGGCTTCAGACCGGATGAGGAGATCGGCGAGGGCTTCGGACCGGAGGAGGGGACGGGGCCTTCGACTCATTAGGGTTTTGACGGAGGTTGAGAGCCTGCAGGACGGTCGCTTGGAACTGCTGGAACTCGGCACGGGTGATTGGCACCTCATTGTTCCTGGGCTGTTGCCGACCCGCTGGGGAGTGTCTTCTTCGGTAATGCTCGGGGGACTCTTTCCTCCCCCTGCGGACGGGGGACCTGTGGTACCAGTGGCGAGGAGACCGCTCGCCCGGATGGTGTTGGCGGGAGGCTCCCTCTCGGGCCCGCTTTTCATCCAGGTGGCGGCGGAGATCGTCATCTCTCTGGCGGTTGAGGGCGGTATTGTGGCGACCAGAGGCTCGGGGGTGATGGGAAGCCATAGAGTCCGTAGAGGCGTTGTGGATGGAGACGTGCTCCTGGTGAAGAGACTGTTTTTGAGGGTTAGGACCCTTCGGGGGTGTTTGATTAGGAGGAGGAAGGTCTTGTTGGAGCGGGTCTTCCGCCGTAGGGGGAAGCTGCCCTTGTTGTTGAGCAGGATTGTTGGGGACTTCTTGCTGCTGATCAGGATTGGGTCCTCGGTTGGACCCCCTTGACCTGACTTTCCGAGGTGGCATGGCTGGAGAAGATCTGTATTCGGGGAAGAGGAGAGGTCTCTATTCGTTAGTTTCCCACAGACGGCGCCAATCTGTTGCCGCTAATTTTGGTGTGGGGGCAAACAGATAGAATTTGTGGATTCTTAGGGAAAGTGAATAGAAAACCTGTTTACCTGTTCCGCCGGAGTTCTGATCGTTGACTCCCGCCGTGCACCTGCAAAAAGTGCGAGACACCGGGGTTGTTCCCGGCGACGCACCCTCCGACGCTCAAGTCAGTAATCTGACAGACTATGAAAGAGCGCAAAAACTGGTGAAAGATTGATTACCTCTTAATGGAGATGGGTGTGGGGTATTTATAGTCGCCGTTGGGATCAGATAAGGCATGTAATTCCCTGTGTATAGATAAGGAATGTAATCCCTAATTCCCAGTAAAAGGATAGATATGAATCAGGGCCGTTGATTAATATTAATCAGAAACCCTAATTCTATCCTGGCGGACCGGGTTCGTCGCGGGTTGAGACCCGCGCCCAGTTGAGGTGGATCCGTTCGCGGGTTATTGGGTCTGTGAGAAGGAGGCCCCAGTACCCGCTTCAGACCCGTCTGTAGGCGAAATTACTGTCTTACCCCCGGTCCTCAGGATTCGTGCCCCATTTGGACGGTCTCAATTAAACTCCTATTTTTAGCCATATCAATTAGTTTATAAAATTATATTTTATTAGTTATTGTATTTATTTTTCTTATTGGATATTTTCTTATACCCACCTAAAAACCCATTATCCTATTCTAATACCTATTAACTATTTTCCCCAGATTTTATTTTAACCATAAACCCATTTGATTCACCACCCAATAAATATATCCATCCATTACCTAATTACTACACCTATTACTTTATATCCTACCTGATATCATACTTACTTACTAATTATCCCAAACCCTTACTAACCCGACCTAATACTACCCATGTGCACAAGCCAACCCGATCCCACTCAAAACAAAAACCGGATACTACCCAAAGCCAACCCGAGCCCTTTTCTACCCAATACCCGTTTCCGCCGTTAGCTTGTGTGCACCCATCCTTCTTCTAAACCCTATTATATATACATCTATATAGACCCTTATATATTTTTCTACCTTGCTGCACATTTTATATTTTTCCCTAACCATTGTGCTGTGCTTCATCTCTCCCGCTTTCTCTTCATCCGCCGTCTCGCGCTCTCTTGCTCTTGGGGTTTTCTTGCGCGTGCTCGAGTGCGCATGTAGATCGTTCGTGAGTTCGCGGATTTTCGTCCGTGGATTTTGCTCCTAATTTGAGTTCATCGTTCTTTATCCCGATTTAAGGCAAGTAACTTGTACTCCAATTTATTTGTTTGATACAAGTCAAAAAGTTCACCTTTAGTGTGGTTGGGTCTAGAGACGACTCTTGTTTGTGTTTTGCTTGATGGGTTTTGTCTCTATTGTGAAAATTTGACCATAGATGACTCACGACACAATATGGATATGAATTAACCTAGGATTCGCCCGTTCTTGATTTTTGATCGAGTATGTGAGACTTTTGTGTGAATTCGTGTTTTGGTTGAGACCCATGTGATATATTTGGTATGGATATGCTAATAACCCTAATTCATGATGTTTAGACACTTGGTAGACTCGATTTCATGTTTCGGTGTGGTTGGATCAATTTTCTTGAATCTATGTCGATGTTGTTTTTAAGGAAAAATCTGTATTTTGTCGCTGATCTGTTTTGTTTGCTGTTTTGGACTGTCTTGAAGTCAGTAATTTAATTTCGGTATAAAACATGAGTTTTAGAGAATTTCGTCTATTTTCAAACCCCTCTGACCTTGTTTGATTTCGTTTTCGTATGAGTGAATTATGACTGTTTTCCTACAGAGGTGTCGATCTTTTCCAGATTCTGTTTTTCAGTAATTTTGATGACAAATCATTTTAAAGAACTATGCTACGTATATTATTTTGATCCAAAATTTTGGTCAGTGTTTCTTAATCAAGTTAGGGATTTCCCAGAATTTTGGTGAATTTTATTGATGAGTTTTATGTGTTATTTTATGCTCGTTTATGAAATCTATACTTGCTGTATTTTGCTCGTTGTTCTAAACAAAACCCTATTTTCACTATGTTTTCTTGTACTGTATGAAAAATGTTCGTAAAATATGAAAGTTAGTTTATTTCATCTATTTTCACCTCCCTTTGACGGATTTGGATTTCGTTTCACTGGTTGCGAGATAATTCAGTTTTCGTACGGCAGTGTTGGGAATTCCAGATTTGCCAAACTACCGTTTCTTGATGTTTTCCTATTTTTGATGACTAAACTAATTTTACTGGAATATTATGAAACTTTATATTTTGATGTTAGACATATAGGAAAATACCCCAGATTTTTTCTGAATTTATTTGAGAGGTTTTGATGCAGTTTTCCTGACTGAGAATTTGTTTTCCTAATTTCTGACTGAACATGTTTTCTGTATTCAAATCTGTTTTGAGTTATGATGTTGTGAATTACTATATGAATTATTTATACTCGCTGGATTCATGTGGAAGTCTATTTTCCAGATCCTTTAACGGATCTAGATTTGGATGTTTGTAGTAGCGGAAATCACTGTTTTAGTACAACACTGTCTTGCTGTTCTGAATTAGAAAACTAGTTGTTTTATCCTGTTATGTGTTATCTTGTACTTGTACTTGTTTATCTTGCACACTGAACCTGATACATATTTATATCCTATTATCCCTGCTTTGTTTTGCGACACATACATGCATGCCTGAACATAATAATAAATGATCAAGCCGGGATTTAAGGGAATGATCTAATAGTGGATAATTCAGAAATGTGTACTCGGAAGGGGGCGTGTTTTCCATATTTGGAATTTGGTATATGATTTGGATTATTTGAAATTTGGTATATGATTTGGTTAATTTTGGAATTTGGTATATGATTTGGATTACTTGTCCCCGAGTATACTGCCCTCTATGGTCAACTATAAAATCTAAAGCAAAACTGTTTATTGTAGCAACTATGTGTTATAATATGGGGCACATGAAGTGCTACCTAGATAGTAATCACTATAAGACTTGATACATGATCCTTGAACATGATACTTGAACATGATACATGCATGTTTGATAATTGACTACATGATACATGAGATTTGGATACTGGAGACATGTTACATGATTACCTGTTTACCTATATACCTGTTACCGGATAGCTGTTACATGTTTACCTGTTTACTTGATTACTTGATACTTGATTCATACCATTTATACTTGTTCACCTTACCATGCTAGTTATTTATTTTGACATCATGCTTATATCATGTTGCTAGTTAGTTTCATCATGTGCTTGTATCCTACATTATAAGTGGTCTGTAACTTGCAATTGTCGGGTATTTGTTTTCTTTTTCCTTCTCCTGCATATTCACTAATTGCAGTTCAGGATGTTCAGCTGTCCGATGGAGTATGTGATCTAAAGTTCTAGTTGGCTGAAGCTTTTGCTATCTTCATTTATTTCCTGTTGCTCATTTTGAACATTGTATGGCCCAGGATTATTTATGTATTTCAGATCATGACTATTTGAGATTAATATATTTTATTTCAAGTATTCTTGTTGGTATTTGGTTCATATGTACATGTGGTTGACTTTTCTGGCTTTCGACTCTGATTATATTGTGATATGTTGTAAAGATTCTTGAACAGTTTATGGATGATGAAAATTATTTGCTGGGCTTTTGTCGCGTATCCGTATTCCGTATTCTTTTTGGAAAGCGGGGCATGACATTACCTGCTTCTGGCGGGGGTAGAGGGTATTTATAGTTGCCTTGGGGCAGTTTCGAGATAATTATTTATCTCTACTTCCCAATGTTTTTGGATAGAAAATAGAGTTTAAATTCATTCATGATAAGAGATTTGGTTTTAAACCATCTCTTTATGGATAATCATGAATTTAAACAACTCTTTAAATGATCTGGATTTATTTATAATGGACTGTCATCATAACCTGGTAATACAGGTCCTTTTGCGGGTTATTGGGCCTTGGAAAAGACTCAGTTCCCAATTTTGGACCGTTTGCCCTAGATCTTTTTCTAAGGTTTTTGAGCACTGGAGATTCATTAGTGTTAGAAAAGCGGAAAGGGTTGCTTGGGATATATCAGTTGCTGCGATTTTATAGGGTATATGGCTAGATCGTGTTTTCATAACGACTTGTGTTTTCGTAATGTCAACAACAGATTTTCTGTGACGATGCATAATATCTTCTCTTATATTAACGCTTGGGCAGGTCAAGCCGGTGCCAAGAAGAGGCTTCGTATGGAGGAAGAGGAATCGGGCTCGGTACACTTTCGAGTTTTGAGTGGGTTGGGATGTTGCTTGTCTACTCTTGTATCTTACTTTTTTGCACTTAATTGTAGATTATTTCGATGTATCTCTTGGTTATGAGATGGACTCTACCGAGTATCTTAGTAATTAGTTCTACTTGTTTCGTTAATTTTGACAGGGTCATTTTTATTATTAAAAAAAAACATTACTCTTTCTTTTTAAAAAATAAAATAAAAAATGATTAGACTCTATTCATCAAAATTATTAATTTAAATCATATATACCTTCTGTGTTATATGTCTCAGTATATTTTCTTTAATGAAATAAAGATTGTACCATTAAAAAAATTATAGCGTGAAGGTTCTAACTCCATGTATGTCATATTAATTTGCACACGTGCAGCATGGAGAGGTTTTTAAGGTTTTTGTTAGAATACCTGTTGATTTCCTCAAATCTTTCTACAACAACCAAGTTTAAGAGTAGTGGCATGATATTCCCCATTTGTCAAAAAAAAGCTTTCTCTTCTAGAGAGAGAAGTTCCCAAAAAAATCCTCAAAAGAAACCCTAACCCTAGATCGGGGGGGGGGGGGGGGGGGGGGGGGGGGGGGGGGGGGGGGGGGGGGGCTAGCTTTTGCCGCCCCCCTCCTCACCTCTGTTCTCAACTTCACCTCTTCAACGATCTCCTAGATCTCTTCGTCTTCTCCCTCATCTTCTTGTTTCTCTTCAAATCCTCTTTTATCACATCCAGTGTGTTCGACGTGGCGTCGATCCCAACCCGCAAGGCGGGATAGAGGCGGTTGGTGGTTGGCGCCGTTGGGGGTTCGGTCTGGCGGCGGTCAGTGGGGGGGCGCCAAGATTTGGCTTGGGGGGGGGGGGGGGGGGGGGGGGGGATTCGTCGGCTACTGTTGATGTTGCCGATGGAGAAGGTGGGAGAGGGTGGAGTCAGATTTTACTCCACTAAAAGGTCATCCCTAATATCTAAATTATTTTGCCTAATATCCAAATTACAACCGATTTACAAATCGCAGTGAAATGAATTCTAGTTGGTGTAGGCGATGATTGCCAAACAATTTTATAGTTTGGGCTCTATTTTGACTTGGTCTGATCAAAATGAGGTGTGTCTTTGGTCTCTCTCATGTCAGGGGACTTGAAGGGGTTAGGTGTGAAGTCTGCCTTCGTCGCGAAATGGAGGTGAAAGTCAACAAGGGTTAAGCAAGGGGATGAGAACGATGACTCAATCTGGACAGAGAGATGTCAGATTGGTGGAGTGCCTGCGGTGTCTCTCATATGGTGTATAGTGTTGACGTTTGGGTCACTGCTGGGGCGACGGAGGCGATCGTGTGATAGTTACGGAGGATAAACTGTATATAAGCGGAAGACTGAGTGAGAGAGAGAGCTCAAATTGGCATGAGAAAATTGCTCTGACGAGGTCGGCCGATCAGTAAGATTAGACTTTGCTGTATTTTTTATTTGTTTGTTGGGGGTATGAGTTTTAGAACCCAGCCTATTGGGATCTGAACTTCATAAGCCTTATTTTTTGTTGTATGTTTTGTTAAATTTTTTTTAATGGAACGCGGAGGGCATTTAACCCACCGTTAAAATAAAAAAAAAAGAAAAAAAGAAAAAAAAAAGGGAGTAGTGGCATGATATTTCACATTTTTTTGCAATATTACTGAACTGATGGACTTTTACTTGTAAGGTTGGATACTTGTCCTGGATTTGCTAGCTTTCATATTGGAGGTATTAGACTTCACATATAAAACAAATGTCCAAAATAGAGAAAGTACATAACCTTGTCTTGCTACATATAAAAGTTAATACAGAGAGTTTATTGCAGTACCATGCGCTCATAATGTTTCACAAGGTTGTCCACTTTTAAGTAGGAGTTATAAAGGCATAATTTAATGGGTATTCATTGTGACCTTAATTCACCGTAGTTCGGTCATTCTAATTTGAGAAATGTGCTGTAATGAGAACACGAAGGGGTGAGATGGACAAGTCGTAGAGTGGCTAGATGGATAGTTCTATTACAATTTCATGCTTGGTATGGAAAATTAAATTCAGACGATTGAAGAAGCGAGCGTTACGGTCCCGATCCGATTGAGCGATGTATCGTTGTAACTCCTAGTAACATCCATGAGTCAAATAAGAAAAAGGAGGAAAACAGGGCAAGGAGGAAGAAGAAGAAGAAGAGAAGGAAGAAGAAGATAGAGGATAGAGCTTAATTCATATTCATTCATAATCTGAAAATCCAATTACAATAGGGTATTAATAGAACTTGTAAGTCATAAGTACGTGCACAGCTCATGGACTTTATTACAAAATCATCTCTACTTTGCATATAAACCCCTATAAGAAAGATAATTCTCCGATGACCGATATGGAGACTTCTGGGCTGATACTTAACAAGATACAGTTCCTAGAAGAACTGTATCAATCCTTCCCCCTTGATTTGACCTTGACCACAAGGTCAATATGACGACATTCTTTAGCATCAAAAGACCCATCCAAGAACATCTCCAAATACGCGACCATGTGTCTTCCTCCTCCCGGGTCAAAGATGAAATGCCAAAGTGTTTTGCAAAGATGAAGTTCGAGAGCATACCTATAGCAAGCCTCGGCATGTATACTCGACAATCCCACATAGTTGGAAGTCTGATGAGGCTCAAATTCGAATAACTTCTCTGCTGCAATGTCGGCAATATCAGGATTTAGATATATCCTTCATGCTCCAAGTAATGCACCCCAAATGCCCGCTTTTGGTCCAATTGGCATCCTCTTCCCTAGTATGTAGCCTTGTTCCAGTCTCCCAGCTCGGCCAAATAAGTCCACTACACAAGCATAGTGTTCAGCTACAGGCAAAACTGAGTAGTCTATATTCATCAAGTCAAACAAATTTAGCTCATCTTCAACCATTCCTTCCATTTCACTGAACACCTGTTCGGCTCTTGAGATACTACCACATCTTGCATACATAATTATCAAGGCATCGTCGGCAAATACATCAGTGGCATAGCCAGAGACTATCGTATTCCAACAAACAATATCTTTAGTCACAATTTCGTTGAAAATTTGAAGCGCTTCATCCATCCTCATGCTCTTGGATTCAAAGGCAGAGATAATATCACGACCACATAGCAGTAACTTCTTCAAGAGAAAGGCTTGAGTATTTCATGTCACCAGCCTTATCAACTGCATTTATAAGCAAGATCATTCCCTCCCTGTTATCAATCAAGTATTCATTGAAGAAACCAATGATGACTGTAAGTACTAGCCCCTTGGAAACAAGATTTTTCTTGGAAGTACTGGAAGTACTGTAAGTATTCAGAAGTGATGGATGTAGGTACTGTTCCAAGAAGGTATCAACACTAAAAGACTCATCCAAAAACATCTCCAAATTATCGATAGGAGAGAAGCTGACCCCAAAGACTGGATTAACATGGCCTTCCAAAGCAAAAATGCTTCTGCCAGTGCAAAGGTCCCAAACATGAGTAAGTGCATCAAGGCCACAGGGTGCAACTAAAGATCCATCAGGATGAAAACTTATCCCATATACGTTCCTGCTATGACCTTTCAGAGTTGCAATTGTTGTTACTTGTGGCATGCTCCATATCTTGGCAATTACTATTTTCACACCCTGCAAAATATGAGTGTCTTGGAGTTGTGCAAGCTCTGAACATTGAGAAGGAATAGTCTCTATCAAGAACCTTTGAACTTTACGTTGGAGATTTGGAAGTTCTCCTACTAACTTAGTATGTTTCCTCCTAAGGGAATGAATACCATGATGAATGTGAGCTTCACCTGATGAAATTTGGGACTTAAACATTGAGAGGATAGCCTGGTGCTTAGCATTCTCCAGTTCTTGGCCTCTCATAGTAGCCTCTTGTTCTCTATCAAAGGTTTCATGCTCCTTCGTAACAGTGCTATTATGCCATAAGTTAATAACAACATTTGTACCACCAGTAGCACAGAGAAGGCCTTGGTCAGTAGGCAACACAACAGCTGATGTAAATCCCCTTTCGGCATCATCCTTATCTGAAGTATGAGTTAAATCTGAAGCTTGTCTCTTATATATGCATCTACCGCCTTCAGAATGACTACTAACCGTGCTTGAAGCAACACCTCCTCCAGGATCATAGATATGACAAAGCCTCACAAGCAGCTTCAAATAGCAGCTTATGGCATAAGTCCTCCCATCACTGTCCCACATAACACATGGCTTACAAACTTCCATTACTTTTGCAATTATAGGTTTGAATAAAGATTGATAGCTCTCGTCGTCAATTCCATCATCCAAGGGGACATTTACAGCATAATATTCCCCTCTCATTCTAGCAAGCTGCTCAGCATATGCAGCTTCAGTTGGGGTTATGAAGTGTGCATCCCCATTCGGTGTATGAGGACCATCTGTCATCTGGAGATTCCTAGCCCCACTAGCAGGGTTAGCATCGCCTGCTTTACCATTTCCCGAACTCAGTGATTTAGATGCATTACCAGCAATAATTGAAGCAATATTTGAAGTCTGTTCGGCATTCACATGATGCGCAAGGAACTTGGACTCTTGGAAGAGGTTTCCCACACTTAATATAAATGCTGGGTGTTCATTTTCCACCAAATCAAAACCAATCTGAGATGCCAAGAGGGTATCATCCTCACTGTCAAATAGCAAAAGCTTCTCCAATATGCTTGCTACAGGCTTAGGTTCATTAAGAAACATGAGGCATTGGCCGAAGTTCAAGTAATCAGGAGAAGGATGTCTCTGATATACGTTAACAAGAAGACGAAGCACCTCACAGCAACATTCCCTATGGTTCACAAGGGAATAAGAAAGGTTAATGCAATGAGAAATGGCACCATGCACATTATTGCTACAGTTAATTGCTTCCTTAAGCTTGTCCCATTTCCTACACACAACAGCCATCCACATAGCCTGTTGATATTTCCCATCCAATATACACTTATCTAGCATTCTTTCTACTATTGCTTCCAATCTAGGGTCCAAGACATTCTCTTCTTCACGGTACTTCTGTAAACCAGACGAGCTTCCACCATACTCTTTGATCCCAACATGACTTATTGCAGTATTAACTTGCTCTATATCACTCAAATGAAACATAGAATCACTTTGCCTAGTATCATACTGCATGCTTAATTCTGTTCTGTCAACTACTCATTGATCACCTTGGGCTCTTACATCCCCCAACACTTGAACTACATCCTTAGAAACAACATCAACTTGAGTAGGTGAAACTCCTTGATTCCCCAACGTCTTTACAAGAAGAAAGTCTCTCGGAGTCAAACCTAATTGAAAGTCTTCATTAGTCAAACAAATGGGGCACAAATGGTAGTCTAAGAGTTTGTTGCAGCGGTAGTGCTCGTCGGTACAATTGAAGAGACAACAATTGCAGTGGTATTCTAGCACCTCAAATTTTCTCTCATCATCCTCTATGTAACTGTAATCTAACAGATTTAATCTCAACTCCGATTCTTCACGAGTAAAACAACCGATGCATAAATAATAATCTCGCAACTTGTTGTTTTTGTACCTTTTGTAGGAGCAATCAACCAGATAAATATCGCAATAGTAATCTAGCACCATTTCAGGGCTGATTTGGGTTGACGGAATCGAAGAAGCATTTGGTCGAAGACTTGATGAGCTGTTGGAGTTCTAGGGAATAGGGCTGAAATCTTTTGAATTTATAGTCTGTTTCTCTGGGGAATTTCGTCGAACGGTAGGCAGGTTGCTGGATTGTGCGGGAGAACCAACAAGAAATGAAGAGGAGAAAGTGGTGGTAGCAGTAGCCGTAGTTGTCCCGAAACCCAAACCATCAAAAGCATAAGGATCTTGGATTGCGGGTGGGCTTCCTTTTCCATAGGGATTGTGATGAGGAGGGGCTGCAGTTGAGTAGCTAGTGTGAGGAGGTGAGTAGAGGTAGTTGTCGAGGGTAATTGAAGTGGGGTTTGAAGAGGGAAAATATGGAGTGGATGCTGCTGCCGATGATTCGAAAAGAGGGCAGAGACTAGGGTTCCGATTCAGCAATTTGTAGTGCTGAGGTTGAGAATTTTGAAGTATCGGTGGAGGGCAGTAAGATGAATTTTGAAGACTTGGGTGGTTGATCGACTGAGGGAAGAAGCCAAGGGAGGCGGCGGCGGTGGTGTTGAAGGTGGATGTCGGAGGAGGGTGGGTTGAGTTTGTCGATGGGGTTAGCTGTGAGTTTGGAGATGGCAGCAATAGGAAAGGAGATAGCTCTGAATTCTGATACCATTGTTACGGTCCCGATCCGATTGAGCGATGGATCGTTGTAACTCCTAGTAACATCCATGAGTTAAATAAGGAAAAGGAAGAAAACAGGGCAAGGAGGAAGAAGAAGAAGAAGAGAAGGAAGAAGAAGATAGAGGATAGAGCTTAATTCATGTTCATTCATAATCTGAAAATCCAATTACAATAGGGTATTAATAGAACTTGTAAGTCATAAGTACGTGCACAGCTCATGGACTTTATTACAAAATTATCTCTACTTTGCATATAAACCCTTATAAGAAAGATAATTCTCCGATGACCGATATGGAGACTCCTGGGTTGATACGTAACAAGATACAGTTCCTAGAAGAATTGTATCAGTGAGAGAAAAGAACTTGTTATTGGAAGCTTTTTAATTTGAGCTACATGTGAATTGCCTATTAGATCCAAAACAG
The DNA here is from genome assembly GCA_017893485.1 of Hemerocallis citrina. NCBI lineage: Eukaryota > Viridiplantae > Streptophyta > Magnoliopsida > Asparagales > Asphodelaceae > Hemerocallis > Hemerocallis citrina. The sequence continues at coordinate 151,936,589 of CM030368.1, read as the reverse complement.
ATTACGCCAAACATATACAGGGCCCAACTATTTTAAATTATTACTTTACTACTTACGACTTAAGGCCCAACCAAGGTCTTTAATTTCTCTCTATTCAGGAAATGTTACTGTTATTTCTTATCTTTGTCAAAAATAATTTTTTCATTTTTTTTTCTGTTTTTGTCTTTTAGTGTGTGTGGGGGGGGGGGGGGGGGGGTGTTAAAGGGGTTTGATTGCTAGCCTACAATTTTAAAGCTTTTGCTGTCAGATATAAAATTTGGAGGGATGATCAGATGGGATTGACATTAATCACTGAGGAGTCCTGTGCTCTATCCAACTGCATATGAAGGGGATCAAAATATGAGGTGTAAGATTTTTAAAGTGAACGTGCGCTCGGATGGAATAAGTACACCTCTCCGGTGACTTAATCACTAGCAAGAAACTAAATCCAACCTAGATGCCAAGTACCACTAACTGTTCTTTTCTATAGTTAGAAGTCTGTCCAAACAACCACAAAATTTCAGTAATGAAATTTGAAAGAAACAAAGAAACCCGAGTACATATAGGAAAGAAAAAGAAAAGGAAACTGATACAGTCCTACTAAGAATTGTATCTTTTCATATATCAGTCCTTCAGTAGTTTTTATCTTATGAGGGGATATTTGCTAATAACCTAAGTTCCTTTTTGAATTTTGTTAGGGTATTGGGAATTTTCTAGAAGCATGGGCAATGCACATGTCCTCGTTCCCTTATAAACCCAAGTCATGTAATAGAATTAGTATGAATGAATTGAGTTTGTTCTTTGTTCATCTTCTTTTACTTGTTTTTTGTGCTTGTTGCACTTGATTTCATGGCCACCATTACAATCACCAACGATGGTGGCGACGACGGGGAAGATCCACCACCGGGTTGGATTGGACCTGTAACAATGGTATCAGAGCCATCTCTCCCACCTCTGTTGTCCTCGAACCTGACCACGAAGCCTCCATTTCCGACGAGATCCACCCCCTCATCCTTATCCTCACCGCCAATACACCCACAGCCCGATCCCACTCTCTCCTCCTTCTCGCCAAAAACATCTCCACCTCCACCACTCACGACCAAACCCATCAAAAACACTAACCCCAAAATGACTCTCCTCGAAACCATCACCAAATCCCACGTCGCGGGCGACCTCTCGCCTACCCCCTCCCTCTTCCCCATCACATCCGCCACCGAACCATAGCCAAACTCCTACCCACTCTCTCATCTCTGAATCTTCCAAACCCACTCTCCGTCACCTGCACCAAAATCAAGATCCCCAAAATCTCATGCGCTGACATCAACACCACCGTCGCCACCTAAATGCTCCTCGTCATCCTCCTCGTCCTCTCCATCTCCCGATCACAAACCCTAGTTTCCTCATCCCCTTCCTCCATCACCACCCTCGCCTCCTCCGAATCACTCTTCCTAGCCATCAACTTATTTTCCCCCAAATCCACCCAAAACCCTAACTCTAATGCTGCCCTCTTCAAATCCCAAACCCAAACCGAAAAACGCTACAAAACCGTGTCGACATCATCTCGAATTCCTCCTCTTCATCCAGTGCTTCCGCAACACCACCATCGTCGGCATCTCCGACAACGATCACCTTCACGTCTTGAAGCTTTCCTCCTCCTCCATCCTTAACCCCATCGCCTTCGACACTGCCGACAACATCTGCAACTGCTATTTCTCCGAATCTCACAACTCCCTCGCTCTCACCGCCATCGTCGACGGCTCCCTCAAGCTCCACTACCTCCTAGCTCGCTCCATTTCCCAATCCCCACACCCTAGCAATGGCTGCAGCAGCCTTTATACACCCTCTCATCATCATCCACGCCTTCGAAGGCGACATGGCCACTGAGGCCTTAAAAAATCTCACCCTCGCTGACGTACTGAAAACCCTGAAACACTGTCCCTCACTTCACTCTCAGAGGGGAACCCGCATCCCCTCCCTCCTTCTCCATGGGCAAGGAATGCTTCGACAACTCCGACTGTCCTTCGATGGGCACAGTCATGCTCATCTCTCACCACCAAGGGGAACTCGCATCCCCTTCCTTCATTCTCCTTCAACCTGATTTCCCCGACCCTCTCCTCCACCTCCGGCGCCACCGAATCCAACCGATATGTTTTCGGTGCTTCTTCCTCGCCAATCTCCAACTCTACTGCCTCAAACTCCCACGGTCCACAACGCGTTCGATCGAATTTCTCTTCGATTTCTACTGATCTTGGGTCTTCTATTTGGAAGCAAATAGCTGCGAGAAGAGTGTTTGATGAAATTCACCAAAGGGATTCAGCTTCTTTGACTGCAATGGTATTTTGTTATACTGATAATGGAAATGTGTCTGCTAGTAGGAAGTTGCTTGATCGAATGCTAATGAAGGAAAAGAAAAGCATTTACCCCTGTATGATGAATTGGAGCAACTTAGCTGCCGTTATGATGCTCAAATCTGTGGGTTTGGATCCAAGCTTCAAAGCTACGATGAAGCTGAAGCTGGAAGAGTATGGCAAGGGAAATGTTTTAGGCTATATACAGAAGATTATTTCATCAGAGAAGTGCATGCTCAAGGAGTTCCAGAAATGCAAAGCCTCTCCTTCTCCGGAGGCAATGGTGAAAGCACTTGAAGTTCTTTATTCTCTCGAAATTCATGATGAAGATGCCAAGCTCACTTCACCTACTGGTTTACAAGTTGCTGCGTTTCCATTGGACCCTATGATGGACAAGATGATTTTGTCAGCGAATACTTTTGGATGTTCTAAAGAAATAATAACTATTGCAGCAATTCGATCTATCTTGGTTTCAGCTTGTGAAACCCAACAAGAACTTGATGAAATAAAGCTTCGTTTTGCTGCTTCTGAGGAAGACCATCAAATTGACCTTGGGGACAAGGTCAAATTTAAGGGGGAAGGATTGATACAGTCCTACTAAGAACTGTATCTTTTCATATATCAGTCCTTCAGTAGTTTTTATCTTATGAGGGATATTTGCAAATAACCCAAGTTCCTTTCGAATTTTGTTAGGGTATTGGGAATTTTCTAGAAGCACGTGCAATGCACGTGTCCTCGTTCCCTTATAAACCCAAGTCATGTAATAGAATTAGTATGAATGAATTGAGTTTGCTCTTTGTTCATCTTCTTTTACTTGTTTTTTGTGCTTGTTGCGCTTGATTTCATGGTCACCATCGCAATCGCCAACGATGGTGGCGACGACGGGGAAGATCCACCACCGGGTTGGATTGGACCTGTAACAGAAACAACATCAAGAAGCTACAATCAGCAACGTAATAGGAGAAAAAACTGAAAACTGAGGCTGAAACCAAAGAAGAGTAGAAAAAATGCCCAAACGAGAAACAACAATTTGCGCCAGTCATAAAGCCACCAGTAGCAGACCTCACCAAACCATCATAATATCTGTATCATCACAAAAATTCTTAATACATGACGCAAATTCCTAGTCTGCAACAGAATTAAGGCCAGAAGAAGGTAACGAAAGAAACAGAGCAGAGCGAGACTACACAATCTCCCTACTACAATCGATAAAATGCGAGCAATGTTTCTACTGTGAGCCTTGCAAACTCACTTCTCACTGCATAAACCCATTTCTTCATGTTCCAGGTTCGTGTCTCGCAACTTCCGCTGATCCCACCTTCTTATGCGCTAAGAAAAGCACTGTTGGGTTTATGTCTTGCGTACTAAGTTCTATAAGAAGACGATGAAGTGAAGAAGGTCGAAGCGATGACTGGATGGAAGATGAGAAGCAATAAAAGCATAGCAACATGGAAATAGAGCAAGGGACGGTCGACTGCACACTGGGCAGTAGACCGCCCAAAGCTACTTGATTGGCGATGGGTCAATTGAGGTCGACCGCTACTTTGGGTAGTCGACGCCTCAATGCTGATTGCAGTTATGTTAGTGTTCAAGTACGAGTCTTGGGGATTTGTTTAAAACCCGACTTCTTCTCCAAGTTAAATAGTATGTCTCTCATTGTATGGTTATCTCTTCAGAAATATCGAACGATTATTGTATCAAGATACCAAACTAGGGTTTCTCTAGATCTCTATATATTATTATAATTTGTTTCCATTGAGAGCCAAGAGATAGATGGTACGTTATAAAAGAGATTTTGAGAGGTTTTCCAATTGTAAACAACTAGTATTTTCTGCTGAGGATAAAGAGAGGGTCGTGGTGAGAGTAGTAACTCATATTTATTCTCTAGTTGAATAACATCTCATTTTTTCTCCCCTCGATTAGGGCTTGCCCAAATCGGAACAAAATTGTGTGCTTTGTGTGTTTAGTGTGATCTTATATTTCCTTGGTGGATTGTATTGATTGTGTCGCATAAATTAACAAGATCCGATGCATAAATCCCTATAATTGGTATCAGAGCATTAGGTTTCGTGGGTTTGTTCGAGTTCCTTGGAGAAGATGACATATCAGATCATGAAGATCAAGCAGTTCGACGATAAGACCAACTTTGATCTCTGGAAGGTGAATATGTATTATATATTGGTTCTGGAGGGATTGAAACTAGCCCTACAAGGAGATACAGGGAGACTAATCGTAATAAAGCTGGAGAATTTGGCGAAGATTTGTTTAGAAGCCTTGGTTCAATCCGGATGTCATTGACGAGCAAAGTCAGGTGCAACCTCATGGAGGAGCGAAGCGCGGCGAGTCTATTGGCAAGACGTAGAATTGACTACTCAGAATCGTTGTTACGGGATCGGATGTACTAGAAGAGAAAGTTATCAAGATTCTCATTGAATGAAAATACCACTCTTCTAGATCATATAGTGGAGTTAAATACAGAGTTACCTGAACCGAGTGCGATTAACGCATATGATATAAAAGCTTCCAACTTGATATATTCACAACCAAATTTATCCAACTTATCAATCACCATGCTAGACGGGAAATCTACCAATGAAAAGTTTTCGGCATTAGGTGTGATCTAAGGCTTGGAGGAAGATGCACTTAGAAATGAGAGTTAGAAATTGGCGTCTATTTATATGGGTTGCATGGAGGTGGATGGTACTTCGAATGGAAGGAAAATTGCATGTAAGGGTATGATCTGTTACCATTATTACAGAGGAGTTAGGCATTATAAGAAGGATTGTCACAAGTTGTTGAGTCAGAGAGGCACCAAATCCAGTGCCACTAAATCAGGTGATAGCTGAGACAATAATCCTATTTCAAATTTTATAGTTGTGTATTCTAGCTAGCATCTTGATTTGGGAGTTTCTTCTCATATATGCTCCGAGAGGGAGATGTATGCTACTTACAAGTTCACAGAAGATCGTTGTGTGAGAACGGTGGTTGGTGAGTTTTGTAAAGTAGAAGGTGAGGAAACAGTCGAATTAAAGGCACTAGATAGAAAAAGGTACACACTAGAGAATGGTATGCATATTCATTAGTTAAAACGAAATCTTGTATCCTTGAGAACTCTTGAAGCACGGGGTTGCGGGTACACATCTCAATGTGGAGTTCTATTAGTTTGGCAAGGTCGTTGTAAGGTGGTGAAGGGAAAGAGGGATATTCAGCACAACCTCTATCAGGTTTATGGGAACAAAAAATCTTGTACAAGTGATTTGAATCACTGCGTTCCTAAAGCACTATCTGGTTTGCCTTCACGAGAATCATTCGAGCAAGACTATGATGTTCGAATATCGCCGAGAGGTGGAGAGTGCCGAGGGGTAGGTGGAGTTCATGCAGAGGGCGACGCCTCCATGTCAACATCTACTAGGATGTGCCTTTAAGGGACATACCAACTGGGGGAAAATATGTGGAGATAGATTCAATTATCAAAAGAAGCCACAGAAACAGATTATTTGTAAGAGGAAACAAAAAGAGTTTAGAATAGTTTAAATTACACGGGTGTGGATTCATAGTATGCAATCCATTGTGGAGATTGTTGGGTTTATGTCCTACTTACTAAGTTCAATAAGAAGACGATGGAGCGAAGGAGGTCAAAGCTATGATTGGATGGAAAGCAGCAGCATGGAAAATAGAGCAAGGGATGGTCGACTGCACATTGGGTAGTCGACCACCCAAAGCTATTGGATTGGCAAGGGGTTAATTACAGTAGACTGCCCCTTTGGGCAATCGACCACCCTGATGCTGATTGCGGTTATGTTAGTGTTCAGGTGCGGGTCTTGGGGATTGGTTTGAAACCTGACTTCTTCTCCAAGTTTGATTGTGCAGCTCATCACATGGTTATCTCTTCAAAAATATCAAACTGCTATTGTATCAATATATTAAACTAAGGCTTCTCTAGATCTCTATATGTTATTGTAATTGGCATCCATTGAGAGTCAGAGAAATGGTACTTCATTGAAGAGAAGTTGAGAGGTTTTTCAATTGTAAACAATTAGTATTTTCTAGAGAGAGGGTCCTTGTGAGAGTTGTAACTCTTGTATCTTCTCTAGTTGAATAACATATCAGTTTTTATTTCCCGAATTAGGACTTACCCAAACCGGAACAAAATTGTGTACGTTGTGTGTTTGGTGTGATCTTCTTTTTGCTTGGTGGTTTGTATTAATCGTATTGCATAACTCAATAAGATTCGGCACATAAATCCCTAACAAACACCTGCCTAGCAACAAACCAAGTCAAAACATTTTGGCACCAAGGAAGAGAATGACAACAATAATTAACGAAAACAAATACCATTTCCATATTCTTCTCTACATACAGTTACTACTATCTATATAATAAAACACAAAGAAAGCTATCAAGTGGCTCTCATTCAATCTCCCCAAAAATCAAAGGCCTAGATCTAACCTTACAAAACATATTTCCCCCCCAAAAGTTCCCCCAAAACTCAAACTCAAATCTCCCACCCAAAACAACTCCTATATTTATTTATTTATTTTTTCTCTCTCTCCCTCCCTCTTCTATTAAAAAATTAAGAAAATAAAATTTCTAAAATTTTAAAATATTAAAAAATTAAAAAATTTAACAATTTAAAATTTTAAAAACTTTTAAAATAATTCAAAAAAATCAAAAAAAACATATAATATGTTTTTTGCTCTATGTTTGCTATTTCAATTAATTTGCTGGACCTCCAAAACTATTTTTTATGATCAAACAAGGTGCACCGTTCCGAAGACATGCCGTAGACACGTGTCAACGGGCAAACCTAGTTCTAACTGCAACTGCAAATGAAGTAAACAGTAACGACTGTGCTTCAAAGTATAACGTACATGATCTCCACGAAATTCACTAAATCATGTAAGGCACTCATCTCAAAGTGTTCATGCATTTGAGGGCCATAGAATTCTTATTACAGAATATGTTTATCAGGGTAGGCCGTTAGATGTTGGCTGAAGCCTGAAATCCCAAATTCAATTCCATACCCACAAAAATCACATGAATCTTAGTGTTACATATTCATGCACACAATCACTACTCCACAATCACCTCAAATTAAACCATCGAAACAAATTCAATAAATCAAACACTAACCAAAATTATCAGAATTCAGAGAAAGACGGACACAATCAAGCCATGTCTAAAGAGTACCCTTTTGGATCCCTCCTTTTAACAACACTCTCTCATCAACATTAACCCTTGATGTATGAATCAACTCCTTCACCTCGTTCCCCTCCGAATCGTAGAAGATTTGGCCAGAGATATCCAAAGGCCGGCACCTCTCCCCCATTATATATAGATTTCCTCCACAAAGCCTCATCTCCATCGAGGCCCCCAACGCCATCACCTTTCTTCCAAGTTATCATCTTGGCAACTGCCAAGGACTTGGTGCTTATGCCACTAAGTGTCGAAATGAGCTTCTGACGATGGTTGTTTGAGGGAGAAGGCGGTGAATGTGGAATAGGAAGTGTGGTCTTATTATTTTTGGTTGATGATGTTGAAGGCTTCGAGTGCCTATTCTTGTGGGTGGCGCAAAGAGGGGTGACGATAGAGACTATAGAGGCAATGGTTGTTAGCGATACAATGAGAAACAAGACTGCAGCCATGAATGGAGATCCTCGTGAAGACGAATACATGTAATGTTTCTCACTTGGTTGGCTTATATCTAAAGCTCTTTCTTATATGAACAAAAAAAATTATTTGCTCACTAGATTTAAGAAGAGGAATTTATATAGACGAAAAGGCAAGGCTTAGATGATACACTTCAATCGAGTTAGGCTAGGGTTCAATTTTAGGCAAATAGTATAGGTATTATTGGCAAATTTGGATGAATTATCATTTCCTAAATAGATAAAGCAGCCCTTTCCTTTAAGTCTGCTCCATCTGGAAGAAGGAAAAAAAATTATTGATAATTGCAAATTGAAAGTGATATTGAAGCAGTAAACCAGAGGTTGTTAGTAACTTTTTGGATGGTTAGAGGGTCATGCATGCTGTACAGGAGTTGAGTTAGGTAGATGATTGTATGAGGAGAAAAATGAGGCTTCTAAGAGCATCTCCAACCACGCTAGCTATTTTGGTTAGCTAGAATAGCCAAAATAGATAAGAAATAGATAATTTGGCTAGCGAAAAAAACTCACACTCCAACCATGCTATCTATTTTGGCTAGCCATAAATGTTTTAATTTTTATTTACTTAATAAATAGTTGCAATAAAAAAAAGTATCTAGAGCATGAATTCTTTCATAAAGATTAACTCTTTATGTTATCATCTGAAATTTGTATATCCAAATCCACAAGCAATTAAAACAGATAAGTCCCGGACATCTGCAATTCAACCCAAGGTTCTTAGAGTAACATGATTTTGACATTTAACATATAGACCATTGATCGAACCTACAAATATTGAGCCAACACCAGAAATTTTCAGCAACCTGTAGCAGAAGTTGTATCGGAAAAACTTCTGGATGAATGCAGAAGACTAATGTACCTTCATCAGAATCCCCAAATGAAAAGATTGAATAGTTATAATCAGCAATGCAAGCTCCAAAATCTGCAGACAACAAAGAAAATAGAAGGGGGGAGATTTATAAACTTAGTTATGATAATTATACTACCAGATTGAGTATAAACCACATTCCTGTTGATGTTTGGGGAGATGACAATGATAAAAGAAAAGTTCCAGGTTCTAGAAATAGAGAGTACATTAGTTCATTACCAACCTTTTGAGGTCAATGTCAAGAATCAGACTATAATGGTTAAGGAGGCAACAGGAAGATGCATGGGTACTGCAAATATGTCACACCAAATAGTCTGATTGGAACATCTTTGAGTTATAAAGCAAATTAAGGACTCCACCTGTGGTTGCCAGTGACAACCATGAAGATAATGATATATTATATATGAGTACTACTCCAGTAGAGTCAACATTCATAATGAAGTACTAGGTAAGCTGAAGCAACAAAGTGTCAGATTTTGTCAAAGACAGTGAACTATCTAATGATGGAGGGTCAAAGTAGAAATTCAGAAAGAAATTGGAATTGGAGGGTTACAAAAAAGAGTCAAAAAAGCAAAGAGAACAAGATATTGGCACCTAGCGAAGAAGCACTCAAATGCTTTCCATATCCAAACTAAACATCTCATACAAGTCTCAGAAGAATGAAAGTATTTTTTAATTGGATTACTTTAAGCCTTACAGGATACTAATATTTCTTGCACTTCTAACTTGCTGTTATAAAAAAAAAAACAACTTCAAATCCTAGTCAAATTTAAACTTAATCAAAATTATCCTAATCTACCATTGGATTGTTAATTGATTTTTTATGGCAATGGTTGTTCTAAGAGCTTCTCAATCAAGATCCTCATGAATTAAACTGTGTTTCAATTAAACAACTGTATCAAGCAACTGCTGTTCAATATCAATTTCCTTGAATATGAGGATTTGAGAAGGCAAACTACAAAAAGGATATCTGGTGTTCGCTTTAACTTGATACACAAATTTGGCAGTACTAGTAAGCCATTCTTCTTCCACACTTGAAATAAAAAATGAAGGGAATGCTCTTAAATGAGTAACAACTATCAAATGATTGATTAAATTATTAAAGTCCGACATATAGAATTTAAAGACAAAAAAGTATGTCGAGGTAACAATTGGCAGATTATCACATTGGAGATGATCACATGCAAACAATTGGCAGATTATCCTTGTTATTGTCATCCATTGTAATATGAATTCAATTGGCAGAGCTTTTCTATTCCTGATTCACTTTCATGCTTTTTTTAACCCAAACATGACACTATATAGTCCTCATCTTTCTTACATTTCACGGGTCATTGCTGAAAACAAGTACACAACTCTCTAAAACAATCCATGTCTAGTTTTCATTTCTCAAAGTCCTCATCTTTAGTCCATCCTTGTAAAAAAAGTTTGTTTCTTGTAAACAGCTGAGCTAGATATACATAGTCTAAGCTTGCATGATTTAGTCACAAATATGAGGGATTTTCCATCTTGTTTTGGAGAGAGTGGTGTGCAAGTTGCAGATTCCTCATCCAATTTCACCACAAAATCTTGTCAGAATCTTGTTATTTGCATCTACCAAGCTCATTCTTGCATACTTCCAGTCACATGGAGCAAGCATCTGATGGGTCAAGGCCTCACCATTGAGGTTGAGAACTCACTCAACAAATCCCTATTCAAAGTTGGTGTCAAACTCTGGCTCTTCTCAAAATGGAAGGGTTCCAAGAGTTTCGAGTCAGAAACTAGTAAAATTGAAGTGTTTTGGGATCTTTCAAATGCAAAGTTTGGATCTGGGCCTGAACCATTAGAAGGGTACTATGTAGTTGTCCTGTTCAGTCATAAAATTGTTCTTTTGCACTATCATATAACTTAATGTAATATGATAGTGTTAACATAAGCAAACTTAAGCAATTTGCACATGTAATCTGCAGTAATCTGCAGCTGATACTCAGAATCACCTCAAAGCTACTTAACTCATATCAGATCAAGGTTCACCAGTTGTCTTGACTGTGTATTTGAGGAAGACTGGATCAATGATGTGGGATCTCAGTGTAGTTCTCCAGTCTCCACTCCAGTAAAAAATCTATTTCAAAACATTCAATCTCAACAAGGAAACCAAGGCTTGCAGCATCCACAATTACTAAATTTCTACAACATATTGCATAAAGATTTCAACCTATTACAGTCTACTACATTATAGCATGATATCAACAACAACAATAACTATTGCTCTAATCTGCATTCTATTTGACAAAGAAGAACATCACTGTGGATAATATCAACAATAAGAATATCAACAACAATAATATCAGCAATTTGACAAAGATTCCAACAGCAAAAATATAAACTACAACAAGAAGAAAAACAACAAGCTAATATAAAAACCAGCAGCAAGAACCTGATCCCTTTCAAGAAGCTGAAGAAGTAGAACAACACATCCCAGCCGTGCGCAGTGCCCGTGCGGTTGATGAAGGGCTTCGACGACAACAGGGCTTCGATGATGACGACAGGGCTTCGACGACGATAGGGCTTCGGCTTCGATGAGGGCTTCGACGACCACAGAGCTACTTCGATGAGGGCTTCGACGACGACAAGGTTTCGAGAGTGGAGGAGGGCTTCGCGATTTTGGAGGAGGACTTCGATGGCGAGCGGATCCCGCTTGCCAGATTTGGCAAGCGGATCGCGAGCGAAAATCATATCACCAGAGTAGCAACTGATTTAGCGAGTCCGTTGGAGAGGATTTTCGGGGATTTAATCGCTATTTTGGCTAATTGAAAGGAATAGCGATTAGCGTTGGAGATGGTCTAAGCAAAGGATAGACTATGAAATGAATTAGTTGGACTAACAAATACATGGTTGATTTGGTATGTAATAAAACGAATGCCAGTGCGTTATTAGATTGGCAATTGCAAGAGAAATTAAGCAAACTAAAACGACCCAATATAATTTTTTTCCAATCGAAAATTGTAGCAAATAGTCTACCAAAAAGGATATCGGTCAACCTAATCCAGAATCCAAGCATCTATATCTAAAGATTCAAAATATTGTGCATGATGAAAAAATTATATAACTGATATTAGCCATGTCAAATAACTAGCATCTAATATAAAGGTAATTATCGTATAAAAGGAAATAAGCCATCCATCATCTCATTACTTGCAAATTCGGTATTTATTTGACCGTTACAAATTTCATATTATGCATTAGTCCCTTCAAGTATTGGGAGTTTCCACAATTCTAAGAAACCTCGAGCTCTGTAACTGACGATTTTTTTTTTTTACAAAGCTTACATTATCAATCGTATCAGATATGTGTGTCAAACAAGAGTCCCCAGCGCACTATGGAATGTAATTAGAAGTGTATGTGCCTCATATTTTGTGGAGTCGGAGAAGAATTAATGTATTTGCATTGAATTTAAAGCAAAACAATGAATCATAGGGTATTCTTGTGCACGTTAGCTGAAACATACTATTGGATAGCCTAAAAACATAGGTTTTGAGCTATTTCTCTTGTATTATGAATTTGCATAAGATAGGACTAGAAACTACACTGTCTAAAAAATCAATAGGCAATTTATGTACTGAAAAGACTTGCGAAAAAATATAGGAAGAATAAGAAAGAAGATGTTATACATAAGATCCAAGCAGAAATGTGAAAATTTGTGAAGATATCATACATAAGATCAAACAGGGTAGCTCAAGTGAAGAAGTGTCGGTGATGTTTTGTGTGATAATCGTATACCTCTGAAGTTGAAGGAAAAAATTTCTAGGACGGATGTTAGACCATCAATGATGTATGGAGCAGACTGTTAGACAATAAAGAAACAACATATCCAAAAAATGAGTGTAGCAGAGATAAAGATGCTAATATTGATGTGTGGTAAAAACTAGAAATGATAGAATTAGAAACGAGCATATACGAGACATGATAAAGGTAGCTTCTATCCAAGATAAATTAAGAGAGATTGCCTCAGATGGTTTGGACATGTCACACTTAGGGTGCATTTGGCCTAGCTTTTTTTAGCTTTAAAGCTACTTCAGAAGGAGAAGCTAGAAAGTACAGCTTTGAAATTAAAAGCTGAAGCTGTTTGGATAGTCAGCTTTTTTTTTAACTTTAAAGCTACTTTTAAGCTAGAAGTTGTTTGGAGATAGAGCATGAATTTCTTCAAAAAAATTTTGATCATAATTTCTTCAAAATTATCCAATTACAAATCTGTAGAGTTAAGTCTACAAATTTATCGAAAATTTTCCAAACTTCAAACAGCCCCCAGCAACCAATTACAAAGTTTTCATCTTTTTTCTAATTTTTTCCAAACTTCAAACAGCCCCCAGCAACCAACTGTTCAATTACAAAGTTTTCATCTTTTTTCTAATTTTTTCTAATCAAACTTCAAACAGCCCCCAGCAACCAATAAATTACAAAAAAAAAAAAATAGGGATGGGGTTCACATGGCTCGACGGCGGGAGGCGGTGGTCATCATCGCTCGGCGGAGGAGAATAGGGATGGGGAAACATGGGTGTTGTCGATGCACAGGGCATCGACGGTGGCAGTCGAAATGGGTTCTGGGGGTCGCGGTGTAGGACGGAGGCGAGTGGTTCGGTGAGGGCGGCTCGACTAGAGGTGCTCGGGGGTCTGCAGAGCGACGTCGAGGATAGGGGCTAGGGTGAGGGAGAGGATGAAGGAGTAGCCAAGGGCGATGGTGGCAATGGGTTCTGCGGAGCTGTAGAGAAAGGTAAGAAGATGAAGAGTTGGGTGGGGCTCGACTGGAAGAGGAGAGGGTGGAGGCAGAGGTAGGGGGTCGACTGGGGAGGTAGGGGGTCGACTGAGGAGAGGGTTGCTGGTTAATAGATGGAGGAAGGGGAAGGGGAAGGGGATTTTTTTTTATCTTTGATTTTGGGTAAAAGAAAAGAAAAAAAGGAGAAGCCAGAAGCCAGAAGTAGATCTGGAGGGCTTCTTTTGGAGCTCCTTTTCTTAATAAAAAAAAGCTACTTCTACTTTTTTTGGGCTTTTCAAAATATGTGTTTGGCCCAGCTTCTCCTTCTAAATGAGAAGCTAAGTTAATTTTAAGCTGGGCCAAACACTACCTTAGACCTAGTAATATCCCCCGTTAGAAAAAATGATTTATTAAGTATTGAAGGTAGAGTTAGGGGTAGGGGAACTGTAGACATTGTTGACCTGGTTTGGTGAGAATCCAATTAGGATTTTGTTTTGTTTCTGTTGCACAAATAACTCCTACTTTATAGGAGCAAGTAGGCTATCTGTTAGAGCTCTGACTCTGTCAATTAGATCTGGGATCATGTAATCAGGTTGTTAGAGATGAGATCTTATTTTCTGTTTTCTTGCAACTGTAAGGCTTATAAAAGCCAGTTCAATAAGTGTATATTCATCACAATCACTTCTGTTATACTGTGAGTTCTGAGTTAATATAACAAGTGGTATCAGAGCTTCGTCCATAGAGGCCTGATCGAGAGAGTTTGTGAGTGAGAGAAACAGGAGAGAAAAGTGAGAAGAGTGAGATGGCTGAAGGAAGCAATTCCAAGTATGTGCAGCCTGCTATTCCCAAATTTGATGGGAATTATGAGCACTGGTCAAAGTTGATGGAGAACTTTCGAAGATCAAAGGAATACTTTGATCTAGTGGAGAATGGAATCTTCAAGGTGGAAGATGGTGCGGTGGCTACAGAAGCGCAAGAGAAGCAGATAGCAGAGCAAAAACTGAAGGACTCAAAGATTAAAAATTATCTCTATCAGGCAATTGATAGCGATATTATGGATACCATTTTGGATGATGAAACTTCCAAGCAGATATGGGATTCAATGAAGCAGAAATTCAAGGGCTCTACAAAAGTGAAGAGGGCGCAGCTACAAGCACTGAAGGCAAATTTTGAGATGCTAAGAATGAAAGAAGGTGAGTCTGTTAATGCTTACTTTGCTAGAACTCTTTCCGTTGCAAAGAATATGAAGGCTTGTGGTGAAGTAATGAGTCAGCGCACAATCACCACAAAGATTCTGAGGGTGCGTTTGGCCTAGCTTTTTTTAGCTTTAAAGCTACTTCAGAAGGAGAAACTAGAAAGTACAGCTTTGAAATTAAAAGCTGAAGCTGTTTGGATAGTCAGCTTTTTTTTTAACTTTAAAGTTACTTTTAAGCTAGAAGTTGTTTGGCATAAGATATCAATTGTAAGCTACTTTTATACTTAACTTAAGTTTTTGATTTTATTTAAGAATAAAATATAAGTTATCAAATTTTAAAAAAAATCTTTATATTTTTTAAGCTCAGAACAATCACTCTCAACAGATTTTGTAAAAAAAATCTGTAAATAAAAACTTAACAATCACTATCAACAATCTTTATACTTTTATATTTTGTAAAAAAAATCTTTACAAAAAACTGAAGTATCAAAACCCATTTCTCCTTCCCCAACACATAATCAAATCCCACAATCACAAGAAGACCAACCGCAGCAGACGTTTTCACTTTCTCATCACTCTCAACAGCGATTTCGTCGTCGAAGAAGAGAGTGGCGGGAGGTGAGGAGGAGAAAGGCGCGAACTTTGGATCTCCACATTTTTTGCTTTGAGATTCGGGACGAGGAAGAAGGGAGAGGGAGAGAATGAGGAGGAAGACGGCGATGGCTGGGTTTTTTATGGATTGGGATCGAAGTTGGTATGAGGGGAAGGGGAAGGGGTAGGGGCAAATGAATTTTTTTTTGATATTTGGTTTTGGGTAAAAAAAAAGAAGAGAAGGAGAAGCCAGAAGCCAGAAGTAGATCTGGATGGCTTCTTTTCAAGCTCCTTTTCTTAATAAAAAATAAGCTACTTCTACTTTTTTTGGGCTTTTCAAAATATGTGTTTGGCCCAGCTTCTCCTTCTAAAGGAGAAGCCAAGCTAATTTTAAGCTGGACCAAACACTACCTGAGGTCCATGCTACCTAAGTTCAACTATGTAGTCTGCTCCATTGAAGAATCAAATGATTTGGAGCAGATGACTGTAGACGAGCTACAAAGCAGCCTATTGATTCATGAAGCAAGAATGGTCGGCTATGGAGAAGAAGAGCAAGCACTGAAAGTCAGTTATGAAGAAAAGTCTATAGGAAGAGGTCGAGGTTGAGGAGCAACTCGAGGCCGAGGAAGGGGAAGACCAACATTCAACAAAGCTTCAATGGAGTGTTACAACTGTCATCAATTTGGGCACTTCCAGTATGAGTGTCCTAAATGGGAGAGGAAAGCTAACTATGTGGAACTAGAGGAGGAAGATGAGCTGCTCTTGATGGCTTATGTGGATCAGTGCCAAGGAAAAAGGAAAACCGTGTGGTTTTTTGATTCAGGTTGCTCAAATCACATGACAGGCAACAAAATGTGGTTTGAGGACTTGGATGAAGGGTTTAGGCACTCGGTAAAATTGGCAAACAGCTCTAGAATGGCGGTAATGGGAAGAGGTAGCATTAAACTTGATGTTGGAGGCATGATTCAAGTCGTGACTAATGTTTATTATATACCAGAGCTTACCAACAACTTGTTAAGCTTAGGCCAGCTCCAAGAGAAGGGTCTTACCATTGTCATTGATATGGCTAAAAATGGGGTTAAATCGGAACCGCCCAGATAGATCACGAATCTTGAGGCACAGGGGTAGAACGGTGATTTCACCTCCTAACGGGTCTGAAGCGGGTACTGGCTATCTTCCCCGAAGATCCACTTACCCGCAAACGGATCCACCCCAATCGGGTACGGGTTTCGATCCGCAGCAAACCCAGCCCAGAAGGGACAGAATTAGGGTTTCTGATTCATATTAATCAACGGCCCTGATTCATGTCTATCCTTTCACCGGGATTTGGGATTAAAGTCCTTATCTGATTACAGGGAATATACCTTATCAGATTACATTCCTAATCTGTTCACGGGGAGAATATTCCATATCAGATCACGAGGATTACATTCCTAATCCGTTCCCTTAGACGCCTATAAATACCCCCCATCCATCTCCATTAAGGGGTAATCAATCTTTCACCAGTTTTTACGCTCTTTCATAATCATTTCTGGTTATTGACTTGGGCGTCGGAGGGTGCGTCGCCGGGAACAACCCCGGTGTCTCGCACTTTTTGCAGGTGCACGGCGGGATCGACGATCGAGGCCCGACGGAACAGGTATGCAGGTCTTTCTATTCGGTTTCCCCAAGAATCCACAAGTTCTATCTGTTTGCCCCCACACCAAATTTAGCGGCAACAGATTGCGCCGTCTGTGGGAAACTAACGAATAGGGACCTCTCCTCTTTCCGGTGAACAGGTCTTCCCCAGCCATGCCGCCTCGCAAAGTTAGGTCAAGAGGATCTAATCGAGTGGTCAACCCTGACCAGCAAGAAGTCCTTCCTGATCCCGCTCAGCAACAAGGGCAACTCCCCCCTACCATGGAAGAGCCACTCCAAAAGAACCCTCCACCTCCTGATCCAAAGGGTCCAAACCCTCAGAAACAGCCTCTTCACCAAGAGAACCTCTCCATCCATAACACCTCCAGTGCCTCCATGGCCTCCCATCATCCCCGAGCCTCTGGTCGCCACAATGCCCCTCCCAAACGTCCGCAGGATGATGACCTCCGTCGTCATCTGGATGAAAAGCGGGCTCGGGGGGAAGCCTCCCGCCAGCAAGAGCGATCCCCCCGTCGTCGAGAGTACAGGAGGTCCCCCATCCGAAGAGGGAGGAAGGACTCCCCCGATCATTACCGAAGGAGGCACTCTCCTGCAGGTCGGCAGCAGCCTAGGAACTATGAGGCACCAATCACCCGTGCCGAGTTCCAGCAGTTCCAAGCAATGGTACAACAGGCACTCAACCTCCGTCAAAACCCTAATGAGCCGAAGGCCCCGTCCCCTCCTCCAGTCCGGAGCCCTCGCCGACGGTCCCCCTCTCCTCGTCCCGCTCCTACCAACTCCCGGCGTACCCCAAGTCCTCGTCGCTCCCGAAGCTACCATCGCCGCAGCCCTCGCTCCCCCTCATACGAAGACGAGTCCCGTGGCTCGGCAGCTTACCGTCAGAGAGATGACACCATGAACCGCCGTCTAAACGAGGTGGAAAAACTCTTGGGACAGATAAACCGAGAAGAGGAGCTTAGGGGGAGGACCCTACGTCCTAGCCGCCCCCCATTCTCCCGGACCATAGTAGATGCCCCTGTGCCGTTCGGCTTCAAACCTCCCCAGTTCGAGAACTACACTGGGGAGACCGATCCAGTTGACCACATCGAAAGCTTTAAGACTTTGATGCTCCGCCATCAAGCTTCTGATGCCCTCCTCTGCAAAACATTCCCTGCAACTCTCAAAGGCCCAGCTCGAGAATGGTACTCTCGTCTTGCCCCAGCGTCGATATTCTCCTTCGAACAGTTCGAAACCCTGTTCATCACCCATTTTGTCAGCAGTCGAAGGGCTGAGAAGACCAGCATCTCCCTCCTGCACCTTCACCAGAAGAAGGGGAAAAAGCTGAGGGATTATGTGAAAAGGTTCACAGCCGAAGCCCGAACCATAGCGTCTCTGGACCAGTCGGTTGCTACGGTGGCATTTCAATCCAATGTCCTCAATTCCAATCTCCGCTCCTCCCTCGCCAAGAAACCACCTCATGACTTTTTCGACCTACTCCTTCGCACTGAAAAGTACATCCGGGCCGAAGAGGCCGAGCAACAACCCCACCGGGAGGGTTCTACCTCCGGGTTTAAGAGGAAGGGGACGGAAGAAGAAGAAGGGGCCAGGAAACTCGAGAAAGATAACGCCGGCCAGCGCCGACCTCCTAGATTTGAAAAGTTCACTCCCCCCACTACTAACATCTCCACCATCTTCATGGAAGTTGAAAAAGAGGGAGTCTTACCCCCTGCTCCGAGGATGAACACCCCGGCAAAGAGAAGAGATAAAGAGAAATGGTGTCGCTATCACCGAGACCATGGTCATGATACCAACGATTGTCGTGTCCTGAAAAACGAGATCGAAGCCCTTATCCAGAGAGGGCAACTGGCCAGGTTTGTGAGAAAAGACCAAGCAAAACTTCCTCCTCCGCCTCGGGGGGCTAACAAGCGTCCGGAGAGAGAAGAGACACCAGATTTCGAGGAAGAACGAGTCCTCCACCTCATCCACGGGGGCCCAATGGGGGGCTCCTCGAACTCTTCTCGGAAAGCCTTTATAAGAGAAGTCAACTCGGTCCGAGCCACCCCTCCTCCCAAAGGACTCGGAGTGCCGGTCACATTCTCCGACGAAGATCTCGAGGGAATTCGGACCCCGCATTGTGACGCACTCGTCATTAGCCTCCACATGGCAAATTTCAAAGTGGAAAGGATCTTAGTAGACAATGGCAGCTCCGTCAACATCCTGTTCCTCTCCGCTTTTAAAGGCCTAAAGCTCACCAGAGATAGACTTAAGCCCACCGGTTACACTCTCCACGGGTTCACGGGGGTTCCGGTAACTATTGAAGGGGTGATCACCCTCGATGTAACTGCCGGTCAAACTCCTACCACCCGGACAGAACCGATGGACTTCATGGTGGTGGATGTCCCCGCTGCCTACAACGTCATTTTGGGTCGACCAGGCCTCGCAGCTCTAGAAGCTGTCCCCTCAGCATACCATTTGAAGATGAAGTTTCCCACCCGATCCGGGGTCGGGGAAGTAAGGGGAAATCAGGAGCAGGCCCGAAAATGCTACATGACCTCAACCCTTGGGCCCGTCCTCTCCTTAGAGACTCTGGAAATCCCCCAAGACACGACGAAACCGACCTCTGAGCCGGTGGATGAACTGGAGGAGGTGCTCTTCTCTGAACAAGAGCCGACCCGCAAGTTCTTCGTAAGCAAAACCCTTCCGTCCGCCCTATACTCAGATATTGTGAAATGCATCCGAACCAACCAAGACCTCTTCGCATGGTCCGCGGCAGATATGCCTAGTATCTCCGAGGAACTCTTGGTCCACCGCCTCAGCGTTGATCCGGGATCCAAACCGGTTCAGCAGAAGAGGCGTAAGTTCGCCCCCGAGCGTCAGCTCGCTATCAAAGAGGAGGTAGATAAATTGCTGAAGGCCCGATTCATACAAGAAGTAAACTATCCTGAATGGTTATCAAACGTAGTAATGGTGAAGAAGTCCAACGGGACTTGGAGAATTTGCATTGATTTCACCGACCTCAACAAAGCCTGTCCCAAAGATCCCTTCCCTCTACCGAGCATCGACACTCTGATTGACGCAACCTCGGGGCATGAGCTTCTAAGCTTCATGGACGCTTTCTCGGGTTACAATCAGATAAGGATGTTCCCGCCGGATATCCCAAAGACGTCTTTTGTGACCGACCAAGGCCTTTATTGCTACAGAGTCATGCCATTCGGCCTAAAGAACGCAGGGGCAACATACCAGCGCCTCGTCAACAAAGTTTTTCAGGCTCAGATCGGCAGAAACATGGAAGTGTACGTCGATGACATGCTTGTGAAAAGCATCCGAGGTGTTGATCATGTGACCGACCTCCAAGAAGCATTTGATGTTTTAAGAAGGCACAATATGAGACTCAACCCGAACAAGTGTGCGTTCGGCGTCTCATCAGGCAAGTTCCTCAGCTTCATGGTTAGCCAACGAGGAATAGAGGCGAATCCGGAGAAGATCAAGGCCATACTGGACATGGCCCCCCCTAGAAATGTCAAAGAAGTTCAGAGGTTGACTGGTCGCCTAGCCGCCATAGGGCGCTTCCTGTCGAAGTCCGGGGAGAAGTGCCTCCCGTTCTTCAAAGCCCTCAGGGGGGCTAAAGGATTCAAGTGGGGGCAGCAGCAACAACACTCCTTCGACCAGCTTAAAGCTTACCTCGTCAATCCCCCTCTCCTTAGCAAACCAGTACCCGGTGAACCGCTCTACCTCTACCTTGCAGCTTCCGAACAGACGCTCAGTGCGGTCTTAGTCAGAGAAGAAGAAAGGGCTCAGAAGCCCATTTACTACGTCAGCAAGGTGCTCCGGGACGCCGAACTCCGGTACTCGAAGATTGAGAAAATGGCGTATGCCCTGGTAATGGCCGCGAGAAAACTTAGACCCTACTTTCAGTCCCATTCGGTGGTCGTCCTTACCGACCAGCCGCTGAAACGGATTCTTCACAAACCCGAGACTTCCGGTCGCCTCATGAAGTGGTCGATCGAGCTGAGCCAGCACGATATAACTTATCAGCCTCGGACTGCAATCAAGGCACAGGCGCTGGCCGAATTCATAGTTGAAACTACAATCCCCGAGTCTGGCCAAGCAGCAAAGGGACCCCCCGTCTGGTCGGTCTACGTTGACGGCTCCTCTTGTAATGAGGGAAGCGGGTCAGGAGTCATCCTGGCAGGACGAGATTACTTCATCCTCCAATACTCCCTCCGGATAAATTTCAAAGCCTCGAACAACGAGGCCGAATATGAAGCACTAATAGCCGGGCTTCGAATGGCCCGAAATGCTGGGGCACAACGGCTACAGATTTTCAGCGACTCCCAGTTGATTGTCAACCAGGTCCTCGGCGAGTATGAAGCCCGCGATGACAGAATGATTAAATACTTGGCCAAAGTAAAGAGCCTCATGGTGCTGTTCGACGAGGCTCTCATCCAAAGGATCCCCCGAGAAGAAAATGCTCAGGCCGACGCCTTATCCAAGTTAGCCTCCTCTTCCCTTCAAGGTCTGGAACAGACCGTTTTGATAGAAGTCCTCCTGAAGCCGAGCATAGAGGACGAAGCACCAGACTCCGTTGAAGCATTGCCCGTCCTCCTCGAAGACAACTGGATGAAACCCATTGTCGAATTCTTGAGGAACGGACTCCTCCCTGAAGATCCGAGGGAAGCACGAAGAATTAGGACCCGAGCCGAGCGTTTTACTTTAATCGAAGGCGTCTTATATAAACGCTCCTTCACCCAGGTGGATGGTCGACCGTATCTAAGGTGCCTCTCCCCCGAGCAAGCCGACTACGCCCTGCAAGAGCTCCATGGGGGGATCGGCGGAGCTCATTCTGGATCCAGGGCTCTAGCGCGCAAGGTGTTGAACTATGGATATTACTGGCCCACTCTCCTACGGGACGCCGAACGACACGTTCGGCAATGCAGCTCCTGCCAAAAGTATGCAAACATCCGACGCCTTCCACAGGCACCGCTAACCTCCCTATCAAGTCTGATTCCCTTCGCTATGTGGGGGATGGATTTACTAGGACCATTTCCTCCAGTCCCCGGGCAGATAAAGTTCCTAGTCGTGGCAGTCGACTATTTCTCTAAATGGATAGAAGCCGAGCCCCTGGCTACGATCACCGAGCATAGGGTCGTTCAATTCTTCTGGAAAAATGTGATTTGCCGGTTCGGCATTCCCCGAGTCATAGTCACGGATAATGGAACGCAGTTTACTGGGGCCGCCTTCCGAGCCTTATGTGAGGACCTCTCCATACAACACCGATTCTCCTATGTCTCCCATCCTCAGTCGAACGGCCAAGCAGAGAATGTCAACCGACAGATTCTTTCGGGCATCAAGAAAAGATTAGACAAATGTTCCAAAGGACTGTGGGTCGATCAGCTACCCAACGTGCTCTGGAATCACCGTACCACCAAGCGGACTCCAACAGGCGAGAGCCCGTTCAATCTCACCTATGGGGCCGAGGCCATCATCCCCCTGGAGGTCGGGATACCCTCTCCTCGTCTGATAGCCTATGAAGAAGAGCAGAACGCTAGAGAGCTCAGAGCGAGTCTGGATCTGATAGATGAAATCAGAGAGAGAGCGGCCATACGCCAGCAAGCTTACCGAAGGAGGATCGAGCTAGCATACAACAAAAGGGTCCGCCCGACGGACCTCAAAGAAGGGGATCTCGTCCTCCGAAAATTGGCTATCTCGTTTCCCGGACAGAAAAGCAAACTGGCCCCGAACTGGGAGGGACCATACAAAATCTCAAAAGTGATCTGCCCCGGCACATACAAGCTAGAAGATCTCGAAGGCAGAGAGATTCCCAGGACTTGGAATGCCGACCATCTTATGAAATACCAAGAGAAGGCACCTACGCCTCTCTAAGTAACTCGAGATGTCGAACCTTCCCCTTCCTTTTACTAGTAGTGATTTTTCTTTTATTTCTTCATTGTAATAACGGCTAGCAACTTTAGAAGTAGCCGATCATTAGGTATTAATAAATAAAGTTCTTTCGTATTTGCTACTACATCTCTCTGCTTTTAATTTCTTAATCTTACGATGGTTCCGGAGTCCAACACTTGGCTCGATTCTACTTCGCAAGTTCGCTTCTAAGCGAACCAGAAGTTGCTCGCCATTCGGAATTGCTCCCACAGCCGTTGAATGGTACGGAGTCCAACACTTGGTTCGACTCTACTCCGCAAGTTCGCTCCTAAGCGAGCTGGGGGTAGTTCGCCATTCGGAATTGCTCCCACGCCCTTAATCTTACGATGGTTCCGGAGTCCAACACTTGGCTCGATTCTACTTCGCAAGTTCGCTTCTAAGCGAACTAGAAGTTGCTCGCCATTCGGAATTGCTCCCACAGCCGTTGAATGGTACGGAGTCCAACACTTGGTTCGACTCTACTCCGCAAGTTCGCTCCTAAGTGAGCTAGGGGTGGTTCGCCATTCGGAATTGCTCCCACGCCCTTAATCTTACGATGGTTCCGGAGTCGAACACTTGGTTCGATTCTACTTCGCAAGTTCGCTTCTAAGCGAACTAGAAGTTGCTCGCCATTCGGAATTGCTCCCACAGCCGTTGAATGGTACGGAGTCCAACACTTGGTTCGACTCTACTCCGCAAGTTCGCTCCTAAGCGAGCTAGGGGTAGTTCCCCATTCGGAATTGCTCCCACGCCCTTAATCTTACGATGGTTCCAGAGTCCAACACTTGGCTCGATTCTACTTCGCAAGTTCGCTTCTAAGCGAACTAGAAGTTGCTCGCCATTCGGAATTGCTCCCACAGCCGTTGAATGGTACGAAGTCTAACACTTGGTTCGACTCTACTCCGCAAGTTCGCTCCTAAGCGAGCTGGGGGTAGTTCGCCATTCGGAATTGCTCCCACGCCCTTAATCTTACGATGGTTCCGGAGTCCAACACTTGGCTCGATTCTACTTCGCAAGTTCGCTTCTAAGCGAACTAGAAGTAGCTCGCCATTCGGAATTGCTCCCACAACCGTTGAATGGTACGAAGTCTAACACTTGGTTCGACTCTACTCCGCAAGTTCGCTCCTAAGCGAGCTAGGGGTAGTTCGCCATTCGAAATTGCTCCCACGCCCTTAATCTTACAAAGGTTCGGACTCCAACACTTAGTTGCCGAACGTTCGTGCCACCGACCGTATTACACGCTCGAGTTCGGCGGTCAAGATCTCTAAAGATTTCCCAAGTCTGAAGCCTCGGCGCCCGCTCCGAGCATTCTTGCCACCGACCTTATCGCGGGCTTGGGTTCGGCACCCGTCCCGAGCGTTTTCGACACCGATCGTATGACAGGCTCGAGTTCGGCGGTCAACACCAATCAAAAACGCCAAGTCTCAAACCTCGGTTCCACGACTCCACAGTTAGAGCAAAAATTGAGCAACTATGATACGACGACAGTTAAATCGATTCCAATTTTATTAAAAACAGCCCCTACATACATCAATATCACAAGGCACTAAAAGATTACAAGAAGCTGAAAAGCGAAGATTACAAGACACCGAACTCGGACCCATCAACGCTTCCGAGGCGCCGGGATGCTCCTCTTCAAGGACACTTGAGGTCGGCGACGTTTGCCTCCGGAACCCGATCCCAGGCCAGCAAGTTGGGACGTGTCCTCGGCACTGCTTCTGGCAGCCACGCCGACGGATGCACCGCTCGACGAAATGGCCACTGAGCTCTGCGCGTCCCTCGGGCTCGGATAGCCGAGGCGCTCACGGGTCGCCATCTCGTAAAAAGTGATGCCACGCTCGCTCTCTGCTCGGGTGCATGAAGTGCTCCTCACATTAATTGGCCCCGAACGCGGCCTGAGACGAGCCACCTCTGCTTCCAGCTCGGAGATCCGACCCCTCAATGAACCGTCTTGCGCCTCGACCTCAAAGCAGGCCGGTACGGCCGAGCTCGGAACTCCAACGTGGCTCGCGATAAGATGACGAAGATGAGTAACTTCGATGCTCCGGTCAACAGTGGCTCTCTTCAACACATCGACTTCGGCGGCCAAGTCGTCTCGTTCGGCCGTAAGCTTGGCCACCTTAGTCGTCAGCTCCTCTCCTTCCGCCCGAAGCTTAGTCTCCGTAGTTTGCAAGTGCTGAATCTCCGAAAGCTGGTCGTCCCTCTCCGCCGTTACCTTTGACAGTGTATGGCGAAAGCACTTGGTCCGGAGATTACTAGTGAAGGCAGCTGGCGAAGCCTCGCCCTCACCCGAGGCGGTCATCTCGGCAATCCTGTCTTCCAGACGTCGAATGTCGCTGTCCCGCTGCCCTAAGATAAGCTAAAGCTGGCCTCGCTCCGTTTCGGCTCGGCGCAGTCCTAGCTCGACTTCGTAAAGTCGCTCTCTACACTTCGCCAGACTCAACCTCGTCGCCCCGAGGCCTGCCTCGGCTCGAACCTTGGCATCCGACCCTGTACGCTCGACCTCTTGGGCTACCAGAACAAGCTGAAAAGAAATGCAAACAACCAACAAAAATTCAGATATTGTCTAAGTCCTAGACTTCGGGGATTCTTTTGAACAAACGCTCGAGCACTCAACAGTCAACAGACAAGTACACGAAGCCGAGCCCAAAAAGTTGGAGTTTTTCATTCATTTCAAAAAGGTAGCGGTGGCCAGTCCGCTATTAGGCGTTACACGACAAAAACGACAAAAAAACAAAAAAAAAAAAAAAAAAAAAAAAAAAAAACAGACGGAGTCAGGGCGCGACCTCTTTCCCGGGGCGGTGAGAGGGGGTCGAGGGCGACGCCTCCGAAGGGGCAACCGTCGCCAAGGGGGTAACCACCGACCCCTGAGCTCCGGCGGGGGGATCGGCCAAAGGCTCGTCGTCGCCCCTCTCCTCCTCTTCTTCTTCTTCTCCCTCCGATTCGGGGTCGAAGCCTTCAACGTACCCCGGAAACAACCTCCAACCCGAGCAGTCTACGGAGGGATAGGCCTCCTTCACCCGGGCGAGAGCGTCGGCGAAGGCCTTGGCCATGTTTTGGGCGAGGTAGCTCTGCGCCTTCTCCATGGTTGCATCCTCCGCCTTCTTCACCGCCGCCGCTTGGGCCTCGACCGCCTCGGCCAACTGCTTGGCCACCTCCTCCTTTTGCTGACGGAGTTGGCCCTCCAGCGTCGTGACCCTGTCCTCGAGGTAGTTGACCCTCGCCGACTTGGCCTCGAAGTTCAGCTCGAGCTTGTCGAGCTCGGTCTGAACCCGGGCCTTCTCCTTCCGAGCTTGGTCGGATTCCTTCTTCATCTCTTTCTCCTGGGCCGCCAACCTCTCGGTGAGGTGCCCGAAGTGAACAACGATCTGCGAATAGAGCACGAAATTTCATCAAAATGACAACTTGAGAAGTTCGGCATAAAAAGGGGAGGGAATAGGTTCAACACTCACCGACACCGCCGAGCGCGCTATCTCGATGACGTCGTCTCCCTCCCGTCCGGCCTCCATGGCCGCCCGATCCTTCGACGTGGCGAGGTGCTTGATGGCCTCCATGCTCGCCAAAGAGTTGCCCAGGAACCCGTCGTGCTTCCGAACCTGCCAGTCCGGAACATGGATCCTCTTGTGGGCCTCGGTCAGAAGAACCTCGGCCGTCTTCGTCAGCGGCGGCGTCGCCATCTCGAGGGCTGCGGCGACGGGGAACTCGCCGGCCTTGGTCGACGTCGAAGCACCTACGCCCTCAGGAGCCGGGCCCTCAACGATTACTACCTCTTCGGCCACCTCGGTGACCTTCGGAGCCTTGGACGCCGGCTGCTTCGACGCCACCCTCTTCCTCTTCCTCGGAGCCTTGTTGGCAAGGCTCGTCCTCAACGCCAGCACTGCTTGATAGTCCATTTGCTCAGCGCCACAAGTCAAGTTGGTTAGCTCGGAGCAGGACAAGAAAAATGAAGTACAAAAAGAAAAAAAAAACGAAGGCAGTAAATAAAAGAAGCAGCGTACTGGGGTTAACATGAGCGAGCCCTCCCTCATACAGGACGTCCTCGGTCAACTCCCTCCAGTCATACTTCGGCCGATCAAGAAGCGCCCGTACGGTGTCTTCATCTTCGGGTCGAAGTGCCGGCAGCGCCTTCACCCTCTTCGGAACACCTTCCACCCAACCAACAGGGATAGGCCAGGCCTCCGCGCTACGCACCAGAAGATACTTCTCGCGCAAGAACTTGATAGAGTCCGGACAGCCGACAAGCCTCCCCCCATGCCTCGGAGTCAGATAGTACCGGTAGGCCGACCTATTCCCTTGGTGCAGCTGATAGATGGTCCGAAGCACACTCAACTCCGGCTGAATCCCCTCCGCTTGGCAGTGAAGTACGAAGCCGTTTATGACTCTCCAGGCATTCGGCATAAGTTGGATGGGGCTGACCCCGAACCAATTTAAGACCGTTACCGCGAACGGATGGAGAGGTAGCCGAGCTCCGGCGATAAAGGCATCGACCGGCCAGCAACATATGGTCACCGGCAACGGCGAGTTGGCCCTAACCCCGGGGCCCGGCAGCATAAGCTCGTACTCCTGCGGGATCTGGAAGCAGTCCCAAATCGCCCCTAAGTCCTCTTCGGCGAGGATCGACACTGTCTCATCGGCCTCCGTCGTCTCCCTCGCCGCGTTCTCCTCGAACGACCTCGCCCTCCCGTACACTATCCGTTCCGCCTGATCCTCTGGGAGTTCTCGAACCCTATGGAGCCCCGTCAAAGGTCCCGGCAGCTGGCCGAACTCCCCCATGCGCTTCGGATCCTCCACAACAGAATCCTTGCCGAACACCTTCTTGCCCTTGGCAGCTCGACTCGAAGTTGGAGCTCCGACGACTCCAAGGGAGGGCTCGGACGAAGAAGAAGTGTGGGAAACAGACATGTTTAGAAGATAAATATAAAGGTTACCTTGAAAGGGGGAACTCGTCGGAAAATTCGCCGGAAAACGGTCAGTGATCGCCTGAAGCTCTCTCAAAAGCAGACTAAGACACGAACAAAAACTTGGAAAGTAAAAAATGAGGAAGGGGTGAGGATTTTTATAGAGGAGCCAGCGCTTCAATCGAGGTAAATGGGCCTCTAACACAGGCCCACCCCCACAAAACGACAAAAAGAGACCCCAAACGTCGCCTTGTTCTTCACGCTGATCCGGACGGCGCATTAATGACCATCTCGTCTGGCAGAAGCCCAGGAGGCAGCATTAATGGACGTCACATCTGTCAGAAGCTCAGACGACGTCACATCTGTCAGAAGCCCAGAAGATCACATCCGCAAGTATTGTCGAAACCGCCAAAACTCCACCCAAAAACTCCACCCAAAAAAAAGACAAGTCAGAAACTTCGGCACAAGCTGCCGAGCACTCGTGCCACCGACCGTTTTACGGGCGTGAGTTCGGCACCTATTCACTTCGGCACAAGCTGCCGAGCACTCGTGCCACCGATCGTTTTACGGGCATGAGTTCGGCACCTATTCAGCTCGGCACCATTCGCCGAGCACTCGTGCCACCGACCGTTTTACGGGCGTGAGTTCGGCACCTTTTCACTTCGGCACAAGCTACCGAGCACTCGTGCCACCGATCGTTTTACGGGCATGAGTTCGGCACCTATTCAGCTCGGCACCATTCGCCGAGCACTCGTGCCACCGACAGTTTTACGGGCGTGAGTTCGGTACCTATTCAGCTCGGCGCCATTCGCCGAGCACTCGTGCCACCGACCGTTTTACGGGCGTGACTTCGGCACCTTTACAGCTCGGCACCATTCGCCGAACACTCGTGCCACCGAACGTTTTACGGGCGTGAGTTCGGCACCTATTCACTTCGGCACAAGCTGCCGAGCACTCGTGCCACCGATCGTTTTACGGGCATGAGTTCGACACCTATTCAGCTCGGCACCATTCGCCGAGCACTCGTGCCACCGACCGTTTTACGGGCGTGAGTTCGGTACCTTTTCAGCTCGGCACCATTCGCCGAACACTCGTGTCACCGACCGTTTTACGGGCGTGACTTCGGCACCTATTCACTTCGGCACAAGCTACCGAGCACTCGTGCCACCGATCGTTTTACGGGCGTGAGTTCGGCACCTATTCACTTCGGCACAAGCTGCCGAGCACTCGTGCCACCGACCGTTTTACGGGCGTGAGTTCAGCACCTATTCACTTTGGCACAAGCTGCCGAGACTCGTGCCACCGATCGTTTTACGGGCATGAGTTCGGCACCTATTCAGCTCGGCACCATTCGCCGAGCACTCGTGCCACCGACCGTTTTACGGGCGTGAGTTCGGTACCTTTACAGCTCGGCACCATTCGCCGAACACTCGGGCCACCGACCGTTTTACGGGCGTGACTTCGGCACCTATTCACTTCGGCACAAGCTACCGAGCACTCGTGCCACCGATCGTTTTACGGGCGTGAGTTCGGCACCTATTCACTTCGGCACAAGCTGCCGAGCACTCGTGCCACCGATCGTCTTACGGGCATGAGTTCGGCACCTATTCACTTCGGCACAAGCTGCCGAGTACTCGTGCCACCGATCGTTTTACGGGCGTGAGTTCGGCACCTATTCAGCTCGGCACCATTCGCCGAACACCCGTGCCACCGACCGTTTTACGGGGGTGAGTCCGGCGTCAAACCAGCTCGGCACAGTTCACCGAACGCTTGTGTCACCGACCGCTCTACGGGGGTGAGCTCAGCGCCATGTGAGTTCGGCATCAGCTGCCGAATGTCCGCGGCGCCGACTGCATCACATGCATGGGTTCGGCACCCTTGGCATCAACTCCCAGCGAGCGGAGACGACCAAACCGCTAACTAAAAGGAGCACCGCGCCGGTTCAAGAGTCCCATCTGCAGGAAAAAACACCATGCCACCTCCTTCGCGATTCAGCAATGTTCCGTTTGGTTCCCGATACAACTCCGATAGCCAGTAGAAACAGTCAAACTACTCCTCAAAGGCTGATCAAGCTCAGACTTTAGGAGTGGGGGGCTCGTGATATGGCTAAAAATGGGGTTAAATCGGAACCGCCCAGATGGATCACGAATCTTGAGGCACAGGGGTAGAACGGTGATTTCACCTCCTAACGGGTCTGAAGCGGGTACTGGCTATCTTCCCCGAAGATCCACTTACCCGCAAACGGATCCACCCCAATCGGGTACGGGTTTCGATCCGCAGCAAACCCAGCCCAGAAGGGACAGAATTAGGGTTTCTGATTCATATTAATCAACGGCCCTGATTCATGTCTATCCTTTCACCGGGATTTGGGATTAAAGTCCTTATCTGATTACAGGGAATATACCTTATCAGATTACATTCCTAATCTGTTCACGGGGAGAATATTCCATATCAGATCACGAGGATTACATTCCTAATCCGTTCCCTTAGACGCCTATAAATACCCCCCATCCATCTCCATTAAGGGGTAATCAATCTTTCACCAGTTTTTACGCTCTTTCATAATCATTTCTGGTTATTGACTTGGGCGTCGGAGGGTGCGTCGCCGGGAACAACCCCGGTGTCTCGCACTTTTTGCAGGTGCACGGCGGGATCGACGATCGAGGCCCGACGGAACAGGTACGCAGGTCTTTCTATTCGGTTTCCCCAAGAATCCACAAGTTCTATCTGTTTGCCCCCACACCAAATTTAGCGGCAACAGTCATCAAGGGAGGAGCCTGCAAGATCTTTCATCCAACCCGGGGTCTCATTATGCATGCATACATGACAGTAAACAGGATGTTCGCATTGGTGGCCTACATGAAGTCTCAACCTGCAGCCTGCTTTCAAGTTGAAGGTGAGGATATTAGTGACCTTTGGCATCGAAGATTTGGTCACCTGAACACAAAGAGTCTTGAAGCCTTGCAGCACAAACAACTGGTGAAGGGGATGCCACAACTCAAGGCTTCAAACAAAGTGTGTGCTGTTTGTAACTTAGGGAAGCAACACAGAGAAATCATACCAAAGAGAAGCAAATGGCGGGCAACAGAGAAGCTACAACTGGTTCATGCTGACTTATGTGGACCCATAACCCCTGCTTCAAACAGTGGAAAGAGGTACATTTTATGTTTCATAAATGATATGAGTAGAAAAGTTTGGATTTACTTTCTTGCTGAAAAGAGGGAAACAATTGCTATGTTTAAAAACTTCAAGAGTTTAGTAGAGAAAGAAACTGGAAAATGTATATGTTGTCTAAGAACTGACAGGGGTGGTGAGTTTACCTCACGAGATTTCAACCAATTTTGCAAAGATCAAGGAATCAAGAGGCAGTTGACAGCTTCATACACTCCATAGCAGAATGGCGTAGCTGAGCGTAAGAATCAAACCATTATGAATTTGGTGAGATGCTTACTCTTAGAGAAGGCAATGCCAAAGGCTTTTTGGCCGGAAGCAGCTCGATGGACATCTCATGTATTGAACCGGAGCCTAACATCTGCACTGAAGGACAAAGTACCTGAAGAAGCCTGGAGCGGGAACAAGCCAAATGAGGAGCATTTCAAGGTGTTTGGGTGTGTTGGCTATGCACATGTACCTGATCAAAGAAGGGTAAAGCTAGATGAAAGAAGTCAGAAGTGCGTGCTTCCCAGATTGAGCGAGGAGTCTAAAGCTTACAAGCTTTATGACCCTATCTCAAAGAAAGTGATAATTAGCCGAGACGTGGTGTTCGAAGAAAACAAAGGTTGGGAGTGGGGAAAGAGCATAGAAGAGACATTAACATGGAGAGACGAAGATGACTATAGGTGTCCAGTGACTATGAAAAGGAGGAAGATTCAACTGAAGAACAACAAGAAGATGGAGGAGCAGTAACACCAAGTTCAGGAACTCGAATTACAACTCCCATTTCTGAAAACAGCCCTTCTAATTCACCAAGGAATAGAACAAGAAGACCATCAGTGAGGCTGCAAGATTATGTAAGTGGGGAGGGGCTGTCCGAGGAAGATGAAGAGCAAAACTTGGTGATGTTCATGGCAAATGAGGATCCGGTGTTGTTTGATGATGCTGTGAGGGAAGAAAAATGGAGGGATGCAATGAAGTTGGAGCTGGAAGCCACAAAAAGGAACAATACGTGGGAGTTGGTGAGTTTACCTTCTGGAGCCAAAAGGATAGGGGTGAAATGGGTGTTCAAAACAAAACTGAATGAGGATGGGAAAGTAGAAAGATACAAAGCTCGTTTAGTTGTGAAGGGTTATGCCCAGAAATATGGAGTAGATTACAATGAAGTATTTGCACCAGTGGCTCGGTGGGACACTGTTACCGCTTATTTCGGTGTGGGGGTAAACAGATAGAATTTGTGGATCCGAGGAAAACCTGAACAGCTGACTCGGCCTTCTTGCTCCTGCCGCAACCTGCAAGGAAGTGCGAGACACCGGGGTTAATTCCGGCGACGCACCCTCCGACGCTCTTGTCAGTAATCAGCAAAAGATTAAGAAAGAGCTTAAGTGGTGAAAAAGTGATTAACCTGGTCTTGGTGGTAGAAGGGTTGTATTTATAGTCGCCTTTGGAATGATTTGGGGCCTGATTTCCTGCCTAACAATTAGGAGGAAAATCCTCTTATTCTGTTTTTGGGAAGTTAGCCCCTGATTCCCTGGTGAGAGCCAATCAGGTTTGTTGATTTGATTTGGTCAAATCAGTGGCCTGATTCTCCTCTTGGTGGACCGGGCTTGTATCGGGTCGGGACCCATGCCCAGTTGAAGCGGATCTATTCGCGGGTGGTTGGTCCTGTAAGAAGGAGGCCCAATACCCGTTTTGGATCCGCTTGTATGTGAAATTACCTTTTTACCCCCGTGCATCAGGATTCGTGCTCGATCTGGACGGTCCCGAGTTAACCCCATTTTTAGCCATATCACGAGCCCCCCACTCCTAAAGACTGAGCGCGATCAGACTTTGAGGAGTAGTTCAGCTGTCTCAGTGGCTGGTGGAGTTGTATCGGAGTCCAAATGTGGGACTTTGAATCTAGAAAGGGGGTAAAGAGGTAATTTTTGACGCTGTGTGCTGTTCTTAAGCTGCGTCGGGTATCTGACAGTCTTCTATCTACTTTTTTCGAAGTATTTGTTTAATTCTGCGACGTGTTTGCTAATCGTTCGGGGGCTTTAGCGGTGCACTCGGGGTAATAATTGTTCGCTCCGGGATCCGAAAGCGTGTCCCCGAATTTTCAATTATTTCCCAGAATTTTTAGATAATTCTCCCGAATTTTTAGCAATTTTTTCGCAATTTTTAAACAAATAAAACGATTAAAATAAATAAAAAACGGTCTAAATACTGATTAATGACGTGGCGTGGTCTGAGCCGTTGATCATGGACGAGCACAGATTTCGGAAGGATCTGATGGCTGTTATAGCTCGGCAGCGTTTTTCTCCATTTTCGAGCTCGGAAAGGCACTTGCTCGGCTGTCGACCGGAGACTAGGGAGTTCGGCGTTCCGAGCGACGTGGCGCAATCTGAGCCATCGGATGGTGGCGCGTTTTCCAAGAAAACGCTATCTTGTCTTTCAGCGCACGTGGCGCAATCTGGGCCGTTCATCGTAAGGAGCACGAATTTCTGAGAGATCGAACGGTCGCGGTCGATCGGTGTCTTCTTTTCTCCGTTTACGAGCTCGGAAAGGCACTTGCTCGGATGCCGACCGAAGGCAGTGGTGTTCGGCAGGCCGAGTGACGTGGCGTTATCTGGGCTGTCGGATGTCGGCACGCATCTCGAGACGGGCGCAGTTCCCAAGAAAACACTATCTTGTCTTTTAGTGCTCTCGGCGTGATCTGGGCCGTCTGATTGAGATCAGACGCGAAAGTTGAGGGGAAAGTGATTTTTCCCCGTTTACACGCTCGGAAAGGCACTTGCTCGGCAGCCGACCGAGGGCCTGTGGTTTTTGGCAATCCGAGATGGCTCTGCTCCCAATGGTATTAATGGCGCTTCGTGACTTGTGTGGCGTTTCGCCTTCCCGATGTCATTAAGGATAATTCCTTTAATTAATGCGTGGCGTTTCAACTTCCGAGGATCAGTAATTCCCTTGATTAAAACGCGACGCTTCAATTTTCGAGGGTCATAATGGCTGGTTCTTGGAGGTAGGCTATAAGTACTCCACTCCCTTTGTCGTTTTAGTCACAACCAAATTGAGTTCCAGACCTCGGAGGCATCTGCCTTGGGTAGCTTCTCTCTTGAGGTTCGGAGAGGTGGTCGCTCTTCTGCCTGGTTTTCCCTTTGTTCCTGACGGCCCCAAAGCGGATGTCAGGAGCGAGGGGGAACGAGGTAGTAGTGGCGACGACCGTGGTCCGAATCCGAGGGATGAGTTACTTCAGAAGGACGGGTGGTCGCTCTGTTGTCTTATTCTTCTCCCGTTCCTCACTGCTCCAAAGGGGATGTCAGGAGCGGGAGGGGATAAGGCAGTAGAGGCGATGACCATAGTCCGGACCGGGGTGTGTGGGTCTCTTCGGGAGGACGGGTGGTCGTTCTCTCACCAAGATCTTCTGCCTTCTTTGGTCGCTCCGAAGTGAGTGTCGAAGTAGGCGGAGGTCTTGGTGGGAGAGTGACGATCCATGTCCGATGCCGATCTCCGGGCCATCCGAGTCCGTTTGTTGCAACTGTGAAGGCGCCGCTGTCAGGGTCTTCTGACAAACTGATCCTTCCAGTTGCAACCAACTAGCTCGGGATGGCACGCTTCTCTATCATGAGTCGCAGCTCGGGTTTCTGGACCGTCCGAGCCTGTTGTTTGCAGCTGTGAAGGCGCTGCGGTCGGAGTCCTCTGACAAGCCGCGCCTTCCAGTTGTAAACAACAAGCTCGGAACGGTGTGTTTCTCCTGATCTCTGAGTGTTGATGGGTCCCCTCTCATCTCCGTCTTCCTTCCGGGCTGATGGCTTCTGATGGATGTCAGCCCGGGGGAGTTAGAGATGGGGGGAGTGCCGATCTGTTCCCGACCGGGGCCCGTGGTCGGCGGAATACCGCCTGATGCACGGGACCTGGGGGGCGCTCGCCGAAGGCGGCGCCTCAAAACTGAATCGAAATTTTTCCAGGCTCCTCTAGGCATAGGTGAGGCGTCCGAGGGGTCGATCGTCCGAGCGACGTGGCGCACCTTGAGCCGCTGGATGATGGCGCGCATCTCGAGACGGGCGCAGCTCCCAAGAAAACACTATCTTGTCTTTTAGTGCTTTTGGCGAGATCTGGGCCGTCTGATTGAGATCAGGCGCGAAAGTTGAGGGGAAAGTGAGTTTTCCCCGTTTACGAGCTCGGAAAGGCACTTGCTCGGATTCCAACCGGACCCTGTAGCCGGCATGTAAGTTTTGCTTGTAGCCCGGATTCAGATCCCTTGGTGCCGAGCTAGCTGACTTGGTGATGGAGACTGTGGTGGTGGGCCTTCGCGATGTTTCGAGAGCGGCCCAAAAGTCGCTTTGGAAGTCCAAGGGACGTCCCGTTTTTACTATAAATCTTCACCCCTCCCTTAGACCAAGTCTCACTTTTCGTTTTTACTCTCTTTCCTCAGTTTTTACTTTGCTGCGAAGTTTTCTGCTCTCTGGCGGTGTTGCTGGCTGTCGCGGTAGCGTTTGTATACTCCGGTGAACTCTCCGACCGTACACATCACTTCAAGGTCAGTCTCTATCCCTTCTCTCTTTGAAATGGTTAAGATCACTGAGACCCCCTCCTCGGAACAAACCGTTGGCCGAGGGGATAAAGGGAAGGGTGTGGCGGAATCGAGTGAGCAGGAGGTCGTTCGTCCGGACAGAGAGGGCGATGTGGTTGAGCAGCCTAGGGAGGTTGAGGCGGCGTCCCGGAAGAACAAGGGCGTGGTCACCATCGTGGAGACGCCGAAGACGGCAGGGGCGTTCAGTCGACAGCCCATTATCTTGTCCAGTGTGGGTGGTGTCCGGGACTACGCCGATGACGTCTTGGGGAAAGTGACTCAGGGTACGGCCCCACTGGTGGAGGAGAATGAGCCAAGGGAGGTTTCCGAGGTGGACCATGCTATCTCGTCGCTCACCGAGGATGACCTTCGGATGATCCGAGAGGGATTCCGGATCCCGTTAGAGTATGTCCTGCTTCTCCCCGGGCCGGGTTTTCGAGCCAACACGAGCTGCTCGCCAGACGTGTGCGTCTTCCCGATCGATTCACTTATTGCCGGACTCCGCTTTCCCCTCCATCCGTTCGTGGTTAAGGTCCTGGTCTTTTACTGTTTGAGTCCCGCCCAGCTGGCGCCGAACACATGGAGGCATGTTACAGCCTTCGTCCTTCGATGCCAAGAAGTTGGCGCTAAACCGAGCATGTTTCTCTTTCGTAATCTCTATCGACCCTGCCAGCCGAGGAAAGATGAACAGAGGTTCTATTTGTCGCCCCGGCCGGGCGTGAAACTGATCGAGAATCCGGACTCGATCAAACATTGGAAGACAAAGTATTTCCTTGTCCGATCCCTGACGCCGTGGGTGATACCGGCGGTTTGGGAGACGGAGGGTCTGCCCAAGCGCACCAAGAAGGAGGTGCCGCTGAATGAGGGAGAGGCCGAGGTCCGGAGGAAGCTCCTCGCTCTGCCAACCATGAGTTGGAAAGATATTACAGAGGAGGACCTGTTCCGTGGGGGTCTCAGTCCGATCGACCCTCGTATGCTTCTGGTATTTATACTCATTGTTTAGAGTTCATGAAAATTTATCTAAGTCCTTTCATTCGGCTTTTGCAGAGACGATGAAGATGGACTACAGGGCCCTGATGGTGAAAGGTCGCTCGGAGCAGGAGAAGAAGAAGAGGTCGGCGGCGGAGACTCAGGAGAGCCGGCCGGCGAAGAAGCCTTCGGTCGCGAAGGCTGCCGAGCAGCCGAAGGTCATGGTCCTTGA
Source organism: Hemerocallis citrina (assembly GCA_017893485.1). NCBI lineage: Eukaryota > Viridiplantae > Streptophyta > Magnoliopsida > Asparagales > Asphodelaceae > Hemerocallis > Hemerocallis citrina. Next base: position 151,899,870 of record CM030368.1, on the reverse strand, counting down.
CCATGGGGAGGTCCAGGTCCTCGACCCGCCCGCCTCGGATGCGCCGACACCGACCCCAAAGGGGGACGCTCCTGGTCCGTCGAGCGGCACGTTCGGCGTGACGGAGGTGCTGTCCCTCCAAGTTCCGCCCCTGACTGCAGAGGCAGAGAAGATCTTGACCGAGCGTCACAAACAGATCTTCGTCCCCGACTGGCAGGTCATGCAGGTCGATGGCTTCTTGAGCGATGGCAACATCTGCATGGAGGCCGTGAAGCACCTGCCGACCCCGAAGGACCGAGCGACCCTGAAGGCCGGGCAAGCAGGGGACGCCGTGATGCAGATTGCTCGGAACACTATGTCGGTAAGTTGGCAGGGCTCTTTCTTTTTGGCTTTTCTTCCCTTGAGTTTTTTTTCTAAGTATTTGGGTTCGGACTTTAATCCGTCGCTCTTTTCCAGATCCTCTGCCATTTCAACTTCCTGCTCGAGGAGATGGCGAACAAAGAGCAGGAGAAGGAACGGGAGAGGGCGGAGCGCGTCAAGGCTACGCAGCGGCTTGATGCCGAGCAGCTCCTCTCGACGAGGAGGGCTGACGAGGTGAAGGGGTTGGAGGGGCAGCTGGCCAAGTCCATTCAGCTGTCGAAGGACACGGCGGCCAAACTTGAGGCCTCGGAAAAGGAGGTCGCCGAACTGAAGGAGGCCCTGGCCAACGCTCGGTCGGAGGCGGAGAAGGCTCAGAAGAAGGTCGAGAGGACCCGGGCCAAGCACCTGAAGAAGGTGAAGAGGGTGAAGAAGGCCGTGCAGGAGGAGGCTGCTCAGCATATGCTCCAGAACATGGAGGAAGCCTATGGTCGAGCGCTGACCCACGTAGCCGCCAGGAACCCGGGCTTCGACATCTCCTCCTACCACTTTTACGACCCCGTGGAAGGGGAGGAGGGTGTGCCCGTGGGGATGCTCGGGCCTGCGGGAGAGACGGAGGTCGTCGAGGGTCCCGGGGAGTCCGAGGCCGAGGACGAGAAGGTGGCCGACTCCGAGGAGGAGAGTTGGAGCGAAGGCGAAGGCGAGGACGGTGGCGAGGACAAGACCGAGGGGTCGACGGACCCGAGCGGCAAAAAGGTCGACCCCTGACTCGGTTGTCTTCTTTTTTGTCTTTTTTCTCTTGTAAGCCTAACTGCGGACTGGCCACCGCTAGTGTAAAGCTTTCACTTTGATTTTGAAATGAAAACATTTTGTTTGGCCAAAATTTGCCCAAGTGTTGAACTTCGGATTTGTGTGTGACTAGCCGTAGATGTTTCCGAGTGTTGTGTATCGGATTTATCTCTGCTTTTCAGGTGAAGTTCGGTCCGGTCACGGAGCTCGTCTACCTTCAGAAGGAGTTGGCCAAAATGAGGCGTGAGCTCAAGGACAGCCGACAGAGGCGGTTTCTTCTGCTCGGCCAGGCGGAGGAGGTGAAGGCAGTTCTACGGAGGCAGTGCCGCGAGCTGTATCAGCTGCGGAAGCGCTACCAAGCCCCTTGTCCCGAAGGGGAAGTCGAGCGGCTCCGCGGGGAGCTAACCGCTGCCGAGCGGAAGAATGCCGATCTTTTGGCAGAGGTCCAACACTTGGAATTGGCGGAGAGGGAACGCTCGGCGGAGGCAGTGAAGCTGGCGTCCGAGCTGGAGAAGGCACGGGCCGAACGCAAGAAGTTAGTGGCCGACGTCGACAGGCTCAGAAGGATCGCGATAGATAGGGGGATCGAGGTCACCCACTTCCGCCGGCTTGCTGCCGATGGCACTAATGCCTCCGGCTCGGCCAGACCCTCCCGTTCGAAGAAGTCGGCGAAGGACGACGTTCTTAGAGACAGGATTATCGAACTGGAGGAAGAGATCGCGTCGCTCAAGCCTGCGCCGGAGAGGGCTAACGTCCGCAGTACTTCGTGCACCCGCGAAGAAAGTGAGAGGGGGATTACGTTTTATGAGCTTGCGACACGTTCGCCTATGACCAGGCGGAGTCCAGCTGACGCGCAGAGCAGCGCGGCTGTCTCGTCGAGCGGGGCCTCGGCAGGCGCCGTGGTTAGAGCTAGCAGCGAAGGAGGGTCGCGCTTCGTTGGTTTAGGATCGAGTTCGGAGGGCAGACCTCGTCGTTCTCGCGTATCCCTAAACCGAAGCATTCCCCTTCCTAAGAGACCTTGACCTTGTTGTTTTTCACTTTCGTTGATTGTTGTAAAGTTTGATTGTAGGGTCGGTTCGGCCATCTGTAACACCATTACATCTGAATGTGAATCTTGAAAGTTTCCTTAGAACGTTTTGAAAGTGTGTCGGACTTCGGCGATGTATTGAAATTGTGTTATTCTCTTTCCCTTCTTTTCAGCTCGTTGTGACGATCCATGGCTCGGACTCCGAACGTTCAAATGACGACGCCGAATCCGAGGGCACCTCTGGAACGGTGGTTCTGAGCCCCAGGAGCGCCGATCTGAAGTTACGCCGAGCCGAGAGTGAGTGGGACCACCTTTCGTTGGTCCTCAGTCTCCGGGAAGCCGAGGTCCAACGTTTGGAGAATAAGGTCGTCGAGCTGAGCCCCACAGGAGAGGATGAAGACTCGCAGACCGCATTCAGCAACGCTCTTCGGGTCAAAAGCATTCGGCACATTCAGTCGAAGATTATTGCCGAGCGGGATGACTTGCTCTCAGAGATGCGGTACTTGCGGGCTGTAATGGCGAAGCTCCGGGGGGAGGCAGAGGAGCTGTCAGCCGAGGAGGACGAGCGGTCGGCCGAAGAATTCAGTGAAGATATTTCTTTTTGAACACTAAGTGTTGTAGGTCGGCATTGTATCTTGTTTGCGAACACTTTGTAACTATGGGACAGATGTGCTTTGTATTTCAGCCTGGTTGTTTAATAAAATATTTTTTATTGCTCTGCGCTTTTGTCTTGTTTATGACTGTGTTTTCCGCGCCGAGGTCTTTGAACCGAGCATGTCGGTTTCGTCGGCGAGGTCGTTGGACTGAACTGGCCACTATATGTGTGGCATTCTGTCGTTTAGCGACTTCGACGGGGTGCGGCACGAATTCCCAGGCGGCCCTGTTAATAAGAAAGTGCTATATTGTCGTTTAGCGCAGGTGGCAAGATCTGGGCCGCTGATTGTAAGCACGGATCTCGAGGCGGCTCAGCTCCCAAGAAAACGCTATCTTGTCGTTTTGCGCAGGTGGCGTGATCTGGGCCGTCTGATTGAGATCAAGCGCGAAAGTTGAGGAGAAAGTGAGTTTTTCCCGTTTGCGAGCTCGGAATGGCACTTGCTCGGATCCTCGTCGGAGAAGAGTACTTCTTCTAACTCGTCCGCCGGCTCGGACGTTGGTCGGGCCTTCGGCTCGGGGATCTCTAGTGTCTCGAGCGAGAGCACTGGTCCCCCGGTGGAAGTCATGTAGCACTTCCGAGCTGTTTCCTGGCTTCCCCTGACTTCCCCTACTCCCGAGCGAGTGGGAAATTTCATCTTCAAGTGGTATGCCGAGGGGACAGCCTCCAGAGCGGCTAATCCGAGGCGGCCTAGGATGACATTATATGCCGCTGGGACGTCGACAACCATGAAGTCCATGGGCTCGGTCCGGGTAGTAGGGGTGCTTCCCGCAGTAACGTCCAGGGTTATCACCCCTTCGACGGTTACCGGGACCCCCGTGAACCCGTGGAGAGTGTAACCGGCCGGCTTGAGACGGTCTCGGGACAGCTGCAGGCCTTGGAAGGCCGAGAGGAAAAGGATATTGACCGAACTCCCGTTGTCTACCAAAATCCTCTGCACCTTGAAGTTGGCCATGCGGAGGTCGATGACGAGGGCATCGCAGTGGGGGGTTCGGACTCCTTCGAGGTCGGCATCGGAGAAAGTCACAGGGACGCCAAGACCTTTCGGGGGAGGAGCACTATGAACCGAGTTGACCTCGCGGACGAAGGCCTTCCGGGAGGAATTAGAGGAGCCCCCCATGGGACCTCCGTGGATTAGGTGCAGAACCCGCTCCTCCTCGAACTCGGGCGTTTCCTCGCGCCGCTCGGAGCGCTTGTTAGCCCCTCGGGGGGGAGGAGAGTTCCGATCTGTCCGATCACTGGTTTTCACGAACTTTGCCAACTGCCCCCTCCGAATGAAGGCTTCAATCTCATCTCTCAGAGCCCGGCAGTCGTTCGTGTCGTGGCCGTGGTCTCGGTGGTAACGACACCACTTATCTTTGTTCCTCCTCTTCGCCTGGGTGTGCATCCTCGGCACTGGAGGGATGATTCCCTCCTTCTCCACCTCCATGAGGATGGTAGAGACATTAGTGGTGAGGGGAGTGAACTTCTCGAACCTGGGGAAAGGGCGGCGCTGACCGCCCATGTCCTTCTGAGCTTTCTTGGACCCTTCTTCCCCCGTCGCCTTCCTCTTCGACCCTGCGGAGGGCCCCCCGAAGTTTGGAAGGGCTTCGGCCTCCTCTGCCCGGATGTACTTCTCGCACCTCAGGAGGAGGTCGGCGAAGTCTTGGGGGGGCTTTTTGGCCAGGGATGATCGGAGGTTGGCGTTAAGGACGTTCGACTGGAACGCCACGGTGGCCACGGACTGGTCTAAGGAGGCAATTGACCTCACTTCTGCGGTAAACCTTTTCACATAGTCCCGCAGCTTTTTTCCCTTCTCCTGCCGCAGGTTCAGTAGGGAAAGACTCGTCTTCTCGGCTCGTTGGCTACTCACGAAGTGAGTAATGAACAGTGTCTCAAACTGTTCGAATGAGAAGATGGATGAGGGGGCGAGCCTGGAATACCATTCCCGAGCCGACCCCCGGAGGGTGGCAGGGAAGGTCCTGCAGAGCACCGCGTCGGAAGCTTGGTGGATCAGCATCAGGGTCTTGAAGCTTTCGACGTGGTCGACCGGGTCGGATTCCCCAAAGTATGTTTCAAACTGCGGCGGTTTGAAACTCCTCGGTATGTGGGCCTCCATGATCGACCGTGAAAAGGGGGGTCGGCTAGGACGGAAGGTTCCTGCTCGGGACTCATCCTCCCTGTCCATGCGGCCGATACGTCTTTCCACCTCGTGGATGCGGCGGATGAGCGCGTCGTCCCTCCGCTGGTAATCATACGACCCCCCAGACTCCTCTTCATAGGAGGGGGAGCGTGGACTGCGGCGCCGGTACTCCTGGGACCGCCGAGGGCTCTGTTGCCGCTGCTGTCGACTGGGAGCCGGGGAAGGACTCCGGGTTCGGCGCCGGGGACTGGGATCCCTGGGGGGCGTCGGAACCCTCTGAGCATTCTGGGCGTTCTGTCGGAGATTGAGGGCCTGCAGAACGGTCTCTTGAAACTGGAGGAACTCGGCTCGGCTGATGGGTATATCTCGGTCCCTCGGATGACGCCGATCCCTGGGGGACCGGGACCTCCTCCTTCGGCGCTCAGGGGACGCCGCTCGGCCTCTGCGTTCCGGGGACCTTCTGCCGTCCCGACGACGTGGCGACCACTCACCTTGACGCTGGCGGGAGGCTCCCTCTCGGGCCCGCCTCTCGTCAAGATGGGTACGGAGGCCGTCGTCCTTATGGCGGTTTTGGAGTGTGATGCGGAGGTCGGGGTGATGAGAAGCCATCGAGTCCGAGGACCCGTTATGGACCGAGACGTGACCCGGATTGAGGGGCTGCTTCTCCTTCCGACCGTTGTGACCGGACGGACCATTGTTGGGCTGCTGCTTGGGAGGAGGAGGCGGAACCTGCTGAGTCAGAGGGGGAAGGTCGGACTGAGGAATGGGATTGATCGGGACTTCATTCACCGGGTCAGTAAGGTTGCCTGCACGGTTCGACCCTTTGGATCGGTTCTTCTTCGGCGGCATGGCTGCAGAGGACGACGGAGAATGGGCTGAGACTGTTCGTGTGGTTTTCCCACAGACGGCGCCAATCTGTTACCGCTTATTTCGGTGTAGGGGTAATCAGATAGAATTTATGGATCCGAGGAAAACCTGAACAGCTGACTCGGCCTTCTTGCTCCTGCCGCAACCTGCAAGGAAGTGCGAGACACCGGGGTTGATTCCGGCGACGCACCCTCCGACGCTCTTGTCAGTAATCAGCAAAAGATTAAGAAAGAGCTTAAGTGGTGAAAAAGTGATTAACCTGGTCTTGGTGGTAGAAGGGTTGTATTTATAGTCGCCTTTGGAATGATTTGGGGCCTGATTTCCTGCCTAACAATTAGGAGGAAAATCCTCTTATTCTGTTTTTGGGAAGTTAGCCCCTGATTCCCTGGTGAGAGCCAATCAGGTTTGTTGATTTGATTTGGTCAAATCAGTGGCCTGATTCTCCTCTTGGTGGACCGGGCTTGTATCGGGTCGGGACCCATGCCCAGTTGAAGCGGATCTATTCGCGGGTGGTTGGTCCTGTAAGAAGGAGGCCCAATACCCGTTTTGGATCCGCTTGTATGTGAAATTACCTTTTTACCCCCGTGCTTCAGGATTCGTGCTCGATCTGGACGGTCCCGAGTTAACCCCATTTTTAGCCATATCAGACACCATCAGAGTAATATTGGCATTAGCTGCTCAAAGGGGATGGTCAGCGTTCCAGCTCGATGTCAAAAGTGCTTTCCTCCATGGAGAATTGAAAGAAGACATATATGTTGAGCAACCGGAAGGTTTTGTACTGAAGGGAGAAGAAGGTAAGGTGTACAAACTCAAAAAGGCTCTATATGGTCTAAAACAGGCTCCTAGAGCTTGGTTTAGTCATATAGAAAAATACTTTGCTAAGCATGGCTTTGAGAAATGCAGCTTTGAACCTACACTCTTTGTGAAGCTTGGGATTGGAGGAGAAATTCTGGTTGTAAGTGTGTATGTTGATGATCTTATATTCACCGGAAACAATGCTAACATGTGTGAGGAATTCAAAGAGTCTATGAAGGAGGAGTTTGACATGTCGGATCTAGGAAAAATGAGGTACTTTTTGGGTGTTGAAGTTCATCAGAACTCAGGAGTTCATCTGTGCCAGAAGAAATATGCTAGAGAGGTCTTGGAAAGGTTCAGCATGTGGAATTGCAATCCTGTCAAAAACCCAATAGTTCCTGGAACCAAGTTAACCAAGGAAGGGGGTGGTAATGAAGTAGATGAAACTGAGTTCAAACAACTTTTTGGAAGCATGATGTATCTCACTGCAACGAGGCCAAATTTAATGTACGTGGTATGCTTGATAAGTAGATTCATGGCTAAACCGAAGGAGGAGCATTTGAGGATTGCAAAGAGAGCGCTAAGATATCTTAAAGGGACATTTGAGCTCGGGATATTTTACAAGAGAGGATATGGAGAAGAATTGATAGGCTACACAGACAGCGATTATGCTGGCGACTTGGACGACAGGAAAAGTACATCAGGTTTTGTGTTTATGTTGAGCAACGGAGCTATATCTTGGAGTTCAAAGAAGCAGGCAGTGGTGGCTCTTTTCACAACCGAAGCAGAATATGTTGCAGCCTCAACCTGTGCCTACCATTGTGTTTGGTTGAAGAGGATTCTTAACTAGCTTAACTATCAAGGTGAGTGCATTAAGATATACTGTTATAATAGCTCCTCTATTAAATTGTCAAAGAATCCAGTCATGCATGGGAGGACAAAACATATAGATGTGAGATATCATTTCTTAAGGGATCTCACTAAGAAAGGTGCAGTGGAGCTTGTTAATTGTGGGACTGAAGAACAGACAGTAGATATTATGACCAAACCTTTGAAGCTCGAGTCCTTTGTCAAGCTTCGAGATCTCATGGGAATGAAAGTGATGAAGAACTAAACTGGCTGCTTTCAGCAATTCCAGTTTAGGGGAGGGATTGTAGACATTGTTGACCTGGTTTGGTGAGAATCCAGTTAGGATTTTGTTTTGTTTCTGTTGCACAAATAACTCCTACTTTATGGGAGCAAGTAGGCTATCTATTAGAGCTCTGACTCTGTCAATTAGATCTGGGATCATGAAATCAGGTTGTTAGAGATGAGCTCTTATTTCCTGTTTTCTTGCAACTATAAGGCTTATAAAAGCCAGTTCAACAAGTGTATATTCATCACAATCACTTCTGTTATACTGTGAGTTCTGAGTTAATATAACAGGAACACCTAAACTTAGATGAAAACGGTGAGAAAAATACGATAGCTTGTGGCCTTACAAAAGATATTGTGCTAAATCGAGCAGAATGAAAAACAATGATTCATGTAGTCGACCCAACTAGTTGAAAAAAGGCTTTGTTGTTGTTGTATAAGATAGTTGAGTAATCATATACCATTTATGCGAAAAACATTCCTACATCAAAACTCACTCGAGCAATAGACAATTCCATCCAAATGAACTACTAGATTGCAATATAAGAATAATACTAACTCAAAGCGTTACATGATAATACAGAACATGGAAACCAAGAATAACTTACAAAACTTTCGATAAAAATTCTATCCAGTTGCAGTACATAGTAACCCATAAATTGAGCGATTACCTCCAAAGATTGCGAGCGACACAAAAATTTTCTACTAAACCCCTTGATGCTTTCTCGATTCCTTATCTCGATTCCTTCAACCTCTTAACCACATCATCCACAGGGCAACACAACTCTGCTTCCATTGCCAACTCCCTCACAACCACCTCAGCCTTCTTCAACTCCTCCCGAAACTCCGTATTCAACACCAAATACGAGAAATGCACATCAAAAACCAACCTCAACCCCCTCACAACATCCTCAAGACTCGGCACACACTCGCAGCAACTCAATTCCAACACTCCCCCAGACGACTTACAACCCCTCACCTCCGGAAACCTTTCGTACTTCTCCAACCACTTCAAAAAGTACCTCACCAACCCCACAACTTGACCCCCATCCAGCCTCTCCACCGCAGAACCCAACACAACCCCATCAAAATTCTCCGACCCAAACACATAATGCAAGCAAATCTCATTGGAACAAAATCCATCGTGAGCCAACATCAACAATACCGCCACATCCTTTGCCAAATTGGCAACTTTCTTTGGCAAACCGCTCTCCCTCACCTTCCCGATTGCAAACATCGCCTCCCTCTCCCATTCCTTCCTAACCCTCACCATCTCATCAAAACACCCTTCATTCGGAGACAAAAAGAAATTCAACATTGCATAAACCTCGGAACCCCTGAGATTCTGGATCTTCCTAACACACAAACAGACCAACTCGACCTGATTCTTTTCGACCAATTTCTCCACCAAACTGAAACTATTCAAGTTCCCGACAACCCCCTTTAAAATTAGGCTTCGAAGAACATCCCAGAGGTCGAATAGGAGGCAGCTTTCGGCGATCAGGTTGGAGACGTCGCGGCTGAGAAGGAAGCCGAGGTGGTCGATAGCGGCGAGGGTGAAGTAGGGGCCCGAGGGGACGGTGGCCCCCACTTTGAAGGAGGCCTTGTTGAAGAAGGAGTTGAGGAGGGAAAGGAGGTCGGATCTGGTAAAGGTAGGGTTTTTATTTGGATTTTTGAGACGGGATTTGAGGGAGAAGGCGAGGTCGGAGGAGAGGGAGTTGAGGTCGGAGTCGAGCTTGGGGATGGCCCATCCGGATACGGGTTGGATTAGGGTTTGGGATCCGACTGGGATTTGGGAAGAGGATTGGAGGATGATTTGCTTGGTGTCGGAGATGATGGGGAAGAGGGAGGGGGAAGGAGAGAGGTCGCCGGCGGCGGCGGATTTGGTGATGGTTTCGAGGAGAGTCATTTTAAGGATTAGGGTTTGGGTTTTGGGAGAAGAACGGAGGGTTTAGGGATTTTATTGGGGAGGAGAAGATGCGGTTTTGTAAATAAAGCCCTTAAATATGGATATATTTTTATTTTATATTTTTATTTTTTTTTGTTCTTCTGTTTTCTAGAGTAATGCTTCATCCCCACCAATTTCACATATCATTTTCTTTACTATCTTATGTAGCACACTCCTATTAGAGAGTTCTCCCATCTAGTCTCTCTTTCTCTACCTATTAGAATGTGGCACCTAAGATAGTGAAAAAAAAGATAGTGAAAGTGGTAGTAGGTGTAGCATTGCTTTTATCTTATGTAGCACACTCCTATTAGAGAGTTCTCCCATCTAGTCTCTCTTTCTCTACCTATTAGAATGTGGCACCTAAGATAGTGAAAAAAAAGATAGTGAAAGTGGTAGTAGGTGTAGCATTGCTCTTACTCATAAATTAAAGCCCGTCACTCTGAGGTTTAAGTCTTAAGGCTAGATTTATTATTAGCGTGTCAGTATAAAGAGCAAAATTACTTGAGGCTACTTTTGACGCTGTATTATAATAAGCTCGTTAAAAAACTAGATTCATGAAGCTTGAAAGTCGATTCAGGAGGTTCGGCTTGGTGAAAGCTCATCATTTTACTTTATATATGTCTGATAAGTCGAAGCTCAACTGACTCATAGAAACTCACAAGGGGATGATTTTTTTTTTTGAAGCGCGGATATAACTGTTAGATTCCAGCCCACAATGAATTAATAAGAATGAAATACAAGGAATAGTACAATTTTACCAGAAGTAAAACGAAAAACAGACAATAATAACGACAAATAAAGAAGGTAAAAACCTCATGGGTGACAGAACGGAGAGAAGGTAAAAACCTCACAAGGGGATGAATTAAGGTTAAATTAACTCATCAGGCATTGGCATAATCGAAGTTATTGCTCATAGGTCCTTGTGTTGTGTCTCCGTTTCTTTTATGATTTTAAGAATAAAGGGTGCATTGTAACCTGACCTCCTCAAATATGAGATCTTCCTTTATCTAAGTCTTTTACCATCTAAGCTACAAGTCATTGTTTGTGTCTCCATTTCTAACAAATCTTTCTTTATAATTTTATTAAGGAAAAAAGGAAAACTGATTTTATCTCGTGCTGTGAGGACTCTCCCAAACCAAGCGGTTTGAATCTTCTCAGATGCATACAATGGTCATAATAAAAATTTTCAATCCAAAGAATTGAGACGCAAAATGGAAATTTGAAAGACACTGGATTGAGGGTAACAATGAATATTGAAAGCGGAAGCCAACTACAATTTGGATCTTGTGAATTGTGATCGGGTATCCATATCACTGTATCAGGATCTTGTATGAATAATATACATGTTCCGTTATTTATTTTACTTGCCAATTCTCTTAATGGGTTTTAAAAAAAATTATACCTTTACCCTAGTCATTTTTCAACCTAATTTTACCATACCCTAACCCATTGTCAGCCGTAATCTATGGAGGCCAAATCAGATCAAATTTCTTCACATATGGGGATAGGCAAGCTATTGTAGATTTGCATGTGTTCTTTTTTGTGAAAAAATAATTTCATCGTGAATGAATATGTAAAGTCAGCAAATTGCCATTTCGAACTCAAAAGTTTCAGTGTTATACAAGGTCGAGTTACTCATCATATCCACTGCCACAACACAGGCACCTTCGCACAATCAAACTATATATTCCACCAACCAACAGCAACATATACAATAAGGGGCGAAAATTGAGCAGACATCTACTCAGAGAAAGTCGACAGACAAGCAAAAACTAGATCCAACTATTCCTGAGTTCTGCGGATCATGACAATTTTGCTTTCAGGATTCTTATCTTACCGTCTGAGAGCTCCCTTTCCACCTTTGAGCAGCTTGCATCAAAATTATAGCTCGGGATTGGATTCTCCATGCCTCTTCCTCCACCCAATACCTGCAAACCCGTCGCATAGGATGTACAGGAATCATCATTAATATATATTTCTCTTATTTTTCGTTTTCAAAAATTGACTGCACTATCATTTCTTCTTGATTCTTAATATATATATATATATATATATATATATATATATATATATATATATATAGGAAAATCTTCCGTTGTGCACCACCCCTTCGTGTGCACTCGGCCTTCCCGCCTTCGAATCGACGATCTGAACCGTTCACATTAATCTACGCATCTAAATTAGTCTAAATATGTAAAATCAAATCATTTGAAATTCATTTGTCCATCCATTGAAGTTTTTTATAGTCACATGATGTATGGACAAATGAATTTCAAATAATTTGATTTTACATATTTAGACAAATTTAGATGTGTAGATCAATGTGAACGGTTCGGATCGTCGATTCGAAGGCGGGAAGGCCAAGTGCACACGCCGTGTGCACCATAGGTGGTGCACAACGGAAGACTTCCCATATATGTATATATATCTATATAATAAAACACAAAGAAAGCTATCAAGTGGCATTCCTTCAATCCCCCAAAAATTAAAGGCCGAGATTTAACCTCACAATACATATAGGTTTGCCCGTTAACACGTGCCTACGGCACGTCTTCGGAACGGTGCACCTTGTTTGATCATATAAAATAGTTTTTGAGGTCCAGCAAATTAATTGAAGTAGCAAACATAGAGCAAAAAACATATTATATGATTTTTTTGAATTATTTTTAAAGTTATTAAATTTTTAATTTTTTTAGTTTTTCAATTTTTTATTTTTTAAAAATTTTTAAAATTTTTATTTTCTTAATTTTTTGAATAGAAGAGGGAGGGAGGGAGAGAGAAGGAGAAAAAAAATTAAATAAATATAGGAGTTGTTTTAGGTGGGGGATTTGAATTTGAGTTTTGGGGGGAAACTTTTGGGGGAGAAATATGTTTATATATATATATTGATGCTCTTGATGTAGCACTAAAACGTCACTGAAGGGAACTACAAAGACATTGCTTACTTATCATTAGTAATAAAATGTCTTTTGCATAAACAACAAGCAATAAGAACCTTGCAGCTATCAGCATCATGTTCGTTTAAACTTAATGAAAATCTTTATATAATTACTGCAAAAGATGCCAAATTCTTAGTAGTCTAGATTCCTTTTTCTCTTTTTATGAAAGAAAAATAACTAAGATCTTGGCACTGATTTTGTTGTCCATATGAAACCTTTTAAGTTTCCGCATGGAGTTTAGTTTGACTACCAAGATCTTTAAACAAAAATTAATAATAAGTTGTATTTAAAATTTTGAGGAGGGTTATCAAGTAAATGCTCAAGAAAACCAACAATATGTATTAAAGTTCTTGACTTCTTCCCTTCAGTTTCCAATCATATGCAAAAAGATTATCACACTTCTCTAATAATTCATAATTAACATAAGATTATCAGACATAATTACTTCTAAGAATTTGAAAATCAAGATTTTGGGTACATTCAGAATGATGTTGCTCAGCAAGAACCATAGTAGGTAAGTCGGAAAGGGAAGATCTTTTTTTTAAAAATTGCTTGCAGTTAATAACAACTAATAATAAGATGTAAAACCTGATACTGTAGTTTAATTTTGTACTTGGCTGGGGTTTCCCCCCATCCCTTCTAATCAAAATAATAAGATGTAAAACCAGCCTTATAAAATATAAATAATAAAACAAAATAAAAGCCAGAATCAACTAACCTAAGAATTCGAAGAGCTTCTTTTTCTGCTTCCAAAATTGATTTGGCTTCAAGAACTGCATCCTGCTGGTCATTCAAATCAGCAAACAGTTCCTCCAAACTTTGTCTTTCATTAAAAAGATTAGCCTTTTCCGTAGACATCCTATCATACATGCCATCAACTTCTTTCCTCAAATCAAACAAAATTTGTTGTTCATAATCCAAAGCAGCTTTTTCCTTCATATATTCAGCAAGTCCCACTTCCCGAATCTTTTTCTCTTTCTCCAATTCAAGCAGTGTAACCTGAAGATCCCTCTCAACCTCAACTCCTCGTTCCTTCTGTTCGTTGAATTTCTCCTCCCAAAATCTCTGTATTTCTCCTCTCTGAACTAACTCAGACCTAATTTCTTCCATCTCAGCAAACCTAGATTGGTTCTCTGCTTCAAGTCGTGACAGTTCTGAATGAATTGCTTCGGCCATGCGGCCACTGGTGAGTGCAACTGCAGCTTGGGCTTTTGTGACTGGTTGCTGTCTTTGAAGACGCCTAATATTTCCTATGGATATGGACAAGAAGATCAAAAATAAGTATATCTTCATGGCCAAAGTTTAGGGATACCTCAAACAAGAGATATTACAGTGGTCTCCAAAGAAAAGAAATAAATCAACATTAGTGATAAAAGGCAAGTTTTAAAGATTGGTTTAAATTCCTCTGTAGTGAAGTTATTTGATAGGGTTGAAAGTAACGGTTCTATACATTTCACTATTAAAAGTCCCCTACCTAAAACCTAAAAAAAGTATCTTTACAGATAGTTAAACATTAGACTTGAGAACAGAATGTCCAAAACTGACAATAAGCTCTACCTTATACAGTGACATATTCAGCTGAAAAAAGAAACAAAAAATGTAAAATAACTTATATGTAAACAAAGGAAAAAGATAAATTATTGTATAGTAGCCACGAAAGAAACTGCTAAAATATTATGTGAAGGTAATACCAAAAACTCGTCTGATTATGCTCTTTTCACCAGCCAAAAGGTCCATCAATAAATGTGGGGAAGCATCTACAGTACTTGCATCCAAATCCAATAAGCCCACTTTTGTCCTTAACATCTGGACTGTAAATATGTCAGACTTTAAGAGGCTAGCAAATAAGAATAGTTAATGCCAAAAAACATTAATTCTAACCGAGGAAAAGTAAATTCTAACAGCATCTTACCTTCTGCTCTGCTTCAGTAAAAGAATACTCAAGCATCGTTTTCCAGTTTATCAGATCAAACCTAGATATGAAACTGAACAGTAAAAGAGAAAAACAATCTGTATGTCAGCTCTTAACACATAAGTTAAAAAAATAATGCAAGGTAAAACACATAAGAAAAGGTCATGCACCTGTCGGGGTGAAAATCAAATCTTTCCTGACCATCTGAGTCGTGCAAATCTGAAAGATCAATAGAGTTTGCTGTTGATAACTTGCTGAAAATGATGCCAGCTTCTCCAAGGGCTGCAATTGCAAATTCACGGACAAGGGTCCAAGAACGGTTTCTTTCTTAGCTAAAGAAAAAAGGACACATACCTTTTCATTTATAGGCTTTACAAAAAAAAATGGCATGCCTCATAATTCAACTAACCTTGAATACACCAAAAATCTGGGTCATTAACACTCACGTCATGAAATGCGGTAACAGTTGAGCCGGTTATCAAAATCATTGGAAGTATCTTGTACTTGGGATTTCTGAACAAAAGTGCGTAAAATTATATCCTTTGCTAGAACAGAAGATCCAGATGAAAAAATTTACTTCCAAGAATCTAATTTAAATGTTTCAATTACCTTACTAGCATAGAGTTTGCTTTAACAAACCATCTCGCATATTCTCTTCTGGTACAAAGCTCATTGGGACCGGCATCATTATCAATGATCTGTATACCATAGAAGTCCACCGAAAATCAATTGTCAGAACAACACCGAAGACCCTAAATTTTTGGACCGAGTCACATAAATGTTTGTTACACATACCAAATATTATTCATCACACCTCAAATAAGGGTTTTAATTAATGCAACACATTTGCATTTGTAATCTAACAAGCATGACTAGGTAATAAATGAACATCAAATCGCATAGCAGTCAGTATCGAACACTAAGTAATTGAAATACACAGAAGCAAGCACCCACAAATGGAAAAAAGGTAAAACCTGACTGTACAAGTAGACCGTACAAAAGGATCCCTAAAACTATCCTAATTATATCTAAATTGGGATATAGGAATAGGGGGAAGAAGATGTTGGTGTTGGTTTATTAAAGCTTTGCCTATTTTGGATGGATGTGTTTGGGTTTTTTTTGGAGATGAAAATTAAAACTTCTGGGGGGAAAAAAAGAAGGGGGGTTCTGATGTGGTTATGAAGATGATGAAGGTGGTGGGGAGGAGTTTTGTGATGATCATTGTCGTGGGTGGCGGTGGAGATCATTTCACGGTAGCGATGGAGATAGTGGGACGGGAAAGTTATGGTGGGGAGAAACTTTTGGGGATAATGATGGTGATGGTAACATTAGGGAGGATGTATTAAAAGTCATGGTAATGGTGGCAGTGTTGTGCGGTGATAGTAGTGAGGAGATTTTGGGATAACTATTGTAGTACCTTCAAAATAATTAACAATTATTTTGTACAACAATATTTTGTATATGAATATTGATGCATTATTTTTGTATAGCAATATTTTGTCATATGAATGTTGTTGCACGTGACTTGTGCACATTCTTGTATATGTTGTCATATACACATAAGTTGTATGGTTTTGGATTAACCCAATTAAATTCTTATGAATTTAATCCATGAGGCCAACCATACAAATTATGTTTTATGAACGTATACACTACACATACAAGCTATAGTATACAATTCTTTATCTAGGAGGGTTGTGTAACCCTAACCTACGAGGGGTTATAATTAGGGTGACTAAGCAAACCCTAGAGTCTTCTACACTCACCCACACACACCTACACTCTTCCAACCCTAACCCTAGCTTCTAATTAGCCGGCCAACTCCCTCTCACTCTCTCCCTATATATATAGAGGTGTATGGAGTGAACCGTAGTTCATTTTTTCTACACTTCACTTCATGCCAAACCTTCTCTCATTTTCTCTCTCACTCCACACATTCTCTTATAATTCCTAAGTGCTATTTGGAGCAAGACTAAGGAGGAAAAGAAGCTAAGGAAGCTAGGAGGAGAAGAAATAACTAGTGAGGGGGTGTTCTTCAACCCTCATGTTTGTTAGATTGTGTGCAGTATAGTGTAGTGCATGTTAATTGAGTCCCAATCCGAAAATCATATCTCCGTGAACAAATGAAATTTAGGGTAGAAATTTTTATAGAAGTATCTCATACATGTCTAGAAAATCTCTACCAAATTTCATAATTTTGGATAATATTTGCTATGTTAATAAAAATCCGAAACCACTGTTGGTCAAGAAGAAAACAAAGCATGAGTTGTGATTTGCCATGTTTATTACTTCTATTTTTAAAAAAAATCATAAATCTCTAGCTATGTGGTATTTCAAGTTGAAATTTTTATTTGTGATACTTGTATGTATCTAGAACATGCTCACTAAATTTTATGAATTTTGAACCGAGGCAGTTAAAATCGGTTTTTGGAACTAATCGGTCTAGAAGCGATTAGTAATTAATCCGTTAATCGAAAAATAATTGGGGATTAAATCGGAAGAATCGTTATATATATATATATATATATATAGAGAGAGAGAGAGAGAGAGAGAGAGAGAGAGAGAGCGAGAGAGAGAGAGAGAGAGAAAGCTTCGGTTGTGCACTCCTCTAGTGCACACGGCGTGTGCACTAGGCCTTCGGGCGTTCATATCGACGATTCAAACCGTTCACATTGATCTACACATCTAAATTAGTCTAAATATGTAAAATCAAATCATTTGAAATTCATTTACCCATCCACTGAAGTGTTACAAAATTGTATGGCTGAAAATCATTGTTTTTTATAGTCGCATGATGGATGGGCAAATGAATTTCAAATGATTTGATTTTACATATTTAGACTAATTTAGATGTGTAGATCAATGTAAACGGTTCGGATCGTCGATACGAAGGCGGGAAGGCCGAGTGCACACGAGTGCACACGGAGGGGGAGTGCACAACCGAAGCTTTCCCTATATATATATAAAGATATATCCTCATTATGTAGCAATCCTAAATCCTAACATAAAACTATTATGAGATTATTAAATAGAAACATATAGTTATACAGAAAAAGAAGAGGGAACTTGGTTTGAGCTGAGTTTGAATTCTGGATGTGGGTCGGATCAGGTTTGCCGGTTGATTCCATCAAACAAAAACAATCGAGGAGGTGGAGCAGCGCAAGCAGCAAGAGGAGGTGCAGCAGATGCGGGCCGAATCAAGTATGCGACGACGAGTCTGATTTGGATTTGCTCGAGGAAGAAGAAAAGAATCAGTTTGGGTTTGGGTTTGCGCGAGGACGAAGAAGAGAGCGGCGACATGTCGAATTTGGGTTTGCGCGAGGACCAGAAAGGGTTTGAATTTGAATTTGGATTTGGATTTGAGTTTGGGCCGGATTGAGCCTAAATAATGCAAACGAGCATGAAAATTAGAGGAGAATTAATCGGTTAATCGGCCACTTAAAATTGGCCAAGTAGCCACTAATCGGCTGATTATACCCGATTAAATCGCTAACTATTGAAATATTATAAATCGCTAAAAAAATAATCGCTTAGCTTCCGATTAGCGATTAATCGAAGGTTAATCGGGCGTAATCGAGGATTTTAACTGCTTAGTTTTAGACATTGTTTAGTGTTTTAAATTAATTTCGAACTCATGACTGGTTAGCAGTTTGTTAGTTTCTAAAGGATTGTATACATTTCAGTTCTTAATCATTTTGACCTCTTAAATGAAGTATTTTGAGAAAATTTCCAACTAAGAAATTGTAGTAGACTCACTGACCTTTCTTTAGAATCTAAGATATCGAAATTCCAAGTAGGTGATTATTAATAATTTTTAGAAGTTGCAAGAACTGCATTTCTGGTTTTGAATTTGTTATTTTTGGAGCATGCAAGTTATCATCATTTTAGGGGCTCTTAATAGACATAGAAGTGTTGTTTATTAACTCTTTGACATTATGTGAGAAATTAGAACATGGATAGGTGAGTTAGAACATACCCATATGTGAGACAACTTGGTGTGAAAGAATTTAATGAGTTAGTACATGACCATTTGAGAGAGAACGTAGTGTAGGAAATTCACATAAATATGATTACCTATGAGGTGTTGATGTCATGTTTGTGTATATAGTATAATCATTGGAACAGGTTCGAGAAGAATTCATTAACGACGGTCTTGTCATATTGGGTTTGCCGTTCCAAAGTGTTTATTCGGTTGTGTATTTAGTCCAGGTTTGGGCCGAGTTTGGGCCAACCGTGGATATGAATTGGAGGCTAAGTTAGGCCCTAGTTGGATCTAGTTGATTAGTAATCTGAGAGTTTAGTCTAGTTGCCTTACTCTTGGAAATGTGAGGATGGTTAAATTGGCCAAATTTATTGCCGAGGAAGATAAGACCGGTGGGGTACGCTAGTTTTAAGTTGTGTGACCATCGTCTGTAAGAGCAGGCACTAGTTGGGCATGTACTCACCTGTTATGAGGACACGTGTGATGTCGTCTCGTCTGGGACACACGTAGAGTCGTCTCGTCTGTAAATTTCTGGGATCTAATGTAAGAACAATGGTCAGAGCTAGGGGATGGATCCCAAAGTATCCATCTAAAGTTCGATGTTGTTTAATGCGGATAGGGAGCAAGAGCAACACTAAGACTCTCGATGGGACGGAGAAGTCCAGCAGGGTCACCTTTATATTCGTAACAACTTTTGGTGAGGTCTGGGGGTGGAAAAGGACCACAGAGACCGGCATTGTCCGGGGGCGGAAAAGGACCTCAGAGACCGGCATTGTCCGGGGCCAGAAAAGGACAGGGTGGAGCAAACTATTTTAAGACCGGGGGTGGAAAAAGACCCGCAGGGATCGGCAATGTCCGGGGGCAGAAAAAGGAACTCAAGGTTCGGACATAATGGTATAATAAAATCATCTTTTCGGACTGCAGAGGCGGAACTGGACCAAACAACTGCAACCTCACCAGTCATTAGATAAATGTCAGAAACAGAGAAAGAGTAGGTTGCATTGCGAGGGATTGAACCCTGTAATCAAAAGTACGTTCAAGCTTGATTGGGGAGTATGTAGTATGGGATGCATATGTTTTCAATCAAGTGAGCATTAGAATAAAAGCAACATGTGCATTTGAGTTGTGCATTAGATTCTAGGTCATGTCATACACTGACACTTCTGTTTGTATGACATTCACATTTTTCTGTTGCATCAATATTAATTGTTGAGGATTTTGGAGATCGCTAATTTTATCAGCATTGCGCCAATTGCATTCAACTGACGTGCCCATAGTTGGTTAGTGTACAGGACTATCTGTTCATGGGAGCAGGAGATTCGAGTTGTGGAGCATCCAAGTGGTGAATATAGTTTCCTTGTACAATGTCATTTATTGTGTAATCCATGTTGTACAATTTATACTACATTGTACATTGTAATAGTGTACATATGATAATGTAATAAAAGTTTTAATTTTCTGTGATTTTTCTGTGTTATGCACTCATTTGAAGTAAAAAATTTTGGGTATGTGTCATGAGTTTACCACTGTATGAAAATTGGTGCGCTACAATTATGGTGATAGGGAGGATGAGGTTTTGAATGTGATGATACTGGTACTAGTGGAGCAAGAGGTGGCAATAATGGTGGAGGAAAAAATAAGAGGGGATAAGGATTAAAGTATCTTTGTATTTAAGTTTTTTTTTTTGATTAAAATCTTTGTATTTAAGTTAGGAGGCAAAAATGTCCATATGCAAACTTTATTAGAATATTTCATTAAATATTTAGCATAAGGTATCAATTACAAAAGCACAAGCTCTAAGGTATTTAGTAATAAAGAAATGCAGATCAATGTATTTTTGAACTAGACTGGGTGAACCTTTAAGGTATTTCCATAAATTTACCTAAGGTATATATATATATATATATATATATAAGGAAAAAGGGGTATGAGCAACTTGCTCATTTAGTAAATAAGCAATTGATGATGTGGCATACATGTGATTGGAAAATCCTTAAAAGTGTTAGTTGTCCAATTTATCACATGCATGCCACATAATCAATTGCTCATTTACTAAATGAGCAAGTTGCTCATATCCCTTTTACCCATATATATATATATATATATATAAGTTGCTGGCACTTTTGTGTGATTTAGCCTCTATCTGGAAGCTCAAACCCATATATTTCAGCTTCTTGCTTCGATCCGCTTTGAGCTTTCACAGCCTTGCCACTATAGCATAAGTATGTATGTATCGTATCAAAATTTTGATACCCAGAACGATACTAGGTCTAATATTTCACCTAATCCTCATACATGGTGCAATATTTGAAGCTCCGAACACACTCGAACAAGTTAATGCCGAATTAATAACTATTTGTAAAATCTTGTCAAACCTACTTTTCTTGGAAGCTAACCCTCCATATTAAATCTTGTCAAACCTACTTTTTCGGTATTAACCCTCCATATGTCACGTATCAAAATTTTGATACCTTAGAATGAGACTAGGTCTATGTTTCATCTAATCCTCATCCATGGTGCAATTAGGGCTGCAAACGAGCCGAGCCGAGCCGAATATCTTGAGGCTCGAGCTCGGCTCGTTAAGCTATTTAGCTATCGAACTCAATTTTCAAGCTCGAGCTCAGCTCGAGACGACCGAGCTTTGATCGAGCTTGAGCCGAGTAGCTCGCGAGCTTACCCTAACAATCACAGCAAGCCCAAGCTCGAGCTCGGCTCGTTAAGCCATCGAGCTTTGACCGAGCTCGATCCGAGTAGCACGCGAGTACCTCGACTCGTTTGCAGCCCTAGGTGCAATACTTGAACCTCCTAACACGCTCGAACGCAAACAGGTTAATGCCAAATTAATAACTATTTGAAAAATCTTGTCAAACCTACTTTTCTTTGAAGCTAACCCACCGTATTAAACCTCATATTCACAGCAAGAGAGGCTGAGATGATGATGATAGTGATCCGAAAGTTGTTAGCTGGCTGACGGCCATCAGTTCAGCAGTAAAGAAATTAACTTGCTGTAAACTACAATTCCTAATACATAGGGGAATGTCTTCCAGATGTCAGTAATGACTAACATACGTGCATTAAATTAATTATCACACACAGAAAAGATGCTATTCTTGGTCCAACCACAAACTACTGAGAGACCAAGACCAACCTTGAAAAAGAGATGCTCAATAAACATATTTAATGAAATGGAGTGTAAGCAAAAATAACCTTAAGTTTCTTGAGAACATGTAAAGCTTCCTCCTGGATGGGATCAGCAGCTACAGGAACAATAATGTGTTTGCTTTCTCTCAATTCTGAATAATTAACATAAGAAAGTATTCAAAACAATGAGATAATTTAAATGAGAACTAACCGATGCAAATAAAATACAAAAATATAAATGAACATATAGAACATTTCAATATGCATGCAATAACTACTGAAATTTATAAGTTATAAAGAGACCACACATGAAAGTAAAGAACACGGAACAAGATAAATGCAACCAGGGCAGATGGGGTGAAAGGACGTCAATTAGAACAAAACAGTTTAAAGTAATTCCTAAGTACAGAGGAATTAAGATAAAGTACACCACAGGATCATCCTAGAATTATCCCATGTAAATTTTAATACACATAACAACAATCACTTCATTCATATCATAGGGCCACCTGAGACAGTTTCCTTAAATGAGAGAGTCAACAAACCATAATAATAAACATCATATGATTTATAGCCTTCTTTATTCCTCTAAGTTTGTTTCGGTCTAACATAATTCTCACTGTTCCATAACTACCATCATATTAATCCTCGCTGCCACAGATGATAATCTTTATTGCTGCATTGCATATGCCAAACCATGTCAATTATGCCCCTTAATTTTATCCTCATTTAGTGCCGCCTCTACGATCTATCATGGATGTACTCATTTACCATTTATATTCTACATTTAGTGACTCATATATGACTCGTCCATCACGACATTCTCATTTCAACTACACTCCTTTTCTCAATATATTTCTTATGCTCAACATTTTGACCAATAAAGAAAGACGACTCGTGCAAGTATCTTACAAAATTCAGTTAAAATTCTAAGGGTATTTTGAGATCGCATAATAGTTAAGTAGCATGGGTACTTCTGGCAAGGAGCCGTACCCATACCGCTCACGTGTCGGACACCAACACTTCATGGACATTTCATACAGAGTTGCCGAGCACTCCTCATGTGTGTCCCAAATTTTATAATACATCTTATACATTGGACACTTCTTACACTTCTCTAACATTTTTTAGAATACATAACCAACAATTTTCCAACACATACTCATATTTCTTATACTAATTAACTCTGGTTACTTGCATATACATTTTCGATTTTATAGTGTGCAGTGAAGTATTATCACTTTCTGTGGACACAGTATAATTTTTAATTTGATTATGACCAACAAATTGTGTTGTTAAATACCACTTATGTTAAAATTATAAGTACCTGCTATAATGTTACACAATATTCCAGTCGTGTCCGCATGTCCTACTTTTAACAAATTTGGCACGTCCGTACCCGCACCCGTGTTAGTACCCATAACCATATCCATGCTTCATATGATAATAATCTTCAAGAACTTCTCCACTTTAAGACAACTTAATCTTTCTTTTATCCTTTGGATGAATCCCTCTTCAATTTTGTCATAATTCTTATCTGTTAACACGAACTATATAATCATCTTTGCTTATAATTTCACTGAAATTACATTAGGGTTATTTGGTTCCTTGCAAGTGGATGTTGCGAGTGCAACTGAAGCATTAAAATATCATGTTTGCATCCAATCATTGCCCTCCTAGCTTTTCTAATTTAAATAACATTTTTGTTCAAAATTAACATGTGGAATTTTGAGAGAATTGGTATTTGAATAAAAAAAGTTTTGAGGGCGATGATTGGATGCAAGCATGCATACTTATTAGCACTTGCAACACTCATTTGCAAGAAATTATACACACCCTTCTTTTTAATTTAAATACCATTTTCCTCCAAAATTAACATATAGAATTCGGAGGAATTGGTATTTTAATCTAAAAAATTAAAGGGCAATGATTGCATGTAATTATACTTGCATTTACAGTATTCACTTGCGGGACCTATCTACTTCAAAAATACACCTTCACTAGTCTCGTGAACTAATACAATATCACAGCAAACAAATGGCAACAATTTTAGAAATAACTCACTTGAGTGCCTAGGTGAGGGAATCTGGAGGGGCAATATTACATCAGCAACTATTACAGGTGAAAGAGACGCCCACCTGAGGTAACCAGGTAAGCACACGAAGCAGCTAACGTGACGCCCTAAGGCATTCCCCTTAAGGCCCTATTTCATTGTTTGAACTATTCAGCCCTCATCTTTTATTTGCATCATGAGCTACATCTTCCTGGATCTTTGTACAGTTATTGTTTGTAGGAAAGGACTCAATGAATATACTAAACGAAGAAAAATGC
Source organism: Hemerocallis citrina (assembly GCA_017893485.1). Taxonomy (NCBI): domain Eukaryota; kingdom Viridiplantae; phylum Streptophyta; class Magnoliopsida; order Asparagales; family Asphodelaceae; genus Hemerocallis; species Hemerocallis citrina. The sequence continues at coordinate 151,875,895 of CM030368.1, read as the reverse complement.
ATTTTAAGGGCCACTATCGAAGTTCATCCTTATCAGTATCCTTACTGTCTTCTCCTCTCCTTAATTCTTTTTATTCTTCTCCCACCATCAGCAACCGAAAACCACTAGCAACCATCCATCCATCTACTTATTTATAGTTTTTATTAAAGATTAAACTATTAAAGTTTGGCAGGAACTACTGAACAATTTCAATATGCAATATTGGTTGCATCTTTTTTTTAATGTGAATATGCTAAAATCTTAGTTGTTGTGTTGTTTTTTTTTTTTTTTTGCAATATCAGATAGTGCTTAGTTGATTAAAATTTGAAAATAAATATAATTCAAACAATTAACTACTTCATTTGTGGTTAATTGAGATTTATAATATAACTTTAAGACTTGTTCTGGTCATTGTGGACTGACTTATGTCCAACAAATGGATTGATGAGTAATTGTTTGTTGAACTCAACTAAGAACTCTATTGGGATTATCATCAATTGGATTGAGGTATTACTAATTTTGAATTGATTTATCTATAACACGGACTGACATCTTGTACTAAAGCTAGACAGACTTCATTTAAAAGTGCAAAATTTAATCAATTATTTGAAGCTAAATTTAATCTATCATTTATTAATAGCTTTAACTCTTCTAAATTTTTGGCCCCTCACTTCAAGCAAGGTGATCACTTTTGCGGGCAGGCACCTTTCACATCAACAATACAGTACTATGTTGCCTAGCTATCACCTTTCGCCTTTAAAACTCTGGTCTTAGGGCAGTTAATGTAAGAGTAGCTTATATTGCCTCGTTGATTATGTGTTTCTGGCCAATCACCTGGCCCCTTTTTGTTCCATGGATGATAAAATGTTCAAGGAAAGATTACTTGATGATAGAGCGAAACGCCTCCAAACCACATATTTTACAAACATTTGGAACATAGAGATCATAAGGAAAGATGTGAACCATCCACGTAACTATTATATATAATGCAATGCTCTAAAATTTTTATAAAAAAAAACCCATTACTATATGCTATAAGTTTATTTGTTTCTGCTCCCGAATTAGGCGGAGAGCAATGAAGTTTAAACACAGCATTTCAATAAACTCGTGGAATGATTTAGTGAATCCAAAACTTAAGGCACCTGTGCACGAATTTAAGCACAGGGAACTAAACCATGGTACATTTAAATGTCTAAAGCATTAATAGTGTCCCAACATTAATAAGAGAAAGCGGTAACCAACAACAAGAGGAAGCAAAACCCAGACTTATGCAACCAATTTGTATCCATTGAAATTGTCGTATTGGTCACCTTATGTTTGTGAAAATCAAGAGTACATAACCAGACCAAATGACTATTCGTTTAGCCAATTGCTTCCAACACAAACTAAAGTATATTGTTCTACATTATTTAAATTCAGAAATAAATAAATCATACCTAATCCATGATTAAATTTTGGTTGAGATAACTCAGATTCTATGTGAAACATATCATCCGCCACGGTCCCATAAGCCAAATTAACTTCTACTTGTTTAGATTCAGTAAGTTCAACTGAAACTTCTCTATTTACGGATGGCATCAACATCTCATGGAAACTCTGGAATGGGGCATTAAGTCGAAACTTGAAACCTACAAGGCATTGTATAATTTTGTATCAAAAAAATATCAGCACAAATGTAAAATATTTTTTAATAGAAACTGAAAATGTCTTCAAAGTGCGAAACAAATCAATAGTCCTTCTTTGCAAGTTATGCATATTTTCTTTAGAACGAGGAAAGTTTTAACAATATTCGGGAGTTGCTAGCAACCAAAGCTACGGTCATAGTTGTTAAATAGATAAATAGTGATACGTAAAGTCTGTTTTTTTTTCTAGAAATATAGTTTTGCATATTGTATCGTGTATCATATTGTAGGATAAACTACACGTCTCAAAGCTAAGCAATCAGTGATGCATCAATATACATCATCATAATTCACCAAACATAGGGGCTGACAAGCACAACTCGCCGCAACATATTTCATTGACCACCACATTGGCTTCCTTCATAAAGGACTTACAACTGCGCATCATGTGACCCCTCTTGTGGCAATACCAACACTCATGTCCACGTCCCTCATCGCTGTCATCAGACTCACTCTCGGACTCACTACTCTAAACATTTCTTCTTCGACTTCCCTTAGATCTCTCACGCCTATCAACTAGAAGTGCAGGATGACTAGAAGATGATGAAAACTCTATGTTTCTCTTTCTTCTCGCCTCCTCATTCATGATGTTGCTCACAACATCCTATAGAATCGTCGAATCTGTCATAGTCCCTGTAATAGTCTGTTCTACCGTATGATAACTATCGGATAGAGTAGACAGAAGTAACAATGATTGTCCCCTTTCTGAAAACTTCAATTCTGCAGCTTTCATCTTGTTGTAAACCATACAGTATTTGTTCACATGTACCGCTACTGAACCCCCTTCTCTCAACTTCATGTTAATCAATTTCTACAGATGAAAATTTTGATTAAATGCCGACGGTTTCTCATACATATTTGTGAGAATCTCCATAGCCACTTTTGGGGTCGTTGCCTTTGAGATGTGAAACAATGCCATCCTACTCAGTGCCAACTGAATATGTCCTAGCGCCTTCTGATCCAAACGGTTTCACTCTGTCAAGATCTTCGCATCTTTGTCTGCACCTTCCGGTTTCTCGTCAAACAACTGACCATCTGGATCTTTCTGATGCAGATATGCCACTATCTGAATCTTCCACATCACGAAGTCACTCCCATCGAACCTTTCGACTTTCGACTTGCTATCAGCCATTGTGTACTATCTAAGGCTTAGGGTATAAGATAACGATATATACAAGTATGTTGACTATCAAATCGCGAAGATCTTACATGTTAAAAAAATAGCACAACTTAATGAGAACATGATTGTTTATAATCTAAACTAATGTATTATTTATAATATATCATTTATAATGTATCATTCAATAAAATAAAATAAAACTAAAAATTGTTTACAAAGAATGGATGACCTAAACTATTGATGCAAATCTGTTGCTAAAGCTAAATTTTTTATAAGAGAAATTTTCATATACACAATAACAATGGACTAAAAATAGCGTGAGAAAATAGCTTAAGAGATCAAAAAAATAACAAAGGAAAAGTGAGAAGAGAGCAAGTGAGAAGAAGAGAAAGCAACTTCGATAGAGAGGAAGAATCCCCAAGAAGAAACGAAGAGGAAGCAGTGGCCAACAACAATGTGTTACCTGCGATACACTAGAAGAAGACAGAAACAAAAAAAAAGAAACCTATATTTTGCCACAAAACCCTAAAGTTCCGGATTCCTTTAATAGTCTTCCGTGTTAATTACAGAACAAACCATAACTCAGAAACTCATGTAAGCTACCGTTTTCACATCATAATGTATCACATACCAGTGTGATGGGCATGGGATCATGATATTGTTTGATATTTTAAATTACAAATAACTAACATGTGATATATTCATTTAATATTGTACTGTATCAGATATTTATCGTAAGATATGTACAATATTGACAACTATCGCTAGGGTACAAAAGTCAATATATTAGTTTATTTTATTTCTTCAACATGTTACTGAAAGATCACACAAAAAGCACTAGAACATTTTTTGTAAGCGGCCCCACATTGGGCAAGTACAAGATTGAGGGGTGCAAATACAAGATTGAGGGGTCCAAATATAGAACTATGATATATGTTAAGGACATCTATGAATTACAGGATCGTGGGGACAAATATATAAATGTGATAAATGTTATGGATATTTATGCAAATACAAGATTGTGGGAACAAATATACAAAGATATTATATGTTAGGGTTCGGGTTAGGGACATGTATGCAAAAATGTCAAAAACCTAACATAATTTTTGTAACCCCTATTTTTCTATTTTGGATTTTATTGTATTTTCTTTTCTTTTCTTGATTATTGTATCCGAATTTTCTTTGAATAATAAGTTTTTGCTTTTCTTGGGCTCTTTTATTCTCTTTTGATCATTCCGTACTCTTTTGGCTTGAATCCTGCTATTTATGGCCCATTGCAATTGTGCTCTTCCTATTTTGAGTTTGAATTGATCCGCTACATGCCCATCTCATTGATCTATATTTGTTTTTCTCTTTTGGGAGCCTAACCCGCACCCTAAACCCATTAACCCGCAACCCAAAACCCTATATCTTAATTACCATATAAATAACCCCCCTTAAACCCTAATATTATATTCTAAACCTATTTCCTCTCTCTTCCGCCGCTCACCCCTTTCCCTTTCTCTATTTCTTTTTGTTTTCAAACCCATCACCGCCCAAGTCCTCGCCTTCCCGTCGCTCCGACCACCGCCACCTTCATCCCACTCATCGACCCCCCAGCTGCTCCCATAGCCGTCATCTTCGCCCTCTCACCCAACCACTGAAGTTCACCCCTTCATCCCCTCGTCTCCGCTGAACCCATCCACCGTCGATCCCTCGTCACCTTCAGTCCACTTCGATCCCCTCCGTTGTCCCCACTGCCACCGAAGACCCCCTCGTCGTCGCCAACGTCCAGAACCCCACCTTTCCATCCTCCTCTGTTTCGATGCGAAACAGAGGATCGAGCCGTCGAGTCCCATCGCTGCGTCGCTCCTCGACCGCAGCGCCGCTGCCAGTCACCCCGAGCACCCTCGCCGCCCCTTGCTCTCATTGCTGCTGTAGCCAGCCGTCGTTCCCCTCCCGCGATCTCTCTCTCTCCGTCGCTATTGAGAAGAAAAGGGAGTTGGGATTGTTGTTTGGTGTGTGTGGAAGGGATTCGGTGTTTGGTGTTTTGTGAAGAGGATCCAGGAATTGAGTTGCTGATTTTGCTGTGTTTGGTGTTTTGGTTGAGATCCGGTGTGGGTGTGTTTGCACGCAGTTGCGCGTGTTTCCGTGTTCGTGGATTCGTCGCCTGGGATTCTCATCTTGTTATTCTATATATTCAAAATTAACAACTAAAAGGCAAGTCTCTTCTTGAACTAATTTATTGTTTTGTTCCAGATCCTTTGATCTCTACAAGTAAATCCAAATCATTTTTATCGTTCTGCAATTTGAATTCCGTTAAGTATATTGAGAGTTTACACGAGCTAACCCAATATATGCTTAACATCATGCCTACATCTTTGATCTAAAACCTAGTCCCTCTTGTACTTTGCATATGCACGTGTACATGAAAAATAACTAGATCCATGTTATAGAATTGTTTGATGAATTGAATATGTCAATTGAATTTGATTTAATGAATTGATTACCATGCCTGTAAAATTGCATCTTAAAACTGGAATTATGCATGTTAAACATCTAGCATCACTTTGATTATTAATTAGCATGAACTATATGGTTGTATGATTAAGTTGTTGCCTATTCATATCAAATTAAATTCTGGACTGTTGTTTGTTCCCTTTTGTATCAGATTTTCGACCATGTTACTGTTGTATTTTGAAATAACTTTCTGAACATGAATTATAGCCCCACGAATCTATTTTCCAGAACTTTTGACGGGTTTGAATTCCGATGTATAATCTGTTAGATATCAATACTTTAGTACAGCTAGGTCTGAAATTTCAGATTCACAAATTCATACATATCTTTATGTTTCATAATTAAATAGAACATGTTAAGAGTAAAATAAAAATATGAAATTAATATGGCTGGGACTAGACGTGTAGAAACTACCCTGAATTTTTGTAGATATAACTGAGGAGTTTTCTGACCTAATTCATATGTTTGAACACAATTTATAACTTGCTGTCTGAACTTAAAATCTGAAAAGAATAGGATTTTCACCCTAGTTTCTGTAATTTTTATATCGTATATATATTCGCTGGAACCGAGAGTCTATTTTCTAGAATTTCTGACGGATCCAAATTTGCTTTTCTATAGTAGTAGTAATCTGTGTTTTGTATAGCAACGTCATGCTATCCAAATTGTGTGATTTGTGTTAATTTAATATGTTTGCCTCTTGTGTTGTCTGTAACGAGTAGAATTAATCACACCTAGCATGATACAACATTGACACCTTCTTGCATGCTCACATAGGATGAAATAAAATGATAACAAGTCGGGGTATTATGGGATGACATGGTAGTGAACAATATAAAATTGTACTCGGTCGGGCACTACTGCTTAACTTGTACTGACTGATGGCCATAAAATACTGCTTGATAATTACTGTCATTGAACATTAAACACTGATTACTGGGCCGAGTACACGAACTGAGAATTCACCATCAGTCTAAAACGTTCACTGGTTGCTTGCACCGAACCTGTGGTATGAAACATATGGGACACAGTAGTACGTGCACTAGATAGGTTAATAAAATGATTAATAACATGCATTTGCATTCATGCTTGATCCTGTATACTGTCACCAACATTGGACTTGAATTGAAACTATTAATTCAATGCATGCTTAACATAGACCCTTAACATTATTGTCATTCCTTGTCTTTGTTATTGACTTTGATCTCGTCCCTTTTCTTTTGATACACCATGTTCCTATTATTCTCTGTTTTCCTCCACTTGTTGTCCATAACTTGCTCTAAGGACATTATTTTCTTTATTTTTAGATCAAGAATTTACAGGTATTGGAGGAACAATACCAGAAGGAATTGGTGAGCAACGATTCTAGGAGATGGAACCAAAGATTGCGCTGCTTAGTTTACTTTATTGCTAGATTTATTTCTTTTGAACAATGTCTTGAAATTATACTTTGTTTTGGGCTTTTACGACCCGGAGTTTGTTTTTATCCCAGATGTTGGATATTATTATTTGGATTATTTCATTTATTATTGAAGTTGATCTTGTTTATGTGATTATATCTTCTTGCGTAGTTGTGATTGTTATTTCATATTGTTGAGTTAGACTGGTACAGCTTATGGATGGTGTTTACATCATTCGCTGGGCCTACATTATGTACTCGTATTCCGTAATTTGGAAAGCGGGGCGTGACAGGTTTCTACACTTTAAAACATCTTTTCGTATATAGACTTATCTAATGTGAAAAGATGTACCCTGTGCGGCAACAGGGCAATCTAAGCCACTCTGGTCGACAGTAACTAAAGCGTACAGTGCTACAAGAAAGGTCGATCAACTGGTTTCTTATGAGGAGTTAGCACGACTACAAGAGGTCACTCCACTCTGAGGAGTTAGAGTTTGCTAAAGAGGAGTTACGCAGAATCGTAGGAATAAGATAATATATATCAATGGGTAGGTACATATGCACAAGGCTGGATAGATCGATGAGATCGAGTTGAGAGCTCTTTGGGAAGGGGTTCTCTGGGTGAGCTCAAACTACCCACTCATGCTGGTGTGGATTACATGGGAGTTCACCATTGTTTAGTGTCCATTATTTAGTATTGTGTTCAACTGGGGTCTAGAGAGGAGTGTCCACCTTGCTAACCAACATTTGAGGGATGTGCTCTCAGTTTCTAACATTCTGGAGATACATATATGATATATCCCATATTTTGCAAGCATATAATCAGCCTCCATTTTGCAACAACAACAAAGCATTTTTCCCAACTAGTTGGGGTCGGCTACATGAATCCTGGTTTTACATTATACTCGGTTTAGCGCAATATTTTATGTAAGGCCATAAACTATCATTTTTCTCACTATTTTCACTCAACTAAGTTTAGATCTTCTCCTAACCCTAACTTTATCCTTAATACTTATCAAATTACTGTTTCTAATAGGGGCACTACTAGGTCTACGTGTAACATGTCCAACCCACCTGAGACAATTCTCTCTTAATTTATCTTGGATAAGAGCTACCTTTACCCCCAATACTTGTCAAATCAGCCTCCATTTTGGACTGCAAATATATGTTGAGTGGTTATGGATGAGTTATGCAGCTATTAATGTTTCTACAGAAGTTGTTCATTTAGCTATTATGGACATGTGTGGGGTAACTAGTATAAATAATAAGTATTTAGAACATGGATTAAGGTTTTGACCGATACGTCTCGATATCGGCTATTTCAAATCGGTTTCGGAGAGAACCGGTCCGAAACAAGTGGCTAGAAATCTGTTTAAGCCTATACTCAAGTAAAAAAGGTAAATAAAATAAAAAAGATTGAAATCTTGAGATAGAAGATAAGGAATCGGGCAAGAAAAGGTAGAAAACTAAGAAAAAACTCATTTGTAATGTCCTAATCTCCCATTGGACCCATCATCGATACTTTCTTATGCGTCTTCTTCTTCTTCTTTTTCTTTCTTAGCGGAAATGGCTTCATAAACTCAAAATAGTAAGGCAGGGTATGTTTCTTTCAAGGAATCAGGTTAGATCTCATTATGAAACAGGTTAATGGGTCAAATCTGACCTGGCCCAAGTAAACAATTAAATTTCACACCTGAAATGGGCCAGATTTGAACTCATTCATACACGACCCACATACCCTTTCCCATAAAAATAATAGAAACATTTAAAATTAGCATGTTATTTTTCATAATAACCCCTATATTTTCAGTACATAAAAGAAAACTACTATTTGCTGTATTTTGATATGTATATATACACAAATCTAGCATAAAAACCGAAGTTGAAACTTTGAACGAAACCTACCGAAACATATAAATATTTTAGGAAGAGAAACCAAAACCGAAACCGGAACCAAGTTCTAAAACCTTGGTTTAGTATTCTACTTTTTTATAATAAAAAAAGTAAACACATCAAGCTCGAAACTTAAGGTATTTATCAAGAAATTAATTTTAAAATACGAAGCTAATTTAGAAGAAGGGAAAATAATAATTATTATCATTATAATATGAAAAGTACTCGTTGCGCCAAATACAACTAACCTGTGATGCACGGGTACTCTAAAATGCCCCCCGAACCAGTATCGGGTGCGTATCGGGTGCGGATACGCACGGGTACGCTCCAGATACGCACCCGATACGTATCCGGGGTTTTTTTAATTAAAAAAATTTTAAAAAAATACAAGATACGGTTCTGGACATGTTCGGGTACGCCCGTTAAAATATATATATATATATATATATATAACGCTCTCATCTGCCCTCTCTCTCTCTCTCCATCTCTCTCCATCACTCACCGCCACCGCCTCCCCCTTTCTCTCTTCGAACCCTAAAAAATTCCCAAAAAAAATTCCCCTCTCTAAAATCGATCGCGATCTCTCCCCAAAATCGATCCCCTCTGCCTCCTCGCGCCTCCGCCTCGACGTCGCACGCTCCACGACCCCCTCTGCGCTCCTCGCGTCTCTCCTCGACGTCTCTCCTCCTGTCTCACATCGTTCTCTCCTCCTGTCTCTCATCGGCATCATCGCTGTCTCTCCTCGACGTCTCATCCTCGACGACGGACGACCTCCACTGCCTTACTCTCTCGCTCCTCCTCTCGACGACCTCCACTGCCTCACTCTCTCGCTCCTCCTCTCGACGACCTCCACTGCCTCTCAGTTGGCCGTCAAATCTCACAGTCGGCACCTCCTCCAAGGTTCGATCTTCACTTCAGCCGTTCTTCTCCTCTCTCTACAAAATATGAAATTGAGAAATATGAAAATATATTGAGCAATATGAAAATGAACTTGATCTCTGTTAGAGAGAAAAAAAAAGAAACCTACAGAAAGAGCACAGTATAATTGGCCCCAATACCACTTTACTATATTGTTACTTGTGAACTTTGCACCTTGTTTTTTTATTTCTATCTCCTATTTATGCTTGTAGATGATTCACTGAACTTTCGTGGGAAATTTTGAATAGTTCAGAGATACAATATTGTTTTTGGTTTCTACAGAATTATTCGCTATTAAGTTGCTTACTATTATCATATTATGTTAATAAATTAAATTTCTACGTATTATTATGTTCTTCAATGTCTTTAATTGCTAATCTGTTTTTTCTTTTTAGGACTTTTTGATTCCCATCTTTGAAGCTCCCACAAATGAAAAGCAAAAATGTCGTATGTGCAGAATAGAGGTATGGTTACATTTACAATTTCTAGTTTACAGTCATTCATCTAGTTATTATAATTTTTTGGAATTATATATTTTTTAACATAATGTATAATAAATTTATTATTTTTATATTCAACGTACCCTTAACGTACCCGTATCCTAAATTTTTGAGAAATCACGTATTCGCGTACCCGAGTCGTGTCGTACCCGTATCCCGCACCCGTGTCTGTGCTACATAGCAACTAACTACCCCCGTTTTTGCTTTACTATGCATCTCCTCAGCTTCATGTTTTCTGATGACTACATCGGCAAGTGTGAAACGTCAAAAATACCTTAAGTCTAAAACATGTTGAACCCGGTTTGTTCTAACTTATCTTTATCAGCATTCTTCTATCTAAAAGAGCATATGCATTGTCAAAACTTGAACAATAGGCTTTTCGTCAGCACAGATGAATTATAGAAGGTTACGCACATTAACCCTAATTGAACATAGTTAGTTTCACTTGGTCTAGAGCAAAGCACACTTTCTAAAAAATGCAACCAAGGTAAAATCTAAAACCTTTCCTCGGAAATGCGAAATATCCAAATGCCGCCACCAACACTGCCATCGAAGCCCCAACACCAACACCAAACACAAACTTCGGAACACCTACATTATTCAGAACCCAATCAAATAAAAAACATAATAATAATTAAAAAAAAAACCCCCAAAACTCACTCAAATTCAAACAAACAAAAATATTCTTAAAACCAACCGTTTCTTCTCTCGATCTCGTGCTTCCTGCGCACGGACCAGCCGCCGAATCCGTCTTCCGGGTCGGTCTGGCTCCAGGATGCCTCAAGATTCGTGCTGGGAGATGTGATTGATGGGAATAGCTTCTTTCGATGGAAATGGAATGGGTTTGGAGGGGTGAATGACTGGGGATGGGGTATGGAGTTGGTTTGCAGAGGAGGAGCACGAAGAAAACAGGGAGAGGAAGTCATTACTTGGATGTGAGACTTGGGGATTAGGGTTAGGGTTTTGAGGATACAGGGACTTCGTTGAGCTTGAGTTGAAAGAGAGAAATGGGGAAGGGGAAGGGGAAGAGGGAATGTTTTGCCGTACTAGACCACTTTTTGAAAATATTTTATGATTTTAGGCCACTTTCCAAACTATTAGCTGTTTAGTTTGATTTTTAAAAACCGTTTTTTATTTTTGAAAATAGAAAATGGGTCAAAAACTTATTTGGCAAGGGGTTATTTGGAAAATGTTTTTAGAAAATGGTTTTCTAAATCGCATCGTCTTCTGAAAACGATTGAAAAGTTTTTTAAAGTTGTGATTTGGTTTTCTAAATCTCATCGTCTTCACGTGCTCCGTTTTCCATCTCATTTTGCTTCTCTCCTTCACGGCGCTCCTCTTTCCATCTCCTTTTGCTTCTCTCCAAAACCCATAGATCTGAACCCCAAATCGACAACAAGATTGTCTCCTCTACTTCTGAAATTTTCAAAAAACAAATCGTCTCCTCTTTTGTCCAAACCGAAGGCTCCTCTTCTTTCCCTCTCCTTTAGCTTTCTCTCCTAAAACCCTAGATCTGAACCCATAATCGATCACAACCCTCGTCGATCTACGGTATTTGTGTAGAGGTATAGTCGGATTTGTTTGTTCCCCCTACTTCTTCGACAGTTTCATGGTGTGTGAAACACGATCAGCTTACAGGCGAAGGTGTAGTCTAGCTCGGTTGAATCGAATAAAACGTCATTTGCTTGTTGAATCCTGTGGAGACAACTTCTCTATTGCTGAAAGGAAGGTATGTTTTTTGGGGAAACCAATTTTTTACAGTAAGATCTGGTAGGAATTTGGGCTGTGAGATAAAAATTTTTTCGTTCCTGACCTGGGATCTGAGATGGATCGGTAGAGAACGGGTTTTTGGTAAAAAAATTTCCTTTAACAGAATGCTTTGATATGGGAAGTGAGAAGGTTTTTGAAACCTATTTGTTGTCTTCGTTGTCCAATTATTACTGGTGCAAAATAGACGTCTTGATTTTCTTGGTGTTAAAACTTGAGACCGCAGAAAACTGTCATAACAAATATCTTATTTAAAATTGTTCCTGTGATATTTGTTTCCGATCATCTAGGGTAGTTCAGAAGTTTCGCATTGTAGCATTTATATTGATATCGTTGATGTCCATAATATAGATGACTAGTAAGGGTAAAGAGATGGAGGTGGATCTTGATCTTGATCTAAGGGTATGGCCGACAAATGTTGAAAAGGTGTTTGTCAATCTGATGGAGGCAGCAGTAGATGGCTCTAGTTTAAAAAGTTCCACATTTGATGCAAGAACTTGGCTTAAATTCCGCGTTGATCTGCATACCATTACGAATCGAAATTATTCAGTTAGGCAATTAAAAGACAAATACAACAGACTTCGACAGCTATGGAGGGAGTTTCGGGATTTGAAGAAACAGAGTGGGTTGGGTTGGGATGAAGATACCCAATGTGTTACTTGCGAGCTGTAGTTTGGGATGCATATGTTAAGGTTCATATATAACTTTATCATGAAAATATTATTATGTCATTCACATCTTCTTATACTTAAACGTAAGTTCGTTTTACTTGTTTATTAACATTAGTTATGAAAATTTTGTTGATAGGCACACCCGAAGGCCAAAGGTTTTCATGAGAAAGGATTTGCAAATTTTGATGCCTTAACCAAAATTTTCAAAAACTCTACTGCGCAGGGCGCACTTGCTAGGGCTTCAACACAAAAGCCCCTAACATCCGATGAGGCACGTAGGGCCGATGAAGAGTTCGCCCAACATGATATACCATATGTAGTATCGGATGATGAAGGCGATGGAGCACCTGGAGGTCAGGGGTCTCGAAAAAGGAGATCTGGTAATTCAAGTGGACGAGCAACGAAAAGCTCGAAGACTTCTGGCAAGGAAGAGGCTTACGAATCGATTGTGAATGCCCAACGTGCGAAACAAAGACACTACGAGGGCTTAAGCCGAGATGAAAGCCAACCCCAACCAACTCAACCCCAGCCACAAGTTCCACCCCCTTTTGCCGAAGACCCTTACTCCATGACAGAAGCCATGAAAATATTGAATTCGATGACTGGGCTTAGTTCCCAACAGATTTTTAAAGCATTTAACTTGTTTATAAGCAGCCCAGAGGCACGTGAAGGCTTCATTGGGATGAGCGAGGAGTATAGGTGTTTGTTCCTTGACAATTTTAACGACTAGGGAACTCACTTTTTTTAACATTTATGAGCTGCCTATGATTTATTACTTTGTCTTGTCATTACTATGTTTATGTTTACGTTTACGTTTATGTTTATGTTTATTGAACCTGAACTATTTGACGATGTTTATGTTTTTGGTTTAATTTGCTTTGTGATTGTTCGATAAAATCATATTTTACTGTTGATTTAAAAAAAACAACACACTAGTTGGAAATGAATTCTAATTTTTCACGGTGAAATACTACTTGCACCGACGCAACATAGTGATGGACTGGTTAGACGATGACATGGACGATTTGGAAGACTTGGATACAATCAAGTACATAAGCTCCTTAGAAAGAGAACCATATTCCACTCCCGCTCTAACAGGGCGAGAATATTTGACAGAATTGTTAGATGGTCCTGCGTATAAGTTCCATCGCATATTTCGTATGAATCAAGACTGTTTTATGGCTTTGTGTCAATTTTTGTAGGATGGGAACTATGTCGAGGAGACGGAGTCGGAGTCCCAACGTAGACGTGTGTCTTTTGAAGAAAGTGTCGCCATTTTTTTATTCATTGTCGGCCATAGTCACAGACAAAGAGTGGCAGCTATTCGGTTTCAACATTCGATATACACAATAAACACACATTTTAAGAATGTGTTGAAAGGTTTGGCCAGTGCAGCGACAGTTCTTATTACTCCCCCAGATGCGACACGTATACATCAAAGGATTACGAGTTCCACGGATTTTTATCCATGGTTTAAGGTATGTCTTAGAATAAACATACATATAAATTTTGTTTTGATGTTTAAATGATTTTTCATATATTGAATCGTTCCAAATACGCGTCGTAGTCACATGACCACGGTTATATACATAGTGTTTTATAATATTTCAATGGAAATGATAAAGTAGTTTTTAAACTGAACAATGTAGGGAGCTATTAGTGTTGTTAATGGCACATTAGTGGATGCTTGGGCACCCGCTAGCCGACACAATACTTGTCGGGCACGAAAGGGTAACATAACGCAAAATGTTCTAGCCGCTTGTGATTTTGATATGATGTTCACATTCGTTTATACGGGATGGGAAGGAAGTGCCAACGACTCCCGTGTAATTCAAACAGCATTATCACAAGGATTGCTTCAAATCCCTGCAAATGATAAATATTATTTAGTAGATTGTGGTTATCCCAACATGCCAGGTTTTTTAGCACCATACCGTGGCGAGCCTTATCATGCACAAGACTTCGAAGGGGCCAATCATGCACCGACCTAACATAGGCAACTTTTTAACAAAATGCATGCAAGGCTACGAAATGTCATCGAAAGAACTTTTGGAGTCTTAAAAAAAGGTTTCCTATTTTCAAATATATGTCTAACTACAGGCCAACAAAACAGGTGGAAATGGTGACTGCTTGTTGTGCCGTTCACAATTTCATAGGAAGACATACAGTAGATGATACCTTTTTTACGGAGTATGTAGATGATGAGTTAATTCATCATCTACAAAATAATGAAATTCCATCAACATCTCAGCGGTTGGATTTGTCTGCTCCCCAATTGAACCGTATGGGTAGAAAAAGAGATCAAATTGGTACGGCTATGTGGAATGCGAGACATTGATGTCATTTGGATATGTATGTATCATTGTAATATTTACTGTTATAAATATCACAAGCATTTGTTCCTTTGCTTTTGTTACTGTGTGAGATGTTGCGTTGACCAAATGTTGTTGTGCAGGGATTGCACATGGATACAGTTTTTTTAGCAATGATGATCAAATGATGAATGGAGTTCTGAATAAGTGGAAGTGCCTATTATTATTTTTTTTACTCACCAAGATGATGTCGGTATAGGCAATGATGAAATCGACAACTTATTTTTGAAAACTTGCCCCCCCCCCCCTCAACCTTCTGTGTGGTTGTATTGTATATTGGTGATACTGAAAATATCAAACTTACAGGTGAATATCCATGGAAATGATGAAATTTTTTAAGCTGATCCATGGTAATGATGAGACCTTTTAAGATGATCCACAGATTCGAAGGTATTAGCTTCTAAGCCAATCCATGGAAATGATGAGAGATTTTTAAGCTGATCCGTGGTATCTGTGATGGATATAGTGTATGAATGATGAATTAAACTATTGGTGGCGGAGGGGAAGGGAAAGAAACACATAATAGTTAGTACTAGTAGGCATGGCATTGTAAAAAATGCAGTCCTAGACTAATTTTTATGAATTTTTGGAACAAATAGTACATACAAAGGAGTTCTGAGCCTACGACTAATTCAATAATTTCAAAGATTCTCACATTTCAAAGATTCACATTGCTTTACAATCCGGTAACTAGTACAGACCGATGGGTGCTGTTGCTATTCATGGATTGTGTTTTTTTAGCTTCTTCTAGCAGGTGATGGGTTCTGAAGAGAGTCATGGTTTGAATCTTTGGGGTTTTCTTTATCTGGCTTCATCTTTTAATGTAATAAGTTTTTTTGAAGGTAATTCTGAAAATGAAAATGATGGTTACATATCTTTTAACTACAGTGATAATTTCTTTGTGGTGATGGCATATGATGCTTTGTGATGGTAAAGGAGATGGAAAGAGGAGCCCCGTGAAGGAGAGAAGAAAAGATGCCAAGAAAATAGCCGGAAAACATCTTTCAATCGTTTTCAGAAAAACTTTTTTCAATGGCTGATTTAGAAAACCATTTTCTGAACAAAAATTTCCCAAAAACCTCTTCCCAGACAAGTTTTCAAACAATTATGAGTGTTTGGGTAAAAACTTCCTACTAAAAATTGATACATGTGCCTCAGATGATTCTAAAAATGATGGCTTTATGATTGAATAAATTTTCCATACTGTCGTCTATTCACTCGCTGGCATGGATTCTGATGCTGCTAATGGCTTCTAAAAATGTTCTGATGGATGTAGCAGGTGAAGTTACTTTTTTGTTGTTTACTGATGGTTGTGCAAGGCTTTTCAAAATAAGCAAAAAAAACTTTCATATATATGATTCGCACCCCATATTGTGAAGCCTACCCATAATTCTTTACCAATACAAAACTTGTTCAGATTTGTTCTAGTTGCTCAGATCTGTAGCTACCTGATCTTGTGAAGAAAATTTGTTCATATATGTGTTTATTGAGCAAGCCAGAATGTGGTCTCATGGTCAATTCCTAGAAATTTTTATGTCCCATACTGCAAATGATATAATTGTGTATAGTGTAAATACCCTTCACAACCTCTAAAGATGGTTGTGCCTAGGCGAATGCCATCTTGATGAATATGGACTATACAATGTGTCTGAACAAGATTGAGGCATTCTCATTATTGTTTATAAGAAATCCCAAATTTCTGGGGTTATCCACTTGAACTTTTGAATATATTCCTTGTTGAGGGTGAATGAAATATACTCCCGAGGTTGTAAAATTGAAAATTGATGCATGGAAGGTTTCATAACAGTATGTCCTGCATTTTTCTCATGGAAGATACAGTATGTTTCCTGCTAGTTGTAGTGTTCATTGAATGTCTTCAACATTTGGACTGTGTTTGGCTACTGATGGTGTGATGGCTTCGGATGTTGTGATGCTTCTGATGCATGCAGTTTCCTGTCATTTTGTTGTTGTCGGTCTCCATCTAAACAGGAAAGTGCTTCACCTTTATTGTTTTAAATTACCCTACTCTTTTACTACTATCATTCTAGGCAATGATGAATAATCAAAAGTTTTGATGCATGTCATTGGTAATGGTTCTATTCAAACGGCGAGTAGTGCGTCTATGACTAATTGGCATGGCATTCAAATGCAGCCCTACACTAATGTCCATGTTCTATTAAATCATTTTTTCTATACATACATGTTCTGAGCCTATGACTAATAGATGCTAGTTGCTGATTAAATTAACCCGTCCTTATGGTTTCTCCAAAATAATTGTTTTTCCTCAGGTGTACAAGTCTGTTGGTTCAAAATGCTCTGAACAAATTTTAGAGGTATGTTATTTCTGTAAAAAAAATTCATTGGGATTGACTTTCATCTTTTTTTTTACTGATGCAGAGTTTAAGGCTATTTGTGTGTAGTAGGCGCTACATGGAAGGGATGCACTTTTAGCAGATATTCCAGTATTCCTGATCCTGTTACTTGCTTTTCAACAGCTAGATACTCCAGCTTTGTTTGTGTTTTTTTCATTTGTACCGTATGTCGAAGTTCTGCATAGCGAAATTGAGACAGCAAGGAGATTGTTGTATATTTTTCATAAAACACGCTACATTTTTTGTTATTATATGATTATATGTATTGTGTATCACTCTGATGCTTTATAACAATCTGATGCTTTATAACGGATTAAAGATGCAGAGTATAATTGGTGTGTTAGCCGACGTAATGTAATATAATGTATTAGAGCGTTAAAAAACAGACAGACGCAATGTAATATAATGTAACTGAGCTTTGTTCATATTATGTGACTTCAGATTAAAGCAAGTTTAACGAGGTAGAAAATAAGGGATGCTATTATAAGAATTTTCATTGCATTATATTCATATCATCTTTCATATTATTCTTTTTCATATCGCATATCAGTTTATGGAAGGTTCTTAGTATGAACAAGCTTAAGGTATTTCACATTAATACAACTCCTCGTATTGATAATATTTGCTCTATTCATTCCTTCACACGATTCTTGTTCGTATACTTGTAGAACTTTGCTCTGTAACTGCAGGAACAAAAAAAATAATAAGGTTCAGAAGAAAACTAAAGCAAATTGATTAAATATACGTCGTTTATAATCTCATTGTCTGAAAAACTGTGTACTTCTATTAATTTGAGAATTTAATTTTATATCCAAACGCCTTTTATAAGCTCATTATCCAATCATATTTTTTAGAAAATCCCAGATTTTTTGTATTTGGAAACGAATTTTATAATCTCATTTTCAAAAAACAGTTTTAAAAAAAAAATATTACCAAACAGCTTTTACACTCTCATTTTCAGAAAACAGTTTTCAGAAAAAATCTGAACCAAACAGCTTTTACACTCTTATTTTTAGAAAACAGTTTTCAGAAAAAATTATTACCAAACAGCTTTTACACTTTCATTTTCAGAAAACAGTTTTCAGAAAACTCATTTCAGAAAACTGTTTTCAGAAAACTGTTTTCAAAACAGCAAACCAAACGCAGATAGCGTTCAAGTTTTTTGCCTACATATGCCACTTTTTGAAAATATTTTTGGGCCAGTTGTCCAACTATTAGCGCTTTTGGGCTACTTTGTGCCACGTCAGCATCGGCTAGCGGCCTCTTCATTTTTCAAAGTCGCTAATGGGAATAGCGACCTATGTTTTAATTTTTTTTGAATTTTTTGTTTGCCGTCGCTATTCCCACTAGCGCCCTTAGTATATATAAGGTCACTTATGGGATTAGCGACCTTTAATGAGTTGTATTCTAACACTTAGCAAAATCTAGAGAGTTTTTGCTCTCTGAAAAATGACAATCAATTTATTTTTAAAATTAAGGTCGCTACTTAGAATAGAGTTCTTTATTGTACTAAGGTTGCTATTCCGAATAGAGACCTTAGTTGTATGACAATTTTACAAATTTTACAAAGAATAAGGAGATTGTGTTTCCTACTAAGGTCGATAATGGGAATAGCCAATAGCGACCTCGGTTTTAAAATTTTGGGGAAAGCTCTTTCGGAATCACTAAGTGTCTCAATACATTTATTCGATGTCGCTAATCCCATAAGTGACCTCATTATACTAAGGTCGTTAGTGGGAATAGCGATGGCAAACAAAAAATTCAAAAAAAATTGAAGCATAGGTCGCTATTCCCATTAGCAACATCAAAAATGAAGAGGCCGCTACTGGAAATAGCGGCCGCTACTGACGTGGCACAAAGTAGCTTAAAAGCGCTAATAGTTGGGAAACTGGCCCAAAAATGCAAATATTTTTAAAAAGTGGCCTATGGCCGAAAAAATTCTTAGCGTTCGTGGACTAACCAGCGCCACGTCAGCAGCGACCGCTATTCCCACTTTCCAAACTATTAGCATTCGTGGGCTAGTCAGCGCCACGTCAGCAGCAGCCGCTATTGGGAATAACAGCATCTTCATTTACGCAACCGCTAATGGGAATAGCAGCCAACACATTATACTCATTGTAATTGGTTGGCCGCTGTCGCTATTGGCCGTTAGTGACCACCGTTTAGAAGAAGCTGTTATTGGGAATAGCGATCCATAACGAGCTTTTTTCCCCCACACTTAGCAAATTTTAGAGAGGGTTTTGTACAATTGGCCAAAAGACTTCGTGTAACTGAGGTCGTTATTGGCAATAGCAGCCTCGTCTAATGGAGGTCGCTATTGGCAATAGCGACCTCAAGTGGGCCCGATCACTTTTAAGACTCAGGGTCCCCACTGTCTACCCTCTTTCTCTCTTATGAATTTTTCTTCTTCTCTTTCTCCCAAAACCCTAACCCCTAATTTCTCCCCCAAAAAACCCATTCATTAGAGTTACATTCATCTCCACCCCATCTCTCTCCTCACACTTCATCTCTACCCGATCTATCTCCTCACTACATATATCGTCAATCCCCAATTTCGAAACCCTAAAGAGGTATGCCTAGTATTTTGCAAGTGTGATTGATTGATGAATGTTGATTGACTGATTGACTGATGAATGTTTATCGATTGATTGATTCATGAATGTTGTTGAAACTTGTATTGTAGTTGTTATACTGGAACTTAAATATTGTGATAGATATACATTCAACTATTTCTAGTTAATGGGAGGTGAATGGTGTTAGTTTGGCATGTTGTGAACTCTCTTGTTAATGGGATGTGATCATGTATACTACAATTAAATATATACTAGGTAGTCTCGTGACCATGTGCCTACGGCTTCATGGATACAACTCTACTTTTATCAAGAAATGTACACTGGTTTCAATTATTATATATGCAGACACATATATAATCTTTTATGGCCTGTTTCAATTACGAACTTGCTTTTGCACCGATGCATGTCATAAAATATACCTTCTGTATCATATATTGTGCTTGTACGGACTTGAGGTGAAGAGGGAGTTTTATAAATTATGCATAAGGCTTAGTTTGCGCTAGATTTGCATGAACCCCACACATATACCAATTATTTTAGACATGGATCCATTAAATATATTACATAGATAGATTAGTGTGATTTAGGGTCCTATACAAAAATTTAAAATGTAGTATGGGATGTGATACTTGAAATGAAATCGTGTGTAGTGATTTATATTACATCTACTTTCTCTTTTAATAATATTGTGATTTTTGAGAATTAGCGCACATTCATGTATGTTCTTCACACCACAGTTTAAATATTTATTTCAAACACTGATCCATTAAATAATTTACTATAAAATGGTTAATACCCATGATTAATCTTTGCTAATATCTATTTAATTTTTTGTTCATGATTGTATATTGAATGCAAATTTGTGTACTAATGTATAGGTATGGACTATAAAATTCCTATTTGGTGGTATTACGGGGGAGAAATAGTTCGAGACCCAAAAGTAGGATTTTGCTATAAAGGTGTTGAACCGGAGATAGTTTGGGCAAATCGTAATATCAAAATGCAAGAATTAGTATAAAATGTTTACAAAGTAACTATATGGGATAAAGGTGAATGGAGTGTTCAAATTAAAGCTAGGTATGCAGCTGGAAAAGGCAAAGGATGCCAATATTTTATGCCAGTACCTATAGTTGATGATGACTCACCTGTTGCTATGATTGCAAGGTCACTTGATCCGTACAGTAGTTGGTTTGCAATGAAATTATATATAGAGTAAACCAAGATTCACATATGTAGTCCACAGGTTGGTCGCGTGTCATCTTCAATACCCGAAGTACCGGCCTCTCCGATGATTCCCAATGATCCAATACAGTTGCATGTAAGATTGTCTCCTCCACATGGTGACATGTTCACAAATCCAAGTACATTAAGTCATGTACAAAATGAAATGCCAAATTCTTCCATTTTGATACGTCATATTGTGGGAAATGAAAATATTATTAAAACCTTCGAACATGCTTTGGTGAACAATGACTTGTTAGAAGATGAAGAATATGAAGAAGAGGTGGAAGATGTAGAGGACGGTGAAGATGAAGATGAAGAAAATGTGCACGTCAATGATGTGAATGCTAACGTTAATGTCGTTAACGATATTCATGATTTGGAACGAAATGTCGAACGAGTCGTCCCCATGAATCAATTGGTTTCTTCAACCGTTCATGATGTTAGACCGGTGGACTTAGCTAACATTGCTAGAGTATACCACTTTGGTGAAGAGTCTTCTACCTCATCTGACCCACGTGACTTGTACATTGGCTAGAAGTTTACAACCAAAGATGTCGTGATACATGCCGTGAAAATGTTCTCCATCAAGGAACATCGAGAGTTTGTCACGGTTAAGTCAAAAAACCTATATTTGCCATGAAATGTAAAATGGCACCAAGGGTTCGTACAATAGCGGAGCAATTAGCAAACCCCGATGTGGTAAGGCCAGGTTGTACGTGGGAGATTTCGTGCAATAATTCCAACCGGGCAAACATATTTTGTTGTGAAGAAATTGGAAGGGTCTCATACATGCATCAATCCAACATTGACACAAGACCACAGGAAAGTTGACATTAAATTAGTTTCAAATTTGATTTTGAATGTTGTGAGGGCACAAATAAGAATAACACCAAAGGCGGTCATTGAGATAGTGTTGTTACAAGTCAATTACAATATTTCGTACAACAAGGCTTGGCGAGCGAAACAAAGAGCTATTGAGAGGCTCTACGGTGGGTTTGCAGAAGCATATACGAAGTTGCCTTATCTCTTATCGGACTGCAAGATTCAAATCCTGGCACATATGTCAAATAGGACAAAGTTTCGGCCTGTCCGGGTGAGGAGACATTCAAGAGAGTATTCTGGACTTTTGCGGCTTCGATCGAATGATTTAAGTCTTGTAGACCAGTAATAAGTATTGATGGAACACATTTGTATGGTAAATATAAGGGATGTTTACTGATAGCGGTTGCCCCCGATGCTAGTGATCGGTTATTTCCATTTGTGTTTGCTATAGTTGATGCAGAAAGTATAGAAAGTTGGACTTGGTTCATGTGTTGTATTCGATATTATGTAACGGACCGTCAAGGGCTATGCGTTATCTCTGATCGACACGCTGGTATTGTGTCTTGCATGGAGCTGGAAAATGGATCTTGGAATGAGCCACATGCCTATCACCATTATTGTATGCGCCATTTTGCTACCAATTTTTTTCCAAATTTGGTAACAAGGAGTTGAGGAACAAGATGAAGGTAGTGTCATGTCAAAATCAGCCAAAAATGCTAAAAAAAGGATTGATAGAGATTGAGTCAGTAAAAGTCGAGGCAACTAATTGGCTCAAGGAGAAACCTATTGAGAAATGGGCACTTGCTGCAGATGGAGGACGTCGGTACGGCATGATGACTACAAATAGTAGTGAAGTATTTAATTATGTGTTGAAGGGGGTTCGTAGCTTGCCCGTTACCGCTATTGTGGAGATGGTATTCTACCGATGAATGATGGGAATATATGGCCTCCACATGATAAACGACGAGAGAGAGCTAACATGCATGAGGCTATAATGTTTCACCATAGCCCATGTGTATTTCAAGTTAGAACTAGTATTAGGGTTGAAAAAAACCAGTAAAGGGGTGGAAACCTGCATATTGTCAACCTGGGAGCCCAGACTTGTACCTGCCAGAAATTTCAGCTTTACCATCTTCCATGTTCTCATGCATTGGCAGCTTGTGCATCCAGGGCTGTGGATAACCATCCTTATGTTGATCCATTCTATTCTACGGATTGCTTATTACGCACGTGGAAGCCAACTTTCAATCCAATTCAAGACGAAGCATACTAGCCTACCCAATGGAGACCCACGCTCAAAGCTGATGAGACACTTAGAAGATGCCAGAAGGGTCGACCTACAACTCCGCGCATTTGGAATGACATGGATGTGAGAGACGAATCAGACACGAGGATAACTTGTTCCGAATGCAGTGAAATAGGACATAATAAATGTCGATGTCCGAGGAGACAAACATCTGGTAGTACTACTACGTCGCAGGTAGTTTAAATGATCGTAGTTTGCTTTTTTCAGCTTAAATATCATGCCATTGTTTTGAATTTTTAATTGATCGTACATTTAATTTTTTGAATTGTGATACATGCAATACGAGAGATTGAATGTAACAAGTGGACATGGAAGAGGAAGGGGAGCATGAAGTCGTGGTGCACGAACTCCGAGGAGCACCGTAAATACGTCGTCCGTCACTTGTTGAATGTAAATATTAACAAACTTTTCGAAGTATAGATGGGCTTGGAGTTGGCTTATCTCAAATATATCATATATGTAACTTGTGCAAATTTTTGGAAGTTTTTTTTGAAGTATAGGTTGGATGTTGATTTTATAATATTGTTAGAATGTTGAAGTATTTTGTTAGAATTTTGGATGCTGTGCGCAGGGAAGCATGTTTTCAGATTGTTGATTTTAGAAAATTGTTAGAATGTTGAAGTAATTTTTGAATTATCGGTAGGATGCTTTGTGCAGGGAATCATGTTGTAGGGGATGTGTTGTTCCTATGTTGATGTATTTTTTGAAGTATATTATGAATTATTTTTTAAGGTCATATTCATATTTTGGATGTTCAATTTGGTGGTTTATATTGATTTGGTTTTGTAGTGATTTGGTTGAGAAAAATTGTAAATAGGGAAGTGGTCATATTTAATCTTATACAGTTGATTGTTTATATTGAGGCCGCTATTGGGAATCTCGACCACCGCTATCATAGGTCGCTATGGTCAATAGCGATTCTGCTGATCAGTTGATCCACTTTTTCTCTGGCAAGATTGCTTAAATTTTTAAATAGCTTTGGCCGCTATTGGCATTCGCGACCACAGCTATCGTAGGTCTCTATGGTCAATAGCGATTATGCTGATAAGTTGATCCGCTTCTTCTCTATCAATGTCGTTGAAATTTGCATGTAACTGTGGTCGCTATTGGCAATGATGGCCTCAGTTGTGTTCATATTTGAATAAGTTGGCAGAGGAGAACTGGAATCCACTTCTCTTCTGCCAATCTAGTTGAAATATCAACACAACTGTGGCCGCTATTGGCAATAGCGACCACAGTTATATGCAAATTTCAGCAAGATTGACAGAGAAGAAGTGGATTTCGACAATAGCGTTGGTCGCTAATGCCATAAGCAATTGTACTGAAAATATGAAATCCAGTTCTTCTCTGTCAATCTAGCTGAAATTTGCATATGACTATGGTCGCTATTGCCAATGGCGGCCACAGTTGTGTTGATATTTCAACTAGATTGGCAGAGGAGAAGTGGATTTCAGTTCTCCTCTACCAATCTATTGAAATATGAACACAACTGAGGTCGCCATTACCAATAGTGACCACAGTTACATGCAAATTTCAGCGACATTGACAGAGAAGAAGTGGATCAACTTATCAGCATAATCGCTATTGACCATAGTGACCTACGATAGCTGTGGTCACGAATGCCAATAGCGACCACAATTATTTACAAATTTAAGCCACCTTGCCAGAGAAAAAGTGGATCAACTGATCACTAGAATCACTATTGACCATAGCGACCTACGATAGTTGTGGGCGCGAATGCCAATAGCGGCCACAGTTATTTACAAATTTAAGCAATCTTGCCAAAGAAAAAGTGGATCAACTGATCAGCATAATCACTATTGACCATAGCGACCTTTGCTATCTGTGGTCGCGATTCCCAATAGCAGCCTCAATGTAAACAATCAACTGTATAAGATTAAATATAACCACTTCCCTGTTTACAATTTTGCTCAGCCAAATCACTACATAACCAAATCAGTATAAACAGCCAAATTGAACATCCAAAATATGAATATGACCTTCCCATAACTGACGAAGTCAAGCAACCAAAATATGAAGAAATGAGGTTCATAACTTAAACATTCAAACTTAAACAACATATGATTACAAAATTAAGCTTAAAAATACATTAAATTGGGGTTCGAATCTAAATAACTCTTTCAAACCTACGACGGGGTATACAAATCGGGCTTCCTTCTTTTACGAAGGGCTCTTCGTGTACGAGCAACTTGTGTAACTTATGAAATTAGCATTTCTTCGAGAATTTCTTCCTCAATTTCTTGCACACGTTGCGCATGTTGTACAGGTTGGTGCGCATGTCCTGTTTCTTATTCCTCAATTTCTTCCTCTTGTTGTACCAGTTGTTCAGGTGAACTGGTTGCTCTTCGATAAGATCTTCGGCACGTTTGCACCCCCGTGTGGATTTCTTCTTCTTCCTTCGTTGACGGCTCGATGTTTGGGGAATGGGTGATGTCATCATCACGTCAAATTAGGCCACCACACCCACCTCCTCAATAGCCGAACAGCACGGGGTGAGAGTCTCGCGTGCAAGATCCTTTGCGGCTTGAGCGACATTACTACCAAGCACTTGTGCGCATTTCCGTGCTACAACCCATACTTTGTCAATCTGCACATCAAAAACAAAATTTAATTGGGATCAAATTATGGACTTATCAATTACGAAAGAAACAAAGACATAAAATTAATAACAAAATAATCTGGCAAGCTAAAAATGAGACAAACAAATTATCATACGATTTTCTGAGTTGATGTTGCCTTTGGTTGGTACATGTCTTGCGAAGAGGAATGGGCGGGTGCGGGTTCGACCTCGATACTCGGTATAGGAAGAAGGACACCATTAGGTACAGATGTACGAGGCGAGACATACAAACGTGTGATTCTTTGATACCAGGACATGTACAAAGCTTGGTATGATCCATCATATGGAGGAATGCCTGTTACAACAGTATCATTCCTCCACTCATTCCAAGCGTTGACATGAGCTTGGTGATGGGAAGCTCAGTCATGATCAGGGACACGACCAATCCCTTCTACCTTGTGCAGGAGAGTGTCATATGATCGTGGGAGGCGATGTGTTGTTGAAGTCCAAACTGACGAAGTGTCGGGATAATACATCTCAACGATACTGAAATTGACGAGTGGGGCTCTCGTCAACCATAGATGGCTACGTTCGGTACAAATAGGAGGTAACATTTCCAATCTATTGTTGATGTACGGTTCCCACACAACAAACTCCTCTCGCAACATATCTAGCTCATCTTTGTAGTAGGTGACCACCCTACGTGGGTTATCTCTCCACGTGTGTGCCCCAGCCCAATAAACGGAGATGAGAGGCAACATGTGAACATTTGCTACATCCTTCATCCACCCCTCCGATTACCGACTGATGCAAGGTCTTCCTAAGTGTAAGTGTTCCCAATGCAAAATTTGGAGTATCAACATCGGACCAGTCATCTCCTTTGCCACCAATGCTCCATTACAAAGACTCCTGTATAAGGAGGCTAATGCTGCACTACCACAGCTTGTTGACGAACTCTTGTCAAATCACCGATCAGTGACAAATACATAAGAGGCACAACATCTCGAGTCAAGTTGGGGAAGATGACACCTCCAAAGACTGTCATCAAATAAGCCTAGGTGTAGCATTCAATCTGATATTCGTTAGAATCGTTGTTTAGGAAAAATTTTAATGTATTCTCCAACCAACTTAATCGAATAGAAACCCCAGCAAATGTATAATCATCTGGCTCAACACCTAGAAAGTCCATCACAAGTTGTTTCTTATTGAAGGCCATGGTTCCTGTGACGCGAGTCCATCAACTGGTAGTCCTGAGATAATCGCGATATCCTGAAGTGTCATGGTCATCTCTCCAAACCTAAGATGAAACGTATGAGTTTCCGGCCTCCATTGCTCGATTATGGTTGTAAGTAGATGTCTGTCGAGCTTCATTTTTCTTATCAAACCTAGCCCGTAAAAACCAGCCTAAACTTGGAGCTGGTGTGTCATTGGATGCATAGGCAAGGTCTCATGTGTGTGGAAACTATACTCCCGAGATGTACCTTCCCACACCTGTTGGGATCTATGTGTTTGCTACAACGTCAATACTGTCGGGTCATGAGGACCTGACCCTCCAGGTGCAACATACGTAGAACTAGCATGCCCAGACGATGCAGACGTAGATGGAACATCGCCTCGGCCACCTTGAGGATAAAATATACTATGTTTAGTGAACACTCGATAGGATGAATTTTATTATTCAAACATTACAAAATAATAGTACTTACTCCGGGCCTAGCACTACTTGATCCCGCTCCCATCGTTTTTACCATATTTGCGTAGATTACCTAACAGTGTATAAGCAAACAAGGATGTTTGTTAAGATCGTTGTTGAGAGTGTTCATATGTCATCAAGGAACTACTCATTCAAGCAACAAAAATAAGGAAAAACAATATACACAGACAAGAATGATAATGGATGGTAATATGGGATGAAACAGATTTCATAAATTGCTATAGAATACTATGGAGCAAACAGAAAACTAAAAGAGACCGGAGATCAGAAAAATATCATGTTTCATATGAGATGTATTGGTTTATGTTTTGAGGAGCGAATCAGTAACTACTTTGTAGGTATATATATATATATATATATATATATATATATATATATATATATATATATATATATATATATATATATATATATATATATATATGTATATATATATATAGGTAGGTGTTATATATTCATAATAGCATAGTAAACACAATTGTTATGCTCATCACCCTTAGAGAGTCACATGCACAGGCTTTCTTGAGACTGAGAGACATAAAGAACCAAGGACAGTAATCTTGTGAGGAGAGAGATCTTTATAAGTATGTGACTATGCACAAGATATCTCCTCACACTTCATATCCTCACACTTCATATCCTCACACAATTGTTAAGTATCTTTCACAAAACCAGCAGAATCCATCTCCTTACACTTCATCTCTATTTCAACTATGCATGTGACTATATAAGTATCTTTCACATGATAGCTATCTTGATGGAAAGATAATCTTTCACAGTAAAAATCTGAATCAAGGTTATCATGAATTAATGGAATGATCTTACTAAATAAGTGCGATACCTAGTTCCTTTGCATGTGATTGGTATAGTAGAGTGCTGGTTCACTTAGCTCTAGGAGGAATACAGTCACAACTATCGGTATATCAATAGCATAATAGCCTCCACATCTAGTTTATGACTCTTGTATTCATAGTTTCATGCTCATAACATGACCTTGAATGCCTATCCTATACTATTTCCTACTGCCATTTAAAGTACAAGTTCAACCCACAATTGTAAAAAAATATCTAATTGAGTTATCTCCTCAGTTAACATCATCAACAACTCACCAAATGTTAAACACATATATAAAATATTTACAATTCGGCAACTAATAACCATCAAGAAATAAACTAAAGTTAACTATAGTTTAATCAACGAAGAACCATCATAACACAACTCTAGTTGTAAGTCTAATACATTCATCAATCAATAAACAAACATTCAATTTGTAGCATATTTTTAACAATAAGTGAAAAAATTTGTAACCCACAACATGAATCAAACATCACAATTGCAAAATACTAGGCATACCTCTTCAGGGTTTGGAGATTGGATATGTTTTGGGGATTTCCAAAATCCGTAGTGAGGAGAGAGATCGGGTATAGATGAAGTGTGAGGAGGGAGATCAAGTGGATATGAATCAAACTCGAATTAATGGATAAATTGGGGGAGGAATTTGGGGTTAGGGTTTTGGGAGAAAGATAGAGAGGCCGCTATAGGGAGAAGAAGAAGAAAAACGAAATAAGAGATAGGGAGAGAGACAGTGGGGACGCTGAGTCTTAAAAGCGATCGGACCCACTTGATGTCGCTATTGCCAATAGCGACCTCCATTAAACGAGACCGCTATTGCCAATAACGACCTCAGTTACACGAAGTCTTTTTGCCAATTGTACAAAATCCACTCTAAAATCTGCTAAGTGTGGAAAAAATGCTCGTTATGGATCGCTATTCCCAATAATGGCTTCTTCCAAACAGTGGTTGCTAACGGCCAATAGCGATAGCAGCCAACCAATTACAATGAGTACAATGTGTTGGCCGCTATTCCCATTAGTGGTTGCGTAAATAAAGAGGCCGCTATTTCCAATAGCGGCCGCTACTGACGTGGCGCTGGCTAGCCCACGAACGCTAATAGTTTGGAAAGTGCCCTAAAATCGCAAATATTTTCAAAAAGTGGCCTAGTACAGCAAAAAATTCGAGAAGAGGAGGGTGGCAGTGTAATCCAACGGCTGCGATGTGAGCACGTGAGGATGCTATAAGATTTGGGAAACAATTATTAAAATTTTATATTAGTCCCCCACAATTCACTATTTCCATATTAGTTTCTCGATCAACTCCTGAAGTGAACATTCATGGACATTCTTCGGCAGAGTAATCGACTCCTTTGTTGCTTCAGAATAGATAGGGTTCATTAGGGGAAGAAGTATCTTGGAATCAATTGCGACTGCAGAGGATGTCATTCACCAATGTCACAAGACCAACCAACATAGCTTCCTACTTAAGCTTGACTTTGAGAAAGCTTCTGATTCGGTGGACTGGGATTATCTACGAGAAGTCCTCCGAGGGATAGGATTTGGAGACTGCTGGAATGGATGGATCAGAATTTGTTTAGTCACAGCCAGATCAGTGGTGGTAGTCAACAGGGTGGCGGGTAATGTATTACCTTGTAAACTAGGTCTTTGCCAGTGGGACCCACTGTCACTTCGAGGTATGGTCAGGACTGCAAGTGAACTTTCACAAGAGTGCCATCACATATGTCGTCCTAGTCTAAGAGCATCTGTAGTCGTTGGTTATTTAGCCGAACTATCCAAAATTTGACTCGAATCCTACTATAATCGTTGGCTATTTTGCCAAATTTTGGCTTTTGGGGAACACTAGCGAGCTATATTTGGCAGACGATTTGGCTAAATGAATAAAATAGCCCGACGAAATCTTATTTTCCGTTTGTTGATCGGACGGTGTATAATTTACTGTTTGAATTTTTTTTTTAATTAATAAAAAAATTGAACGGGAAATTATACACCGTCCGTCTTATTAAGATTTCGAAAAGTCAAATTTTGGCTAACAACGACTACAGACGAAAGTTATATAGCTATTGGCTATATTGCCAAATATGCAAATTTTGGCTAACAACGATTACAGATGCTCTAAGGGGGTGAGGAAGTAAATGTGATGACCCATCATTTTGTAAAGTGGAGCACTTTCCAGTCAAGTATATAGGCCTCCTATTGAGGCCAAGAAGACTGAAGAGGTTGGACTAGTTACCCCTCATTGATAGAATAGAAAGGAAGATTAATGGGATGGGTTGGTAAATCCCTATCATTGGGAGGAGGGGTGGTATTGCTAAATGCAGTCCTCTCTTGCATGCCCACCTACTATATGTCCTTCTTCGAATTTCCAAAATGGGTGATCTACAGGATTGACGGGGTAAAAGGAGATTCTTATGGAATGACATAAACCTTGAGAGGAAAAGGTTCCATCTTATAAGATGGGCAAGAGTTTGCACGTGAAAGGAGTTCTAAGAGCTGGTAGTTAATGATATTAAGGAAATGAATCTCGCGTTCCTCAGCAAATGATGGTGGTAAATGTTCCACCCAATTGGGAAAAGTTAGCAAGGACATGTCCCAATATTTTCAGGGTAGATGGACTAGGAACTTAGGAGTTAGGATGTCTGGGAAGGTCTCATGGTTTTGGCTTGGGGTTTCCAAGATGTATGAGATATTTTGACACTGCGTTAAATCATCTACGGGAAACAGGGTGGCCACAAGATTTTGGTGCAATTGATGGTGTAGGAATGACCCGCTCACGACTGCCTTTCCATAACTGTATGTGGTGTCATCAAAATTGTTGGGGTCGGTAAGATCACAAAGGCTAAATGGGGTTTGGATCCCAACCTTCAAGTCCCTGCCAGACTTGCTTCTGGACAAGGCGGAGGAGCTGTTGTAGCGCCCCGAATTTCCAATATAATATCTTAGAAATACGTGGCACAATTCCCAGCATCAACTTCAAATGTAATATTAAACACAGCCAAATACCAGTAAAATTTTTCAACTTTCATTACATTAATCTTTACATAGCACAGCAGAATACAATACACCTTGAATTACAAATTTTCTTTCCTTACAACAATTTCTTTCACCAATTACATAACCTATTACACTACTTTAACTCATGCATCCAAAATCCAAGCTACAAGTAATCACCTGTAAAATATGAGGTTAGAGATAACCCTAACCCCCAAAACTAAAGGGGTCAGCCATAATAGTGTGAGTGACGTAAAAACAAACAACATAAGTAAAGCATAGAATAATAAATGACATGAAATAAACAAGAATACATAAGATATGACATAACAAGGGAACACGAAACATCAAGTGAAACTAGACTAGTGTCAAGTGTAGAAAACAGGAACCAACATGCATGAAACCAAGTCAAGAAAACACAATTCTATATGCTGACTCTCTAATGCGTACTTGTCGGAGTCTGTGCATCCCACTATACATAGGTCCGGTGCAAGCCCTTAACGTCTCCACATTGTAGGGTTTAATCCCCCCACTATGCAATTAATCCTACTACGATGACTACTATGAGATAAAAATAAACTATGAGTATTAGCCCATGCCCCGATAATTCCGGAGATCAATCCCACACTACAGGTAATTTCAGAGACTATTTCACTCACACCTGGATAATTCTGGGGGTTATCTCACACCGCAAGCAATGGCACCTCATCACATGAATACCACATGTGTGTTGCCTCGACCCCGATAATTCCGGAGATCAATCCCACACCACAGGTAATTCGGGAGACTATTTCACTCACACCTGGATAATTTCGGGGATTATCTCACACCGCAAGCCATACTGAGGTCCATAACCCATGTTCTCGTTCATCATATCACCACTAGTGCCTGTCCTTATCATTTAGGTTATT
This sequence comes from Hemerocallis citrina, assembly GCA_017893485.1. Taxonomy (NCBI): domain Eukaryota; kingdom Viridiplantae; phylum Streptophyta; class Magnoliopsida; order Asparagales; family Asphodelaceae; genus Hemerocallis; species Hemerocallis citrina. The sequence continues at coordinate 151,843,750 of CM030368.1, read as the reverse complement.
TGATTACTTTACGAATCTCCTAGAGTTGGTGTACCATACCGGACTTAACTCAACAACTGATCAACTAAAATGCCTCAACTGGCCCAAACATAAATATCTCAACTGCCGGTATACTAGGGTCATACACACCCTCTAGAGACTCACACCCAAATATCCAAACCAAATCTTCCAACATAAATTGCTCAGTTAAACTACTTGAAAACATATGTTCAGTAGAAGATAAAGTATAGAATAGTAAGTTATAGATTAAAGACAATTAGAGAATAAATCATTTAAAAGAACATTAAAATATGTATAGATATATCAGTATCAGTCGACTACAAAAGCAATCGGTCGACTGTCCAGAGAGAAAATCCAATAGCTTTGAGGAAATAATTCTAAGTATTATAAGTCGACTCAAAAAGGTCATAGGTTGACTGTCCAGAGCAATAAATCCAATAATCTTTAAGAAAATAATTCTTAAGTATAGCAGTCGACTGTAAAAGGTCATCAGTCGACTGTCAAGAACGAAATTTTAAGAAAAATTAGAAATCACAGTAGCCGAGTCGCGATGGTCGACTATAAAGTTACACCAGTCGACTGTCGACCTCCAGACTGCAGATTTTGGTTGTGCATATTTGAACCGATACATAATTTTACTTTATAAAAACGATTTCTACAAAAAAACATATTTCTTATTTGATCAAATACAACTTGTAGGATAAATAATAGTCCATAAAAACTAAATCATAACTACTTGAATTTATAAAAATAGCGATTCGTTAATTTCTTTCAATCCAACATGAATTGTACATATAATCAAAATAGAGTTTCTTAAAAATTAATTATTCATTGAAATAGCTTCGTATTCAGATCCGAACCATAACAATATCAAAATCCAATGAAATCCCCAATTTGGATATATTTCCTCAAACTCAACTAAATTTCCAATTTCGATTTCCATGACATGATCTATTGATTCATACTTTTCCATTCAAATTTCTCAAAACTGAGTTACCATTATAACTCACAACCATAATCCATTTATAACATCACCATATCAAATTTCATTCAACCAATACTCAAAAGTAATAAAAGTCTCATCTTTATTAGGTTTATGCATAAAATTGTCCACCATGTTCAATAAATCCAACATTAATCCAAAATAAATAGCCTACCCATGATCTCCAATAGGTCGCTCATCAATCTCGAATTACCCACATACAATTTAATTCATAAACAACTAGGGTTTCACAAGATCAATTTTTAATTCATCAATCCATCCAATCCATCATGTACATATTCATGCACAAACCCTAACATGTTTTCTAGTAGATAAAATACCACATACAACATACACAAAACAAAATGAAACAAAACAAGTCACTCACCTCAAATGACGAAATCTAACAAGAAAAGCCTTTCTTTTGCGAAATCCAAGATCCCCTCCTTAAATCTTCAAGAAATAATAAAACATTTGTGTTGTGCAGCGAAAAACGGCTGCACTCCACTCTTATATATATATATATATATATATATATATATATATATATATATATATATATATATATAGGCCGGAATAGGAGAATTATGGTTTTAAACACATTTGCAAAATAACCCTTTTAAAGTATAACTTTACATAAATAGATCCCTATACTTGGAAATTTGATAAAATCAATTAAATTGATATTTAAAAGCAAAATAAACACTTTATTTCCAGCCGGCACTGTTTGGAAAGTCCATAAAATAGTTTGCACTTTCATCCTTCAAAATGACAATTTTGCAAAAAGATCATTCTTTTCGTAATATTTGCAAATAGGTTTAATAAATATCAGAGAAATCTAGAAAAATTATAAATAATCTCAAATAATAAATAATGATTTTCCACAAAATATTTTTGCCTTTTGAACTTCCCAAGAAAATATTTGCACGTGTTTTGCACGTGTAAATATAAATTTTCAGAAAATATTTATTAAATCCCCAAAAATCATTTTAATTCATTTATAAATATTTAAAAATATGGGGTACTACATCACTCCCTCCTTAGAAGAGTTTTGTCATCAGAACTACTGCTAATGGGGTCCAAAACAAGAATAAACAAAGAAATTGAAATTTCATAAATGAACCATAATTCAAAACATTCACATAGAAGGACATAATCAAATAAAAGAAATGCAACTCAATTCAATAGTACAATCATCCAACGAAATACCATCACATAAATACGGTGCAATCATATAAAAAGCTCAGGAAAATCCTTCTGCATGCGATCCTCTGGCTCCGAAGTTGCCTCCTCGAACTGCTGATTTCTCCACAGAACCTTGACCATAGGTATTACTTTGCTCCTAAGAACTTTCTCCCTACGGTCGACGATCTCCACAGGCTGTTCCTTGTAACTCAAGTTCAGCTGTAGACCTTCAGGAATCTCTACCAACTGATGATTCTGATCTGGCACATACTTTCTTAACAACGACACATGGAACACATCGTGCACCTGTGCCAACTCCTCTGGAAGCTCCAACCTATATGCTGTCTTGCCAATCCGATCCACGATCCTGTATGGCCCAATATACCTTGGCGCCAACTTGCCTCCCTTACCAAACCTGATCACTCCTTTGGTCGGAGACACCTTGAGGAAAACTACATCCCCAACCTCAAACTCCAAGTCCCTTCGTCGAGTATCAGCGTAACTCTTCTGCCGACTCTGAGCCTCAACCCACCTTTTGCGAATTAGCTCGATCTGCTCTGACGTCTGCTGCACGGTCTCAGGACCAAACATCTACCTCTTGCCAACCTCGTACCAACAAACAGGTGTCCTGCACCTCCGCCCATACAAAGCCTCATATGGCGCCATCCCGATACTCACATGGTAACTGTTGTTATAAGCAAACTCAACCAATGCCAAGTATCTCTCACAGCTACCACCGAAATCTATAATACAAGCCCTCAGCATATTTTCCAGCACTCAATTCACCCTCCCAGTCTGACCATCAGTCTCTGGATGAAAAGCGGTACTGAAGTCGGTTCTGGTACCCAAAGCTGCTTGTAGGCTCTTCCACAACCTTGAGGTGAACCTTGCATCCCTGTCGGAAACAATCGACACAGGAACTCCATGAAGCATCACAATCTCACCAATGTACAACTCAGCCAATTTCTCCAACGACCAAGTAATCTTCATGGCCAGAAAGTGAGCCGACTTAGTCAAACGGTCCACAATAACCCAAATCGAGTTATTGCCCTTCGTACTCCTCGGCAAACCCATGATGAAATACACACTGATATTCTCCTATTTCCACTCCGGAATAGGCAACGGCTGCAACAAACCTCCAGGTCTCTGATTTTCTGCTTTGATCTGCTGACAAGTTAAACACCTTACCACGAAATCTGCCACATCCCTCTTCATTCCAGACCACCAAAAGTGCTGTTTGATGTCCTTGTACATCTTGGTACCTCCAGGATGTACTGACAACAAAGTACTGTGTGCTTCCTGCAAGATACTGTCTCTCAAATCTGCATTTTTCGGAACACACAACCTCTCACCCATCTATAGAATTCCATCTTGGACACGAAACTCTGATAGCTTGCCTTCTGAAACATGTTGCAACATCTTCTGAATATCTGAATCTAATCTCTGACCTTCCACAATCCTCTCTCTCAAGGAAGGATGCAGCCTCAACTGAGCCAAAGACGCCCCCAAACTCTACAGCACCACCTCGATACCTGCCTGATCAATCTCTGCTGCCAACTCGCTTCGAGTAGTGATCAAACTTGATAAACTACTCTTCCAGCTAAGTCCATCAACTACCACATTCGCGTTGCCCGGATGATACTTGATCTCAAGACGAATGTCATCCAATACTTCCAACCACCTTCTCTGCCGAAGATTTAGATCCTTCTGTTGATAAATGTACTCCAGGCTCTTGTGGTCAGTGTACATGTTGACCTTCTCACCATAAACATAATGCCTCCACTGCTTCAAGGCAAAGATAATAGCTGCTAGTTCCAAATCACGCGTCGGATAATTCTTCTCATGTGGACGCAATTGCCTCGAACCATAAGCAATAACCTTGCCTTCTTGCATCAAGACACAACCCAAATCTCTGAGAGATGCATCATTGAAGATATCATAATCCTTCCCAGCTTGAGGCAAAACTAAGATAGGTGCAGTAGTCAACCTCTCCTTCAACTCAAGGAAGCTCGCCTCACACTTATCAGTCCATGAAAATGCCACATTCTTCTGGGTCAAACCTGTCAAAGGAACTGCAATCTGAGAATAACCCTGGATGAATCTCCTGTAGTAACCAGCCAAACCCAAGAAACTCCTGACTTCCTTCACAGACGTTGGCCTGGGCCAATCCTTTACTGCTTCCACCTTTTGAGGATCAGTGGCCACTCCCTCCTTAGAAAGGATATGACCAAGGAAAGCTACCTCAAACTTCCAAAACTCACACTTCGACAATTTGGCATACAAGCTATGCTCCTGCAATTTCTGTAATACCGCTGTCAAGTGCATAGAATGCTCCTCCTCCGACTTCGAATATACAAAATATTGTCGATGAAAACCACTACAAAGGAGTCAATAAATGGCCTCAAAACCCAGTTCATCATATCCATGAACACTGCTGGCGCATTCGTCAACCCGAACAGTATCACCAAAAACTCGTAGAGCCGATGACGAGTCCTGAAAGCTGTCTTACTCACATCTTCCTCCTTGACTCGAACCTGATGATACCATGATCTCAAATCAATCTTCGAAAACACAGCTGCTCCCTGAAGCCTGTCGAACAAATCATCAATCCGTGGAAGTGGATACTTGTTCTGAATAGTCACTCTATTCAACTCCCGGTAGGTAGTCAATACATATCCTCATTGACCCATCCTTCTTCTTGACTAACAACACTGGTGCACCCCACAATGAAGAACTCGGCCTAACAAGTCCCTTGCCTAACAACTCCTCAATCTGCTTCTTCACTTCGTCTTGCTCTACAGGTGCCATCCTGTATGGAGCCTTAGAATTCGGAGCACTCCCCGGCTGAACATTGATGCAAAACTCCACATCTCTCTGCGGCGGTAATCCTGGAAAATCTTCCAAGAACACCTTAGGAAAATCTCTGACAACTGGAATGCCTTTGATTTCATCTGGAATCGCTATCTTGGATACCATTGTAGCCACCTTCGGAACCTTCTTCTTCCCTTGGAAAATCACTGCGGGACCACCTGGTGCTTTCACTAACACCTCTTTCTGCTTGCATTCAAATGTGGCATCATATATTGCCATCCAATCAATGCCCACGATCACATCCACTCCTAAGACTTGCAGCTCAATCAGATCAATGCCGAACAATCTTCCGCCAATCTCGATATCACAGCCTTCGTAATATCGATCAGCAATTAATTCTTCACTTGACGGCGTTGCCACCGACAAAACCTTGCCTGGGAACAACTTAGGCTCCACACCTAAGAACTTTGCAAAATTGGGCAACAAAAAAGTATGCGAAGAACCAGTATCAAATAAAACTTTTGCCTTAATTCCATTAACCAAAACAGTCCCTGTTACATGAAGAATGATACTCAATCTCCAATTATTCTTAAAATAAAAGTTTTACTTATTACATCGAAATAAAAATCAAATCAAAACTTCTGCATACCCTGGATCATATCTTCCGAGTTACCCGCATCCTCCTCGGTTAATGCGAACACTCGCCCTTGCCTCTGGAATTTACCTCCACCTGGACCATCCTTCCTCAACTGTGGACAATGAGGCTTAGAATGTCCCACCTGCCCACACTTGAAACAAGTCTGCTTTGCCAACTTAGGACACGCTGACCTGTAATGACCTGCCTCCTTGCAGTAATAACAAGTCACTTCCTGAGTTGTGGGTGCCTTCTGCACTGGACCACTGAACTTGACTTGCTTCGCTGGAATCCCTTCCCACTCTAACCTGATGCTAGCCTCTTGTTCCTGTTCTAGGTCTCTTGCTTCTTCTGGAACTGGTCCATGTCTTCCTCTGTCATAGCTGCTCTCCTGACCAGCTTATCGAACCTCCTTATGCCCAACGGAATCATTCTCGACCTCAAGTTGGGCCTCAAGCCTTGCTCAAACTTCTTGGCCTTCTTCGCCTCGTCAACTATCAGCTTCGGAGCATACCTCGATAGCTGAGCGAACTTAGTCTCATATTCTCGCATGGTCATGCTGCCCTGCTGTAAATTCAAGAACTCTGTCGCCTTCTTCTCCTGAATATCAAGGGGAAAGAAACGATCTCTGAATTCTTCCAGAAAAGCCTCCCAAGTCATTTGCTGGTCCCCCCAAAGTTCTCTTCACCGTTTGCCACCAAACACCAGCGTCCTTTTTCAATTGCATAGTGACCAACTTCACCTTGTTGGTTGCTGTAGTTTCCGAGACTCCGAAGATTGTCTCTATCCGTCTAATCCAATCATCAGCCTCATTTGGATCAGACTACCCCTCAAATACGGGCATCCTCATTCTCTTGAAGGACTCAATCTGCTTGATAGGATCAGCGTTAACAAACCCTGGTCAAGCCCGATGATTCTGATTCTGGTTCTGATTTTGCGACAAGTTAGCTGCCATCAGTGCATTTAAAGTCTGATACACCCTAGCAAATTCGGCTTCAATATCAACTCCTGTTCCTTGGGAACTTCTAGCCCCATCACCATTGTTACCAACCCTGGATCTGGGTCCAACCATTCTGAATACTACAAAATGAGGGGAGAGTTAGAGCACCACAACACAATTCATATTTACATCAATACCCCGTGGCAAAATCGCAACCATACCCCAAAAGTAAAAACATCATGTTTCAGTTCTATGTGATACTCACTCTCTAATGTCCACACCTAGGTACTCATGCTCTAGTGTCCACACCTAGGTTATTTTTATACCATATTTATTATTACTATTGAAACATGCTCTGATACCAATTTCTGTAGCGCCCCGAATTTCCAATATAATATCTTAGAAATACGTGGCACAATTCCCAGCATCAACTTCAAATGTAATATTAAACACAGCCAAATACCAATAAAAATTTTCAACTTTCATTACATTAATCTTTACATAGCACAGTGGAATACAATACACCTTGAATTACAAATTTTCTTTCCTTACAACAATTTCTTTTACCAATTACATAACCTATTACACCACTTTAACTCATGCATCCAAAATCCAAGCTACAAGTAATCACCTGTAAAATATGAGGTTAGAGATAACCCTAACCCCCAAAACTAAAGGGGTCAGCCATAATGGTGTGAGTGACATAAAAACAAACAACATAAGTAAAGCATAGAATCATAAATGACATGAAATAAATAAGAATACATAATATATGACATAGTAAGGGAACACGAAACATCAAGTGAAACTAGACTAGTGTCAAGTGTAGAAAACAGGAACCCACATGCATGAAACCAAGTCAAGAAAACACAATTCTATATGCTGACTCTCTAATGCGTACTTGTCGGAGTCTATGCATCCCACTCTATATAGGTCCGGTGCAAGCCATTAACGTCTCCACATTGTAGGGTTTAATCCCCCCGCTATGCAACTAATCCTACTATGATGACTACTACGAGATAAAGATAAACTGTGAGTATTAGCCCATGCCCCGATAATTCCAGAGATCAATCCCACACCACAGGTAATTCCGGAGACTATTTCACTCACACCTGGATAATTTCGGGGATTATCTCACACCGCAAGCAATGACACCTCATCACACGAATACCACATGTGCGTCGCCTCGACCCCGATAATTCCGGAGATCAATCCCACACCACAGGTAATTCCGGAGACTATTTCACTCACATCTGGATAATTTCGGGTATTATCTCACACCGCAAGCCATACTGAGGTCCATAACCCATGTTCTCATTCATCATATCACCACTAATGCCTGTCCTTATCATTTAGGTTATTTGATTACTTTACGAATCTCCTAGAGTTGGTGTACCCTACCAGACTTAACTCAACAACTGATCAACTAAAATGCCTCAACTGGCCCAAACATAAATATCTCAACTGCCGGTATACTAGGGTCACACGCACCCTCTAGAGACTCACACCCAAATATCCAAACCAAATCTTCTAACATAAATTGCTCAGTTAAACCACTTGAAAACATATGTTCAGTAGAAGATAAAGTATAGAATAGTAAGTTATAGATTAAAGACATTTAGAGAATAAATCATTTAAAAGACCATTAAAATATATATAGATATATCAATATCAGTCGACTACAAAAGCCATTGGTCGACTGTCCAAAGAGAAAATCCAATAGCTTTGAGGAAATAATTCTAAGTATTATAAGTCGACTCAAAAAGGTCATAGGTTGACTGTCCAGAGCGATAAATCCAATAATCTTTAAGAAAATAATTCTAAGTATAGCAGTCGACTGTAAAAGGTCGTCAGTCAACTGTCCAGAACGAAATTTTAAGAAAAATTAGAAATCACAACAGCCGAGTCGCGACGGTCGATTGTAAAGTTACACCAGTTGATTGTCGACCTCCAGACTGCAAATTTTGGTTGTGCATATTTGAACCGATACATAATTTTACTTTATAAAAATAATTTCTACAAAAAGCATATTTCTTATTTGATCAAATACAACTTATAGGATATATAATAGTCCATAAAAACTAAATCAAAACTACTTGAATTTATAAAAATAGCGATTTGTTACTTTGTTAATTTCTTTCAATCCAACATGAATTGTGCATATAATCAAAATAGAGTTTCTTAAAAATTAATTGTTCATTGAAATAGCTTCGTATTCAGATCCGAACCATAACAATATCAAAATCCAAAGAAATTCCCAATTTGGATATATTTCCTCAAACTCAACTAAATTCCCAATTTCGATTTCCGTGACATGATCTATTGATTCATACTTTTCCATTCAAATTTCTCAAAACTGAGTTACCATTATAACTCACAACCATAATCCATTTATAACATCACCATATCAAGTTTCATTCAACCAATACTCAAAAGTAATAAAAGTCTCATCTTTGGTAGGTTTATGCATAAAAAGGTCCACCATGTTTAATAAATCTAACATTAATCCAAAAGAAATAGCCTACCCATGATCTCCAATAGGTCTCTCATCAATCTCGAATTACCCACATACAATTTAATTCAAAAACAACTAGGGTTTCACAAGATCAATTTTTAATTCATCAATCCATCCAATCCATCATGTACATATTCATACTCAAACCCTAACATGCTTTCCAGTAGATAAAATACCACATACAACATACACAAAACAAAATGAAACAAAACAAGTCACTTACCTCAAATGACGAAATCTAACAAGAAAAGCCTTTCTTTTGCGAAATCCAAGATCTCCTCCTTAAATCTTCAAGAAATAATAAAACCTTTGTGTTGTACAGCGAAAGACGGCTGCACGCCACTCTTATATATATATAAGCCGGAATAGGAGAATTAGAGTTTTAAACACATTTGCAAAATAACCCTTTTAAAGTATAACTTTACATAAATAGATCCCTATACTTGAAAATTTGATAAAACCAATTAAATTGATATTTAAAAGTAAAATAAACACTTTATTTCCAGCCGGCACTGTTTGGAAAGTCCAGAAAATAGTTTGCACTTTCATCCTTCAAAATGACAATTTTGCAAAAAGATCATTCTTTTCGTAATATTTGCAAATAGGTTTAATAAATATCAGAGAAATCTAGAAAAATTATAAATAATCTCAAATAATAAATAATGATTTTCCACAAAATATTTTTGCCTTTTGAACTTCCCAAGAAAATATTTGCACGTGTTTTGCACGTGTAAATATAATTTTTCAGAAAATATTTATTAAATTCCCAAAAATTCATTTTAATTCATTTATAAATCTGTAAAAATAATATTTAGAAATACGGGGTACTACAGCTGGGATCATTTCTGGAGGGTATGCAATGTTCACAAGGACCAAAGAGCATGTGCTAGACCATAGAGAATAGTAAAAAATTCTTAATAAGATCCCCTATCCAAGACTCAACTTCAGGGCATGTAGACCGAAATGGTCGTCTATGGTGTGGAGGATTAAGGCACCCTTGAAAGTTAAAGTTTTCCTATGGTTGGTCCTAAGTGATGTCCTCACCAGGAAAAACCTCCTCAAAAGGTCGATTTCCATTGGTGGGACATGTGGGAGGTGTCACTGTCATGTTGAAACAAGAAGTCACTTGTTTATCGATTACACCCACAGTAGGGCGTTGTGGGATGAAATCCTAGACATCTTTGAGCTAGATGTTTACCCAACTTCGTTCGATGACCTTTGGGTAGGGAGACGATTTTGAAGCTGCTGGAACAATTTTGGCTTAACCGAAACAACCTCTTACTTCCGTAATTCTACTTGCATTTTTTTTTCGGTACTCTATCCTGTATTCATAATTTTATTTCATCTTGGTTAGGTATGGCCTCGGCGGGAGCTAGGGCGCATGTCTTAGAGACATTCTCGGTAGTGACATATGAGGATGAGGAGGTCGAGTTTGGATCAACTTTAAAGTAGTACGACAAAGGGTCGACAGGAGAGTAAGGTGATGAGAACCTATCCCACAGGGTTGTTGGGGGTCTTCTTTTCAGTTTGTTTCTGATTTGCACGTTAGCCTATGCCTCACAGTTGTTGAGGTTTTATTGTAGTGCCTTATTGTCTTGTTCGCTACTTTGTTTTGCTTTTGGCTAGTCTTGTAGGCATGTTAGGGGACGGTTATTTTCCAGTTTCATGGGTTTTGTTTCATTATTTTCTCATTAATGAAACAATTTTTTAACAAAATGATCCACCTTTTAAAAGTATTTACCAAACTAGCCTACTTTCGAAAGTATTTACCGAAATGACCTACTCGCTATCTCATAGCGGATTTGGTGAAAATGTCTGTGCCGTTTGAGATAGCGAGTGTAGGTTTATGTGTTTGTCCACTTTTTGAAAAAAAAAGTTGTAGGAAAAAAAAATCAAAGTAAGACTCGATGTTTGAAACAACGAGCGTAGTTGTACCACACTTGCTGTTTCAGACAGCGAGTGTTACTTTGATTTTTTTTTTTTTGTCTCTTAGTCAAAACTGGTGCAAAAAATAATCTCTGCACGGAGTGGAATTCAGATGATCCGGCATTCGTATCCGCAGGACGTGTGGGCGCACACAAGCTGCATGTAATCGGTCTGAGATTTGCACCGATTACATGCAGCTTGTGTGCGCTCACACGTCCTGCGGACACAAATGCCGGATCATCTGAATCTCACTCCGTGCAGAGATTATTTTTTGCATCAGTTTTGACTAAGAAACAAAAAAAAAATCAAAGCAAGACTCACTGTCTGAAACAGCGAGTGTGGTACAACTACGCTCGCTGTTTCAGACAGCGAGTCTTACTTTGAATTTTTTCTATAATTTTTTTCGCCAAGTATTGGAAAAACACCTATGCCTACACTCGCAATCTCAAACAGCGCGGCCATTTTCACCAAAATCCCTATTTGAAATAGCGAGTGCTATTTTGATAAATACTTTCGAAAGTGGGTTAGGTTGGTAAATACGTTCAAAAAATGGATTATTTTGGTAAAAACAAATGAAACAAGGTGAGCTCACATCAGGGACATTCTTATCCATTAAACATATTTTCGAAGAACAATCTTAGGTGAAAGGATCTCATTATCTCAAAACAGTCTTTCTATCATTTCATTCTTATTATGTTCTAGGTCATTTTATTTACAAAAAAAATATCCAAAATTTGTTCAGCAGATAAGAATCTTCATAAATGATGCATTTGAGTTTCAAATTGATCATTTTTTATCACTTTTAAAATTGATCGACAGACTAAATATGGAATTTAAATATCTGTAGGGAACCTGTGTGGAACAAACCCCTAAAAAAAAAAAAGCCCCATGTGCTACGCATTTTGTGAGTACTTTCACTTTACATTAGTAGGCCTTTTTTATACTTTAAGTGAGAAGTAGCCGGTTCAGTTAAGGACAAAAACGAAATTTTAAGTTAGAATAATGGAAAGTCCTCACCGAAGAGGACAATTACGATCTATTGCCCATCAAAAATTAAATAAAAAATAAAAATAAATAAAACCTCCAGATTGGACCAAGGCTGTAAGTTAAGAATACGATGTCATCTTGCCATACCTCTAATTAGCCTAAGTTGAGATAACATAGAGCCGTTGGTACTGCAAAATATTTGTCCATCTAGTCTCTCCGTCCCCTATTATCTGTATATTTTTTTCAATTTTAGGATGACTTATATTATTTGTTCAATTTCTCATTTTGTAGAAGTTTTTACTCCATAATATCAATTATATCCTTATTAAAAAGTTCTGTACTTTTTATTATATACGCCCATCACTATGCATGGAAAACACCTAAAAACTTGAAATAAGTGAGAAAACTTTCTCTTTAATCATTATCGACCACAAACCAATACTCTTTATTTCTAAATAATTGTTGGAAAATGTGAGGAGAGAACATTATTTATGGTACAAAATTAGAGAGAATGAACAAGTATTTAAGAAAAAAGAGAGTTGAAAGTTGGAGAGCTAAATTAGTAAACTTATAAAACTTCTTAATATGCATGAAAATCGCAAAGTGAACAAATAATGTGGAACACAGGCAGTATTTGTCAATGCTAGTGTGTCGCTCAGGTAAAAACCTCTTATATTAAAAAATTTTCAAGTCCCACTAACTGAATCCAAAAATTAAGGAAAAGAGAAACTAACCAGGATGAAACCTGAGCAAACTGAACAAAACGCTTTTTTGAGAGCTCTCCGTTTCATAATAAAGTGATAAACCTGCAGCAATGCAAAACTTGATATGTTGTCCTTCATATCACAAGCTTGAACTATAAAAAGTTCATCCTTACTAAGGGAACTAAGGGTTCGACAATGCATGCATATAGAAATTTTCAAACGTATGATCTCTTAGACTCCTACTAAGCATGGAAGACTTTATAATGCATGAGCTATGCTCAGCTGGTTTCTTAGATGCTGCATGTAGAAACCAGGTTTATCACAAATGACCAAACATAATTGAAAGAATTTCTATCCACCATTTTGATGCCTTTTCCATTTATAATTGCAAATATTTTATTTTTAGTCTCATATACAATAGATCAACACATCACCCTAACATCTTTCTTACCGATTCCATGGAACAAATATGAGACATACATCAGAATTGTATTGTAAAGCTATACAACAAGTAGAACCTACAATCACATATTTAACTCCTCAAAAATGTCTTGAACTCTTCAAAACTCTTCATAGCATTGCTTCCAGAAGCACATCACTACTCTCCTCTTGCATCTTCTTTGCTTTCGCCTCAAGCTTACTCTGGTTACCAATGGCATCAGATATCGCCTTTGGCAATAAGAACCCAGGCCTTTCAAGGAATGGTGCTCGATCAAGAACCAATGGCTCTCGCTGTGCTACATTCACACCATCGAAGGTCCATAGCATCACGGTTGCTTCACCTTTTAGCCCTAGTGAAAACCATCCGAGCCCAGAAACTGCAATGTCTAAACTGTTTACATCCCAGCTTATTCCAGATATCTTGATCTCACTTGATCTCCAATCACCAAGTTCAGCTACTTGATCCTGATCAATGGGTGGCTAAACAAAATAATGTGGAGATTAAGCTCAGATCATTATAGTTGATAATGTTGGAAAATAATCTGTGGACTCACATATGTGACTAAATGTATAATTGTTATTCTAAAGTCTAATCCAAAATTAAAGTGATCTAATCAAGATTAAGTAATGGGTTAAAAGCATATAATTTAAAGTGTGATATGTTACGTGTGGAAACCGTAAAGTAAATTTCTAATTTTGTGATGGGCAAAATTGGAAATCAATAATTATCCATTAGGGTTGTGATCCCCTATAAATACATATCTTCTTATTCTATCTGCAATCCCATCAACAATCCCATCAACAATCCCATCAACAGAAAGAAAAGAGAGACAACCTCTCATAGAAGTGCGTATCATATAGGAATATCCAAACCCTCTGCGCAATCTCCATCAATGGCTTCAGATTAGTATTTCCGCTTTTAATGTTCTTCTTCTTTTGATTTAGCCAAGGATCTATAGTTTCATAATTTAGGATTTTATATTAAAACACTTTTGTAACATGATTAAGATCGAGATCTATAGAGACATGATTTAGGTTGTTATCAATGTTTTATGCATGTTGCTTAAGTGTTTATAAAATTCCATTAATTGGTATCGGAGCCATTTTTGCTGAATTAATTGAAGAACTGATGATTTTGTTTAAGAAATTTAGGGTTTCTTGTTTAAAGATTTTTAAGAAATTTAGGGTTCTATTTGATCTTCCTGTTTAAGAAATTCAATTGATGAAGAAATTGGATCAATTGCTTCAGATCTGGAATTTAAAAATTAAAAAAATCAAAACCGTAAGCATGTTGCTTAATTAGGGTTTTGGATTTTAACAAAAATTAATATTCTGGATTTAAAGTTCTGATTGGATCTGATGGGGTTCTGGATGTTGATATTCTGGTTTTTTAGTATAATTGTTTGTTAACAGTATATTATAAATTCTCAACTTTATAATATCCTACTAAAAACCTGGGATCTGATTGGGTTCTATGTTAAGGTTTAACAATTAATAGATAGGTACCCTATAGGATTCCTATGGGGCTTGTTTGTGGATTTAAAATGATTTCAGTAAAGGGGCCCCACGGGATGGAAGGCAGCACATTGCTGCTGCTGCTTGCGCTGTCATGTCGCTGACGTGGCAGGTGTATGGTGGGGCCCACCCAGTTGTGGAGAGAGAAGGGATCCTGGGTGCTGACGTGGCTGGGGCCCACGTGGGGTTGCTGCCGTGCAGCTTTCTCTCATGGCTGACAGTAAACTTATCAATTTGATTTTGTTTTTTCTGTTGCTCTTTTCTGTTAATATTATGTTTAATCTTACTAATTGTGATTATCAAAACAGTAAAGATATTTGTCCTATAATCGAATAAATAAAAATCAATTTGAAATTTTTTTTGGGAAACAATTAAATTCACATTTTGGTTTTGAATTTTCTTATGAATGTCTAATATTTTGAATAGATTAATTGAAACAGAATGTTGCCAAAGTGACCTCTTTTGTGTAGATTAATTTATTTAAAATATCAAGATGATTTTGTGTTTATAATTCATGCATTTATTAACTGACCCAAAGGTAAGTTGATATTTGGCCGAATTTCATACACATCTGTAGTAATAAATATGTGACAATTATAAGGTATTCCATGTGAATAATATGTCAGTCTAAAAAATGACTTATTGTTTGACAGGATTTATTGTCAATATATGTGATGTAAAACCAACCCTAAAATAGAGAATTTTCCAAGAATTTTAATGGGTTAATTTTACCAACATGAAAGTTCTGATCTAAGTTAGAAATTTAAAACAGTTAGCGGATTTGATGGATTTTCAAGAACTGAATTATGCTAACAATTCCAATTAATAATTCAACCTCAATCAATAATTAAATCCCTACGTGTTTCAGCAAGTAAAAAGAGCAATACCAATTCGTACCCTAATCTAGCATGTGGATCACTCAATCTCAGTATTTTGTGGTCGACAGTCAAATCAGATAATATACTAGATGATAAGGCAGTAAAACATAAATACGGAAGAGATGGAAAGAGTATACCGAATGTGAAGAAACCAGTGTCGATCTAAGGGTTGGACAGCAACAGCAACACAGTGAGCACAATCAGCAACGAAGCCAAAGTGGTTGGCTGATCTGGTCGGTGGCAGGTTGAAGGCGAGCAGGAGCGGCGTCGACGGTGAGGGGCGCCGGCGCCGGCGGAGGCACACGGGAGCAGCGCCGCCGTGGAGTCCGAGGGATTAGGGTGTTGGTTGACGGTCGGGGGACTGAGGTGGTGTTCGGGATTGGAGGAGGAAGGAGGAGATGGGTGGAGGTTGTAGTGGTGGTGGGGTGGCGTCGGCGAAGTCGATCGGGGACGAGGGCTAGGGTTTCGGGGTCGGGGTGGTTGCAGATCCGAAGAAGATGGGGAAGGAGGTTGGGTTTCGGTCGATGAGGGTGTGGGTGCAGGTGAGGGCGATGGCGAAGGTAGGGGGTGAGGTCGGCGATTGGGTGCGGGAAGGAGTTGGGTTCTGATGGAGAGGGATTTGGGGGTAAGGAAGAAAATGGAGAGGATGAAGAAGAAGTTGGATGGCGGCCGGGTATGTGGAGAAATAGGATTAGGGTTTGATTCGGGGATTAGGGTTTGGATTAAGGGATTATGATTTGTATTGGGAATTTTTAAGTGGGGATAAATTTTAGAACTAATCACTAATTCTAAAATTGATTAGGATTTATCACAAACCCTAATTTGTATCTCGATTGTATCACACAAGGGAGAGAAAATGAAGAGCAAAACTCAACACAGGTTTTTTTTTTAATCAATAATGGCATGCTTTCTCATTAATCTCAAGGCCTTTAAATAGGCTCAAATACATCTTGAAACACATCTCCAAAATATTCTCAAAATCTAAAAAATTACAAAAAGATTACATATAGCTATAATTGCCAAAAATAAAAATGGTAATAAAATAAAAATCCTAAACTGGAAAGATGTCCTCATCAATATGATTGCTACAACAAGAGCACCACTTACAATTAATGTTACTGTTCAAAGACTTGATATTAATGTTGTGCCTGGTATCTTGAGATGAGATTAAATATTATTTGAATTTATTGTTTTATATGGACTTTTATGTGAAGCTTATTTTGTGTGTTTTTTGTTCTATATTCAACTAGTGTATCTTCTGCTGCCTCAATAACTGCTAACATCAATTCTATTCTCATGCTTAATGGGACCAATTTCAAAGAATGGAAAGGGACCTTACTAATAACTCTTGGCTGTATGGAATTAGACCAAGCATTAAGGGAAGAACAACCTCCACCTCTCATCGCGGAAAGCACTCTTGATGATAAAAGGAATTTTAAGATGTGGGATCGTTCAAATCGCATGAGACTAATGATTATAAAACACAACATTCCAAAAGCCTTTAGGGGCACAGAATCCGATGGGATTACAAAGGCCAAGGATTTCCTCGATCAAATTAAGAAATGTTTTGCCAAAAACGATAAGGTTGAAATGACTACACTTCTGACTTCTTAGATGACTATGAAGTATAAGGGTCGAGGAAATATAAGGGAGTACATTATAGAGATGTACCATATTGTTTCAAGACATAAGGCACTCAAGCTTGAATTTCCTGAGGAATTGCTTGTGCTTATGGTTTTAGTATCGCTTCCTGCACAGTTCAATCAATTCAAGATCAATTACAACTGTCAAAAGAAAAAATGGACTCTAAATGAGCTCATTTCTCACTGTGTGCAAGAGGAAGAAAGGTTGAAACAAGATAAGACTGAAAGTGCTCACTTGGCCAATGCTTCTAAGGATAAGGGCAAGAAAAGGAAATCTGAGAATGAAAAAGTTAAGGGTCCAGCTCAAAAGAAACAACAGAAGAATACAAAGAGTTGTTTCTTTTGTAACAAGCCTGGACATATGAAGAATGAATGTACCAAATATCACGCATGGCGTGCAAAGAAAGGTATGTTTCTTACTCTGATCTGTTCTGAGCTTAATTTATCTTTAGTACCTAGAAACACTTGGTGGATAGATTCTGGTGCTACTACTCACATAAGTGTTCCTATGCAGGGTTGCCTGAGCTGGTGAAAGACACATTTTCGTGGGCGATGGAAAATCGGTAGAAGTGGAAGCAGTTGGGCATTTTAGGTTGTTATTAGGAACTGGTTTTTATTTGGATTTGAAAGACACTTTTGTTATACCGTCTTTTAGACGAAATTTAATTTATGTTTCTCTGTTGGACAAATTTGGTTATTATTGTTCATTTGGAAACAACCAGTTTAATTTGTCTTTAAATTCGAATGTTGCTAGAACTGGTTATTCAAATACTCATGACAACCTTAATTTGCTCGAAACAATTGCATCCTATAATGAAACCATGCATGTCGAGTCACGTGGTACTAAACGTAAATTAAATAAAGAAAATTCGGCGTCATTATGGCATAAACGCTTATGTCATATCTCAAAAGGTAGAGTTGAGCATCTTGTATCTGATGGCATTTTGAAATCCCTGGACTTCACAGACTTTGATGTCTGTGTAGACTGCATAAAGGGAAAACGGACCAAAACTAAGAGATTAGGTGCCAATAGATCTTCAGGCGTCTTAGAATTGATTCATACAGATATTTGTGGGTCATTCCCTTCAGCATCTTGGAATGGTCAACAATATTTCTATTATTCATAGACGATTACTCACGTTATGGATACCTATATCTCATTCATGAAAAATCAGTCTCTGGACGTGTTCAAAGCTTATAAAGCTGAAGTTGAGAATCAACTCAACAAAAGGATTAAAAATGTCAGATCTGATTGTGGTGGTGAGTACTACGGTAGATATGATGGCTCAGGTGAACAACGTTCAGGACCGTTTGCTAAATTCCTAGAGGAATGCGGTATTGTCCCACAGTACACCATGCCAGGATCACCTAGCATGAATGGTGTTGCTGAAAGACGAAATAGGACTCTTAAGATATGGTAAGGAGTATGATTGCTCATTCCACCTTACCTGAGTCCCTCTGGGGAGAAAGCATTAAAGACAGCAGCTTACATTCTCAATAGAGTACCAACTAAAGCAACTGCAAAACACCTTATGAGCTTTGGATAGGTCGAAAGCCTAGTCTAAAGCACTTTCACATTTGGGGATGTCCAGCTGAGGCAAGGCCTTATAGGCCACATGAAAAGAAATTGGACTCCAACATAGTGAGCAACTACTTTATTGGTTATTCTGAACGATCTAGGGGTTATAAGTTTTATGATCCCACACTTAGGAATATTTTGAGACGGGAACTGCAACATTTTTTGAGGAAGTTGAGTTTGAATGGAGAAATAAGGTTAGGGACATTGCGTTTGAGGAAGAATTGGATTCAATTCCTACTATCACTTTTGACAATATTCAGGTTCCCACACCTATTATTGATCAAGAAGTGAATCCGCAACCTCAACAGACAATGTTGAGCAAACCCCTATTCAAAATGAGGTAATTGTTCCAGAAAAACAAACTTAACAACCTCAAGAGCAAGTGTCATTAAGGAGATCCACGAGAGAAAGGGGAATGCTATTCCGGATGATTATATTGTATTTCTCCAAGAACATGAGGATGACAATGGAATGATGGAAGATAATCCAATCACATTTCACCAGGCCATGAAAAGTTATAACTCTCAAAAGTGGATGAATGCCATGAATGAGGAGTATAAGTCTATGCAAGACAACAAAGTTTGGAAACTTGTCCCATTACCAGAAGGTGCAAAACCAATTGGTTGTAAATGAATAATTAAGACCAAGAGGGATGCAAATGGTAATGTGGAGAGGTATAAGGCACGTCTTGTAGCTAAAGGCTATACTCAGAAAGAAGGCATCGGTTTTACAAAGACTTTCTCTCCAGTTTCATCGAAAGACTCATTGAAGACATTTATGGCACTTGTTGCCCATCTTGACCTTGAGCTACATCAGATGGATGTCAAGACGGCGTTTCTCAATGGCAACATTGAAGAGACAATTTATATGGTGCAACCAGAAAACTGTGTCGGGAGACCCAAAGAATATGGTTTGCAAATTGACGAAATCCATCTATGGACTCAAACAGGCTTCCCGTCAATGGTACCACAAGTTTCATCAAGTAATTATCTCATTTGGTTTTGAGATGAATGTTGTTGATAATTGTGTGTATCACAAGTTCAGTGGGAGTAACCATATAAACCTAGTTTTGTAAGTCGATGACATATTACTTGCCACTAATGATATAGACTTGTTGCACGAAACCAAAAGGTTTCTATCCAAGCATTTTGAGATGAAAGATCTTGGGGATGCCTCTTTTTTATTAGGAATACAGATACACCGAGATCGTTCTCAAGGTATTCTTGGATTATCACAAAAGGGATACATCGATAAAGTACTCAAAAGGTTTGGCATGCAAGATTGTAGACCAGGAGATACCCCTGTTGCTAAAGGAGACAAATTTAGTCCCAGTCAGTACCATAAAAGTATCCTTGAAATTCAGGAAATGCAAAAGATCCCCTATGCATCAGCTATTGGGAGTCTAATGTATGATCAAGTATGTACGCATCCGGATATTGCGTACATTGTTAGGATGTTAGGCAGGTATTTAGGCAAACCTGGTATGGACCATTGAATAGCAGTCAAGAGGGTTATGAGGTACCTTCAGAGAAACAAAGATTACATGCTCACATATAGAAAATCAGATCATTTGGAGGTCGTAGGATATTCTGATTCTGATTTCGCTGGGTGCCAAGATAGCAGAAAGTCTACATTAGGCTATATTTACCTGTTAACTGGAGGAGCTATATCCTGAAAAAGTGTCAAACAGACACTTGTAGCTTCTTCCACTCTATGCTTTTGGTTATGATAGCAAAATTTTGAGCTCATAAAGTATGTACATTTATAAAGTGTAACATATATGGCCCAAGTAGGAGATTGTTGGAAAATAATCTATGTGGATTCACATGTAACTAAATGTATATTTGCTATTCTAAAGTCTAACCCAAAATTAAAGTGATCTAATCAAGATTAAGTAATGGGTTAAAAGCATATAATTTAAAGTGTGATATATTACGTGTAGAAACCGTAAAGTAAATTTCTAATTTTGTGATAGGCAAAATTGGAAATCAATAATTATCCATTAGGGTTGTGGTCCCCTATGTATACGTATCTTCTTATTCTATCTGCAATCCCATCAACAGAAAGAAAAGAGACACGACCTCTCATAGAAGTGCGTATTATATAGGAAGATCCAAACCCTCTGCGCAATCTCCATCAATGGCTTCAGGTTAGTGCTTCCGCTTTTAATGTTCTTTTGATTTAGCAAAGGATCTATAGTTTCATGATTTAGGATTTTATATTAAAGCACTTTTGTAACATGATTAAGATCTAGATCTATAGAGACATGATTTAGGTTGTTATCAATGTTTTATTCATGTTGCCTGAGTGTTTATAAAATTCCATTAGATAAGTGAATTAGATAAATTTCACAAATAATAACCTACCCTCCTAAAGTTTACCACTTTTTACAACAAACAATATAACACCACTTATTTTGCACTATTATGCCTATTTTCACTGGTGTTTGAGATTCGCAATCACTCCTTGATAGGGTAGCAACAAAAGGCCAAATTATTCCCATCAAAATCTCTATTATAACTAGAGAAAGTTCGTCAGAAGCAGGCATCATTTTATTGTGTTAACCAATTTGTGGCCGTAACACATGTACTTTTTTACAAGCATAGATTGGGAATTGTGAAATCAGAAAATGCCTAATACTTAAATAATGGTGACCAAATTCATTTATTAGTTGAAAAATGTGAACTTTTACACCAACCAAATTTAATATCTTCTTTTAAAATATTTCTTTTCATGAAAGTGAATTACGTAACATTCTCCTTTTTTTCTTTGGAGAATTTCCAATTCACTTTTTTCCTTGAAGAGTTCATCAATATTTAAACTCATTAAAAAAAACTTCAATATTTTATGCGCATTCCATGTGTCAACTGTTAGGATTGTGTCTTGAATACTCGTTGTTCAGATTAAAAGAAGGTAATATGAAGCACGAAGGTCGAAGCGTCGAAGTGAGTAAAGGAGAAACAACAACAGTAGGGTGCAGGCTAGTTGCGGTCGACCGGTCTTGGAGACAGTCGACCGCACCCCCCGACCGCTCGTAGTACAGGAAATGTCAGAGAGTGGTACGGTCGACCGGTCTTGTTGGACAGTCAACCGCCCGCGGCGCTGTGTTCGTTTTTGGGCTTCGATTTGTTAGGTCGTTTCAGCCCAATCTTCAACTCCAAGTCAGATCGTGTGGCTCCTATTCAGTTACTTCTTTTCCAGATTATATCGGACGACTGAGGATCAAGATTAGACCTAGGTTTCTCTCTATTCTTCTATATATATTGTAAACTCCTCCAATATGAGAGGTAGTACTTCATAGATTATTTTCTCCATTGCAAAGAGAGGCTCGATAGAGAGTTAGTTCTTGGTGAGTGAGTTTAATTACTTGTATTGAGTGAATCAATAACTCCTTGTAATCTCTTCTAGTTGAATATCAGATCTCCCTATATTTCCCCCCGGATTAAGCAAAAGCTAACCGGGATAAGTCATCGGTGTGTTTGTATTAGTTTGGTGGATTTACTTGCATGCTCAATTTATTCGTCTCGTCTACTTCGACTTTCTCATTGCTCTAATTAGTTCCGCTGCGACCAGAGGGCGTTTGTTGACACCTCAATCCCAACATCAACTAATCTTGTAAACAAAATATGATATCAAAAGAAAAAAGATCATCACTTACATTGCAGAACAATGATATACTTGTCCCAAAACAATTTAGTTTTTTCTTCTCATTTTTTGTCTTTTTTTGTTTTTTGTTTTAAATATATTTACCATGGCACACTATATTAGCAACTGTAAGTTAATTGCATTGCATACCATGGCATATTATGTTAAAACTACACTTTAATTAACATTCAAGTTAATTACCATTGCACTATAAGTTTATTGCAAGATGAAAAATAATTAGCACAGATGTACCATGAGAAGAGTGGCTACAATAAATTTCAAATAAATTACCTGTAGCCTGATGCCAACATGCTTGCTTCGAATGTCATCTGCATTTTCTGTCTTCCCCATGTGAAGAGAGACATTTGGCGAAGCCCAAACAGTGGTATAGATTGTTTCTACAGAGGACTGAATTAGGTCTAATCTCATTAAACCTCCAACATGAACTGTCTGCCCAACCTGTCATGGGGGTGATTCAAAACATCAATATAAGTTGGATCAATGAGTGCAAATGGAAAAGAACTATAATAATCTCACATGTGATAATTTATTGGATTTACTCAAACAGTTACTACCTGGTATAGGAAGGGCTAATTTAGTGTATAGGCGGATTAGTATGCATATTAGCTTTAGCATGTTAAGATATTTATTAGGAAAATGCATTAAATTAAGATAATAAGATGAACACTATAAAATACAGTATAGTAGTGAATCATGTAAAATACAGTACAATCATAATGCGGGCAGGGCCAATCATATGTAAGCTTCAGTGCAAAATGGGAATAAATAAATTAAATGATGGAATTAGTAATTTCAAAG
Source organism: Hemerocallis citrina (assembly GCA_017893485.1). Classification (NCBI taxonomy): domain Eukaryota; kingdom Viridiplantae; phylum Streptophyta; class Magnoliopsida; order Asparagales; family Asphodelaceae; genus Hemerocallis; species Hemerocallis citrina. Next base: position 151,820,546 of record CM030368.1, on the reverse strand, counting down.
TAAATACCTCACCCTTTCTATCCAATAGCCAAAAACAATAGGTTCTTTGACAATATGAAAAGATTAAAAGGTTGATTACATTTCCTACAAATCCTGCTTATTTGTAAATAAGTCCTCAAAATCATATTTCCTTGTTAGCCTCTTATACATGTAAGTTGCCGCTCTATCTTATTCGTCATTCGTTTTATTCATGTTGGATTTGTAATATTTGTAATGTACAGAGGCATGAAAAAGCCTCACTCTCAAAAGCCAAAATAACACAAACCAGAAGAAGAAGAAAAAAAGACGCGAATTATAACATCCCGTACTTAAGAGTATATATATAATATTGTATTGGGAGAATAATATATATATATATATATATATAAAATAAGTGAGAAGGGGTAGGTGGGCTTACAGGGAGTTCTATGGGCTTGGTGTATAGAATTGGACCAAAGAAATAAGAGATGAGAAGAAAGAAGGGTTGGCTGCTTCGGTTGGGGGGGGGGGGGGGGGGGGGGGGGGTTGGGGTGCTTTGCTGTCCACGAGGTGGCAGAGGGGCCCAAGGGGGGCTGCTGTGTGTGTGGGCGCGCGAGAAGAAAGCGCGAGTTGGTGTGGGATTCTTTAATCCCACATCGGAGAGATTAGGGGAAGAAATAAACTATATATTAGAAAGCCCGTGATTAAGGGGTACTTGAAAGCTATAGCACCTTTTGAGGCATGCCTGTGATGGGCAGTTGTTAGGACTTGTTTTGTTCGCGCGCACACGCACGTGTAGTCACGTGCACAGCTGAGCGAGGCTCAGAGCGTTACACGGATGATTGATGCACTCCCTCTCGAACTGAAGAAGATCCTTCAAAAGAGATGGTTATTTCCCAACTTGTATCATATCATCACAAGAAACAGGAAAAATGGTAAGAAACATATTTTCTTCCGTTTAATTGGGCTCCTGGGATTAAACAGAAATTAAAATCAGCCTATTTTTATTAGAATACAAGTGCAATTTTTCTCAACATTTCTACAACTTCGAAGTTCTAGCCTAGTGGCAGGGACATATTCACATGGTATCGGAGCACCTCACCTTCGGAATTATAAAAAAAGGAGAGAAGAATAAATTTTGTTGCGCACATCCAGTCTCGGCCAACAATTTGTTGGGCATTTATCTCGTTTCTTTGGCCCATTAAAAAAAAAGGCGCTCGGCCTGTAAGGGTGTGCTCGTGCCAAGTACTTTCACATATAAAAAATATATAAAAAAGGGGCAAAGTTTAAGGAAACATAAGGAAGTAGTTTGTGAAGACCTAACTGTGAAGTGGAGCACGTACATAACGTACGACTAAAATAATGCATATTGATTTTAGAAGTGCCAGTGTTCATGATTTCACATGAACTATGGTAAATCCGTTTAAACCCATTTTGCACATTAAACCTTCTTAACCCGTTCAAACCTGTCTCACCCACATTACACCGTTGTTGACATTTCCCCCCCAAGTTTGACTGTTTTACTGACTATTATTTTTAAGAACAGGTTGGCCGTTTTTTACCACCATTTAAACAGATTCGAGAAGCTGCCTTCGGATTAAAACAGACCATTTAATCCTCTTTTCCTCCCCTTTTTGTAAGATTATTGCACTCTTTACCATATAATAATATATGGTGGAATTGGATCATCCAAGTAAATCTCTGAACAACATTATGTATAAGATTCTTCTTTTTCTTCTCTTGAATGTTCTAAATATATCAACTTGGGGTATGCAGTGGGTCAGGTTTGGCCCATATCCAGATGACCTATGCTAAATGGGAGTCTTTTTAGCATTGGAAACTGCCCGAACACAAACAAGTGGATTTGGAAAAACCCATTAAAAATTCGGGTCATGTTGAAGTTTAATAGGAAACCGGTCCGTTCAAACCAAAACAAAACACTCATAATCGATGTAGCATTTTAACATAAAATTTATGAACCTGAGAATTTTGCTAGGGAATGTAATAAGGACATCGATTCAAGATGATTCGGGCGTATCTATCAGTGCAGGCATCGTCTAGGATGACTGTTCTATTAGCCTAGTAATTTTATTTCAACATTCATATTTGTTTTTAGAAATTTTAGTGATATGAAGTAGTTTTGCAATTTGCACCCTTTATTTTATGCATTATGATATTTTGGTGATTTGTATTGAGATTTGTTTTTAGCCTATATATAGTCCTCTAGATTAATGAAAACATTATGCTTTTATTGATTAAAAAATTATTGTGATTTAAGTTTTTGACTCTTCATTCATCTCTTTTGTGTGAGACATTGGGATAAAATTAGGGTTTGTGAGAAACCTTAATTATTCAAAACCCTAAACCCCCTTCACAGCCACCACTCACTTTCTCTCTTGCTTCTTCTTCTTCCTCCTTTTCCTCCCGAAACCAAACAACCCACCCGCTCTCCCTCTTCTCCCTCAACCGAACCCCTCCATCTCCTCTTCTTGAACCCCAACAACAAACAAACCCCCTCCGAACAACCCCGACGCCCCTAGACACCGTCACCACCAGCCAACCACCTCGACCCTTCCTCCTCCACCCGACGCCCCGCCTGCTTCCCTTAACACCTTCGACCATCGTTGCAGCCCCTCCATCACCTTTGAAACTTCCGCCATACTTCAAGTCCCCAAATATGTCCAAACCTGAAACCCTATTCTCCAAACCCACTTCAAATCCGAACCCTCTCCACCTCGTGCTACTGATCTCCATAACCGACGGCACCCTCACCACTGCAGCCACAATCGATGGTCATCTTAACAGCAAGTCCACCTCGCCACCACATAGCAACCCAAAGCTCCATCAACGCCGGTCGTTACCTCTTCACCTAATTCCTCTCACAACTGAACATCAGCACGTTCATCGAACCCGGTAATTTCTTTTCATTTCTTCAATTATTTGTGATACTGTCAATCATCTCTGGAATATTATATGAATTTTCTGTTGTCCACAAATATTGAGTGTATGCTTCTACTTGCTAATTAGAGTACGAATCTTTATTGCATATCTTACATGTTAAAAACAATAAGTATAATTGTTGATTGTTAGGCGTAAATCTTTAATTGGACTTGTTAAGCTTATTTCAATTCTTGAAAATCCATCAAACCAATTAGTAGTTTTAATTTCTAACTTAATCAGCATTACATGTTGGAAAACTTAATCTTTTAATATTCTTGGAAATTCTCTACTTAGGGTTAAGTTAACATCATTTTTGTATCAGAGCCAGGTTTTAAAACCCTAGTTCTTGCATCATTTAGTCATAATTTCCACATTCATTTAGAGTTGCCTTTTAGATTTTTTCAGATTTAAAAAAAATATTTTTAGGTGCATTTGGACACGTTTTCCCGAATTTCAGCAACAGACAACACTGACATTTCACTACTCTCGCTGCTATTCAAGCAACTCTCGCTAATATCAATCAACGGCTTGAGCAAGTGGAATAAAATTAGAAGGTTGCCCCTGAGCTTCATGCCAATCGTCAGATCCTTCAAGGGAATGATCGTGACGGTCGACGTCAAAATTATGACCCTGACGAACAATACAAGAAGAAAGTTAAGGCCGACGTTCCCCACTTTGAAGCCACATTGAACCCCAAGCTTATCTCGATTGAATCCGTGCTATGGATCACTACTTCATGTGGTTTGACATGAGCGAAACCCTAAAGGTCGAATTTACCATGACGAAATTGACTGGTAAAGCTCAACACTGGACCAATCTTGAACACGCCCGCAGAGGTCGAGGCCTGACACCAATAGTCACTTGGGAGGACATGAAAGAGAAGCTCATTGAGAGATATGTGCTCTTATTGTTCCACACCCGATTGCTAGATTCGTGGAACCAACTCTATTAAGGAAGCAAATCCACCCAAGAGTATGTAGATAAGTTTGACGACTTTCTCATTCGGTGCAATACTTTAGGTAAATATAGCAAAGAACAAATTCTCTCTAGGTTCATAACTGGACTACGAACCGGTCTTAGAAACGAGCTAATTCATAGAAACGTGCTCCTTGGCAGCAACTTATGTCCCTTGTCCTCGATATGGAATTCCTTAAAGCAAATTACCCCTACAAGTCCAGCAATACGAGAGATCATTCATCTCGAATGACCTCCACTGGTCATTCTAGACCTAAGCCCACCTATTTTTAGTACCCCAACAAGTCTTACTCAAACAAGCCCACTTCAAATCCCTATCCATCTAGGAATGACAATAAGGTTAAGAATACTGAAATATACTACTCCAAGATTGATCCTCTCACTAACTACAACAAATGCAAGGGATACGACCATGTTGCTGGCAACTGTCCCATCCCCAGTAGGATCAATATAGTAGAACGTACCGCTGTCATTGCTGATGATTCCGACAATAAGTTTTCCTATGAACCTAATGAAAGTGATGACTTCGGCGAAGAAGAGGATGACCATTATCTCAACTACATTCGGTCGATCCAATCACCTCTTTTGAATGTAGTCAGATATTGTTTGTCCCAACCAAAAAAAGAAGATAATTGAAAGCACACTGCTATATTTCACACCTTCACAATGAATAGGTGGCAAAAACTGCAAGGTGATTGTTGACAATAGGAGCTGCGTCAATGCTCTCTTCAGCGGTCCTAGCCAAGACCGGACTTACAGCTAAACCTCATCCTCGCCCATGCAAAGTATCTTAAATTGATGCGACAACTCTCCAAGTAACACTATGTTGTTTGGACCATGTAGATTTCAAAGCCTATAAGGAACAAATTTGGTGTGATGTACTCAAAATGAATGTGGGTCAAGTAATTTTAGGGAGACCTTGGTTATATGACCACAATGTGACAATATATGGTCGATCCAACCAATATGTGTTCCAGTATGACGGATTAAAGATAAAGATCATACCCGTGAAACCACAAAATAATCCGTCTGTGAAAACACGAACTCCCTCGAGAAAGGGCCAGGAAGTGGCGTATATGGGTGAAAAGGAGCTCATGGAAGAAATTGACAAAGGAACGACCGTTCTCCTACTCACAGCGAGAGAAGTCCCTTAAAGAGCCTAAGTCACTCATCCCTCCTCAAAGTGCTCCTGTCCTTCAGAAATTTGCAGATGTGTTTCCTGTTGACCTCCCCAACCTACCCCCGCTGCGTGACATCTAACACGCTATTGATCTGGTTCCAAGAGCGAGTCTTCCTAACTTGCCACACTATCGGATGAATCTGACAGGATCATGCGGAGTTGAAACGGCAAGTTGATGAGTTATTGGCCAAGGGCTTCATTAGAGAGAAGTTAATCCTTACGCAGTCCCTACTCTGTTGATACCAAAGAAAGATGGAACCTGACTTATGTGAGTGGACAGCCGTGCCATAAACAATATCACGATGAAATACCATTTTTCCATTCTCCGTTTGGATAACATGTTGGATATGATGTCTGGGTGCCACAATCTTTTCCAATATTATCCTTAAAAGTGGTTACAACCAAATACATGTTCGTCCTGGTGATGAATGGAAGACCGCCTTCAAGACGAAGGATGACCTGTACGAATGAATGGTCATGCCGTTTGGAATGACGAATGTCCCGAGCACGTTAATGAAAATCATGACACAAGTACTCTGTCCTTTTATGGGCAAGTTCCTTGTGGTGTACTTTGATGATATTTTCATTTACAGCCGATCCGTTGGGCAACATCATGACCATTTGAGATAGGTCGACGGTGTTTTGAGAAAAGAACAACTTTATGTTAATCCTACCAAATGTACCTTCTTACCCGATCAGACTATCTTTCTAAAATTTGTTATTTCTGCTAGAGGAGTATCCGCTAACCCAGAAAAGATACGAGCTATTGTTGAGTGACCTGAGCACTACAACATTCGTGATGTGCAAAATTTTCATGGCCTTGCAACCTTCTATCGTCAGTTTGTGCAAGGATTTAGCACAATCATGACTCCGATAACCGACTGTTTGAAGAAATATGAGTTCGTCTGGTTGAAGGTAGCCACGAAAGCCTTCGAAGAGATCAAAAAAAGAATGACTCAGACACATGTCATGAGGTATACACCTCTTTGAAGGATGACATCACTCGAGTTATAGATAATTATTTCTTCTATCGCTCCAAACTGTGCATTCCTAGTACATCATTATGAGAGTATCTAGTTTGAAAATTGCACGCTGGTGGCCATGCTGGACACTTTGGGCATAGCAAGACCATTGATATTGTGGAACATAGATTTTATTGGCCTAAGCTTAAAAAAGACGCTGCGAGACTTGTTAACAGGCATCATACTTGTCAACTCGCTAAACAACAAAAATAGAACACAGGCTTGTATACTCCATTACATGTTCGCAGTCGCCCTTCAGAAGATGTCAGCATGGATTTCGTGTTAGGCTTATCGAAAACACAAAAGAAACACGATTCCATTCTTGTCACCGTGGATCGTTTTTCTAAAATGGTTCACTTCCTCCCGTGTTCGAAAACTTTCTATCTTCTCATGTAGCTCAAAGCTTCTTCTATAATATTGTGAAGCTACATAGATTGCCACAAATAATTATGTTCGATAGGGATGTGAAATACACGAGTTACTTTTGGAAGGCCCTATGGCACAAGATGGGCACAAAATTAAAATTCTCATCAGCCTTCCATCCATAGATTGATGGACAGACTGAGGTTGTCAATCGGAGTCTTGACAATCTCTTGCGTACTATTGTGGGAGAAAATTTAGGAACTTGGGACTTGAAATTAACTGTTGCTGAATTTGTCTACACTACATCAAAGAACAGAACCAGTGGCATGAGTCCACACGAAGTTGTGCATGGTTATTGTCCTAGGCATCCCATAGATCTTGCCCCCATGTTAAACATCATAGAGTCTCAGAGTTTACATCCACATTTGTATCCTGCATTCATGATTTGCATTGAAACTTTTTCAAGAAAATTAATGAGAATAATTTTAACTACAAGTTAAGAGCAGATACTAGAAGAAAATTTAAAACTTTTGATGTTAGAGGCGAAGTGATGATTCAGATTCGTCCGGAACGATTTTTAGCTGGATCTGTTAAGAAATTGAAAACACATCTACAGGTTCATTTAAAATTCTGCATAAAATCAATGATAATGCATATATCATTGACCTTCTTGAAGGTTTTGGCATAAGTAACTTTCAATATTGAGGATCTAGTACGCTATGAATGCCCAGAATTTAAGTTACTTAACCCTAGTATTTCTCTTATAGATGAGCCTACGCTGCAGCCTACTGGTGAGATTCCCACATTTCTGCCTTTACCCGACGCTACTTACCCAAGGTTTTAAATCTCGAATTTCGGATTCATCTCGGCAATGGGTGTTTCGTCTCAGATTGGCGATATCGGAGAAGATCTCGAAATAATGTGATCATCTCGAATGTTCATTTCGGGCTCGCGATAATCATATTTTTTTATTACTAAACAACATATTATATATTCTACATGTCATTTATTATATAAAATATTGTATAATGTAACGACATGAATCAATCACGGTAAATATTCACAGAATTTAACAACAATATAAAAGAGAATGTAATATCAGTAAATAACTATATTGAATTTGCATTGATTAGAAAAAATCTATTAGTTCATGGACTTACTTAACTTTGCATATAAACAAATAATAGAAAGATGAAATTCTCACATTATCTTAGCTTAATATCCTATATTGAAAGACTTGTATACAAAAAGTAAAACAAAAAAAGATTACACATTCACAATAACATTAGTGTTTATTTCGGCCGATATTTCATCTATTTCGGCCCATATTTTGGCAATTTCGGCCAAAATTTACACATTTCGGTCCACAACGATATGAAGTATAAAATTTGTGATTTCTTATCAGCAAACTAACCGAAACAAAATCTCAATCGAAATTTTGGCCATATCGGCCAAAATTTAAAACAGTGTATTTACCTACCGACAAAAAAAGGGGATAATATTTTAGATGATCAGATAATCTCTACGAGAGATGGTAGTATTCATTGGTATTTGGTGAGGTGAAAGAATAAGCCGAAGTCGGAGAACACTTGGATTGATCGTGAAGAGCTCCAGCGCTTGGATCCAGATATTTTGGAGCACTATGACAGAAGGATTGTGGGTCGAGCCATCTTCCACCCGAAGAGAATGATGAGGACATCTGTTCGAGACGATTCGAGCGCTTTTATCAGCGCAGGCATCATCTAGGATGGTTGTTCTATTAGCCTAGTATTTTTATTTCAGCATTCATATTTGTTTTTCACAATTTTAACCATATGTAGTAATTTTGCAATTTGCACTCTTTATTTTATGCAATAGGATAGTTTAGAGATTTGTATTGAGATTTATTTTGAGTCTATATGTAGGCTTCTAGATTAATGAAAACATTATGCGTTGATTAATTAAAAAATTTATTGTGATTGAGTTTTTGACTCTTCATTTATCTCTTTTGTGTGAGACATTGAGATAAAATTAGGGTTTGTGAGAAACCTTAATTATTCAAAACCCTAAACCCCCTTCACAACCGCCACTCACTTTCTCTCTCCTGCTTCTTCCTCCTCTTTCTTCCTGAAACCAAACAACCCACCCGCTCTCCCTCTTCTCCCCAAACTGAACCCCTATATCTCCTCTTCTTGAAACCCAACCAACGCCAGATCCAACCCTCTAAACAACCCCGAAGCCCCTGGACACCGTCGCCACCAGCTGACCACCTCAACCCTTCCTCCTCCACCCAACGCCCCGCCTGCTTCCCCTAACACCTCCGACCACCGTTGGAGTCTTACATGCTAAGAACGAATAAGTATAATTTTTAATTATTATGCGTGAATCTTTAATTAGGCTTGTTAAACTTATTTCAATTCTTGAAAATCCATCAAACTAATTAGTAGTTTTAATCTTTCTAACTTAATCGACATTACATGTTGGTAAATTTAATCTTTTAATATTCTTGAAAATTCTTTACTTAGGGTTAAGTTTACATCAGGATGTGCATTGGCTAATTCTCAATCGTCCGGACCCTAGATCGAGCATTGAACTTAAAATAATTTGGCTGGAGGTGGGAAATTCTCATTTCTTGACATTATATACACTCTCAATTGGACAATCCTCAAGCTCAAAATGACTAAATATGAGTAAACTTTTTTTTTAAAATAATTCTCAAAGCAAAAAACTGTCATTTATCTGACAAGACCGACCCAACGCGAGAAACCAACAACCGCCCAACCAAACACCCGACTGGTTTGAACTTGGGTATAAAAAGAAAAAACTGGACGAGTTTAGGGTGAGTTTGGGTATGGAACAAAATAAGAGGGGTTTTGAAATTGGTCAAAATCTGTCTCACCAAGCCCTGCACACAGCTACATGTACCAAAATGCTATAAAAGGAATTCATATTCTTTCTAAAAGCTTCACAATTATAAGTAGGACCATGTCGTAAATGAGTATGCACAGTTCACTACAAGGGTAGGAGGTTTAGAAGCTTATGCATTGAGCCATCAATTTAGATGATGCCTCCCTTACAAACTTGGTAATCACTACTATTATATCTAGAGAGTTGGAGTGCTGCAAGCTATGTAGACCAACTAACACTCAAATTTCAACCACACATTTTTTAAGTCCATCAACTATTATTAAAATCTAGCCTTAAATAAAATGTAAGGAAATGATGTTGAGAACATTTTTAGGGGAGAGGATGAATACTCAGATTTTGGTTTTGTCCTCCAACTGGAGAGAGATACACTTACAAATGTTGCTTAGGAGATAAAGGTTTTAGAAGATACACTTTTCAATGTTGCTTTATGAGATGAAGGTTTTAGGTTGTCAAGGGTAATATGATAATGTTGCAGTTGTTGTTCTTTAGAGATTGTAATTGTAAAAGAAAAACCTAAGGGTATTTACTTGTACATTTTAGCATGACGGAGTTTTAAGTAGTAAAGTTGGTCCATATGGGTATACTTGTAATTTGTATATTAGCCAAACAACATAGTTGGTACTGCATTTGTATCATACTGAATTATTATAATAAACATAATCTATTTTTTTCGTAGTCATATACTAGGTTATCCCACGTGGAAATGCACGTGCTCCTGCTATTTCACCCTCCCCACTTTTTGTCTATTATTTTCCCCTTTCCTCAAATTTGGCAATGGATTTTATTCTGCATTTAAAAGTTAGCAAAATATTCTATTTTTTAGATTTGGTAACAATTTTTTTTTTCAAAACTTGACAAGTGTTTTATTAATTTATATTTGGCAATATATATTTGTTATTTCATAGGAATTTATTTTCAATTGTATTAAAATTCCTTTTGGGCATTTTCATCCTCTCAAGTATAGTGGATGGGTGAGTGGGGGTGGGGAGCAACACCCCCATCTGCTTTAGCTATATTATTATAGATATCTAATTATGAAATTAAAAAATAAATTTATAATTTATAATTACTCAAATTTCCAAATACAAGAGTACCTCAATCTATAAAAGGAGATCATATTCTTCCTTGAAGCTTCACATTTAAGGCCATGTTGTAAATGGATTATTCATGGTTTACTATAAAAAGGAGTTAGGAGGTTTAGAAGCTTATTGCATCAAGCCACCAATTTCCATGAAATCTCCTTACAGGCACGATAATGTCATTTGAAGAGAGTCATTACCGATGCTTCATTATTGTCTCATATCAACCATACCTTAAACCCCAAGCTCATAGCTTGGACGGAGATTCTTGCATCCTCTCTCTACATCTTCTATGGCAAGAATTCAATTGTTGCTGAAGTGACTGACAGCCCAGCAGATCTTACTGGCGATTACGGGATGTGAGAATATTGTCTCGACTAGTCCAGAAAGATTAGTCAGTCTCTCTCAAAAGTGGAGGATCCATTGACATACGCAACAACCGACTGGGTAATCTTATGTTGGACGATATATTTAGTTGTAGCTACTGGTATCCTTCATCCTTCAGAATATGATTCTTCTCGTTTGGATAGTAGGGAGGATGCCTTCTTGAATTTAATTTTATTTACAAAAGGGATATTTTTGGTAAATATGGTTTGTATTTGTAAACATGAATGAATTTTTTATGGTAACAATGATATGTAACAGCAAACTTGATTAAAGATTTTAAGGTCCAAATGTTTGTAAAAGTAGTCTTTTTTCCTTTTCAAATGAGAATGACTTGGTGTTAAATTTGCAGTTGAGAAAGAGACTTGTCTTAAGAAAACAAACTCTTTATCTAATTCAGGTTGGTTATTTGATTTCTAGAGTCGCAATGAATTCCATAAGATTTATGACTATTATATGATGGTTCTTTGATTTCTAGAGGTTTGATCCAGGCAGTGTTCTAAATGGCGTCCGCCTCGGACGCTTAGGCAGGCGCTAGGCGCTCAAAAAGAGAGAACGAACCGCATATGCAATAGGCGGTACTCTAGGCGTTGAGATGGCAGTTAGGCGTACAAGGCGCCGCCGAGGCGGCGCCTGGGCGATCGAGGCGGCGCCTAGGCGGTCGAGGCGGCCGAGGCGGCGCCTAGGCGGTCAAAATCGATCAGGCGGCTGGCAGATTTTTTTGTAATTTTTTTTTAATTCTTAAAATAGTCTCTTCATCTTCAACAGAAAAAACCCTCTTCATCTTCAACAGTAAAAAGCCTCTTCACCTTTACATTAAGGTGTTACTAGTTCACGTTATATTTGAAATTTTATATGACTGATTATTGTTTGTCATTATGAATCTAAAGTTTACACCATAATCGTTGTTGAACTTCTAAAATCATTCTGGCCTAGCATCACTTGTGAATTGTGATGCATTTAAAAGATTTAGACTACAAGCAAAAATAGAGAAATGTAACTTTTAAAAGGTTAATATATGAATATTTAAAAAATAAAAACAAAACGCCTAGGCGCCGCCTAGGCGTCCTAGGCGGTAGGCGGTCCTTGGCCGAACCGCCACCGCCTGACGCCGTTTACAACCTTGGATCCAGGACCAAGGTGGGTACAAAAAGCAAGAAAATAAATTTGGAAATAGAAAATTTCTAAAAATTAGATTCCAAATATGTAACCTTAGCATTAGGGCATATATTCTTTTTGGGTTTGTTGCAGCCTTGCAGGCACACCTTGTAATATAAGAGTATTTGCTGGAGTAGCTCCTTTCAAATATTGTTAGTCGCATTTCGCTAACCAAAATTAAGAACTGTTTGTACTAAACCCCTTGACATGCAATGCCAAATTAACTATTTTACCATTGGATTTAACAGAAAAATATGTTTTCCAGTATGCCTTAATCAGAATAGTCGTTCCCAAGTTATCACCTCATGGTAATGGTATTGATTGGGACAGAAATTAAAGATTATGGCCATATAGAAATGTCTTAACAATACTTGTGAAATGTGGCTAGTTATGCCACAAAGGCACAACCATAAATAGTGCGTGAGAATGCCTTCTATGACATGCATAGGCTTGTTCGGTGAAGTTCCTCTATATCTAATCCATTAGTAAAGTCATGCTTCAATGTTGCTACCCGTATCAGGCTATGGCATAAAATGTAGAGGAAATGTTTGATTTTTTTAAAAGGGAGGATGAGAATTAACATTCAGGTTTTTGTTCCCTAATCTGAGAGATTCATTTATGAATGTTATTTTATGAGATGAAGGGTTTTAGGTGGTCAAGGGCAACAACAAAGAAATGTTGTCCTTTTTTCATATAGTTGAAGGTATATTTATTTGTGAATTTTGGCATGACCGAATATAAAATTGTAAGTTAGCCACACAGGATTGTTGTTTATGTATTTCTATAATATCGAATTATAATGAAAAACATAATTACTTTTCATCGTCATACGCTAGGTTAGCCCTAAGTGCAAATGAGCATGCCCTTGCGATTTATCCCCAAGTTTCACACACCATTTCCCCTTTTTCTAAAAAAATAGCAACATATTTTGTTCTCTTTTGCAATTTGGCAATATATTCTCTTTTTAGAAATTTGGCAATAGATTTTTAAAAATATGACACACTCCTTTTAATAATTTAAATTTAGCAATAGATCTTTATTTTATATTAGGGATTAGTTTTTTATTTTTTTAAATTTCTACAAAGCATTTTTGTCCTCTTGGTATAATGAGTGGGTGGTTGCTGTGGGGAGCAACACCTCCATCCCTAGTTATAATGTAGATAGGTAATTATATAAAGTGAACTTTCAATTTGTCACTAAATTACTCAATTTTTTTGAATACATGAACCTAAACTTATAAAAAGAATTCATGTTCTTCCTCGAAGCTTCGCAATTATGACCATGTTGCCTGGATTACTCATGGTTCACTATAAATATGGGTTAGAAGGTTTAAAATATTAATGCATCAAGTCACCAAGTCCCATCATATCCCCCATACATGATATCCCTTTTACCACTTCACTGTTGTTCCAGACCAACCATACCTAAAACACCAAACTCATACCTTCAATGGGGATTCTTGCATCCTCTCTTTACATCTTCTATAGCAAAAATTCAATTTCTAGAAAAATGGGTGGATACAAGTATAGTTCTGCAGATTATATTGCGGATTTAGAGATGCTGGAAAATTACCTCGATCGGTTCTGGAAGATAAATAAATCTATCTGGAAGATGAAGGATTCCTTGTTATACAGAGCCACCGATTGTGCTACCTTAGGGTTCATATTGAATGATAAATCTAGTTGCAGCTAAGCCATCCTTCAACACCTAGTTATTCTTCTTTGGATAACAAAGACGATGTCTTGTATCAATTAAATTTTCTTTACATTAGTAAGGAAATTTTTATCACAATAGTTTGTATTTGTAAAGTTGGATAAAAAATTTAAGATACTAATGGTTTGTAACTGTAAACTTCAATGAAAATTTTAAGAATTATATGTTTATGTTTAAAGATACTAATTTCCCTTTTCAAAAAGTGACTTGATCATAAATCTATTGTCGAGAACAACTAATCTTCAAAATACAAACTCTCCAATTTATTCAGATTGGTCCTTTGATAACATGACAATGAAGAAGGGTCCACCACATACAAGACAACACAAGTCGCCATGAATCCACAGGGATGAAATACATTTTCAACAATTTATTCTTTCTTACTCATCAAAGATAGACTAACGAATTTCTAAAGACCATATGTAGATAGTTCATACTTCATAAAGATGTAGAAAAATTACATAATAAGTAATAACTTATTCGGTAAATGAATATAAATAAGAAAAAAAATCACAATTATAGAAAACTTTCTAGAATATCTTTAAATATGTAACCGTAACTTTAGGGCCGATAATCTTTTTGGGTATTTTGAAGATATGCCTCGTAATTCATGTTGCTGACTCTTCGTTTGGTGTGCACAAAACGTGTCTATAAATACTAATAAGTTTAAATTGAGTTGTTCAGATTTTCAGGATCAAATAATATCCATAAGAGATCCAAGAGAAATTCAAAAATATTCAAAGAAGTAATAAAGAAAGATTGAAAAATCAAGCAAAAGAAGAAGATATTCAAAAAGAGCAGTTGATTTATTAGTGTCCAAGAAAGCTATCAAAGACCAGTTGCTATCATTCTATATTTATGAGATTTAATCTGTATAAAATTGATTGATTGATTGATTAGTTTTTGGTAAGAATATAGAGTGGATTCGGAATGAACCGCGCGATACCGGTCGACCGCATCGCAGTCGACTGCAACTCACGTTACGTAAGAAGCAGTCGACCCTTCATCTCTCTACTTTACGTCAGAGAGATGAACGGTCAACTGCACCGAGATTGCGGTCGACTATACTTTGTGTTGTTCACATTTTTGGAATGTATCGTTTCTAATTTTGATCGATACACTTCCCAGTCTATTTAAGTAGACGAACTCACTGTGTATTCTTCACCTATTACTTCTGAGAAAAATCTTCTGAACTAATCTTTCGACAATCGATCCGAGTGTGTGATAACTATTTTGTATTCTTCAGTCAGGATCATTAAAGATCTTGAGCTTTTTTCGTTTTCTTCCACTTCGGTGAGATTGACGAGACTTGTGTTAGAAGTTCTGTGAGTGTAATAGGTCTCTCGGCCTAAATCCGAGAATCATTGTACAAGGGTTTTGAGTATAGTGGAACGCTTATGGTGGAGAATTGCTACAAGTAGGAGGTGTGGACGTAGATTTGGGGGTCGAACAACATTACATCGCTGCGTCACTTGTGCTATCTGCGTTTGCTCTTCTTAACTCTTTTTATTTACTCTGCTCTTTATTTTATTTTTTTTAATTCTGCACAATCACCCTATTCACCCTCTAGGGTGATTTCACAGTGGTATCAGAGCGAGGTGCTTATCAAAAGCTTAAAAGCTTAAGCAAAAGGTCCAATGGCCGAAATCCCTCCTCTGAAAACTTGTACTCATCGGAGCCATTCGTCTCCAATGGGAAAAGTCTCACACGCTAACCATTTTTTTTATGGAAAATGCTATGATGTTTGGAAAGTTCGTATATCTCATTTTCTAGAGATGCTTGGAGAAGAAGTATGGAATGTGTGCATCAATAAAACAGATATTCCGGTCAGCGACAGAAAGACAGCTTCCACAAAAGCGGAGCTAGCTCTCAAGACGGCGAATTCCAAAGCCATGACGGCTCTCTATGCAGGGTTGAATAACGAAGAACTAATGCGATGCGGGCGAAACTGTAAGACAGCATATGAAGATCTAGAACAACATGCTGAAGCGGCATGTGGGAACCGCTTCTGAGGTAAAAGCTAAAGTTAATTTATGTTTTTATAAGTTTGATGTGTTTCGTATGTTGCCAGGAGAAAATATGGATCAAATGCTCGCCCGCTTCGATATCATTGCCCACGAACTTGAGAGCTTAGGTAAGGGGTTAGATGATGACCGAAAGGTCGGAAAACTCATAAGCTGTCTCACGCCAGAGTGGGATGTAAAGGCTACTGCAATGAGGGAGACCCTTGAAGAGAAGGGATTCGACTACTACACATTCCAAGAAAAGTTGAAGACATACGAGACGGAAATGACGGAAACCAAAAGATACAGACAAAACATCGGGATTGAACCAAAAACCGAAGAGAAAACCATTGCACTGAAGCGAAAAAATCACTATCATCAAAAGCAGATTCAGATCGTGAGGAGTCAGATGAGGACATTGCCCTATTGACTAAGCAGTTTTATAAGTATCACAAACATAAAAAATATGGTAGGTACCAAGGAGAAAGAGGGAAGGATAAAGATGACGTATGCTATAAGTGCAAGAAGCCTGGACACATCCGTGCAAACTGTCTCGTCTCACAAGACAGGAATAGGGACTACTACCACTCAAACCCAGGTCTGAAAAAGAAGGCACTGAAGGCAACATGGCTAGACTCAGATTCAAGTGAGGAAGAGCAAGGCTACGATGACGTCGGCTTCATGGCTCTTTGGGAATGGTGCGGTGCAATCACCATCTCAAGAAGAGGTAATCGAAGAACCCACTTATGATGAGCTAGTAGATATGTGTAATGGTTTAAAAGACTATGCTAAGAAACTAAGTCGTGAACTTAGGCAATATAAACAAATTCCAAATGAAACACATAACCCTTGTATTACAAAAAATCAAAAACTGAAAAATAAGAATGCCTTGATCATGAAAAAATTTGAGTCATTTAGAAAAGATCGAATGTTAGTGCAAGATCACAACCCACGTGGACTCTTACAAAATTTCATGTAGGTGGTCTGATGCTCACAACTTAGAAGATCGCAAACACCTTGATAGAAGACGCTCGAGAGGCTCAGCAAGTTATACTAGCAACCAACATCTCTATCAAGGAAAAAGGAGAAGAATCTTGGTCCTTCAAATAAATATAGCACCAGGTAAAATCTACACTTGCTTGAACCTATATTAAATGTGCATCTGTTAACTATTTCCGAAATACATGAAATGCGTGAACTTTACAATATCCAAACATAAAATCACACTGCAAAAATTGAATGATCGGTCAACCGACCAGTCGACCGTACTACCCATTTGTCCTTCATCAGTCGAGAATGGACCGGTCGACCGTACGGTCGACCGTCCACCCCTCTGTCACAAATCACCAAATTAAAACTCCCTATTTCGTGTTGTGCGGTCGACCGTATCTGTGAACCGGTCGACCGACCAAGTCGGCTAACTTGCTTGTTCCCCTTCTAATATAAATACCTCTTCACCCCTAACCTCTCAATCTTACAAAAGCCCTAGCCTCCATATACTAACCCATCAAATAAACCTCTCATCTCTCAACATTCTCCTCAAATCTCTACAGTTTTTCTCTTCCTCTGTCTTAATGGCATCCTCCTCACACAAATTGAAGAGCAAGAAAGCCATTGCATCTAAATCAGTCACTAGGGATGGAATACTCTTTCGAAACTCTCATTGTGCTGATATTTACTTCTCTTCTCTTTATACTGCCCCCATTGTTGCCAATCGGGTAATTAACCTATCATCCTTGGGGGGTCAATTTTCTATCATGGTTAGAATCCTTAAAGATTTTGGGTGGAAAAACTATCTTGCTACCCCTAGCACCCACTCCGAGTCTCTAACTCATCAATTCTATGCAAACCTTGAGGGTCTTCAAGATGATGATATTACCCTCTCATCTATCATTCTTGGGAGAAGAGTTAGAGACACCCGAATATCTCCGTGGGAGATATGAATTTCTCGAAGGAAGTTTGATGCATACCATCTAGATTTTAAAATCCTTAATTATAAACCTGGTCATGACCAAAATACTGTCAAATCTATGATCGTCCAACCCGAATTCTCTCGTCTTCCTCGTCCTGCTTCCACAAATTTCACTGATACAGCTCGGGTTCTAAATAAAATTGTCAATGCTGATATTTGGCCCAAAAAGAATGACAAAACAGAAATCCATGTCGATCAATCATTTATTATTTTTCTTATTCTTGGGGAAAACTAGTTCGATCTGGCTACATTCATCATTCGCACGATAAATTATGCAACCTCTACAAATCGTGGTATCCCTTTCAGTTCTCTCATATACAACCTTGCTATTGATTCCCGTATTGATATCGGGAACTTCTTGCTAAGCAAAAACCCTATGCCCATCATCCCTCAACAAATGGGCATTGATGTACCATTTAATCAGCGGGCTTATCGTCGTCAAGCCCAACAACAAGCACACCAAGCCGAACAAGCACCTTCCTCGCATCGCAAGAATGCCTCACTCTTCATCGTCATTCGTGACTCATGAGCAATTTGCTGCTCATCAAATGCAAGTGTATGGATATTATATTAACACGATTGAATACATGCAAGGAAAAGAAGATTGGGAAATTCTTCCTCCTCCGAATGAGGAAGATGATGAGGAAGATGATGAGGAAGATGATGACGGCGATGAAGATGATGGCGGAGATGATTAGTAGATATCTTCTTGTAATTGCTAATTGTAATTTATGCTCTTTAAAAGTTATGTAACCCAATATAATTTTCTATGAAAGAATACATCCATATCTAGTTGCTTATCTTGATTATCTGTTTTGGTATTTCGGTCGACCGTGCGGTCAACCGGTCGCTCTCCTGGACTCATAAACCTATATCTACATTTCGAAATACTCTGCTTTCAAAACTTTTTAGTCTTCGGTATTTGCGGTCGACCGTGCGGTCGACCAGTTCACCCTGTGATTCGCTGTGTTTTTGAAATAGGTGTGCGGTCGACCGGTTTGCTCTCAGGAATTTTTTTTTTGCTCCATTGGTTTTGCGGTCGACCGGCTCTTTTTCTAGTTACACGTAATTTTTAAGAACTCTCTACTAATTTTTTCTATACTATCGGTTTCTTGAAATTCATTCTTCACTTACTTTTCTTATCCATGTTTCACATCTGTATTGGGAAAATCTCAAATCTATGATACCATGAAGAGCTCTCTCTGTATATCAAAGAGTCACTATCAACGGTATCATGTAAGTAGATTTTTCACTGTTTTTAGAAAAAATATTATCTTTCCAAACTTCATCTCTCTTGTTTTGCTTAAGAAAAGTTCTTTTCATTTACCAATAGTTTTCGGGGGAGTATATAGTATTTTATTTTATTTATACTTGTCTTTTGCCCCCTATTGGTGTGTTATAAAAAGGGAGAGAATCAGTGTTCTAAATGGCATCCGCCTCGGACGCCTAAGCAGCACCTAGGCGCTCAGATGGAGGAGAACGAACAGACTTTGCATTAAGCGGTGGTCTAGGCGGTTAGAGGCGATTAAGCGGCTGTCTTGTTGAGTAAGCGTCTGTGGCGCCGATTAGGCGTCCGCCTGATGTCCAACGCTAAAGCGTTTTCTATTTTTTAAAATTTTAAATATTATAAAATAACACAAAAAAAGAGAATTACTAGTAATCTATTAATCTCTTATATAATATGTATGGATCTTTATTAGTAGTGAAATTGTTTTTACTTTTTTTTGTATTATTGGTGATGGATTGCACATATTACACCTATTAGACATTAAAATAGCACATATTACACATATTACACATATTGGCATATTGCACATATTACAATTGGACAATTGTTTTTTTAATTACACGATAAATTTTTTTATGCATAAACATCCTTTAATTACACATATTACACAAGAACATGATGAATATTTGCAATTGGATTGCATGATTATACTTACGATTAAAGAATATGGGCTGAAATTAACTAAATCGGCAAAATAAATTCAACAGCCTAGGCACTGTCTATGCGCCGCCTAGGCACCCCTTGACTGAATCGCCACCGCCTAACGCCGTTTGCAACCTTGGGGAGAATACTTGTGCATCTTATGAATATTACTTATTACTTATGCGTCTACTACTAATTTTTTATCTTCTATGAAGTATTGAATTTAGGGGGAGTATTTACAAATCTCTCTTAAAAGCTCTTTACCTATGAAAATCTGTGTTACAGGAAGTACTGAATTCAGGGAGAGTATTTTTTGTTTAATTTTTTACTTTCAATATTCAAAGACATGTTTTATTCACACCAAAAGGGAGAGATTGTTGACTCTTAGTTTGGTGTGCACAAAACGTGTCTATAAATACTAATAAGTTTAAATTGAGTTGTTCAGATTTCAGGATCAAATAATATCCATAAGAGATCCAAGAGAGATTCAAGAATATTCAAAGAAAGAAAGTAATAAAGAAAGATTGAGAAATCAAGCAAACGAAGAAGATATTCAAAAAGAGCAGTTGATTTATTAGTGTCCAAGAAAGCTATCAAAGACCAGTTGCTATCATTCTATATTTGTGAGATTTAATCTGTATAAAATTGATTGATTGATTAGTTTTTGGTAAGAATATAGAGTGGATTCGGAATGAACAGCGTGATACCAGTTGACCGCACCTCATGACGGTCGACTGCATCGCAGCCAACTGCAACTCAAATTACGTAAGAAGCAGTCGACCCTTCATCTCTCTACTTTACGTCAGAGAGATGAACGATCGACTGCACTGAGATTACGGTCGACTGTACTTTGCGCTGTTCACATTTTTGGAATGTATCGTTTCTAATTTTGATCGATACACTTCCCAGTCTATTTAAGTGGACGAACCCACTGTGTATTCTTCACCTATTACTTCTGAGAAAAATCTTCTGAACTAATCTTTCAACAATCAATCCGAGTGTGCGATAACTATTTTGTATTCTTCAGTCAGGATCATTAAAGATCTTGAGCTTTTACTTTTTCTTCCACTTCGGTGAGATTGACGGGACTTGTGTTAGAAGTCCTGTAGGTATAATAGGTCTCTCGGCCTGAATTCGAGAATCATTGTACAAGGGTTTTGAGTTGTGGAACGCGTGTGGCGGAGAATTGCTACAAGTAGGAGTGGACGTAGACCTGGTGGTCGAACCACGTTACATCGCTGCGTCACTTGTGCTATCTGCGTTTGCTCTTCTTAACTCTTTTTATTTACTCTGCACTTTATTTCAGTTTTTTTAATTCCGCACAATCACCCTATTCACCCCCCTCCCCCCGGGTGATTTACACACGTGTCATTGCTACCACAACCTTTTTCAAATATATATTTATTCGTACAAAGTTAGGGCAGAAAATACAAATGGTGTTGAAAATGTTTTTTATATAAGGAGGATGAAAATTACAAAGGGTTTTGTTTACCAAAGGGAGAGATTCATCTACAAATGTTGTTTTATGAGATAAAGGGTATAGGCGGTATTTGAAAATATCTAGATTGCCCTTATCATTGTCATACGTAGCTAGTTATGCCACAAAGACACAACTATAAGTAGTGCTTGTGGTTCTATGATGTGCATAAGCTTCAAACCTTTAGGAAAGTTCCTTTACTTCTAATCCATTTGTGAAGTCAGTAAAGTTTTAAAATTGACATAGCTCTATCAATGAATATTTATCCACACAAGGTTAGGGCAGAAAATGCTGGAAATTGAAAATATTTGTTTGGGGGGGAGGATGGAAAGTAAGATTTAGGTTATGTTCTCCAATAAGAGAGAAAATCATTTACAAATGTTGCATCAAGTGATGAAAGCTTTTAGGTGGTCAAGGGTAAAAGCATTATGTTGTCCTCATTGTTCCTATGATTAGAGGTTTTAACAATAAAAGAAATGTACAAGTATATTTATTTGTACATTTTAGTATGATGGGGTATTAAGTTGTAAGTTAGGTGAATAAAAGGGTGTCTATCTACTAGTAACTAGTCATATCTACTAGTAACTAGTCAAAGAGCATAACTGTTTTTGTATTTCAATAATATTGAATTATTATGAAAAATATAATAAGTTTTTGTGGTAGTCATTTACCCATCGTGGCACACACAGTGTGATTACCTCTCCCCACATTTGCACGCCATTTCCCCCTTTCTAAGATTTGGCAACAAATTTTCTTCTCGTTTAAAATTTGGCAAAAGATTCCCTTTTCAAAAAATTGGTAACAAGAGTTTTTAAAATATGTCAATCGTCCTTTCTAAAATTAAAATTTGGCAACACATTTTTATTTTACTAAGAATTTGTTTTCAATATTTAAAAATTCCTTTAGGCGTTTATTGACCTTTTTGGTATAGTGGGTGTGTGGGTGGCGGTGAAAAGGAGTTCATAATATTCCTCAAAGCCCACAATTATGACCATGTTGTAAATGGATTATTCATGGTTCACTATAAATAAAGGTTAGGAGGTTTTAAATCTTAATGCCTCGAGCCACCAATTCCCATTACATCCTTTCAAGAATGTTATTGAAGAAAGTCATTACAGACAGTTCTCATACCAACCATACCTAAATCCCTAAACCTACAGCTTCAATGGGGATTCATGCATACCATCTCTACATTTTTGGTAGCAAGAATTCAATTGCAGGAAGAAGGCAAGATATAACTACAGTCCAGCTGATTCTACGGGGGATTTACGAATGCTGGAAAATTGCCTCGACTGTTATAAAAGAGAAATCGATCTCTCTAGATAGAGAAGGATCTCATGTTATATTGAGCAACGAATTGTGTTACCTTAGCGTTCATGAAGGATGATATCTTTAGTTGCAGTTAAAGTCATTATTCAGCACCGGATTCTTCTTTGTACAAGGAACATGATGTCTTGTATGGATTTTTTTTTTATTTGTAAAGGAATTTTTCGTGACATTGGTTGATTTGTATTTGTTAAGTTGAATAAATATTTTATGATAATAATGGTATGTAATTGTAAACTTCAATGGAAATTTGAAGTACCACATGTTTGTGTTCAAAGATTCTTTTCAACTTTTTAAATGGATAATGATTATGCTAGATCTACAGTCGGGAAAGACAACTAGTCTTACGAATACAAACTCTTTAACTTATTCAAATTGGTCATTTGACACATGGCAATGAAGAAGGAAAGGTTCACTACATAAAAGACTACACAAGCCATCATGAATCCACAGGGTTGAAATAAAATTTTGACTATATTCATTCTACTATTTAAGATGGAGTATAAAAAAAATTCTAACGACCATCTGTTGATAGGTCATAAAGATATAGAAGAATAACACAGTATGTAATAGCTACTAGGTAGATAAATCTGATTAAGAAAAGCATGTCAATAGAAAATTTTCTTAAAATTAAACTCCAAATTTGTAAACTTTAACTTTCGGGCCTCTATTCGTTTTGGGTCTTCGGCAAACACACCTCATACACAATGTCTTTCCTACACTAGCCTGTTTCAAATATTGTTATTTACTTTTCACTAACCAAAATTAAGTAAACTTTTGCATTAAACCCCTGATTAACTGATTTAACAATCAAATTTAGAGGAAAACATGTTTACTTTGTATGTCTAACCACAATAAAGATTCCCAACTCCTAAGTTCCAAGTCATCTATTAGGTTACCAATTTTTCAAGTAAGAATCTTTTGTCAATTTTTTAAAAGAGAATCAAATCTATTACCAAATTTAAAAAAGAAAATGGTCGACAAAAAGTGGAGCGAGAAATAGCTAGGAACTTTCTTCCATAATAGGTGTTTCTTCATCTGAAATAGATTTTTTTTCTATAATAGGAGTTTGGTTTCTTTTTTTTTTTAATTCCTTAAGGGAATGGGTTAGGAGGTTTAGAAGCTTATTGCATCGGGCAACCATTTTCCAAGATATATCCTCCTTACAAGCTCGATAACGTTTAAGTCATTACTGATGCTTCACTATTGTCCCATTCCAACCATACCTAAAACCCCAAACTCAGCTTTAAGGGAGATTTCTTCATCCTCTTTCTACATCTAAATAATGAATTCAATATCCGCTAATGCGGTTGGATACAACTATTGCAGAACATACTCTATTGAGGATCAAAGGATGCTGGAGCGTTCTCTCGACCGATCCTAAAAGATAAATCTCTCTATGGAAGTTGGAGGATCCGTTGTTAGACAAAAGAACCGATTATGTTACCTTAAGTTTCATGTAGGATGATATATTTAAGGATATATTTCACCTAACCACTGTTAGTGTAGGTAGTTTGACACAAAACCAACATTCTTTTTCTGCCATCAAAGACCCACTCTCCGTTAATACCTTAATCAATAAACGACCCTCTCACACTTAAATAGATCACGTGATGTCAGGTGATTAATTAGTTGTTGTTTTTTTTTGCGAAAAATACCTTTGATTAAATGTAATTATCTTATTAAATCTAGGGTTTTGAATTTGATTTGGTTGGAGAACAAGGAGAGTTAATGGATTTCAGATTTGATTTGGTTTGAGAAAAAGGTGGAGAGTTAATGGGTTTTGGATTTGATTTATTTGGAGGATGAGTTAATGGGCTTTGGATTTGATTTGGTTGGAGAAGGAGGATGAGAGTGGATGGATTGCGTGTTTGGTTTGGTTGGAGAAGGAGGATAGTTGATGGGTTCCAGATTTGATTTGGTTGGAGAAGGAAGTGTGAAGTTAACGAGTTTTGAATCTAATTTGGTTGCAGAAGAAGGTGGAGAGTTAATGCGTTTTAGATTTGATTTAATTACAGAAAAAGGTGGAGGTTAATATGTTTTTGAATTTGACTAGGTTGGAGAAGGTGGAGAGTTAATGGGTTTTAGATTTGATTTGGTAGGAGAAGAAGGATGAGTAGATGTGTTTCAGGTTTGATTTGGTTGGAGAAGATGGATTGTTAACGAGTTTTGGGTCTAATTTGGCTGGAGAATGAGGTGCGGAATTAAGACAGGGGTATTTGGGATCAAAAGTTAACGAAGTTATAACGGTAGAGGGTGGTTTTTTTATAAAAATCCAAGTATGGTGGCTCACTGATGACGAAAAAAATATATGTGGGTTTTGTGTCAAACCACCTAAACTAGGGGCGGTGAAGTGAAATTTATCCTATATTTAATTGCAGCTAATGGCATCTTCAACATCTGATTCTTCTCGTTTGGATAATAAAGATGATGTTTTGTATGAATTTAATTTTCTTTATTTCAGTAAAGAGATTTATTTTTGTGATGGTTTGTATTTGTAAATTTGAATGAAAATTTTAAAGCATTACCGGTATATAATTGTAAACTTCAATGAAAGTTTTAAGATCGACACAAATGTGTTTTATTGGAATACGTGAAAAGATATTTTAGAATTAGTTAATATTTTGTATGTGGTTAAATAAGATTTTATATGTGAGTTGATATTATCGATGTGTGGGATAATAAAGAACTTTCTTTATGCCCAAGTTTTGCAGACTATTTATAGGTCTCTATGTTTTTCATTATGCAACTCTGAATATCAAGAAGTTCAATTATATTTTATTGTCTAACATAGTATCAAAGCGATTCGATCGTTCTTAAACACTATCTTCCTTTAGTAGCAAGAAGAGAGTCATCTCTCTTCAAAAATTCTCTTCTTCTTCTTTAATTACCACACTCCTCAAGATGTGAATTTTCAGATCAAGTCTCTAAATTCAGATTTTCTAATTCGGTCCTCTATGTTCGGATTTCCAGGCCCAAGCCCAGTTCTCTTCTAGATGCAGATTTCTAGATCCAATCCTTCTCAAAATACAAATTTTCTTCTTCCAAATTCGGATTTTCAGATTCAATCTTCTTCCAAATTTGGATTTTCATATCCGATCTCATCTAAATTCAGATTTTCTATGCAATATCTAATTTCATCCGCAATGCGCTAGATTTCCTTCACGCTATCCGGTTTTACCCGCAAGATTTCCCCCTTGCATCCAGTTTTATCAGCAATCCGGTTTAATCAGCGACGTACTCAATTTCCTCTGCACTATCTGGTTTCATCCGGAATGCACTTGATTCTTCTATAATGTTTGAAGGAAGTGTTGACAAATATAGTTGAATACCCTGAACTTTTTTTGCGCAGTCTGGATCTCAACTCCATCCAAGGGGGAGCATTGAAATATGTGAGAATATATTTTAATTTTAGTTAATATTTCATATGTGGTTAGATGAGCTTTATGTGTGGGTTGATATTATCAATATGTGGGATGATAGAGAATTTCTTTATGACCAAGTTTTGTAGCCTATTTATAGGTCCATGTTTTTCATTATGTATCTTTGAATATCAAGAAGTTCAATAGTATTTTCTTGTCCAACATGTTAAAGATTCTTTTTCCCTTTTCAAATGAAAAATGACCAAATGGTAGATGTATAGCTGAGAAAAACAACTAGTCTTAAAAAGAATTCTTCGATTTATTTAGATTTGTTATTTAAGTGCATGGCAATGAAGAATAAATGGCTCACTCCATACTATACAACACAAGTCACCATGAATCCATAGGAATGAAGTAAATTTAAGACTAGAAGTTTTATACTTAACAAAAATAGATTAAATTAAAATTGTAAAGACATAGATAGGGCATAATGTTATAGAAAAATAACATTATAGATAATAACTTATTAGGTAGACTAAACTAAATAAGAATATCATGGAAATAAAATTTTGAAATAGAAAATTTTCTAAAAATCAGATTCCAAATATGTAACCTTTTAACTTTAGGGCCAATATTCTTTTTGGGTATTCTGCAAACATGATCATTAATTCCGTGTATTAAGCTCTCAGGGGTAAAACGGTAATTTCAGCAGATACATGCCCGATGAGAAGGGTTGGGCCGTTTTCAGGCCCATCGACCCAATCCAGCTTATAATAGGGACTGTTATAATAGCCTTAACGCAAATGAGTCCAGATTCATCGAACCTAGTTTAAACCCCGTATTCCTAGGAGGTAACTAATTCTATCCCCATGCGTAAAACAGAGTTTGAAAACTCTCTTCATCAAGAGATAAGTCCAGACTCGATCTTTCATATGGAGGGAAACCGACTCCATCCAAACACCGGAAAGTAGATATAGATGAATATATTGAAACTAGTCCCCCTTAGCGACTATATATACCTCGAGACCTCCTCGGAAACCAGGTAATTGAAAACTCCGCTATCAAAACTCACCATATCTTCAAGTTTCTGAGTCTCTAACTTGGGCATCGGAGGGTCTGTCGCTGGGGCGACCCTCAGTGTTTCAGACTTATTTGCAGATCCACGAGAGCGATTTCAGCCGTTCCTTACGAACAGATCTCGGAGTCAAGTATAGTTTTTGGTGGTCGACATCGATGAATAGCGAAGGTTCGATCTTTATTATTTTTGTTTAAAGAATTCACGTATCTGTTTGCTCCCACACAAAATAAGCAGCAACAACTATAATACCCCCTTTTAAATAATGTTATTTGTTTTTCGTAAGGAGAATAAGTAAAATTTTTGTATTAAACCCTCTTGGCATATCATGCCTCATTAACTGATTTTACCAAACATGTTTTTCCTGCCCTTACCAGAATCGTGATTACTAGTTTCCTAACAACTACTTAAATGACTAATATAGTAGACTAGTCGAAAATGGTATTGTTGTTGATTGTGGTAAAATTAAGAGTTTCGGTATCTGGTAATATCTTCATTGCCCTTGTCAAATGAAGCTAGTTATGCCACAAAGGCACGACCATAAGTAGCGTTTGAAGGTTCTAAGGCGTAGATAAGCTTTGAACTTCAATCATGCTCCAATATTGTTATGCATCATTAACTGGTTATCCCATTAGAAATAATGAGAATACATGTTTATCTTGTATGCCTTAACAAGAATCATGATTGTCAATTCTCCAACAGCTACGTAATGGCTAATACAGAGGGTTAGCCGGTAATTATATTGTTGTCGATTGGGAAAAAATTAACAGTTGTGGCATCAGGTAGTATCTTGATTGCCCCTATCAAATGTAGCTAGTTATGCCCCAAAGGCATGACCATGAGTGAGGTTCTAAGGCATAGATAAACTTTTAAACTTCAATGATGTTTCTCTGCTTCTAATCTTTGTCGAGTCAATCGTAACTCATTTAACATATATTTATTTATACAAGGTTTAAGCAAAATACGAAGGAAAATGATGTTGAAAATGTGTTAAAAAGAAAAAGAAAAATTACGATTTGGATTTTGTTCTCCAATGGGTGAGAAATTCATGTATAGATGTTGCTTTAGGAAATGAAGGGTTTGTCAACAGTCAACGTGAACTAGGTGAAGTTGTCTTATATATTTCTACTGTTAAAGGCCATAACTTTGAAGAAATTTAAGGGCATTTAGTTGCATATTTTACCTAATGGATCATTAAGTTGTAAAGTATGTCAAACATAAGGAAAATATCTAAACGACATAGTTGGTTCTGTATTTGTATCATGTTGAATTAATATGACTAGAATAAATAAATTTTGTGGTACTCATATATATGCAATTATGCAAATTGAACATACCAAGTAAATAACTGAATAATAATGAACATAAAAAAATTCTTTTCCTCAAATATTTTATGTACATCTACCTAAACTTAAAACCAAATCATCTTTTTTCCATACAATTTCACATTTCTATGTTGTGGAAGGGCTCTCCATGGTTAATTATAAATAGGGGTTAGGAACTTTAGAAGCTTATTGCATCAAGCCATCAATTTCCATGATATCATGCTCGAAAATGTCATTGAAGAAATCAATCAAAGATGCTTCACTATTGTCTCATACCATAGCCTTGTGCGAGTTTTCTTGCATTCTCTCTCTAAATCTTCTATGGCAAGAATTCAATCTTTGCTAAAGAGGCTAATTTTTATGGTTCAGAAGCTACGATTGACGATCAAGGGATGCAGTATGTCAATCAATCTGGAAAATTGAAGGATCCTTGTCATACAAGGTACAGTTATTTTACCTTAGGGTTCATGTTGAAGGATGTATGTACTTGTAGCAAAAGATACCCTTCACCATCTATTTATCTCCATTAGACATAAGGAGAATGTCATGTAGGAATTTAATTTTTGTTTGCATAGTACAAGGTATTTTTTGTAAAAATATTTGTATTTGTAAACTTGAATGAAATTTTAAGGTCTACATGTTCGTGTTTAAGATCCTTTTCCTTTTTAAATGAAAGTGACTCGGTGGTAGATCTACAGCTAAGAAAGACAATTGCACTTAAAAAAAATTTAAAAACTAAAAAAAATCTTCAAGTTATTCAGTTTGGTTATTTGAGTGCATAGCAATAAAGGACGTACGTTCACTAGAAGCTATACAACACAAGTGGTAATCAATCTACGGGGATGAAGTAAATATTTGACTAACTCTTTTTACCTATAAATTGATTTACAATCAAATTCTAAAGACTCATGTCATTATAGGAAAACAACATTATATTAATAACTTATTAAGTAGATAAAACTAAATAAGAAAAATACGAATATGAAAATAGAAAGTGGATCATTTACAAAAACGGGCTTCTAAATATGTAACCTTAGCTTAGATATTCTATTTGAGTTTTTTTCCATACACACACAAGAATTCATGTGTATTTGCTATGATAACCCCCTTTAAATATTATTTTTTGCTTTAGACCCCCCCAAATTGAAGTAAATTTTAGTAATAAAGCCCCTTAGCATAACAGCCCTCTTAAGTGATGTACCATTAGATTTAAGGAAAATGTTCAAATAGAACTGATCTAATGGAACAACTAGGTTATTTAATCAGGAAAACATCATCACTGTAGTATTCAAAAGGCCCAGTAAGCTAAACTGAGAAGCATCTTACCTTCATTCTATAAGTCCGAGGCTTCAACTCTTTCCGAATCTCCACCATCTTCTGCTCCTCCCTGTTCAATCTCATCGTCATCAAATACGGATGCAAAAGCCCGGGAGTATCATACATTTTTGCTTTCGCCGGCAAAACTCCTGCAATCCTTAATATCCCCAAAGTTGTACCAGGAACTGCTGCCTCTGTAAGCCTAGTCAATTTCACCCCTTCTCTCTTGGCAAACGAGTTGATCAAAGTAGATTTCCCTGCATTCTGAGCTCCAATCACCCAAACATTCCCTCTAGGACCCGCCATATCTTTAATAAAAGCAATCAAATTCCTAACTCCTAAATCCTTCTTAGCACTCACAAGATAAACTCCACTAAGCTTTGGCGCTCCTGCAGCCTTAGCTCGATTCCTCACCCACCTATCTAACCTAGTTGGCGAAATTTCAGAAGGTAAGAGATCAACCTTGGTGGCTACTAATACAAGCTTTGGCAATTTGGATAACTTGGGTTTCTTCTTACTCTCTTCCACTACCTTGAACAATGATTTTGCAGCTCTTTTCGGAAATGAACCATCAAAGTCTACACAATCTACAACCATCACCACTAAAGGAGCACTAGTTGCTGGTTTTATTAACCGGGTAGATATAAACCTATCGAAATCAAAATCAGGTATAAGGTTTTCGGCATTAGGATTCTTTACCTGCCCATAGTTCCTCAAAGAGTGGCATCTAGCACAGACAATGACTGAACCTTCCTCCTCATTTTTCTTCGCCTCCCTTGCTTTCCTCCTCTTCTTGGACTTCGAAATCTTCTCCTTCTTCAGCCTCTTGATTGTCTCTTCTGTAATGTTACCATACCCAACCCCAGGAGGAGCAAATCCATCCAACTCCTTCTCCAATTTCACATCCTCAAATCCCACTTCCTTCTCCCAATCAGAATCCCAATCCGAAAACCCATCCAATTCCGAATCAAAATCAGTTTTTGAATTCGACCCATCAATTCCCTCTCCCTCTTCTTCAGAGAGCTCATCAAAATCCGACAACAAACCATCCTCATCATCTGAGCTCTCCATGAACCCCTCAATTTCGAGACCAAGATCAGATTTTGAGCTCGACCCATCTTCAAAATCATCCTTATCCACAACGGGTTTGTTGTAGAATCCAGGGAGATTGGGGTCGGAATCCTGCATGAAGATTCCGCAACCGGGGCAAACAAGGAAGGATTCGTCTTCATCTCGGCCCTGGCTGAAGAGGGAGCGGTTGTTATGGGTTAGGGTTTTGGGGGAGCGGGTATTTTTGGAAGAGCAGGTGATGGAGAGAGGGGCATTTCGGGAAGAGGTGCGGGAGGTTGAGGGGCATTTCGGGAAGAGGTATGCGAGGTTGAGGGTGGTTGTTTTGGGGAGTTTGTGGAAGAGGTTGGGGTTGAGTGGGGTGAAAGAGAAGGCTTGGGCCATAGAAAGAGCAGAGAGAGAGAGTGTGTGTGGAAGTGACTAGTGAGAGAGGTTTAAGGCATGAGATAGAAAGGGATGAAGATGACAAATAGTAGAGGGTAATTTTCGCTAAATACTCCACCCCTTTTTTAAGAATTTAAGAAAAAAAACCGCTAAAACTAACCTCTACTATTTTTTAATACTAGTATGATGCACGTGCGATGCACGTGGAGGAGGAAGGAAAAGGACAAAAAAGAAAAAAATCTAGTATGATGCACGTGCGATGCACGTGTAGGAGGAAGGAAAAGGACAAAAAAAAACCTACCAACACGTGCGCTGCACGTGTTTGCACACATACAAAAAAAAACAAAAAATTGTTTATTTGTTTGGAACCTCATCTCTCCCATTATAATAGTTATAGATAGATGAGAGTTTGTCATCAAACAAATATTATTTGTAATAAAATAAATTTGTGCATCGCATGTGCAATTCCAGTTCTTCCATTATATTTTTTATTTAATTTAAAAAATATTTATTTATCAAAACGTGCATCGGACGAACAACTCCAATTTATGTGTATCGTATGTACAACTCCAACTCTTTATTAAAATGTGTATCACATCGACAACTTCAATTTACGTGTATTACACGTAATATATTTAATAAAATGTACATCACAAGACAACTCCAGCTTACGTGTATCGATTTACATAGATGTGTATTTGGCAGTAGACATTGTTGTGTTATGAATTAAGTTGCTTATTGTTTATATCTTGCAGGATCATTTGTCAGGAGCTCGGGATGAAAAAAGGGTAATGTGAATCTACAACAATAGTGGATCGAAATCAGTTGCTAGGTGTGACTTAAACATAAAAGATTTCATATTTGATTTGCAGCCTGTTATAAGTATCAAATATGTTGCTAATGTAGTTATCGCCTAAAACCGCATGAGTTAATTCTCCATTGTCATATTTTCATGAAGTTAACCATGTATGATTTTAAAAGAGGTTAAAAGAGAGAGAGAGAGAGAGAGAGAGAGAGAGAGAGAGAGAGAGCTTGTTGTGATGTACATGTGAAGATATTTTGTTAAATGTGATCAAGTACAATTACATATCCATATTAATATATTTAGTATCTATATATCGAAGAGCCTATTGCAAATATGATTTGAAACAGACGTGTTAGCCTCAATTTTTTATATATTTCAGTGTATTAGATATTTTACATGTATATTTTTTTTTTAAATCTATAACTTACATCATCTCTCACACAAAACACATAAGTCCAACTATCAGGCATTTCAAACATTAAGAGAACATGAAGATTGCCAAAAGGCAACCCTACCAACAAAAACCTATATGATGCTTCTTCAACTTCCTCAATCCATGTCTGTTCAAGTCTACCTCTTCCTTTAGCTGCATCCATTGTTCTCCCTAACTGATACTGTTAATAGTCTCAATTGCCTATGCAAAACAGTGTCATTTGCTTCCCCTATTTCATCCCCAAAAAATGTTCTTTAGATCCTAATAATCATAACTAAATAAATAAGAATATTAACATACAATCAAATGCGTCCACAAATTGGGCTAAAACAATATCGTTACTCTATAAAAGGACCATTGATACTCCTGCATTATTTAAGCCGAAAATATTTTTGGCTTATTGCATACAAATTATAGAGACTATCTAAGTTAATAATCTCCAATTCTGGAATTTATAAAAGCCACTATTATGTGGAGTGCTTGGTATGTGCAGATGGATGCATATTTACTTTGAAGTGATTATGCTTTATACTCTATCTAGTATTTTGTAGTACCGTTGTATGTGGATTATGATGTATGTTGTATTCTATTTCATTAATCTTTCATTAATGAATCGTTGATGGGATCACCTTTTTCTCTCTCTAAAAAAAAACAGACATGCTATATATGTTGTCTGGTATCCCAATCATACATACAACCATTAATATTATTATTATACACACTATAAGTATTCAATCGTTAACTGATGAAGAAAGGGTATCATTCATATGCTAAATTATCTGGATGAAATTTGTTCCCTAGGCTGAGTACAACTATGAAAGGCCTAGCTCAGACCTAGTCAGGCATGACCACTACTACTCAATGCCTCAAAATAAACCAGACTGAAATTAAGAAACTAAATTGCATCTCTGATAAATGGTAAGTCAATCTAATAAATGGCACGTCATCGCGAAGAATGATTAATTAATTAAGTTTTTCAGTCAAGATATAGGTAGTTAATATTAATCCTCCCCTAAAATTTTCATATTAGCCATGATACAAAATAAAAACCAAAATTTCTTTTGAAAACGTAATATATTTTTAGGAATTGTAGTAAAAAAATTCAATAAAATCTCCCCTTAAATATTAGTCCTTTTACAGCAATTCCTTACGGAATTCTGCTCACAATTAAAAAAATTAACATCATAGACAGTCAATTTGAATCCTCCCCAGACCAATCCAAGCAAAATTACACATGCATCATATATATAGGACTCTGGGAGGAAACTTCTTCATATGACTCAAAATACAAAATAAAAACTAAGATTTCGTTTGAAAACGTAATAGAAATTTAGGAATCTTAGTAAAAATTTCGACAAAGTCCCCCCTAAAATATTTGCCCTTTTACAGCAATTCCTTACGAAATTCTGCTAACAATTAAAAATATAACATCACAGGCAGTCAATATCAATCCTCCCCAGGCCAAACCAAGCAACATCACACATGCATCATATATATAAGGCTCTGGGGGAAAAAATCATAATATGATGTAAAATACAAAATCAAAATCAAAATTTCATTGGAAAACGTAATGGTTTTTTTAGAAAAATCTTTGAAAAACAAACACATAACCCAATACTCCACAACTTTGCGGGTACGGGTATTAACATAATTATATTATATCATCATCATATACAAATACTTACATCATCTCCCACAATACTGAAGAGCTTACAACTATTACATCCTCCACCAAAATATAAACCAACCAACCGAATGACCAAAAAAAAGTTTACAGGATTGTAGAAAAACACATTACTTCGAGTCTTCAATATGGGACCAAACGGTGAGTCTAAACAAACAGTAAGAGTTTTGAAACAAATAGTAAGAGTTTACAATAATCAATCAAAACAATGATAATTAAAGAAACAAATAGTAAGAGTTTTGAAACCAATACCTTTCAAACAGGACAATGCCTTTTAACTCAATGGTTTCAACCCAACATGTTCTTCATCACCCCACCAAAAGTTAAACTGTCAATATGTACATAACGGTTCTGAGTGTAGATGACAATCTGGCACAAAAAAAAGCATTAAATTAGCGGCAATTAACGGCAAACAATATGATACAGGTGACATCACTTTTACCTTTTTTTTGTTAATTTGCTAATCTCTTGTTAACATGCACACTAAGTGGTGATATAAATACCATCTACCTTTATGTATTACATATTGCATCTTTAGTTTACCGAGAAACTCAAACCCCACTTTCTGCTATAGATCTTTTTTGTTTTCACATCAGAAGACGAAACAATATTTATTTACTTTCAGTCCTAGTCAGAATTTTTGTTAGATTTGTTTATATGACCTTTATATAAATTTGTATAGCTCATCTTTTCCATGTAAGGAATCTAGTAATTTTTTACTTGTGAAATGAGGGTGCGGTTATGTTGGAAACTATACAAATGAAGCCCCCTTCCTTATCGGTTGAATCCATCGAATGACCATGTTTAGTGTAACATCTATTTAAATATGTAGGTCCTTGGTATTATTTGGCTCCTATATTTATTATTCTTCAGTTTGCAATATTTGTGTCATTGATATATTCTGGTTCAGTTTCCAGGCTCGAAGGGTTCGTGTCAAACAGGGAGTAATCTTATGAAGATCCTATTGAAGTGAGTATCACCGAATTTAAAACAGAAATTTTGAATACATACAGACATCCTTTGTATACCACAACAACAACAAAGCCTTTATCCCAACATTGCTTGTAGACCATATAGTTTTCTTTGATATTGTGTTTGAATACATCCTTTGTATGCCACAACAACAACGAAGCATTTACCCAAACATTCCTTGTAGACCATGTAGTTTTATTTGATACTGTGTTTGAATAGCCAAGAATGGCCCTTTGAGCTCTTGAAGCTCTTTTTAGACTTAAGTAGGTGTTCCTAAACTGAGTGAAAGTTTTTTTATCCCCAGAAGATTTTTTTTAAAATGGAGGTCTCCTTTTTTGCTCTGCTTATCAGAGGTATGTTAACTTTTCGGATAAATGCTTTTGCCCCTTTGTTTAATATGTAAAAACAATTTTAGGTCTCAACAACTTTTGTTCACAACAATACCTAAGAGAACCTTAGTTTGGCCTTCCATGAAATTTTAATGTGGTATTTTGGACTCTCTGCAGGTTACTATATGCAGTTTTTGTTGTCTTACGTGCGAATGCGACTGTTGCTGAATTGACTACAACATTACAGGCAGACCTTTATCAGTTGCAGGCTGCTGCATCATTCGCTTGTCGGCTGGGCTGGGCCATAAAGATTATAGATCCTGAATATATTCTTCAGGATTCCACTACTCCTGGTTCTCCTAGAACTATACTTAGCGATGATGAAGATGGTTCCAGTGCTAGTATCAGCTCAGGGAATGCTTCTCAGCAAGCTCATGGTCGAAAACTAGATAATCACAGATTAGCTTCTGGTACTCATGTTGCATTTGTGGATGATGCGAATATGACTTCTTATCAAATGATGGGCTCCGTTTCACCAGGTCTGATTATTTCCTTTAAATGACCTTTTAAACCTGTTCTTTTAAAGCACATGTTCTTTATAGGCAATGAAATGTCCAAGTAATTACTATAGAAGAGTTAGAGAAATTTATATAAAGTCCATTTTCTTCATAGTGATGTGAGCAAATAGAGTTTTGGTTATATGATGTGAAAAGAGTAAGATGAAAGATTCAGTGGGAAATGATTGAATTTACGCATAAGAGGATTAGTGATGGGTGGCTCGGATTTAACTTTGGTTTATGGGTTGTCCAAACATAAGGTGTAGTTGTAGTAAATATCAATTTAACTTATTGTAAACCCAATTGATCAATGTAGTTACATTTATAAATTTGAGGTCCATGTGAGTTGCATCTCAGTCCTATTACAGTTCAAATACGAAAGTCATACAAAAGTAAAACAATAATGTAAAAAGTTTCTCAAAAGAAATGGATAAATTTATTACTTGTATTTTAATCAAAATTACCTGTATTTTCTGAAATAACTATAAAAGAAATTTGTTACTTGTATTTTAAGTAGAAATGCAAACAATTATCCAAGTAGAAATGCAAAAATTGGCAGAATCTCAAAAGTAAAGTAGAAGGAAACTAATTGCCTTGTCTGTATGGTGCTTGGTTGTCGCAACACATATCTCATTTCCCAAATCCCAAACCTTGACAGACTTGTCAGCGCTTGCACTGGCAAGGACAATCCTGAAGGACAAACACAATTGCATCAGTTAGACTCTGCAGAAAGATAGTATAACCTTGAAGAGTTGGATCACGAAACTTATGTATCACCCGAACTTATTCCAAGCAAGACCAAGCACAGATTTCTTATGACTACCTGATTTGTACTTCCCCGATTTCTGCAAAACCAAATTCCGACGAAACATTATAAGAAATATAAATATTAAATTCAAAGCTGACACCAAAGTTCATCATTCTAGACGGAATGCAACAATTAATTAGATGTCGAAGACATAAATTAATATTCGTAGTAGATTTGAAGTAAATTTTGAAAGTAACATTTTTTTGTATGAAGAAGGACATTACTATCATGCATGAAAAACTGCAGAAAGATCATATGGAAATAAATACACGCAAAGCAAGATTAAGTTTATTTCTTAGTATACTATAAATCATGTGGCAGAGAGGCAATTAATTTTGCATGAATGCAAGTGTGATACTTAATGAACATATTTCACTAAGTCTAAGAGGGGGTAAATCCACCTACATCTTTGGGTGCGTTTAGTTTGTTGTTTTGAAAACAATTTTCTGAAAATGTTTTGTGAAAACTGTTTTGTGAAAACTGTTTTCTGAAAATGAGAGTGTAAAAGCTGTCTGGAATAGTTTTCTGAAAACTGTTTTCTGAAAATGAGATTGTAAAACCTGTTTGAGTAAAAAAATAGTCTGAATGTTGTTTTCTTAAAACTAGACGGTAAAATGCTGTTTGGTAATAATATATTTCGAAATCCCTTTTTTTCTTCCGTTTTTTTTCCAGTTTGGCAACATTTTTTTTTCCAGTTTTCTTGAAAAGGAGCTTATGCAGGGTGTATGTTTAATGAATTTGCATTAGTTTTCTTATGATTTTTTTATTATTTTTTTGCAGATACAGACCCAAGTTCTACCAATATACGAATAAGCAACGTGCTACAATATGGAAGTTTCCTTCGCTAGAAATTTTTTTTGGTTTTTTCTTGGTATCTTCCCATCATTGGCAAGCCTTCGACTCTGTAATATTTTATTTGAATTGTGTAAGAGTCGGCTAATACAGCAATTGGACACAATATGCAAATTTCCAATAAATATACAAAATATCCATTACAAATTTGTTTTTGGTTACATTTATTTCACAATCTGGGATAGCCATCTAATGTGAATTCTACACTTAAACCTCTTACAAAGCAAAAAAAAAATAATAATAATTCCAATCCATCAGTGTCCATCATATGCCTTTAGCAGCATCAGAACTCATCATAGGAAGGTAATTGTACACTCTATCGACAGAGTACAAATTGAAACTGACAAAAAATTTGCAAAGAAGCCCAAAGCAGCCATTACATAAGTCCATCAGCAGCCATCAAATCCTTCACAAGTATCAGAAGCCAACACAAGTATCAGAATCCATCAATACCAGCATGCAGCCAGAAGCAGTCATCACAAACAGCCAGAAGCAACCAGCTACCATCAGCAGCATCAAAACTATCAGTAGGTGATAATCTCCCACCATGATGGGCACCCATACTCAGCACAGCATTGTATTAGATTGTGTACATTATAAACCATCAGTATGTGATAATCTCCCACCATGTTGTTACTAATATATAAACCATCAGTAGGTGATAAACTTCCACCATGATGGGCACCCATACTCAGCACAACACTATATTAGATTGTGTACATTATAAACCATCGGTATGTGATAATCTCCCACCATGATGGGCACCAATATATAAACCATCAGTAGGTGATAATCTCCCACCATGATGGGCACCAATACTCAGCACAGCACTGTATTAGATTGTGTACATTATAAACTATCAGTATGTGATAATCTCCCACCATGATGGGCACTAATATATAAACCATCAGTAGGTGATAAGCTCCCACCATGATGGGCACCAATACTCAGCACAGCACTGTATTAGATTGTGTACATTATAAACCATCAGTATGTGATAATCTCCCACCATGATGGGCACTAATATATAAACCATCAGTAGGTGACAAGCTCCCACCATGATGGGCACCAATACTCAGCACAGCACTGTATTAGATTGTGTACATTATAAACCATCAGTATGTGATAATCTCCCACCATGATGGGCACCAATATATAAACCATCAGTAGGTGATAATCTCCCACCATGATGGGCACCCATACTCAGCACAGCATTGTATTAGATTGTGTACATTATAAACCATCAGTGGGTGATAATCTCCCACCATGTTGTTACTAATATATAAACCATCAGTAGTTGATAATCCCCCACCATGTTGTTACTAATATATAAACCATCAGTAGGTGGTACATTGGGGCACCATGATGGCCACCAATACTCATCACAGCACTGTATTAGATTGTGTACAGTATAAACCATCAGTATGTGATAATCTTCCACCATGTTGTTAATAATATATAAACCATCAGTAGGTGATAATCTCCCACCATGATGGGCACCAATACTCAGCACAGCATTGTATTAGTTTGTACTGTATGGAAATTAAACCCATCAATTGAGACCATTGTCTTGCATCAAATTTCGCATTTTTCAAACTATTTCAGTCAACCTCGGCCTCCATCATCTCAATAAATGTACGCACATTAATTGCTGGCCAAAGCCTAAGATCACTATCCATCTCAATCTCCTCTCCCTTAACGATCAATATAAAATAACAATCATCAATTGGTAAACATTAACAGTGAACAGTATTAATTTGAGGTCACTATAACAATTGTAGATGATGTGTACTATCCACCTCCACTTCAATCGAAATCAAAGTAAAAAAAATAAACTCCATTTCCAGTTCAGCCACCACCATTAATCCTGTCTACTTGAAATATCCAATTTCAACTACTAACAAAAGCGACGTCGACCGTAGGGTGAAAACACCTCATTCCGAAATTCAATTCAGTACAAAAATAGGTCTCCATTCAGTATAGGCCCAGTATTAAAAGAAAATAATTTTTTTTCGGATCTGGAATAAACAAATCAGTACTCAAGATCTCCAAATCACAGCAAACCCAGAAAAAAAAACAATTTTGGACCCTCAATTCGTCAGTACGTCCATTAAATTAATCCTAAAAAAAGGATTTTTTATGAAGCAAATGTGGAAATATAGACCAAATACCATAACAGAAGCAAAAAAATTGAATAGATTTGAAACATACCCTGGATTGCTGGTTTTCAAACCTGAAGAAGCTGTCTCCGACAGATTCCCTCGACCGGCGTCTGATTCTAGAACTACGTTTTCGAAGAGACCTTCTTGCAAAAGCAGATCTGATCTCACAGACCATGAATCGAGCGTCGTGCGGGGTGAGAAGGGGTGAAAGAGGGCATTAGGGTTTTCAGATCTGACGAGGGCGTTAGGGTTTTTAGATCTAACGTCGCCTGTCAGCGAAGAAAGAGGAAGGGGGAAAAACTTCGATAGAGGAAGGGTGGCGAAGAGGGTGACGAGAGAGGTGACGAGTATGGGTGACGAGAGAGGAGGAGTAGTGGTGAATAGGGAGACTTGTTTCCACAGTGAGATGGGGATGGAAGAAGGGGAAAAGGCAAAAGGGGAAAACAACTAAAAATATGTTTTCTCAAACGATGAACTGTACAAAATATAACCAAACGCATTTTCAGAAAAATTTTCCTGAAAATATTTCCAAAAAAGGTAACCAAACGCACTCTAAGTCTGAGAGTGCAGCAGGAGATCTATAATTACCATGAATTTCGCAAAAAATGGGTGAGCCATTTACTTACCGTGTTTGGCCACTTATAAGTGCAATTTGACCCAATTTTTTCCCTTGACAGATTTCTTAGATCCCTGCAAAAATTGACACTCAAATATGATTATGTAATCAGAGAACTTCCCAAGTCATGGCACTTGTGGACATAAGTAATGAATTAGTACCTTGCGCAAGGAAATATCTGACGCAGGCTTTCCATGCTTATTCCAGCAATTAGCAACTTGACCCTGCACGACAAAGTAACTACATCAGCTGGAGAGATCAATGACCTGGCATAATATTTGCAAAAGGTTGACTAAGTAGAGTAAGTTTACCTCAAAACGGGCCATTTGTTTTCCAAGCCAAGGCACAAACGTTTCTCCATGATCCTAAAGAAGGATAAAGTAATTAACCAAACAAATAATACTATCACTACTATTAGCAGTGAAAGTAAGTAAATTTAATAACGGAGTGCTTATACATATCTAGTTTGCAATTGCACCAAACAGGATCGCAAACTAAGTTTTTTAATGCAATGACAATTTGTTTTCTTCAAATCATACAATTCAAAACCTTAATGTTCTTTCCATCATTCTCACTGGGTATAAAGCAGAAAAAACAAACTTTTTGCATTCAAACCCCAGATTGCAAATTACCTTCATCTAACACAAACACAAACAGCAATCCTCAATTTCACTTCATCTAACACAAACACCAATCTAACACAAACAACAATCCTCAATTTCACTTCATCTAACTCAAACTACCAATCTAACATAAACCCAACAAAACCTAGGCAATATAATATATATTCCTGAGATGCTCAAATATATCTGATATTCCCCGAACATAGAAGGTAGTTAATAATGCAAGTAAAATTAGGGTAGACCTGCACGAACTTGAATTCATGCAATTAAAAGAGGTACAGGAGTAATTAATGTGACAGAGAAGTTTAATAAAGTTGGATGGAAGATAGATTCGTACAACTATTTCTAAACAAAAACTATGTTGCTGTTGTTGCCGTTATTATTTCTACAACAAATAAATACCAGATTAACACCTAGCAATACCCAAGTTGAGTCCTGTATCTAGCACCGACTAACAGTACATCTCTCTCTAAAACCTTATATTGACATAGTTCCTCCCTAGGTACATTTAACATAATAACATCTGCAAATGCACATCAATGAGAACAATCATAATTTCCCAACACATGGGGCAAACATAAAGTGCAAACTGCAAATGCCCCTTTTTATATATATAAAGGAACCAAAATAATTCACAATTAAATTAGCAGCCAACGTTACGAACCAACACTTCTTTCTTAGACCCAATGGGATGTTTCTAAATTAAAAGATAAAATGCATCTCTTTTGAGATTTCTTGTCTTCACTCTCAATAATCCTCTACTAAATAAATAACCAATACACCAAAAAGCCCAAAGAATACTCGTCTCATGCCGTAAACATCTTGGAAAGCAATTTAGCACCCTAATTCCATAACATGACCAAAACAATTCTCAATTAAATTAGCAAACTGCAAAGGCCCCCTTTTTCCATATAAAGGAACCAAAACAATTCTCAATTAAAACATTTCTTAGAAATATGTGACATTCCCTGGCAAGTGTTATTAATCTTAAAGTAACTAATTACAGGTGGGGTATCCAAAATTGCCACGAAGCAGAAGATAGTACTCAAGGATATATATAATGATCCTTTACCAAGACAATTGATCGATCAAATGACCCACTAAGAAGTGATTCTGGTGAATGCAAGTTCTATGCTACTGCTTGAACCTGCAATAGAGGTCAGACAAATTCATCAGTCCCAACTTTGTGTAGCTAGAATTAGCAAGAGCAATAATCATTACTGCAAGAAAATCCAAGAAAGTTTCCTGAGAACTGAATAAAAATGCAGATACCATCATAATGAAAATATTGTTTGATAAGCAACATAAATTAAGGAAAACATGTGAAGTGGCGCTACAAAGACTTTAATCCTAACCCATATGAAGTGGTGAAACCGAGAAGCTTGACGCTCATGCAACAAAAGTATGTAAAACATCTATAATAATCAAAATGCAAATGAGAATCCAAGAAAAATACACATCAGTGATCAGTTTATAAATTCTGAAC
The DNA here is from genome assembly GCA_017893485.1 of Hemerocallis citrina. NCBI lineage: Eukaryota > Viridiplantae > Streptophyta > Magnoliopsida > Asparagales > Asphodelaceae > Hemerocallis > Hemerocallis citrina. The sequence goes on along the minus strand of CM030368.1, from coordinate 151,778,301 downwards.
AGTTCAAAGGTCGACATACATGCATACTAATGTGTAAAATCCAAAGTCCATTTCACATAACATAATGCAAGGTAGTTACAATTGAATGGTCTAAGCATCAGCCAGCATTCTCCAAATGTGCCCAAATTTAAGTAGAAATGCAAACAATTATCCAAGTAGAAATGCAAAAATTAGCAGAATCTCAAAAGTAAAGTAGAAGGAAACTAATTGCCTTGTCTATATGGTGCTTGGCTGTCGCAACGCATATCTCATTTCCCAAATCCCAAACCGTGACAGACTTGTCAGTGCTTGCACTGGCAAGGACATTCTTGAAGGACAAACACAATTGCATCAGTTAGACTCTGCAGATAGATAGTGTAACCTAGAAGAGTTGGATCACGAAACTTATGTATCACCTGAACTCCTTATTCCAAGTAAGACCGAGCACAGATTTCTTATGACTACCAGATTTGTACTTCCCTGATTTCTACAAAACCAAATTCCGACGAAACATTATAAGAAATATAAATGTTAAATTCAAAGGCTGACGCCGAAGTTCATCATTCTAGATGGAATGCAACAATTAATTAGATGTCGAAGATTGCAGAAAGATCATAAGGATTATTGTAAGTTACTAATTTGCAAAGTGGACAGTTAATCTTGGACATCCTAAAATGGCAAAATGGAATGTCAATTTGGGATGGAGGTAGTATAATGCAGATGGGACTTTCATATATATAAGGATTCTTAGAATTCTCGAACCGAGGTAGTTGATCAGGTCTGATTCTGATCCCATAATCAAACTCTAGATGTATGGTTTTTATGTTACTTTATTGCTCCTTTAGTCCTTTGAAATGAACATCTTCTCTCAAGCTCTCTCCCTATTATAATAGACCAAATTTTGCTGAACAATGTATATCTAGGTGGTGCTACTACTACTACTACTACCACTACTATTATTATTTTGCTTTAAGACATGCAAAGCTCTGTCCTCTTCACTATACTTTCCACTTCTCACTTCCTTGGGTATGATATATCTTATGATATATCTTTCATGTCGATTTTAAATATGTGACCGATACAAAACTAAAAGAAGACAAAAAGGTGCTAGGTACTCAGAATTTAAAATTCATATTCTACATCTCGAACTTAGGTGATTACCAAACCCCATAATAGATTGCTAACAAAATGTTATATATTACAAAAATTATTTTCATATAAATTTTTTGCATGTTCAGTCATCAGTGCACTGCACAGAGTCTTCATTGACCATCCCATGTAAGGAAATTAATGGAAGGATGTGTGGTAACTGCCGAAAAAATGGTTGAACCTGGACTCATTTGGATAAAATTGAACTTCTACAGTTCACTCAGTCTATCCAAGTGGTTGCGGCTGAGCATGTTAATTAGAGAAGACAACAGTAGAGTTCCATGTGCAGGTGGTAAATTCTTGTTTAGTGCAGTGACTGTTGTCTAAATGTGACCAGGGATTGTATTAAGAAACTCCGGGAAGAGTTTAATAAGCATAATGCCTAAAAAGAGGGAGATCCTCCGCTAGTAGTTTCTTCCATCAGCAACGACCATCTTATTGAATCCTATCTTGTAGTGTATGCAAAGAACCTAGTAAGCTCGTTCCACAACACCAAGGTCTCATATATTTCGGTGTGGTAGTTAATTATTACCACAGTGCGCATAAAGATGTTGGGGGTATTTATGTGATTTTCACACAAGTTAGTGAGTTTACCTATAGCAGAAGCTTATGACATTTCTCATATTAAGGAGTAAATAATTGTAGTTTGTCTAGATTATGAACTGGTATCTGCCTGTCAACATTAAACTAATTCGGGACTTAGATCTATAGTTCTATATATGAATGTGATTCTAAACAAAATTAATTTTTTTAATTTATGTTAATATGCATCTTCAGCATTTTGGAATAAATTGAAAATTTGTAACAGACAATACGGGTAAAATTCAGTGTAGATCATGCCTAAACACTAAACAATTTCAAGGAATCAAAGCAGGACAATGCCAAAAAGAAGCTTCATCATAGCTTATCAAATATACCTTATTGAGGAAACCCATCTTCGACCTCTTTCCACATCTCCTCATTACTCGGAAACCTCTCCTTCATCTTCCCTACAATCTCCTTCCCCTTCTCCACCTTCCCCTCATTCACCAACCCTTCCACAAGCATCTTCATCGTCTTAAAGTGGGTGGGTTCGGTGGTTGGGTGGGTTCAGTAAGTCGAATAAGAGAGAGACGGTGAAAGTGGGTCGGATCAATGAAAGAGAGAGACCAAGATCGATGTGAGAGGGAGAGAGAGATGGAGGTGAAGGGGGTTTCGGAGTCTGGAGGTGAGTGAGAGGCAGCGTCGGGAGGTTGAAGGAGAACGGGGGACTTGGGTTTTGGCGGCTGGAGATATAGAGAGAGAGTGGGGAGAGAGAGAGAGCGAGAAGAGAGAGTGAGACAGTGTGAGAGAGAGAGAGAGACAGTGAGAAGAGGGTATTTCGGAAAAGAGAGAGAGTGTGTGTGTGTGATTTTTGAAATTGTGGGGTTTGAAATTTTGGGCAGGAAAATATGTTTTGTGAGAATCAATTTGGGCCATTGGTTTTAGGGGAGATTGAAGGAGAGCCACTTGGTAGCTTTCTTTATAATTTATTATATAGATATATAGTAAAACACAAGGCAATTGAAAGAAAGTTATCAAGTGGCTCTCCTTCAATTCGAAGGAAATCAACGGTTCAAATTTATGTTCACAAAAGATATTTTTCTGCCCGTTACTGTAGCTACATGTAACTCCCTGTTCCAGTTGTACGTATTTTATTACGTAAATTTTTGTACTTCAATGTTATATTTATTTTATTTTTTTATCTGTGGACTCTTTATCTAGAGCCAGAATATTTTTCTGATCAATTCTATAATTTTGTGATTTTTTTCGATCGGAATTTAAATACAAATTCTAACCCTGATTAATCCTAATTCTTAATTCAACAGCTAACCTAACTCTCCTACACCCTATTTTCTTTCTCCCTATGCTTCTTTTTCTCTCTCCCTATAATCTCCACTTCTGCATACGTTAATCTCTCCCTCTCATTTTTCTCCTACAGCCTAATTCCTACTCCTGACTTCTCCTTGTTCTTATTTTCTAACCTAATCTCCACCTCTCATTTTCCACACCTAACACTACAATACCTATATAATAATACATATGCATACACTTGCATGCATATTATATATATATATATATATATATATATATATATATATATAATAAAACACAAAGAAAGCTATCAAGTGGCTCTCCTCCAATCCCCCAAAAATTAAAGGCCCAGATCTAATCTCACAAAACATATTTTTCGCCCCCAAAAGTTTCCTCCAAAAACTCAAATTTAAATCCCCCACCCAAAACAACTCCTATATTTATTTAATTATTTTATCTCTCTCTCCCTCCCTCTTCTATTCAAAAAATTAAGAAAATAAAAATTTTCAAAATATTTTTAAAAAAATTTAAAACTAAAAAAATAAACAAATAAAAAATTTTAAAACATTAAAAATATTTCAAAAAAATCAAAAAAAAATCATATAATATGTTTTTTTGCTGGACCCCCAAAAGTTTCTCATATAATATGTTTACTACTTCAATTAATTTGCTGGACCTCCAAAACTATTTTCTATGATCAAACAAAGTGCACTGTTCCGAAGACGTGCCGTAGGCACGTGTCAACGGGCAAACCTAGTGTGTGTGTATATATATATATATATATATATATATATATATATATATATATATATAATATACACCATGCATGCATTCATCATTCTGTCTCTCTCCCTTTCTTTCTATATATATACACATGCACATAACACATAAACCCCTCATCTCTACGTCTCCTTTATCATCTCTTCCTCTGCCTTCTTCAAACCCAAGAAGCCAAGCTCCTCGCCACCTTGTTGCACTCAACCTCGACACCGTTACTCACCGTTGTTCTTGCCACTGCTATTGCACAAACTCAATCCCAAACAACCTAACGCCGCGCCATCTCCTCGTTGTTTTTGTCGCTCATCGCCTTTGCCCCACCTTGCTACCATTGCTCGCTCACTGCCTTCTTGCTGCCATTCTTGCTGCTGTTGTGTTGCCGTCCGTTGCCGACATCGCTTCTTCTTTCAGTGGTTAACACCACCACCGCAATCGTCACGTTATAAGGTAAATATCTTGTACACTCTTTTTGTTCTCGTACAAGCATTTTCCTTGGACTCGTGGCAAATAGTCTAGTTATCATCATGTTTTATTGTCAAATTTTATTCCACTCACTTGTTCCATGCTATATCAACTCAAGAGTGAACCGTTAATACATTTCGAATCATGTTATCGAATATCGAATATTCAACTTTGCTATCTCTAAATTTCTTGACTTTACACTAAAAATTCGACCATGTTTTCGATACTGGATTGAAAATTTCTACATGAGAAAATCGTAGCCCATCGAGTCCCAAATCCAGAACATCTTATAGTTTCTCAATCTGATGTATAGATTATGAGATATTGCGATTTTAGTACTATCATATCGTAAATTTCTGAACCTGCACGGGATCACTAACCTGTCTCTAGTACTGAGAATTTGACCATGTTCCCGATACGGGATTGAAGATTTTCTACATGAAAATCGTAGCCTATCGAGTCCCAAATTCAGAACATCTTACGCTTTCTCAATCCGATGTATAGATTATGAGATATCACGATTTTAGTACTGTCATATCGTAAATTTCTGAACCTGCACAGGACCACTAACCGGTCTCTTGTACTGAGAATTCGACCATGTTTCCGACACTGGATCGAAGAACTTTCTGCATGAAAATCGTAGCCTTTCGAGTCTAGATATTCATAACATCTTACAGTTTCTCAATCCGATGTATAGATTGTGAGATATCGCAATTTTAGTATTGTGACTCTGAATTTTCAGAATGCGCGCGAAACATCGAAACCAGCGAAGAATGAATTTGTATGCATAGCTACTGTCTCTAGAATGTATAGTGTGAATATGCGTTGGAACCGAAAGATAGTCTAATTTCTAGAATTTCTGACGGATTCAGATTTGTTTTTCTGTAACAACGAGAAAGTGAATTTGAATGCATATATGTGTGATGTTGTCTAAAGTGTATCGTAGCAAATCTCTTGATGGTAACCCCCTGAGGTAGTGTACTGACAGCTAGCCAGTTGGAACGGTCTGTTACTTGAAAGGCAACCATTGTACCCCTAACAAAGTCCTGATGTTAGGGTTAGCGTTTTGCTTAATCCTGATGTTTGTTTTGAGCCCCTCTTTTAACTATTATTTTCCATTAATTGTCATGACTTTATTTGTTGACGTTTCCTTGACTCTATTTGTTAATGTTTTTATGTTTGCTCTTGGAGATTAGCCTATCCCCTTGTGGCATATATGATTTGTGGTAGTGGTAGTGGCAGTAGCACATGATGGATCAGCATGTCCTGCATTATTGTATTTCCATTTTCATAACATTTTAAATTAATAATTTTCTTTTCTAAATAAATGGAGGCAGTGATGATTTGCTAAAAATAGTCTGTCATGCATGTTTTCTTTTTCATGCCAGCTCACTTTAATAATCCTCATTTGTTTTGAACCATATTCTTTTTATTATTATTTGTCACGCCCCGGTTTCCAAAAAGAATACGAAATACAGATACGCAACAAAAGTCCAGTGAATGATTTTCATCATCCATAAGCTGTTCAAGAAATCTTTACAACATTCTCAAGAATCATCAGGGTCGGAAGTAAAAGAATCAACCACATGTACATAATGAGCCAAAATACCAACAAGTACTTGAAACCAAATATATAATCTCAAATAGTCATGATCTAAATAAAACAAATATCTTGGGTCACATCGCCTAAATACAAGAATAAATCCAAATCTCAAATACAATATTGTTCAAGTAAGCTACAAGAAATAATATTAATAAAAAGAAGCACTAATATTTCATGTCTCCGATACCATCTGGAACATGTTCTCCAAAATCTGCAATTCAACGAATGTAGGAAAGAGGAAAAGAGAAAAACAAATACCCGTCAATTGCAAGTTACGGGCCACTTATAATGTAGGATACAAGCACATGGGGAAAACTAACTAGCAACATAGTATAAGTATGATGTCAAAGTAAACACTAGCATGGTAATATGATCAAGTGTAAATGGCATGTATCAAGTATCAAGTAATCAAGTATCATGTAAACACGCATCAAGTGTCGAGTATCATGTAATCATGTATCAAGCAAGTATGTATCATGTTCAAGTATCATGTTCAAGTCTCAAGTATCAAGTCTTCTAGGTAGCACTTCATGCAGCCCACCTTACATAGTTGCTACAACAAACAGTTTCGCTTTAGATTTCATAGTGGACCATATAGGATAGTATACTCAGGGGACAAGTCAAGTAATCGAGCTTCAAGCTCCAAGTATCGTGTATCATATAATCACGTGTCAAGTTGTGCAAGTGGCAAGTATCGTGTCTTGCGTGCAAGTATGAAGTAACCACGTGTCAAGTATCATGTCTCAAGTAATCACGTAGGATCAGTGGATCCCTTTCCGAGTACATGTTTCTGAATTATCCACTATTAGATCTGTCCCTTAAACCCCAGCTTGGTTATTTATTATTAATGTTAAACAAGCATGTATATGTGCAAAATATATCAAGAATAACATGGCATAATCATGTGACAAGTGTAAGTTGCAAGATAAACATGTACGAGTGCAAGATATCTCATAAAAGAATAAAATAGACAAATCTTAATTTCAGGACAGCAAGACCATACTGTAGTAAAACAGTGATTCCCAGTGTTACAAACATCCAAATCTGGATCTGTCGAAGGATCTGGAAAATAGACTTCCACACAAAACCAGAGAATATTAATAAGTCATATATTAATTCACAAAAACTTAGCTCAAAACTGATTTGAATACAGAAAATAGGTTCAGCCACAAATCAGGAAAACGAATTCAAGAACAGGAAAATAGCATGAAAACACATTAAATAATTCCAAAAAAAATCTGGAGTATTCTCCTATATGTCCAGTATCTAAATATAAAGTTTCATAATTTTCCAGTAAAATTAGATCAGTCATCAAAAATAAGAAAACATCAAGAAACCATAGTTTGGCAAATCTGGAATTTCCAACACTGCTGTACGAAAACTATGATATCTCGCAACCAGTGAAACAAAATCCAATTCCGCCAAAGGTATATAAAAATAGATAAAATATACTAACTTTCATATTTCACAAATATTTTTCATACAGTAAAAGGAATCAGGGTGTAAATACGATTCTTTACAAAACAGCGAGCAAAATACAGCAAGTATAATTTTCATATACGAGCATGAAACAACACATACAACTCATCAATAAGATTCACCAATATTTTGGGTATTCCCTAACTAGATAAAGAAACACTGACTAAAGTTTTGGATCAAAATAATATATGTAGCATCAGTATCAAAACCATTTAGTCATCAAAATCATCGAAAAACAAAATCTGGAAAAGATCGACACCTCTGTAGTAAAACAGTCATAACTCATTCATACGAAAACGAAATCGAGCAAGGTCAGAGGGGTTTGAAAATAGACGAAATTCTCTAAAACTCATGTTTTATAACGAAATTAAGACACTGACTTCAAGACAGTCCAAAACAGCAAACAAAACAGATCAGCGACAAAATACAGATTTTCTCTTTTACAACAACTCAACATATATCATACAAAACTTGTTCAAAATGCAACCAAACATGAAATCAAGTCTATTAAGTGTCCAAACATCATAATTTAGGGTATATAGCATGTCCACCCCAAATATATAACATGGGTCTCAACCAAAACACGAATTCTCACAGAAGTCTCACATACATGATCAAAATCAAGAATGGGTAAAACCTAAGTTAATTCATGTCCATATTGTGTCGTGAGTCATCTATGGTCAAATTTTCATAATATAGACAAAATCCATTAAGGATAACACAAACAAGAGTCGTCTCTAAACCCAACTATACTATAGGTGGTATTTTTGACTTGTATCAAACAAATGAATTGGAGTACAAGTTACTTGCCTTAACCGAAGATGAAGAACAATGAAAACCAAGAGTAAGAAGCTTAACCCACGAATGAAAATCCGTGAATCAATGAATCCAAGCAACTAGAGCGAAAATCTCCACACGAACAAAACTCCACAAAGCGAGAGATCAAGAGAGCGAGAGATGACGGCGATGGTGGCTTGACGAGGACACCAAGAAAGGGAGTCGAGGGATTATGTGGTGTGAGGTGGTCGGGATGGCCAAGGAGGGGGAAGATGTGGGCTCAGGTGTTGGACGGGATGGGCTATCGGGGTGTGCACACAGGCCGGGGGAGGGGTCGGCTGGCCTGGGTGCTGGCATCGGGTTTGGGGGTGTGTGGCGCAAGCAGCGGGGAGAGAGAGAGATAGGGAGGCTGGGTTGAGGGAGAGGGAAACTAGGGTTAGGGTTGGTGTGAGGGAGGGTGTATTTATATGGAGGGATTAGGGTTAATAATACAAGTTTGGTTAATGAGTAATGGGTTGTGGGTAATTAGGAGTAGTAGTAGGATTTGTTTAATTGGGCTTCAAATAGGATACAAATAGGATTGTGGATCTTAATTAGGGCTTTGGAAATCTTATTAGGGATCAAATAATAGGATTGGAAAATAGGACAACCAATCACCACCACACACACCCTAGAACAAAAATAAAAAGGACAAGAACAAAATGAAGGAAAGAACAAAATAATGATGAACGAAACAAAAGAGACAACCAATCAAACATAAAGAGCTCAAAATGAAGTAAAATGAATATATATATTGAAAACAACTCCAATATACAGTTCAGAAAAAATACAAGAGAGAAAATACACCAAAACGAAAAATACATTCCAAAAATACACAAAATGAAAAACAGGGGTTACATTATTATTATTGACACTTTTGCATATAAACCCATTATTTTGCATATTTAATGAACTGAACTATATGTATTGTTGTTCTTGTAATAATAACTTGTATAGATATAATATGTGGATATATTTTCTCATGTAACGCATTTTATACCACTTGATAATTTATAATAACTACTCTCGATACATGTACCCGTTTCATCTCATACCATGATTACTGCTCTTGATATTTTTCTAGATTAGCTATCTTGATTTCACCGTTCCACTAGTCGTACCAACTGCATGTTCATAATTAATTATAAAAGAATAACAAGCTGGGGTCATAAGGGTATGGCTTAATAATGGACAATATAGGGGAGTATACTCGGAAGGGGGCCGTATTTTCTGAAATAGTGATTCTTGATTCTTGATTCTTGATTACACAATTCTTGATTACATGTCTTAATACTATCACTGGAAGACCCGATTACATAATCTTATAGAATTCACTACTTAAATCTAAATGTCACATGATTGATATGCACCGAACTTGTGGTATGGAACACAGGATTGCGTGCATTAGATAAGTTAATAAAACAGATAAACTTGAGATTTTCACTGAGCATGATTCTTGATTATATGATTATTGATTACATGATTCTTCATTACATGACTCTCGATTCTTAATTACATGATTATTGATTAACTGCGACTTGGTTATCAATTGGTTATACTTTGAAGTCTTGATTACACTAGTTTACGGTTATTAGTTACATGATCATATTTTTCCAGTTCCTTGCTTACTTCCATATTGTATTTGTACTTCTACTTATTGTTTCTTCCATGTTATATCTTGTTATATTACCCTTTTTACTGCTTGTTGCTACTTGCTGTCCGAAGCTTGCTCTAACGAGTACTTTTCTATTTTTCTTTAAGTTAATGATTATACAGGTACTAATGGACCCGATAAATAGACTCTCTAGACGATCGTTGCTGCATTATTACTACTTCATGTTGTTTTTCTTTCAGTCGCTATTTTATAGTTGTAATAGCGAACTGCTTATCGTACTATTTTAATTCTGGCACCTTGTATTCCCGAGCATCTTGACCCGATGTTGATGTATTATCCATATGATGGTTATTCTATTTCCAGCTCATGTAATCATTATATTTGCCTGTGTGAATGTGTTATAAATATCTTGTTGAGCTTATAATTGTACAACTTATGAATGATGTATATCATTCGCTGGACCTCAGTTGCATGCCTGTATTTTCGAATAGTGGGAAGCGGGGCGTGACACTACAGTACCTGTTATTGTAGTTACAGTACCTGTTACTGTAGCTACAATAACCACATTCAGATTTTATACTTTATGTTGTGTGAAGTAGTTGATATTTGTTTGAGTTTTGAAATTAATTAACCTTTAATCCCTACTTTTACTTAATTAAGAAAAGACTAATTGAAATCACACTAACCTCAATTAAGAAAAGCTTTAATTGTTGTGGTTTAATTAGTCTTTTCTTAATTAATTAAAATTTAGGGATTAAAAGTTAATTAGTTTCAATCTAATTAAGCTTATAACTCATCCAAAACATTATGGATTAAGCTTAAATAAAATAAATTAATCCATAATTTTGGATTAATTTCGTTAAAACAAAAAATAAAAAATGTTTTAAATTACTTTCGTTACAGTATTACTACAACCAAAACAAAGCTAATATTTAATTATTGCTACAGTAAATCTATATTCAACCAAAGCTACTTTTAAGAAATCAAATAGAATAAATTGCTTTCGCTACAGCGGTTTTCCCTCTCTTCATTTTTTTTACAACCAACCAAACCACCCTTAATTGTTTTAGTATGTAATTATTTTATGACATTCTAATTATTTTTTATAACTTATCGTGCAGTCACTAGCCAGATGGTACTGCATATAAATATTGACCTATGTGATTTGTTAGTCAAATAGGATTGCATATATTTTACTATTTAAAGTGTTTTTCATATAATGTATCGTTCAAAAGACGTATCGTAGGCACGTGTCCGTGGGTAAGTCTATATAATAAAACACAAGACCCAAAAAGTTCCCCCCCAAAACCAATTTTTTCTCCCAAAAAAAAACTCATTACTTTATTACTATCTCTCTTTTCTCTCTTCACTTTTTCATATTTCTATCTCTCTCTCACACACACACACACACACACACACACACACACACTCTGTCTCTCTCTCTCTCTCACTCATTGTCTTTCTATTTACTCAGAAATTTAGATTTCAGATTTCAGGTTTGTAAATTTTAAGATTTTTATGTTTTTTTAATGCTAAATTTAAAAAAACCCCACTGAACTTTGGGGCATTTAAAAAAAATCGCACTAAGTTTTTTTTATTAAAAAAACCGCACAAAACTATTGTTTAAAAAAACACACACTGACAGAGTTAGGGTTAGGGTTAGGGTTATGGTTGGTTCACGGGGGTTTATTTAAATATCTGATTAGTTAGGTGATGTTTTTTAAACACAAATGAAAGATGAATGTGATTTTTTTAAACTTAGCCTAACGGAAACCTAACTCTGTTAAAGGGAGTTTTTTAAACTATATTTTTGTGCTATTTTTTTTATAAAAAAAACTTAGTTCGGGTTTTTTAAAATTGCCCAAAGTTCAGTAGTTTTTTTTTAAATTTTAAATTTAGCCTTTTTTTATTGCTCGTGTTACATTGAAAATAACAAATATCTCTTCAACAGTTAAATTTAATCATTTTTTCACCCTCAAAGTTCTAAGAAGTTAGATTTACACCCCCATTTATAATTATTTTTCAACATATACTAATGGAAACATGGACTTTTATTTACAACTGATTATTGTTATACTATTCAAACTTGAGCTACATAATTGTTGTTTTAATGTTTACAAGGCTTTTCATATGCTATATCGTTTCGAAGACGTGTCGTAGGCATGTGCCCACGGGCAAATCTAGTATATATATATATATATATATATATATATATATATATACACACACACACACACACACACACACCTAAATTTTTTTTTAGTAAGACGTGCATCGCACGTGCAAAATAACAGTGTACCTAAACATAAAACTAGTATAACCCTGTGCAATATATTGCACAAAATTTTTAAATATAATATTGTGGAATACATTAGTCATAATTTTTAAAACGTGAGAAAATAACAAAATTATTTTTGAAAAAATCTCTAATAACATATATACAATACTGCACGCTTTTTAAGGTTTGATTAAGGGTTAGGATTATACTTCAAAATTTTGATGGAAAAGAGTGGGAAGTTGCCTCCTACATTTGCTCTCATTTTTTTTGTTTTAAAAAGAAAAAATTTAGAAAAATCGTTGCACCAAAAATAGTTTAGCATAATATATTACTAGTGTACCCTTGTGCAATATTGCAAAAAACTTATATGATATAATATGATATGTTGTATACCCCGTGTAATATTGCACATATTTTTTTTAAAATAAGAAAAAATAAAAAAATTGAAAAATTCATCTAATAATATCTATATAATAATGCATGTTTTTTAAGGTTTAATTAAGGGATATGATTATAATTCAAAATTTGGATGGAGAAAGAGTTGGATGGTTGTATCCTACTTTTGCTCTCATTTTTTTATTTTAAAAAGAAAAAGGGAGAAAAATCATTGACCAAAAAGTGGTTTAGCATAATATATTATGAGGATTAGTATAACCATACGCAATATATTGTACATAATTTTATAAAAATTAGAAAATAAAAAAAACCATTTTTCAAAAATTCTCAAATAATATCTATACAATATTGCACGCTTTTTAAGGTTTGATTAAGGGGTATGATTGGACTTTAAAATTTGGATAGTAAAAGAGTGGGAGTTGCCTCCTACAATTGCTCTCAATTTTTTTATTTAAAAAAGGAAAAATTAGAAAAATCATTGGACCAAAAGTGGTTTAGCATAATATAATACTAGTATAACCATGTGCAATATTGCACATAATTTTCAAAAATGATAAAATAACAAAGCTTTCTTTAAAAAACACTTCATATAATAACATGCATACAATATTTCATTATTTTTAGGTTTGATTAACAAATATGATTCTGTTTAAAATTTGTAAGGATAAATAGCAAGTGGGAGGTTTACCTCTAGCACTATTATCGAGTCGGTCAGGTCGGGTCGTGCACTACCGAATCCGGACCTGCTTCTCAACTTGTCCAAATATTGGACCCAGACCCGATGCGTGAGAACTGGGTCCGGGCCATGTTAAAAAAAAATTATCCGTCGGGCCCGGGTTGCTGGGAGTGGGTGGCATCGGGCAGGAGTAGGAGGTTCGGCCTGCTGTTTCTGCTTCTTATTACTTTCTTTCCTTTTGATTTAATTAGGAGGTTAGGGTTTTTTTTGGCTGGTTCCGTGTTAGGTCCATTTTGAGCTAAACCAGATCTGGCCCGAAAATATGAAGATGTCCATTTTAGGACCCGGACCTTACCCACAATAGACCAAGTTCGGGTCCGGGTATGGGTTGGGTCCATGTTTAGCGAACCCATACCCGATTCGAAAAATATGAACGTGTCCTATTTTAGGACCCAAACCCTACTAGCAATAGACCCGGTCCATTCCGTTCCAATGTCGTATCCTGGTCGGTTCTGGGTTTCAGATTTTTTGTGACAGTGCTGGTTATCTACTACATTTGCATTTTAAAAAAAAAATTTAAAAGAAAAAAAGAAAAAAAAAACATTTGGATCAAAAGTGGTCTTAGCATAATATATTGTATAGATAGTATAACTCTATACAATATTGAACATAACTTTTAAAAATGATAAAATAATGAAACTATTTTTGAAAAATTCATCTAATCACATCTATACATTATTGCACGATTTTTAAAGTTTGATTAAGGGATAGGATTCCAATTCAAAATTTGGATGGAGTAAGAGTGGAGAGTTATATCCTACATTTGCTCTTCTTTTTTAATTTTAATAAGAAAAAATGAGAAAATTCCTAGACAAAAGCGGTTTAGCATATTGTATAGACTAGTATAATCATGTGCAATATTGCATAGAATTTCCAAAAAAAATTGAGAAAATAACAAATTTATTTTTGAAAAATTATCTAATAACATCTATAGAATATTGCACGATTTTTTAAGGTTTGATTAAGGGTTATGATTTCAGTTTAAAATTTGGATTGAGAAATAGTGGGAGGTTGCCTCCTATGTTTACTCTTTTTTTTTTTTTGTATTAGAAATAACAAAAGAAGAAAATATATTGAACCAAAAGTTGTCTTACCATAATATATTGTACACATATATATAGAATAGAAGGGGATTTTTTTTAAATGCTCTTTGTTATCTTTTTTTTAGAATTAAGTTCTCTGACTTTTGTAATTTCACAATTAACTCATAAACTTTTAATAATTCATGTTAGGTTATTGATTACAATACCCATATTTTACTATTTGGACAATAACAATATATTTGGAAGATGATTAAAGCAGAATGTAATAGAACTAAAAGTAGGGTATCTATTTTACTAATCGGTGTTGGGCCATTCTGTTAGTATCCTCAGTTTACTGTAAGGATAATAATAGTACATTTTGATAATAGACAATGCATTAAAATCAAAAGTAAAATAAGTGCATCTAAAATATAAATAAAGATGTATGATTTTATTCTCTATGGAAAGATTTCTTCGCTACTTATCTATCAATTTTCTTATCTCATTGTAGTTTAGATATACTATATATTTTTCTTATATATTGCTCAAGTGTCATTTCTGTTCAACCAAAATACTAATTTCTAAAAAGATCAGGGGTAAAAGCGTAAAACTTTAAATTAAAAATTATACTAAATAAGGATTACTTAGAACATAAGTAAAAAGTGCAAAAAACCCATTTAAGTACTTAAAAAAGAATGAATTGCACCGCTGGGAATCGAGTAAGCGGCCTCCTACTTTTCATCTCATTTCCATTTTAAAATGGAGAAATGAGAAAAATCATTGATAAAAGTGGTTTAGCATAATATATTGTATAGACTAGTATAATCATGTGCAATATTGCACATAATTTTCCAAAAAATGAGAAAATAACAAAATTATTTTTGAAAATTTATCTAATAACATCTATAGAAAATTGCACGATTTTTTTGATTTGATTAAGGGTTAGGATTCAAGTTCAAAATTTGGATGTAGAAAGAGTGGTGGGGGGGGGGGGGGGGGGTCCTCCTATGTATACTCTTTTTTTTATTATTATAAAGCGGTCTAAGCATAATATATTGTATAGATACATATATAATAGAAGGGGAATTTTTTTAAAAGCTCTTTGTTTATTCTTTTTGTTAGAATGAGGTCCTTTGACTTTTGGAATTTCACTATTAACTCATAAACTTTTAATAATTCCTATTAGGTTATTGTACAATACCCACATTTTACTATTTAGATAATAACAATATATTTGGAAGATACACAAAGTACAATGTAATAGAACTAAAAGTAGTGCATCTATTTAACTGATCAGTGTTAGGCCACTCTATGAAGTACCCTTAATTTACTATAAGGATAATAGTAATACATTTGGATAATGGACAATGTATTAGAACTAAAAGTAAAATTAGTGCTTATAAAATATAAATAAAGATGTATTATTTTCTTCTCTATGTACACTTTTTTCCCCGCTACTTATCTACTAATTTTCTAATCCCATTGCAGTTTAGATATACTATATATTTTCCTTATATATTGCTCAAGTGCTATTTTTTGTTTAACAAAAACACTAATTTCTAAAAAAAACATGAAACTTTCAAGTAAAAGATACACTAAAAAAAATTTACTTTGATTAGGGGCAAAAGTGCAAAAAGCCCAATTAAAAAGTTAAAAAGAATGAATTGCACTGGCCGGAAATCGAATGAGCGATCTCCTACTTTTCCTCTCATTTTTCCTTTTTAAAATGGAGAAATGAGAATAATCCTGGATAAAATAAGTGCGTTTGTTTGGATATTTTTTGGGTTTTTTCTGAATACTGTATCCTCAAACTCCGTTTGTTTTGAGTGTTTTTGCAAAACAGTATTGAGAATACTGATTACCCTCGTTTTCGAAAACCCAACCCGATTCTCTCCTATCTTCTCACTCACGAGCTCTCTCTCTTCTCACTCACGAGCTCTCTCTCTCTCGTTGTCTTCTTCCTTCCCTCCTCTTTTCGAAATGGCTCTCCACCCTCACTATCGGCGACAACCCCTTTCCCTCTCTTCTCGACTGTCTCTCCCTTGAGGAAGCTAACCCTACCCACTTCAAACCCGTACGGCATCTTCTTCCTCCCTTCTTTTTGAACCCAGATCTGATCTCCCCAAACCCCCAAATCAACGTTTTTGGGAACGATTCTACTGTGAAATCGAGCCCAAACGCCTGATTCGTTCGCTGGCGACTTCAATACCAGTCTATTTCTCTGTCGATTTGGTGAGGAGTTGAGGAGTTTCGGTTGGGGGTTAATGGTTTGCACTACCCGTGCTGCATACAGGAGAAGAGCTAGGGAACGACGGGCAAACCGAATCAAAGAGCTACTCAAGGTCGAATCCTGTGCTGACAATTTCTTCCTTGTTCAAATCCAATCAAAGGTATGCACCGCGATTCCCTTCTTTATTTAGTTGTTTTCCTGTACGAATTTTCGCCAATTTTGAATATGCATTTGGACCGAAAAATTTTTCATGCTGCCATGGTCCAAACTGCATCTGTCGCCGAATTCAATGTTACAATTTTTTTGTGTAATCGGTGGCTACTTGCAACCTATGGTTATCCGATCACAAGGACTAATTGAAGGAATTTGGGACATATTTTTTTATTTTTTTTGGTATTTCTTCAATATAGATGAGTAATCTGGGTAGGGGGAAGGAGAAGGCAGTGGAGGAGGATTATGGGTTGTGGCCTCCCCATATTGTGGAATATTTTGTCAACCTTATGGAGGCTGCAGTTGATAGTGATTGCCTAAAAAGCAACACATTCGACGCAAAAACCTTGAGTAATTTTGCGCTACAAATGCAACAGCTGTGTGGTCGTTCATTCACGGTACCACAACTGAAGTCAAAATATAACCAACTTAAATCAGAATGGAGGGTGTTTTCTGATATGAAGAAACAGAGCGGTTTTGGTTGGGATGAAATCAACGAAACCGTTACTTGCGAGTTACCAGTTTGGGAACAATATGTTAAGGTTAATATATATAATCTCAAACTTTGATTTTTGTTTGTGAATCCTTTTTATTATACTTCATCTTCACTCTAATACTTGCATAGTAACAACATATTCTATGAATAGATACATCCTGCTGCAAAAAAATACCAACATAAGGGGTTGACACATTTTGATGCTTTGACAAAAATAATGGAAGATTCTGTAGCCCAGGGCAATGTGGCAAGGGCTTCCACACAAAGGGGGTTCGAGGATGAGGAGGCGCGGAGGATGAACTATGAGTTTGGCCACTCCCATCAATCACACGTAAATGTGATTGATGAGGATGATGATGTGCCAATGGGTTCGGGGTCGGGATCACGTAAGAGAAAATCTAGTGCATCAAGTGGCCGCGGATCAGTGATGTCAATGGTGAAAGAATATCTTGATGCCTGTATGCAAACTCAAGTAGTCAAAAGAAGCAGGTTGAAGAATAAAAATGAGGTGGATAGTGATGTCTCGATTAACCCTGCTTTGGCTGAACAGGATCAATGTCAAGATATAATAAATGCGATGACAGGGCTTGATCCAAATGTAGCTTTAAAAGCAGTACACTACCTATTTCAAAATCCTCGCATTTGTCATGGTTTCCTCCGTATGCCCCGAGAACAGCAGGAATTGGCGGTTCATTTTTATGCCACCCTGTAGTCATCCCATTCACCTAATGGGATAAACAAATCATGTTATAGACATTTTTTATGATTATTTCTGTATTTGCTTGAGGCTTAAGGTTTATTGTATTATGACAGCTTGACGGTGAACAAACTGCTTATTTAATTTAATTTAAATTTAGTATTATTTTTTCCTAAAATAGATTTGCTAGTAGTATACCTTGTTTTCTTTTTCCAATGCTAGACCTTGTGGAAATCTACCATCTCTCAATATGTTATTTTTCGTAAATATCGTTACATATAGTCATATTATTAAATATGTGTGAACTTGATATGGGATTTTCTCAATTTGATTTCTATCTTCTTGTTATAGTGAGTTACTACTGCAAGTGCATCCGCTGTTATGGATACTTCTTCATCCAGTAGTGACGATCTCGAAGAGGTGATGAATATAATCTTGCTAACTGAATTATGTGAAGAACTTGATCGTACAAGGTCCACTAAAAAAAAGCAAACAAGACGTGAATATTTGAATGATATGTTAGAGGGTTCCCAGTCTGAGTTTCATGGAATATTCTGTATGAACCAAGATTGTTTTATGGCCTTGTGTGCTTTCCTGCAAAATGGGAACTACTGCGAGGAAACAGCGAAGTCTTCAAGTCTTAGACGAGTGTCTTTCGAGGAAAGCGTAGCAATTTTCCTGTATATTGTCGGTCATAGTTCAAGAATGCGACTAGCCTGGTAATAGGTTTAACCACTCAACTCAAACAATCCAAAAGCACTTTACAATTGTTTTGAAAGGTCTGGCAAGAGCAGCAACATTCCTTATCAAACCCCCTGATTATACACTTGTACATCACAGAATCGCTAATTCCACAGACTTTTACCCGTGGTTTCAGGTATTACGTCACCCTGATTGCGTCAGGTATTATTAATGTTTTTTCCTAGTTTGGATTTGTGATATCTATTATTCGAATTCATTAATGTAGGGAGCTATTGGTGCTACTGATGGCACGTTAATCAAAGCTACAGTTCCTGCCATTCGAAGCAACGCTTGTCGCTCTCGAAAGGGTATTATAAGTCAAAATGTATTGGCAGCATGCGATTTTAACATGCTGTTTACATTTGTTTACGCGGGATGGGAAGGCAGTGCGAACGATTCCCGTGTAATGCATACTACATTAGCACAAAAACTGTTGCCAATCCCACCGAACGATAAATACTACTTAGTAGATTGTGGTTATACCAATATGCCTAGTTTTTTGGCGCCATACCATGGTGAGCCATACCACTTACAGGACTTTCAAGGGGCCAACCATGCACCAACCCAACCTAGACAACTTTTTAATAAACAGCATGCTAGGTTACGGAATGTGATTGAGAGAACGTTCGGTGTATTCAAGAAGAGGTTTGCCATCTTTGAGAACATGCCAAACTATCTGTTTACAAATCAAGTTATGATGGCCACAGCATGTTGTGCACTCCACAATTTTATATGTATGCACTCACAAAACGATGCATTTTTAGAGGAACTCGATGATGAACAATTAGTACATCACCAACACACTGAAGATATCGCATCCACATCGCAGGGGTTGGATTTATCATCTTCCCAATTGAGACATATGAATAGGAAAAGAGATGATATTGCCATGGCAATGTGGAATGCTACACACTAATGTAATTTGAATGTAATATTGTTTCATTGTATTTTTTTTTCGAACTGTTTAACGAATGTAATTTTTCTGCAAGGTGTGTGCTTTCATCTTGAAAATTTTTGGATGAACAGGTATTGGGCACGGATTCAATGTCGTGCACATGATTGGTCCGAAAAATGGATGGAATTGTCGGTAGCAGTAAATAATCCAAATTCAATTTTTGAAAACCTAACAAAGATGATGTCCTAATAGGCAATGATGATAGGTTTTCATTCAATGTGGAATGTGTCCCTCCCCCACCCCGTTCCCGCTTTCTGCTTGATTGTATCGTCAAGCAACGGATATTGAGATTGGAATATATGATTGAATAACCACTGAAATGATGTATAATACCCTTTAAACTGATCTGTGGTTGATGTTTGGAATGAACAGTTAAGTAAGAATGAATCCATTTGTGGTAAACAATGATGATGAATTCAGTTATTGTTGACGGCAAAGTGGGAATGGGACGGGGGGGGGGGGTGAACATTGTACTCAGTGGCAGTATGCGTGGCATTGTAAAGATGCAGCCCTGTCCTGAATTTTTTATCATTGAATTGAACAAACTGAGCCTACGACAAATATGATTTTTTTTCATTTCCAGGAGTAATAACCTGAGTTGGCATTTGTTATAAGTGTTTTTTTGGAAACAATATTACCAATACTGATACCCCCCACTGTATTGAGGCAAAAAAGCTCCATTCCTCCCTTCTTTTTTTACATATAAGGATTCACAAATCTACATGCATCACAATGCAGATTGTTGTATCAGAGAACAAATTAGAATCATTTGAATACAAGTGAAATTCAGTTGCACAAATCAGATGCATTACCAATACATGAAAACACTATTATGGTCTGCTTGTTCCAAGTTCATTTTTTTTTTAATTTCCTGAAGAAATATCCTGAGTTGGCCTTTGTTTTAAGTGTTTTTTGATGAAAAACTATTCAGAATACTTCAAGAGCAGCAAGTGAACACATTTGTTTTTTAAACCTAACGAAGATGATGTCGCTATAGTCAATGATGAACGGATTTTCAAGAACAGTGTTTTGTACTAGTGGGCGTGGCATTCTAAAAAATGCAGCTCTAGTATGGAGTTTTTATCATTGATGCATCTGGAATCTGAGACTGCGACTAGGTTGTATTTTTTCTGGCATTATGTTGTTTTTATGGTTTTGGGGGTGCTACTGATATGTTGTTATCCAAAAACTGCTTTTTTGCTGCAAAACAGGTTGGGTGGTATCAGTATTGGTAATATTGTTTCCCAAAAACACTTTTAAAAAAGGCCAACTCAGATTATTACTTCAAAATGTTTTAAAAAAAAGAACTTGGAACAAACAGACCAAAATAGTGTTTTCATGTATTATGATGCATCTGATTTTAAACTCTGAATTGCACGTGTATTCAGATGATTCTACTTTGTTCTCTGATACAACAATCTGCATTGTGATGCATGTAGATTTGTGAATCCTTATATGTGAAAAAAGAAGGGAGGAATGGAGCTTTTTTGGCTCAATACAGTGGGGGGTATCGGTATTGGTAATATTGTTTCCAAAAAACACTTACAACAAATGCCAACTCAGGTTATTACTCCTGGAAGTTTAAAAAAAATGAACTTGGAACAAGCAGACCACAATAGTGTTTTCATGTATTGGTAATGCATCTGATTTGTGCAGCTGAATTGCACTTGTATTCAGATGATTCTACTTTGTTCTCTGATACAACAATCTGCATTGTGATGCATGTAGATTTGTGAATCCTTATATGTGAAAAAAGAAGGGAGGAATGGAGCTTTTTTGGCTCAATACAGTGGGGGGTATCAGTATTGGTAATATTGTTTCCAAAAAAACACTTATAACAAATGCCAACTCAGGTTATTACTTCTGGAAATAAAAAAATGAACTTGGAACAAGCAGACCAGAATAGTGTTTTCATGTATTGGTAATGCATCTGATTTGTGCAGCTGAATTTCACTTGTATTCAAATGCAATCTTTTTTGTTCTCTGATACAACAATCTGCATTGTGATGCATGTAGATTTGTGAATCCTTATATGTGAAAAAAGAAGGGAGGAATGGAGCTTTTTTGCCTCAATACAGTGGGGGGTATCAGTATTGGTAATATTGTTTCCAAAAAAACACTTATAACAAATGCCAACTCAGGTTATTACTTCTGGAAATAAAAAAAATGAACTTGGAACAAGCAGACCAGAATAGTGTTTTCATGTATTGGTAATGCATCTGATTTGTGCAGCTGAATTTCACTTGTATTCAAATGCAATCTTTTTTGTTCTCTGATACAACAATCTGCATTGTGATGCATGTAGATTTGTGAATCCTTATATGTGAAAAAAGAAGGGAGGAATGGAGCTTTTTGGCTCAATACAGTGGGGGGTATTAGTATTGGTAATATTGTTTCCAAAAAAATACTTATAACAAATGCCAACTCAGGTTATTACTTCTGGAAATAAAAAAAATGAACTTGGAACAAGCAGACCAGAATAGTGTTTTCATGTATTGGTAATGCATCTGATTTGTGCAGCTGAATTTCACTTGTATTCAAATGCAATCTTTTTTGTTCTCTGATACAACAATCTGCATTGTGATGCATGTAGATTTGTGAATCCTTATATGTGAAAAAAGAAGGGAGGAATGGAGCTTTTTTGCCTCAATACAGTGGGGGGTATCAGTGTTGGTAATATTGTTTTGAAAAAACACTTATAACAGATGCCAACTCAAGTTATTACTCCTGGAAATAAAAAAAATGAACTTGGAACAAGCAGACCAGAATAGTGTTTTCATGTATTGGTAATGCATCTGATTTGTGCAGCTGAATTTCATTTGTATTCAAATGATTCTAATTTGTTCTCTGATACAACAATCTGCATTGTGATGCATGTAGATTTGTGAATCCTTATATGTGAAAAAAGAAGGGAGGAATGGAGCTTTTTTGCCTCAATACAGTGGGGGGTATCAGTAGTGGTAATATTGTTTTGAAAAAGGGCCTGGTACAAACAAACAGGCCAACTTGTGTTATTCCTGAAGTGTAATAACCTGAGTTGGCCTTTGTTTTAAGTGTTTTTTGATGAAAAACTATCCAGAATACTTTAGGAGCAGCAAGTGAACACATTTGTTTTTTAAACCTAACGAAGATGATGTCGCTATAGTCAATGATGAACGGATTTTCAAGAACAGTGCTTTGTACTAGTGGGCGTGGCATTCTAAAAAATGTAGCTCTAGTATGGAGTTTTTATCATTGATGCATCTGGAATCTGAGACTGCGACTAGGTTGTATTTTTCCTGGCATTATGTTGTTTTTATGGTTTTGGGGGTGCTGCTGATATGTTGTTATCCAAAAACTGCTTTTAAACTGCAAAACAGAGTGGGAGGTTTCAGTATTCTGAACAGTGTTTCCAAAAAAACACTTATAACAAAGGCCAACTCAGGTTATTATTTCATGAATTAAAAAAAAAAATGAACCTGTGTTCAAACAGATTCATGTATTATGATGCATCTGATTTGTTCAGATGAATTGCACTTGTATTATGATTCTCATCGGTATTTCTTTTTTTAAAATATATTTGTGGAGGGAGATACAAAGTGGGAGATGATGGTTTCTGATCCCTTATGATTATTTTGTAGTCTATGCTTCCCGTATTTTATCTACATTATCTGCAGTCAGGATGCTTTCAAGTCTTCTCATATTTAAGTATCAATTTGCAAAAAAAAGAGGGCAACTGGCGGCTTTCTTAGCTGAGAGCGATCAAAGGAGGGTTGCTGCAAATGTTTGGTTAATCTTCTTTTCGATGCTTGTTTTTTTGTTTCCTTTTTTTCCTACGATTAATATAGCTTTTATATTGACTACAGGTACAAATTTGCACAAGGAGATAAGAATCAACAACAGCAGCTCCTGGCAGCATCGTTACACTGATTGGGCAAAAGTTTACTATTATTTTGTGACAATTTTGTATTGATTCAGCAAAAAAAATTGTAGAACCTGTTATCAAAATATGTGTATTGATTCCGTGCCATTGTACCTCACTTTGAATGGGATTGTTGAACAATGTAAATAGTAGTAATGAAGTCAGCTAGTTTTCTTGCACAAATTGGTTGAGCATGTTGATTTTTGAATACTTTTTATTTTGATTATCTTCTCATACATCCTATTTGATCTCACATGCAATCTTTTATCCGATTACTGCTACTACTTGCTATCACATACAACCTCAACAAAACAAACTAAAAAATACTCCTCATTTAAGACTGAAGAACTGCAATTACCAAAAGAGGTAATGATAACAGCAAAACATTGATCCAAATAGAATAACTGATACATGAACTGCGAGTTGTGACTTCACAAAACCTCACTGAATCTATATTATGTACATACAAGATTTTGAAACAAATTTTGTACTCTAATGTGAAGAATCAGCCGTGGAGATGATGGCGGCTGATTTTTGCTCGATTCACATGCTGCTCAGGTTTCTTGTTCTCATACTTGTACAACATTGCAATCTAACTGGAACAATTAAAAAAATATCAGCAAATTATAGATGCAAATTGATATTCAAAATTGTCAGAAATATAACCGAACAGCTTTTGAACTATCTTTTTCAGAAAAACAGCTTTCAGATAACAGTTTTCAGCTAGAAATTTAACCGAACAGCTTTTAAACTCTCTTTTTCAGAAAAACAGCTTTCAGATAACAGTTTTCAGATATAAATATAACCAAACAGCTTTTAAACTTTCTTTTTAAAAAAAAACAGCTTTCAGATAACAGTTTTCAGCTAGAAATATAACCGAACAGCTTTTAAACTCTATTTTTCAGAAAAACAGCTTTCAGATAACAGTTTTCAGATATAAATATAACCGAACAGCTTTTAAACTTTCTTTTAAAAAAAAAAGAGCTTTCAGATAACAGTTTTCAGCTAGAAATATAACCGAACAGCTTTTAAACTCTTTTTTTCAGAAAAACAGCTTTCATATAACAGTTTTCAGCTAGAAATATAACCGAACAGCTTTTGAACTATCTTTTTCAGAAAAACAGCTTTCAGATAACAGTTTTCAGCTAGAAATATAACCGAACAGCTTTTAAACTCTCTTTTTCAGAAAAACAGCTTTCAAATAACAGTTTTCAGATATAAATATAACCGAACAGCTTTTAAACTCTCTTTTTCAGAAAAACATCTTTCAGATAACAGTTTTCAGCTTGAAATATAACCAAACAGCTTTTAAACACTCTTTTTCAGAAAAACAGCTTTCAGATAACAGTTTTCAGCTAGAAATATAACCGAACAGCTTTTAAACTCTTTTTTTCAGAAAAACAGCTTTCAGATAACAGTTTTCAGCTAGAAATATAACCGAACAACTTTTAAACAATTTTTTTCAGATAAACAGCTTTCAGAATACAGTTTTCAGCTAGAAATATAACCGAACAACTTTTAAACTCTCTTTTTCAGAAAAACAGCTTTCAGATTACAGTTTTCAGCTTGAAATATAACCAAACAGCTTTTAAACACTCTTTTTCAGAAAAACAGCTTTCAGATAACAGTTTTCAGCTAGAAATTTAACTGAACAGCTTTTAAACTCGTTTTTTCAGGAAAACAGCTTTCAGATAACAGTTTTCAGCTAGAAATATAACCGAACAGCTTTTAAACTCGTTTTTTCAGAAAAACAGCTTTCAGATAACAGTTTTCAGCTAGAAATATAACCGAACAGCTTTTAAACTCGTTTTTTCAGAAAAACAGCTTTCAGATAACAGTTTTCAGCTAGAAATATAACCGAACAGCTTTTAAACTCGTTTTTTCAGAAAAACAGCTTTCAGATAACAGTTTTCAGCTAGAAATATAACAGAACAGCTTCTAAACTCTCTTTTTCAGATAAACAGCTTTCAGAATACAGTTTTCAGAAAAAAATATAACCAAACAGCTTTTAAACTCATTTTCAGAATAACTCTATTCATAATACAGTTTTCAGAAAACTCTATTCAGAAAACTCTTTTCAAAATAACAAAACAAACGCACTTAATATATTGTATAGATATATAGATAATATATAGATAAATAGATGAAAGGGTAAACCACAAAAAAAATCACAACATTTGACTTAAATACAAAAAAATATACTCACACATTTGCAAAAAGTACAAAATAGACTCCTGCCATGATTTTCCTCGTTATCTCGCATCTCTCTTCTATGACCACCTTTGACCTTGCTCACTGTATTTTAACAAAAAAGGAAAAAAACCCTACATTACCCTTCCCTTTCAGGGTTTTTCTTTGGGTTAAAAATAAAAGATTAAAGATGAAAGAGATGGATGATTTAGGTAAAAATTATTCATCACCCCATTATTCATGTGAAGGCCCATTTACTACCTAGTTAATTATTCATTCATGTGAAGGCCCAAATACTTAGCTTGTTAAAAATTATTGAGTAGGCTTTTTGATTTAATCTCAACCCTTCAATTCCAAAATCCTAACCCTGATTAATTATAACTCCCTAACCCTAATTATTTTTCCCCACCTAAATTTTACTGCTTTTACACCATCTATGCAGCCAACCCCTTCCAATCTCCATCTCATCTACTCCAATCCTCACACCATTACTCCACATCCATATAATTCCTTATAATCACCCACCATACTGCCTATATATTAATCACCCATTATATTAATCCCTAATCAACTCTCCTTACCGCCTATATATAAAAACCCCATCAACTTCCATTAAAACTTTAATCAACTACACCTTCAACCCACAACCATCACTCTCGAAGCTCTCCACCATCTTCATTGACTTCACACCACTACCTCCACTTCATCTTCAAACCCAAACAACCTCCATCTTCCCCATACCAAACTCCACTGCATGACACCCATCCTGACCCTGCCTCCACCACCCGAATCTCCACCTCCATCGTCAACACCTTGCTGCCATCACCATCTCAACTCCATCCAACAGCACATCTAGCTGCCCCACTCCAAAATCAAACCCACACACCATCCCGATCTCCATTGCCATCAAACTCGACTCCATTGAAATCCGACACGACCTTCTTCAACCTCCACCACCTCCACCACCTCCACAACCCAAACGCCAGCCAACCTCTCACTTGAACTCCACCCATTGTTGCCATTGTTGCTGTCATTGCTACCCCACTTGCCGGAAGCTGAGCACAAGTAACGAGCACGAAGTTCCTAAGCACACGAAGAATCAGTATTCATAAAGAGGCAAGCATCCTATCTCTCCCTCTCTCTCTTGAACTCCTAGCAGATAGTTTTTTTTATTGTTATTTGATTTATCGTATCGTCGAATTATATTCTTGTTTCAATAAAGAATTCCATACTTGATTCATCGAAGAATCCTATTAATGGTTTCCTTATCGTGCCATGTTAATTTATATATTCAGACCTTTCACTGTCGGTGTAACACCCCGAATTCCAAAACAGACTGAATTCGAAGTTCCACAGGATCTTTATACTTCTTTTGTACAATTTTACAAGGAAATAAAAACTTTTTTTTACATCAGAGTTCACAATTACATCACATATTTACAGCAGAAGCAATTTACAACAATTTACGTGAATTGAAATGTACAACACTTGGATCATTCTTTAATCAGCATACATTCTTTAGTCTTGTTAATCACTTTACCCTGCATAAAAACTGTGGGCGCGTCAGTTGCTTACAACCGACGAAATATTATACATGGCTATCCTCTCTATGCCGAAACAGTATAACGATTCTCAAATACTTAAACAATCACAAACTTGATCACAAACAGAAACTACAAGGGAATATCCTATAGATGTCGTGTTGTGCAGTGCACTTAGTCCTTAATGTAGTTTTATATATTACATGACACTAATGCGTACTTGTTCAGATTCTATGCATCCCATACTACATAGGTCTGAGGGCAAGCCCTTAACCGTTCTTCATCTTGTAGGGTTTGATCCCTCGTCATGACTTAAACTACTACTGTAACTACGATAAGTATCCTAGATGTTCTATGAGTTACGAGCTCATGTCTAGACAGCCTGGAGGGGAATCCCACATCATGTCACGATGCATTGTGAAGAACCTATGGACAATTCAACCTCCGTCATAGGGACATGACAACACTCGTAGTCACCAAACACCCCACGAGCGTCGCCTGCAGTATGGACTCCTGGAGACATATCCACGTCATGTCACGATGCATCGTGAAGACAGCCTGTGAATACTCTCACACTATAGCTCCGAGGCCCTTATACTCGTGTTTTTCTCTTATTTTCATCACATCTTCACTATGTATCTAGTCCTTAGTTATTTGAATCACGAACAAAATCAATTCTCTAGAGTTAGCCCTTCCACTATACCGGTCTAACCATTTATTCAACATGATCCAAATCTTGGTATTTTCATTTCATTTCAACACTTTTCTTTTCAATGCCGGTATGAGGCTAAACTACACTCTAGTTCTCAATTTCAATACATAATCACAAAAATTGAGTCTTTCATACTCATAAGTTCTCTTTTCATGTTTAGCATTAATTTCCACTTCATTTTCATGACATTTGTATATTCATGTTTTTTCATAATTCATCATGTCATTCAATTTCAATTTCATACACAATCCCATGCAAAAACAATATAATTTCATTTTTCTCAGGTCAGTCGACTGTTAAGCATGGCCAGTCGACTGTTCTGCGAGGTTCTAAAGCTCGAAAATAAATAATCGGAGTAGTCGACTGTCAAGCTATGGTCGGTCGACTGTTCCGTAAAAGATTTGAACTATAATTTCATTTTTCTCAGGTTAGTTGACTGTTAAGCATGGCCAATCGGCTGTTCTGCGAGTTTCTAAAGCTCGAAAATAAATAATCAGAGTAGTCGACTGTCAAGCTATGGTCGGTCGACTGTTCCGTAAAAGATTTGAACTCGAAAATAAATAATCAGAACGGTCGACTGTTTCAATATAGTCGGTCGACTGTGTTACTGGGTTTTTCAAATTCCCAAAATGTTTTTAATTCTTTTTCTTCTCCAAATTCATTCAAAAAAAATCCAGATTTTATTTTTCATTTTATTACAACCTTTCAGTAAAATAAAAATTTGATTTTGGATACAAAACAACATAATTTGCTCTCTACTTCATTTTATTCTTCAATTTCGAAGTTAGGAGAAAATAAGCATAATCTCCTTATAAATTACACTTAAAATTTTCCTATATCACTTATAATATTTTTATTAACATTGTACAATTATCTCAGTAATAAAATTCAATTTTCAAGTCATTTAACAACAAATTAATCAAAATCACCTATATCCAAAGTTCTTTATTCAATTGTTCAACATACAAGCATGTATTTGTTTATCTAGCACATCACAACAAAATTGAGCATGGTAACATGGCAATCATTTAACAAATCATAATTTGGCAATCAATTTAACACTCTTTTAACATATAATCAAACTAGTAGCAATTTGTCTCATTTTCATAATGCACGGCTATATTAGTTAGAGTTTCTCCTTAATTTGTCAACCACATCCTAATATGATATCTAATTAGAAGTTTAAGAGAAACACCCACCTTAAATGGAGAGAAACAATCAAATAGACTCCTAGAGAATCTCCTACAATGAATGAACAAAGCCTTCTCCTCCTAGATCAAGCCACGCAAATCGCCTCTCCTTGTTGCAAGCTTGAACCCGAGCCTCCCCTATGCAGTCCGGCCTCCTTCTCCTTGGTTGAAGCATTCACACAAAACACTCACTCTTTTCAACTCACAAATCCTCAATCTTTTTACCTTACAACTTGTATTCTCTCTTTCTATTCTTTCATTTCAAAAAAAAAAATTTCCAAGTGAGAATGAAGAGTGTGGGAGGGGATATTTATACAATTTTCTAGGGTGAATGGAGGGCCAAGATTAGATCAAAAGGTTAGAGATTGAGGGCCAAGATGAAGTAGGGAGTTGAAATAACTTCCCATAATGAGAGTAACCAACTCTCCACCACTCCCATCTCTCCCACTCTCCTAATCCTACCCGGCCTAGGGTGAAGAAAGTGTGCAATGCACACTCCATTGTATGCACATGCCACCTAGTGTCCCCGATTTACAAATTTGTTCATGTGACAAATTTAATTGTCCATGAAATGAGTCTACACTACAAGTTCGACCATTTCAAAAGAGAATTAAAGTAAATGGGCTCATTAATGGGCCAAACTAACCATGGGCTTAAAAATAATTAATTTAATTAATAAAATAGAGTGGGCTTAAAAGACAAGTAGGCCTAGATTTTAATTAGGCTTTTTAAAGAGAACATTTTTTGGAAAAATAAAGAGAACAAATACTATATTAAAATATTGTATAAAAAAAATTATACAAATGAAATTATACGTGCACAACACGTAAAATCACGAGAATCTCATAAATGAAAACTAGGGTGTTACAGTCAGGGACATTGATTTTGTACAAAAATTAGACTCAGTTTCCTGTAACCAAAGTTAAAGTTCATATATTCATGCTGTAACCCTTCGAGTGTAGAATCCATAACACCTTACAGTTTCACAAACTGATTTATAAATTGTGAGATATCGATATTTTAGTACTGATATGCAATAATTTCCATATTACCATTTGAAGTGTATTGTCCCGGTAAATCACGTGAAATAACAAATTGTTGGTGGAATTCTGTTATGATATAAACTTGAGTGTTTATAGACACTGTTAGGGATTAGATCATGATTATTTTTAGATTTAAAAATAATTTTTTAGTAGAATTATAAACACGAGAACTTGACCCTGTGTTGCTGCCCAAACACTAGTCATGTAAAGAACCGATTGGTAGGTAAGCTAATGGGATTAGAATTTTCGAGTGAGTAGGCGTTGGATTCGAGAGAGAGTCCACTTTGTAGAATCTCTGGCAGAACTAGATTTGTATTCCCGTAGAAGCGAAAAAGTAAGTTTTCGTCTGGCATAGCTAGATTTGTATTCCCGTAGAAGTGAAAAAGTAAGTTTTTGTGCAGACATGTGCTGCTGTACAAATTTGTTGATAGTGTCTTTTATTATATATATATATATATATATATATATATATATATATATATATATATATATATATATATTATGCGTGTGTTAATGACTTGTATTGATATATTGATATAAACACGATGGATTACACTGTTTCATGTTTTTGCATTGCATCTACCGCCTGATACCTTCTTGAATACTGCCCTTGATACATATACTTGCTTTCACCTCTTGACATGCTTATAATTACCGCCCTTGATACTTTATCGATTGCAGTCTTCATACCACCGTTCCTACTGGTTGCACCGACTGCATGTTCATGATTAATCATAACAAAAGAAAAAAAAAACCGGGGTGATAAAGGGTATGGCTTAGTAGTGAACAATATAGGAGAGTGTACTCGGAAGGAGCCCATGTTTTCCATAATAGTGATTCTAATTACCGCCCTTGATACTTTATCGATTACAGTCTTGATACCACCGTTCCCACTGGTTGCACTGACTGCATGTTCATGATTAATCATAGTAAAAGAATAAAAATTCGGGGTAATAAAGGGTATGGCTTAGTAGTGAACAATATAAGGGAGTGTACTTGGAAGCAGCCCATGTTTTCCATAATAGTGATTCTTGATTCTTGATTACTGAGTTTTTGATTATGTCTTGTTTATTGATGTCACTGGAAGACTGTAACACCCTAGCCCCAAACTCAGATAATTTATTTATTTATTTATTTATTAGTTCAATTGCCCACCACAGGCTGCCGCTCAAAAGGTGGTTAACTGATTTGGTGACTCTTGATCATAAGAAATATTATTTAATTATTAATTAATCTTGCCTCTGCTGATGTGGGACTAAGAAAGCCCCACACCACCATTCCTTTCCTGGGCCCCACCTGCCATCCATGTCACCCCCCACGTGTAGCAACAGCCAAACCCCATTCAATTTCAACAGTACACATGACAACTCATTATTACAATTATGCCATTCAAGATTATTACAATCTTACCATTCTATATATATACTTATACTATATTATACTAGTATTATACCTCCAAGAAATACGGGGTGTTACATACACCCCCCTTAAGAAATCAGCATCCTTGTTGAGTACGGGGCATGCAACATAGTGCAGGATCTCCTTTCTAGCCGATGTGGAGCGGAGTACCCTGATTCAGCTAGGCCAGCACACTGACCTCAGCTCCCTCTCAGGCATATATCTCGCCGATGTGGAGTGGAGTACCCTGATTCAGCTAATTCTAGCGTATTGACCCTGGCCAAACTGCCAACGTACTGATCTCAGCTCCCTCTCAGACATACATCTCACCCACTCTAACCCACACTCGGTGTCGAAAGTCGGCTCTAATACCACTTGTAACACCCCGGCCCCAAACTCAGTCAATTTATTTATTTATTTATTAGTACAACTGCCCACCACTCAAAAGGTGGTTAAACGATTTGATGATTCTTGATCATAGGCAATATTATTTAATTATTAATTAATCTTGCTCCCTACCGATGTGGGACTAAGAAAGCCCCACACCACCATTCCTTTTCTGGACCCCCCTGCCATCCACGTCACCCCTCACGTGCAGCAGCAGCCAAGCCCCATTCAATTTCAAACAATTCATTATTACAATTATGCCATTCAAGATTATTACAATCTATATATATATATATATATATATATACACTTATACTATATTATACTAGTATTATACCTCCAAGAAATACGGGGTATTACAAAGACTCGAGTACATAATTCTGTAGACTTCACTACTTAAGTCCAAACGTTCACTTGCTTGATATGCACCCAAACTTTATGTATATCGGATGTTGGTTATTTTATCCAGTTCATGTTCGTGTGAGCATTATTACTGCCTGCGTTAATGTATTTTTCTTCTTGTTAAGCTTATAACTGTATAACTTATGAATGATGTGAATTAAAATACTTGTATCATTCTTTGGCCATTACTTGCGTCCCGTAATTCCATATATTGGGAAGTGGAGTGTGACACAAAGGATGAGAAAGAAAGCAAACAAGTGAAGCTGAGCGCACTCTGAAACCTAACACCGGAAACGACCGACTACGAAGCAATTCAGCAGTGGATGTAAAAAGACCGTCAATCCACTGGGTTATTATCTCATTAGCGATATTTTGAAGTTCCCAATGATGACGAAGTTGCCCCTCACAAAAGTGCAGAAACAAAGAATACTCTACCATGTATTAATCGAATCATGACATGTGAAAACAACCTCATTCTGCCTGCAACCATAAAAAGTAAACAAGGATTGTAAAACGAATTTGTATTCACGGCCTTTTGGACGTTGTTATAAGTTAATGTAATGGAACCTCATTCCTAAAACCTACGTGCATATCTTGCTATGACAACATCTGAAATAAACTATTCTCAATACTGGCAATAGATGAATGGATAAATAATTGACTCCAGACATAGAACTAAAGGCAAAGGTATATGATGTCCCTGCAACCATTTCCTGGTTGGCATTACCTAATTGACAACTTACCACACAAACCACCAAATTTTACTTGTTGACCATTTTTTTGGTGTGAAGGAAACTATGAGGCCTTGTCTGGTGCATTTGAAATTGTAAGATGGCTTCACAAATGAAATATGACCTTGGTATATCACTTTGCAACCAATGAGAATGACAACATCTGCATTGATCAAATGCGACACAAAAGGTGGGTGGGACTGCTACCCTAACGCGAACATAAAAAAATGTTGAAACCTAATCCAAATTGACTGTATCAATATCACATACTAGCAAATACAAGGCTAACAGATTTAACAATATCAATGTACCGTAACATTTATGCACTTTCTTGCGATCGTTAACCTTCCAGAATACATGGACCCCAAATCACAAAAAGTGTGCATCAACACTTTTCTATAATGAGAAGAGCGAAGAACATGTCCATTCCCGACGTTTCCATGGGTAGCGGTACAGTTCCTGACAAAACAACACTCAATGAGGCGAAGCAAGAGCCCAAATACATTCAAGCTTCACAATGTAAGCCTACAGCTTGGGTTGTGCCTGAGGTGAAGCGAGGTGAGAGGGATTTCATTGAGAAGTCAGCTTCGGGGAAACCGGAAGTAGGGAGGGTGGTCATTACTCCCACGACAGAGATGGAGGAGCTTGGGAACAGATTGCGCTTTAGCGTCATTGCGTCCATTGTCTTCGGTAAACCCAATGAAGGAGTCATCAAGAGAGAGCTTTCATCAAGGTGGCCGAAAACGTATGACTGGGACTGGACAGTTAAAAGGTTTATACACGATGCCTTTATCATCCCCTGTTCGACGGAATCCAGAGTCGTGTTGACACGATGGAGCTTGGACTACGACGCTGTAACGCCCCTGCCCCTAGCTCAGATAATTTATACAATTTAGAATACAAATTAGATACTATGTAGTATAACTGTCCACCACAGACTGCCTCTCAAAAGTTGGTTAACCAATTAGGTAACTCTTGATCATTGACAATTATATTTAATATTATTATATTCTATTACCCTCCCGATATGGGATATATTACTTACCTTCCCTGTTTTTCCTCTCTCCCACGTGAGTAAACCCCCCACATCAATAGAGAGCACACACAAGGAAGAAGCCAACACAATTTACCGGGTGGGCCCCAGCATCTATGCCACGTCATCTCTCAACTGACGCCAGAGCACAATCAAACGTGCAGCACTCTTTGCTTTGCACTTCAACGTGCCCCCCTACATATTCCCTTATTCATATATTATTCCATTTATGTATACCATCTGTAGATAACCATGCCCTTTTACTATATATATATACAATTTATACTTATACTCTTTTTTTTAATAAAAATTACGGGGTGTTACAAGCGCGTTCAGGAGGGACAAGTTAGAGTCGAGATGGTTGTTAATCGCCAATTTCCCAGTCGAGTGTTGGAATAAAGATGAGTTCCAAGCGTTGATGCAACCATACGGTTGGGTTGAAGAGCTAGATCAGGCGACCAAATTTCTGAACAAGTTTGACCTAGCCCGAATTAGAGTTAGTTCGCTTCATGGCACGTTCATTCCATCATCCATTTTCACTAGCTACAAAGGGTTGTCTTACAAGGTGGACATCGCAGTCAAGGCGAAGCGATTTGTGCCACGGCGGTCGTCAGTAGATAAAGAAGAGAATTTTCGATCGTTGGGTTCAGGTTCGAGGTTGCGCGAGGAGCGTGAGCAGCGTTCGGAGGAGGAAGACGAAGTTCAGTTTCGTTTGCGTTCCAAGGTTGAAGATGAGGTACGGCCTTTGGATGAACCTAATCTGGTTGAACCTAATCCAACGGTGGAGATTGAGAAGATGATTTTTTTGAATCCTCACGTGACTCAACACGTGGAGTGTGGGGCGCCTAGTGTACTGCCCAACGTACCAGTTAAGGTACTGTGCATGGGGCCCACCCCACGCCCCTCGCAATGTTCCAATACCCCTATGTCGCTTCGAAGTGTTAATGCAGTGCCGCTCGAGTCACATTCGAAGATATCAGCGTATGAGGCGCAATGGACTGAAGCTGTTAAGCATACAGCTGGCAGGGGTATAGGTCTATCAGATGGCAGGGGCTCAGGACAGGGTGACGGGTCAGCTTACTCCATATCTGAGGCGTTGCAAGTTTCTATGCAAACTACTTTTGTAAAATTTCTGAGAGGTGATGTCAGTTCCTTGTCTAGAGATCAATTGGATTCGTGGGGTAGTCTTCTTAGAGCCTATTCTCAAGGTCCGCCCAAGCCAATTTATGATCCCAAAACTGATAGTGCAGCCAATTCGAGAGAGGTTCAGAAGAGCTTGTCGTCATATGAGCCGACTTTATCGGAATCAGTTAAAAAGTTTCATCTTGGAGAATATATTCCGTCGGGGTCCAGAAAAAGAGC
The DNA here is from genome assembly GCA_017893485.1 of Hemerocallis citrina. NCBI lineage: Eukaryota > Viridiplantae > Streptophyta > Magnoliopsida > Asparagales > Asphodelaceae > Hemerocallis > Hemerocallis citrina. The sequence continues at coordinate 151,742,937 of CM030368.1, read as the reverse complement.
TTATGAGAGGGAAGAGGAAGTAGAGTCAAGTCGAGTGTCTAAGAGGAAGTTAATTCTAGCTAAATGCGATCCCCTAATAATGATGATCTTATTGATGCGCTGAAAAACATCGATGACGATTCACCACTCATTACTACTGCTAAAGTTTGGGATGTGGAGAGGAAGGTTAGAGTTGAGGATTCTCCTCCGTCGAGGTTCAATTTAATTGATAAAGGGAAAGCGAAGGAGATGGCTATAGAGGACCTTAGGTGTAGTTCCAGGTAGAGGGAAAGCACGGGGATCGCCCAATCTCCAAAGACGATCTCATTGCTTCTACAGCTAAAAAGAAAGTACTCGTCTCAGCCTTGGCAGGTGAGTCTTTTTGTAATTCTGCAATTATTGATTTTATTCCTGATGCTTTGTTAATTAGTTTAGCTAAGGTATGCCGAGTGGATTTGAGTTGTGAGGGTTTGACGTAAGTTTAATGCGCTAAGAGGTTTCGAGAGTGGGTTAAGTGCCCCTAAAGTCTTTGATAGGCTTTGCATCTTAAGGTTTCCCTTACTGTTTTCCAATGGTATACGCTTTTTGGAATGTTAGAGGGTTGAATTGTAGTAAGAAACATAGGAAAGTTTTCAATACATTGTCCTATCATCCTTTATCTGTTATAGGACTTTGCGAGACTAAGCTAATGAATCCGTCGTTGTCATGCCCCGCTTCCCAAAAAGAATACGGAATACGGATACGAGACAAAAGCCCAGCGAATGATTTTCATCATCCATAAGCTATTCAGGAATCTTTACAATATTTCACAAGGTAATCAGAGTCGGAAGCAAAAGATACAACCAGACATGCATAATTGAAACAAGATACCAACAGAAATTACTTGAAACCAAATATAATAATCTCAAATAATTAAATTCTGAACAAGTCAAATATCATGGCTCACATCGCCCAAATACAAATAAATATCCAAGTAATCAAGTACATTTTATTCAAGTTCAAGCAACAAATAATAATAATAATAAAGCAGAAAATCCAGCACTACTACATCATCTCGCTAATACCATCTGGCAGCTGACCATCCTGATCTGCAATTAGTAAATTTGCAGGAGAAGGAAAAAGAAAACAAGTACCCGTCAATTGCAAGTTACGAGCCACTTATAATGTAGGATACAAGTACATGGGGAAAAACTAAACAAATCTAAATAATAGCAGAAACAGATCTAACATGGTATACTAACATGTGTCAAGTGTCAAGTGTCAGATAGTATGTAAACAAATATATAGATAGTGTCAAATAGTAGTATCAAGTGATAATGTCAGACAGATAATAGGTAATCAGATGATCAGATAACAGATAGCTAGGTACATATAACAGATTCAGATTTCAGATACAGATACAGATACAGATTTTTATAAGTCTTGTATTAATTACTAACTAGGTAGCACTTCATGTGCCATCCTTTTATCACATGGTTGATACATTCAAAATGGTTACGTTTGTAGATTTCGTAGGGGATCATATAGGGCCGTGTACTCAAAGTTCAGACAGATATCATATAACAGATCTAGACAGACAGATAACAGACGATCATGCAACAGATAGGACTACGTCCCCTCCAAGTACACCCTTTCGTAGGAAGTATGTAGTTGGGTAACCAATAATCAAAATCTTGCATGATCTCATAACAGATAACAGATAATCAGATGGGAAATACGGGCCCCTTTCTAAGTACACATTTCTATGCTTTCCCACTACTAGATCTTTCCCTTAAACCCCGGCTTAGTTACTTTTTATTATGGTCATCAAAAGGCATGAATGTGTACGGAATAGTGTCAAACTAACATGGTATAATCATTATTAGGTTCAGGGAAATAAATAAACATGCATGGATAATATACAGACACCTAAACAAGCAAAACAGTGTATGTTCATATTCAGGACAGCAAGACAGTACAGTACTAAAACAGTGAATCTCGTCGCTACAGAAATGCAAATCTGGATCCGTTGAAGAATCTGGAAAATAGACTTCTACACGAATCCAGCGAATATAAATAAGTCATATAGTAGTTCACAACATCATAACTCAAACCAGGTTTGAATCCAGAAAACACGTTCAGCCAGAAATCAGTAAAACGAACTCACAGTCAGAAAAACAGCATTAAAACTTCTTAAATAAATCCAAGAAAAATCTGGGGTATTCCCCTATATGTCTAGAATCAAAATATAAAGGTTTATAATATTTCAGTAAAATTTGTTCAGTCGTCAAAAATAAGAAAACATCAAGAAACGATACTTTGAAAAATCTGGATTTCCCAACACTACTGTGCGAAAACTAAAATATCTCGCAAGCCGTGAAAGGAACTCCAAATCTGCCAAAGGGAGATGAAAATAGATAAAAAAAAACTAACTTTCATATTTCACAAACATTTTTCATACAGTACAAGGATACATAGTGAAAATAAGGTTCTTATAGAACAGCGAGCAAAATACAGCAAGTATAGATTTCATAAACGAGCATGAAACATCACATAAAACTCATCAATAAAATTCACCAAAATTCTAGGTAATCCCTAACTAGATAAAAAATATTGACCAAAGTTTTGGATCAAAATAATATAGGTAGCATAGTTCTTTAAAATGATTTGTCATCAAATTTACCGAAAAACAAAATCTGGAAAAAGTCGACACCTCTGTAGTAAAACAGTCATAACTCAGTCATACGAAAACAAAATCAAGCAAGGTCAGAGGTGTTTGAAAATAGATGAAATTCTCTAAAACTCATGTTTATTACCGAAATTAAGATACTGACTTCAAGACAGTCCAAAACAGAAAACAAAACAGATCAGCGACAAATACAGATTTTTCCTTTACAACCAAAATCAACATAGATATAAGAAAATTGATCCAAACACACCCAAATATGAAATCGAGTCTACCAAGTGTCAAACATCCTGAATTAGGGTATCTAGTTAGTCCACACCAAATATATCACATGGGTCTTAACCAAATCACTAATTTTTACGAAAGTCTCACATATATGATCGAAACTAAGAATGGGTAAATCCTAAGTTAATTCATGTCCTATATTGTGTCGTGAGTCATCTATGGTCAAATTTTCACAATAGATACAAAACCCATCAAACATAACACAAACAAGAGTCGTCTCTAGACCCAACTACACTATAGGTGGTATTTTTGACTTGTATCAAACAAATGAAATGAAGTACACGTTACTTGCCTTAATCGAGGTGAAGAACAATGAAAACCAAGAGTAACGAGCAAAACCCACGAACGAAAATCTACGAATCAACGAATCCAAGCAACTCGAGCGAGAATCTCCACATGAACAAAACTCCACAAGACGAGAGAGATGATGACAATGGTGGCTTGCGACCACGAGAGAACACCAAGAAAAGAGTCGAGGGATTTTGTGTGGTGAAGTGGTCGGGAGTAGGGTGGATGAAGGCTCAGGTTGTGGGATGATGGGGCTCGGGTGTGGGGTGTTGCCGGGAGGAGGGAAGGCCGGGAAAGGGGACGGCGGCTTGGAGGGGAGCTCGGCCTGGGCTGTGGCCGGGCTGGGGTTGCTATCGGGTTTGCACACATGGAGAGGGAGAGAGAGAGGGTGGTCGGGATTGAGAGGGAGAGAGACTAGGATTAGGGTTTGTGTTAGGGGGATTAGAGAATATATATATATATATGTGTGTGTGTGTGTGTGTGTGTGTGTGTGTGTGTGTGTGTGTGTGTGTGTGGATTAGGGTTGAGAAATGCAAGTTGGGTTAATGGGTAATTAGGTTGTGGGTAATTAGGAGTAGCAGTAGGATTTGTTTGATTGGGCTTCGAAATAGGATACAATGCATAGGATATCAAATAGGATAGGGGATAAATAGGACAACCAAATCACCACCACAACAACTACCCAAAATAATAATAATAAAAAAAAATAACGAGAACGAGACCAAAATGAAGAAAGAACCAAAATAATGAAGAACGAAACAAAAGAGACAACCAATCACACACGAAGAGCTCAAAATGAAATAAAACAAATATATATTGAAAACAATCCAATATACGGTTCAGACAAAGAAAATACAAGAGAGAGGACAAATACACGAGAAAAGAAAAATACACCAAAAATACGAAAAATGAAAAACAGGGGTTACAGTTATCGAGGTTGCTTGACTCACTCATTTCCAGAAGGAATTGGGAATGGTGTTCTAAACCTTCGGCGGGTCAGTCCGGTGGTATCAGTGTTGGCTACAATGTAGATCTTTTCCAATACCTAGATGCCAAGATTGGAGACTTTTCCGTGTCAGTGAGACTTAAATCCAAGATTGATGATTTTGTCAAGTTTTCTCTAAGGTATATGAACCAAATGAGGTTTATGAGAGGTCTAGGTTGTGGGAAGAGATTATTGATATTCATTCCAGGTGGGATGACACTTGGATTATCGGGAGGAACTTCAATATTACATGTTTTACTAACGAACACCTAGGTAGGGGGTGCAGCACGTCTGAGAGAGATAACTTTAACGAAGTCATCAACTTCTTAGAGCTTCGGGAAATTCAGTTTTCCAATCGGAAATTCACTTGGTCCAATATGCAAGACTCTCCCATTCTTGCTAAATTGGATCGTATTCTTGTCTCAGAGGATTGGGAAAAATATTTTCCTCTTGTTTCAGTTCGTGTTGCCCAGCGGCATACTTCTGATCACGTTCCTCTGATTCTCACGTCTAGTAGGATGACTGGTCCCAGTGCTAGATCATTCCATTTTGAAAAGGCGTGGCTTAGGGACGCGGCTTTAAGACCTTTACTTTCCGCTTCTTGGAATGCACCTCTTCAAAGGAGGGAAGGCTCTCAAAGGGATGCTGTGGATATTTGGAATGCTAAGATTCGTAGACTTCGAGGTGTTCTCAGACGATGGGCAGGGGAAGAGAGAAGAATAGCTAAAGTGGCTAAGAAACGACTTCTGGAACGTATTCAATCTCTGGAGATTATTCAAGAGGATAGAGATCTTCATAGAGATGAGTTAGTCCTACTACAAAATGACAGAGCCGATTTGGATATCATTTTCCAAGCGGAAGATGATTATTGGAGTCAAAGATCGCACGACAAATGTCTCCTAGAAGGGGACGCTAATACAACGTATTTCCATAGGATTGCTAACGGACGGCGTAGATCCAACTTAATCTCAGGTCTTCAGATTGGGAATAGGTGGGTTTCTGAGCCTTAGTCCGTTCGTGTTCACAAAGAGAATCATTTTGGAGGGCTCCTAGGAGTGTCTAGAAATCAGTTTTGTTCTCTTGATGAGTCCTTCTGGTCTCGTCCGAATGCTCTGGGTTTAGAAGCGCTTGAGTCTCCCTTCACGATCAGTGAAATTTGGAATGCCGTCAAAGATCTTGGTCAGGACAAAGCTCCAAGCCCGGATGGGTTCCCCATATTCTTTTTCACAGCTTTCTAGGATGTCATTAATGTGGACCTTTTCACATCTTTGAGGAGATGTTTGAGAACCGGGTACAGATAGAGCGTCTTGACTACGCGAATATCGTGTTAATCCCCAAATCCGATGCGGCTAAAGAGATTGGAAATTTCAGGCCCATTAGTTTTTTGAATTCCTCCTTCAAAATTGTTACTAAGGTCTTGGCTAACAGATTGAACCCGTGGATGAATTCCATTATTCATCCAGCTCGAAGTGGTTTTATCCCTAGGAGAGATATCGTAGATAGTATTGTTACAGTCCACGAGACCATCTTTCAATGTCATAGAGATAGAGAAGAGGGGTTTACGCTTAAACTCGATTTTGAAAAAGCATATGACACTGTGGAATGGGATAGCGTTATAGAGGTCCTACAATCGAGAGGCTTCGGGGCCAGATGGATTTGGTGGATCAAACTGTGTATTACGAGAGGTAAATCTGCCGTGCTAATTAATGGGACCCCAAGTAATCTCATTTATTGCAAAGAGGGCTTAAGCAGGGTGATCCGTTATCTCCTTTGTTGTTTACCCTAGTCGCTGATGTATTGTCGAAAATGATTTCGCATTGTACCAATCAACATCTTTTATGTGGTATTGGATGTTTGGATGGATCTGGTGGTATTCCTATTCTGCAATATGCAGACGACACACTCCTTTTTGGGAAGAACGACACCAACGAAGTCCTTATTTTTAAAGGTATACTTCTGTTCTATGAAGCCTGGAGTGGACTGAGAGTTAATTTTGAGAAAAGCAATCTCATTGGTCTTGGGAGATGCGACGAGATTTCATCAGCTCTTTTGGCTAATGTTTTGGACTGCAAAGTGGGTAAATTTCCCATTAAATATTTGGGAGTTCCGTTGCGACCTGGGAGACTCACTCGGAATGATTGGAATCATCTCTTTGAGCGTATTGAGAAGCAACTTCCTGGATGGAAGAAAAACCATCTGTCCTTAGGTGGTAGAATTACCCTGATTAATGCAGTTCTCTCTAACGTACCTATTTATTGGATGTCGATTTACGAGTTCCCCTCTTGGGTTATCGACAAAATTGATAAAATTCGTAGAGATTTCCTATGGAAGGGAGGTGGAGAGGATGGTAGCGGACTTCCTTTAGTTAAGTGGAGCTAGGTATGTAGAAGTAAAGATTTTGGGGGGTTGGGCATCCTTAACCTCCGACAGATGAATCGAGCCCTACTATGTAAGTGGTGGTGGAAAATTCATTCCCGCTATTCCACCAATCAAGGTGTTGTTGGGCTCAGTACCGAGGGCGTAGACGCTTCAGGTTTTTTTTTGGGGGGGGGGGGGGGTAGCATCGTTGAGGTATTTCTCCAGTTTGGAAAGAGATTGACAAAATGGGAGAGATCTTTCATGTTAATGCTCCAAGTAGGGTGGGGACTGGAGTCAATACTCGATTTTGGTTAGACTCTTGGGTTGGTCCCAATACTCTGAGTTCTCTCTTCCCAGAGATTTTCATTCTTGCTCGCAACAAATTTGCCTTGGCTGCCGACTATTGGGTCAATTCAGCATGGCAAATCAAATTGGTTGCTCTTACTGATGTTAACGTCCAAAGTCTGTGTGGTCCCCTTCTAACACTTTTAGAGACTACAAGTTCTCTCAACTTCAATTCTCAAGATAAGAGGAGTTGGAGATTGGCTTCCAACGGTCAGTTCACTGTTAATTCCATGTATCGAGCTCTTTGTGATGGGGGTACGAGAAGCGCGGAGAACCGTATTATCTGGAGGTCGAATGCCCCGCATAAAGTTAAGGCTTTCTTGTGGCTTGTGCTTAAAGAAGCTAATTTAACTAGAGTAAATTTATCCAGGAAAGGTCTCATCTCGTCGGCTTTGTGTCCTAGATGTAACCTTCAAGATGAATCTATTGGTCATCTTTTCTTGGAATGTACAATTAGTAAATGTATTTGGGATTTTATCCTCATTGGTTTTGGTTGCAGTAGAGGTCCTAATAATGTACCCCAGTTGTGGGGAGATTTTACAGGCTCCGAGATAGCTAAGGAGAAGTTGAGGGAATGGGATTGCGTGGTTGCAGCATCTTTATGGGTCATTTGGCTTGATAGAAATGATTTATGCTTCCGAAACCATTCTTCTAATTTCGTGCAATTGATTTATCGAATCTTTTCTCTTACTACTTCTTGGTCTAAAATTCCAGGTATTAGGAAGAAAGTTCGAGCAAGTCCTTTGTTTCCTGGAGATTGTGTCAACAACTGATCAGGCTTGGTCTTCTCGGTGGTAGACATGGAGTAGTTTTTGGGTTTTGGACGATTTAGCATATATTCCGTTTTCTTGGTACCGAAATATTTTGTATTTTCAGTTTACTTGTAACTCTTTTGATGTAGCTGTCGTATCTTGGATGTAACTATTGATGTACTCTTTGATGTATTTTGGGTGTATCCTTTGATGTTATATATAAGAGTCGGATGGAACTTCTCATGCCATCTTTTATTTCAAAAAAAAAACAAGATATTGTACTTAATTTACTCAAACAATATCAAACCAAACAACATCGTATTCATAAATAGCTTATAAGCTTGCTTGGAAACCAAAGCCCTAGAAAATGTCGTTGTCGATCAAACTCCAACTTGGCAATATTAATGTACCGTAACATTTATGCACTTTCTTGCCATTATTACCTTGCCAGAATACATGGACTGCAAATCACAAAAAGTGTGCATCAACACTTTTCGGTAATCAGAAGAGCGCAGAACTTGTCCATTCCCTTAACAAGATATTGTACTTTACACTAACAATATCAAACCAAACACTTTCGTACTCATAAATAACTTATAAGCTTGCTTGGAAACAAAAGCTCTAGAGGGTGGGTTTGGGTCAGTTCATAGACGAATTTTACCTGATGGCCAAGTAGTTGCAGTTAAACATCACAAACTGGCGAGCTCACAAGGGGATTAAGAGTTTTGCTCTGAGGTTGAAGTTCTAAGCTGTGCACAACATCGGAATGTTGTGATGCTAATTGGGTTCTGTATTGAGGATAGGAGAAGGTTGTTGATTTATGAATATATCTGCAATGGATCACTGGATACCCATCTTTAAGATTCGGGGGGAATATTTCGTTTTCAGATCTTAAAAAAAAGTGGTGCCACCAGTCGTCATTCGCGGTCTACTCCGGTGTAGGAGAGGGACGCAACGACGAGGTCGTCATTTGGGGTCTACTCCAGTGTCGGAGAAGGATGCGACGGCAATGGTCGAGAACACCGCATCTTTGGCGGGGCCGAAGGTGCCACGCGGGGTGTGGTTCGTCGTTCGTGAATGTGGTTGTGGGATGAGCTGACTGAGGTTGGAGTCATCGGGGATGGCGACGCAGATCGCAGCGGTGCTCGAACTAGTGGTGTTAGGCTGGTGGCGAGAGTGCTGCCTAGTGCCGGCGTGGAGCGGCGAGCGGCGAACTACGGGGTAGTTGGGGCTATCGTGGAAGCATGTGGGGGAGGTCGGGGAGAGAGTGGGGGGGGAGGGGGATTTCTGATTTGGGAGTGCGGTGGTGGGGGAAGATTTGAATTTCAAATTGAATTTTGAAATTTGAGTTGACGTGGTGGAGTCCCTAAGATCCAAATTTGTCCATAATATCCAAATTACAACCGACTTACAATTAGCAACAAAATGTATCCTAGTTGGTGTAGGCGACGATTGTCGGGCAATTTTATAGTTTGGATTCTACTTTGACCTTGGTTGGTTAAAGTGAGGGGTGCCTTTGGTTCTTTCATGTCAGAGGACTCGCAGGGGTCAGGTGCGACGTCTACCCTCGTTGCGACGTTGCGGTGAGAGTCATCGAAAGTGAAGCGAGGGGATGAGAACGAGGACTCAATCTTGACATGGAGTGTCAGATTGGTGGAGTGTTTGCGGGGTCTCTAATATGGTGCTGTCGCTTGTCGTATGGGTCACTGTTGGGGATGACGAGGGAGAGCGTACGATAGTCGGAGAGGATAAACGGCGTACAAGCGAGGGATCGAGTGAGCCCAAATTGGCACGAGAAAGTTGTTTTGGCGGGGGTGGCCGATCAGTAGGATGACATTTCGTTGTATATTTGTTTGTTGGTTGGGGTGTATGAATTCCAGAACCCAGCCTGTTGGGATCTGAACTTCATGAGCCTATTTTTGGTTGTTTGTTTTGTTAAATTTTTTAATGAAACACGGGGGGAGGGGGGGGGGGGGGGGGGGGGCAGTTGCCAACCTTTTACGATAAAAAAAAAACAAAAGCCCTAGAAAATTGTCAATTGTCGATCAAACTCCAACCTCTCTTTCCTGGAAAGTATTCAATCAGCAGCTCCCTCATAGCGGTGGTTCAAAAATCAAAATTGGCAAGCCATTACTACTTCAATGAATCATTATGTCATCCCGAAGTTCATAGAGAAGAAAGTTTCAGAAGGTCTGGACAAGTTGCTAGTTGCGGAATTCTTAAAGGCAGTTGGGACGGATATTACTACTTTTCTTACCAGTCACATAATGGAAAGAGATTCAACATCTAGGAAGCACACTCATTTAGATTTGGCATAATAAACCAACACAACAAGGTCATGAATTTGTTGATCTACCACTTCTACTTTCATCGGTGAACGTCGCTAAACTTGAATTTGATGAAAAATAGTCATTGTTGATTAACAATGTTAACTACGTATAAGTAAAAGAATTCAAGGCTACACACCGAAACTACTCGAGAAAGAGAGAACCTCTGCAAACTTTACATAAATCAACCTAAGCAGATGGAAAAAAAAGCCACAATAGGACTGTGCACTGGGTTGGGTTTGATATAAACCTGAACCAACCTCACCCGAACATGTGGAATTTTTTAGCATAAGAAACATGCCCTAACCCGAATAGTGGGCCTGACAATGCCCATTAAAATCCAGGCCGAGTTCAGGTTTCATAGGAAAGCCAAATGTTCAAACCGGAACTGAATCCGCCTCATACCTGATGTAGCTTTATATATATCTAATATACATGTACATTAATTATAATCTTCAACCATCCCGTTATAATATTACAACTTATATTATATATACATTAGCGACTAATTTTTAACGACTGATCTAATTTATAGAAGATAAAAAAATATCGTTTTTCATAATTTTACTCTCAATCGATCAATCGTTAATCTTAAATGGCCAGAATTGAGTAAAAATATAATTATCTATATAAAAATATTGGGTTTATCCAACAATATCGACCTGACCCACAGAACCAATAACCCACCAAAACCAACCTGGGTCCGAGTTTGGGTATAGGAAAATAAAACCTGACGTGTTTTGGTGGGTTTTGTGTTTGAAAAATTAAAGCGGGTTGGATTTGAAAATTGTTATAAACCCACCCAACCCGACTTGTGCGCACTTGCTTCCACTAGGGGTGTGCACGCATCGGGTCGGGTGGGTTTTAACAATTTTCAAACCAGATCCATATTTTAAATCAAATATGGAACCCACCCAAACCCTTTGGATTTTATTTTTTTATACCCAAACCCTAACCCATGGGTTTCGGGTTTGTACGGGTGGGTTTCTGGTTCTACAGTTTTGGTCAGTTTTGTCAGATAAACCCAATTCTTTTAAGTTGATGATTATTTTATCCACTCATTTTTAGCTATTTAAAATTAAAATTTGTCCGGTTGATAGGAATATTGTGAAAAGATCGAGAACTTATAACCTTCCACCAAGTTAAATAAGTGATTTAAATTAGTAGCTGATATAGGATAAATTATGCAGCATCAATCAGAGCCCTCTGATCTCTTCTGAATCCTCCCCCTTGAGATCTTCAGGCCAACTACAGCCTAATGGGCCTCAGCCAGCTCAGGCCCATGGGTAAACAGGTCCAACCCGGCCCACTAGGGCTCCAGACCCGTTTACCCCTACCTATAAATACTCCACCCCTTCCTCACTGTAAAAGGTAATCAATCTCTCTCCACCTGAACCCTAGCTGCCCATTCTCTTTTTCAGTGATTGACTAGATCGTCGTAGGGCCTGTCGTCGGGACTTCTCCCGGTGTTTCCAGGCCGTGTGCAGGTACAGAAGACCCAGCCGAGCCGAGCTCCTGTATCCGAGCCGAGCATCCGTCCTCCCTCCCGAGCCTCCTCACGCTCCTTCTTCCGAGCCGCTTCCGCTACTCTGGGTCGGACCGATGCGAGTACTGCGCATGGACTTCTACCATACAAATTAAGAGAACTCATACCTGTTGCCCCCACACCCCAAAAACAAACCGCATCAGGTTGGCGCCGTCTGTGGGAAGCCCTTACCTTCTTAGTACTATCGTCCTTTCGCGCCCACCAGGGTCGCCGCCTCCAGTCTGAACTCCTCCATGGCTCCCAAGTTCCGAAGGGCCGTCAACTTGGCACGACAACCGGACTCCCTATAGCATGGCTGCCTGAATGAACAGGGTTCCAACCAACCCCGAGCAAATGGCATGGCCCTACCTTCGATCGCACCGGATTTACACCGCATCATCTCTGACAGGCAGGCCAGCCGGACGAGGGGAGGGGCCGCTTCCAACTCTGTCTCCCAACCATCGCCGACAACCTTCCCAGGCGCACGATCCCCCGCACAACCCAGGAGGACAAGCCCCCATCACAAGGGTCGAATTTCAGAACTTCCGGGAGGAGATCCTCTAAGCCATATGCGACGGTCCGGCTACCGAGGTCTACCACAGTTTTACCCACAGGTCAGCTACAGGAGCCGGTGAGTCCCGTGGTTCGACTCTTCCCCCGGAAGCAGTGGACCCTGTCCTTCGCGATTAGAAGAAATGGAAAATCGTCTCGCCTACCTCGACGAGGGCAGACCAATTCAGGGTCGCGGTCATCGTCCTACCGGACCCCTTTTCTCCCTCCAAATTCTTGAAGCTAAGATTTCTCGAAACTTCAAGACCACCTCAGTTCGAAACCTACAATGGCAAGGGTGATCCAGCTGATCACATGGAGGGGCTTAAGACCCTTATGATGATTCACAGTGCTGCGGATCCCCTCCTCTGCCGCACATTCCCCGCAACCCTCCGGGGCCCGGCTCAGGAGTGGTTCTCCAAACTCGCCCCCAGCTCGCTCTTCTCCTTCGAGCAGTTGGAGACAGGTTTTCTTGTCCACTTTGTGACGAGCATGAAGGTGGAGAAAATGAGCTCTTCCCTTCTGGACCTCAAATAGAAGGACGGGGAATCCCTCCGGGAGTTCGTTCGGAGGTTCACCTCGGAGGCGAGGTCAGTTTCCTCCCTTGACGCGGGGGTCGCTTCCGCCGCCTTTCGACACAACGTCTGCCACACCCAACTCAAGGCTTCTTTGGCCAAGAAGCCACCCTTAGACTTCCCCGACATACTCAATAGGGTCGAGAAGTATATCCGTGCTGAGGAGGCCCTCAACCTCGAGGGCCCAAAGGATGCTACTGCCAGGGGGAAGCGCAAGGTTGAAGACACTGAGCCCTTCAAAAGACCCGGGAAAGAGGTAACTGGTCCCAAAAGGGTCCCCCTGTCCCTTGGTTTGAAAGGTACACATCCCTGACTCAGAACATCTCGACAATTTTAATGGAAATCGAGGACAAGGGGGTCGTACGGTTCCGTCCTTGATCGCCCAACAACGGGAAGAAGCGGGACTAGAGGTTTTACTGCCGTTTTCACTGAGACACCGGGCATGATACGGATCACTGCCGTGCCCTCAAAGATGAGATCGAAGCCCTTATCCTGCGAGGGTACCTGAAGGAGTTCACCCGGGTCAATCACAGAGACCGAAGAGAGCTGGGGAGCCCGAGGCGTTCGCCTCCCCCTCGGACAAACGACCAACGACCTGATCAAAATCCGAAGCCCGAAAAAGCCAGGGGACACGCCATCCTACACTACATCCACAACGGACCCATGGGGGGGGGGAATCTAGGACTTCTCGAAAAGCCTTTATCCGAGAGGTCAACTGCGTCCTTGACCATCCCTCCCCTCGGATTCAGCAGTGAGCGGTCTCCTTCTCAAGAGAAGACCTCGAAGGCGTCCGGCTCCCACACTGCGACGCCCTCATCATCAGCCTCAACATGGCCAACTTCTAGATTCGCCGAATCTTGGTAGACAATGGCAACATTCTTTTCTTAGAAGCATTTGAGAACCTCAAGCTTCCCCAAGAAAAGCTGAAGCTAGCTGGTTACACCCTCCACGGATTTTCTGGCACCCCGGTACAGATCGAGGGAATCGTAACACTGGACGTGACCGTAGGAATGGCCCCTATCCTCCGAACCGAGTCAATGGACTTTATGGTTGTCAACGTCAAGGCAGCCTACAACACCATACTCGGCCGACCGGGCTCTGTTCGCTCCAGGCTGTCCACTCCGCTTATCATCTGAAGCTGAAGTTCCCAACTGACATCGGCATTGGGGTCATCCGGGGCAACCAGGAGTCAGCACGGTCATGCTACATGACTGCGGTCGAGGGCAGTGTGTTTCCCCTCGACGCCATCGAACTCCCACTTGAAGAGAGCTGTCCTGAGTCAGAGCCCGCAGAAGAATTGAAGGAAGTCTCCTTCGGAGCTGAGGACAAGTCCAAATGGTTCTGTGTTAGCGGAATCCTGTCTCCCGAGCTGAAGCCGGATCTGATCAACTGTGTTTGCCGAAATGTCGACCTCTTTGCCTGGACACCGTCCGACATGCCAGGGATTTCCGAAGCTTAATCATGCACCGCCTAAGCGTTGTCCCTGGCTTCAAGCCAGTGCAACAGAAGCGCTGCAAGTTTGCACCATAGAGGCAATAGGCAGTGAAAGCAGAGGTAGATAAGTTGTTATCTGCCCGATTCATTCAAGAAGTCAGCTACCCCGAGTGGCTGGCCAATGTTGTAATGGTAAAGAAGGCTAGTGGCACTTAGAGGATCTGTATTGACTTTACCGACCTCAACAAGGCGTGCCCCAAGGATCCTTTTCCACTCCCCCACATACACGCTCTGATCGACGCAATGTCGGGTCACGAGCTCCTAACTTTCATGGATGCCTTCTCAGGCTATAATCAGATCCGGATGTTTTCTCTGGACATCGCCAAGATGCCCTTCGTAACCGACCAGGGCCTATACTGCTACCGGGTCATGCCCTTTGGGCTTAAGAACATCGGGGCCACCTACCAGAGGCTCGTCAACCGAGTCTTCAAGAATCAGATCGGTCGGAACATGGAGGTCTACGTCGATGATATGCTCATCAAGAGCCGACGTGGGAAGGACCATGTTGCCGACCTCGAGGAAGCCTTCGGCATCCTTCGGTCTCACAACATGAGGCTCAACCCTGCTAAGTGCGCCTTCGGCATCTCGTTCGAGAAATTCTTGGGGTCCGTTGTGAGCCAACGCGGCATAGAGGCCAACCCAGAGAAGATCCAGGCCTTCATCGATATGGCGCCGCCCCGGAACGTCAAATAAGTTTAGCGGCTCACGGGTATATTGGCGGCCATCGGCCATTTCCTCTCTAAATCTGGAGAGAAGTCCCTTCTGTTCTTCAAAGCCCTCCGAGGGACAAAAGGATTTGAATGGGGCGAGCCACAGCAACAAGCTTTCGACCAGCTGAAGTCCTACCTCACCAATCCCCCGCTCCTAAGCAAGCCCGAACCCGGCGAACTCCTCTTCCTCTACCTCTCGGCCTCGGAACACATGCTCAGTAACGTGCTCGTCCGAGAAGAAGACGGTGTTCAAAAACCCCTGTACTATATAAGCATGGTTCTGCTCTCAGCCGAGATCAGATATGCGAGGATGGAGAAGATGGCTTATGCACTGATAACAGTGGCCCGTAAGCTCTGACCCTATTTTCAGGCCCACTCTTTTCAAGTCCTCACTAACCAGTCCCTGAAGACCGTCCTCCACAAGCTAGAGAGCTTTGACCGCCTGGTCAAGTGATTGATCAAACTGAGCCAATACGACATCAGCTATCAGCCTCGGACGGTGATCAAAGGGCAGACATTCGCCGAATTTATCACGGAATGGACCATTTCCGAACCATCTGCCACCCCGAAGACCGACCCAATGTGGGAGGTCTATGTCGATGGTTCGTCTTGCGAAGGAGGGAGTGGAGCAGGCGTCATTTTAAAGGGCCCGATAATTTTGTCTTCTAATATTCCCTCCGGCTAAACTTTCCGGCCTCAAACAACGAGGCAGAGTACGAAGCTATGATCGCGGGGCTCACCCTTGCACACGAGGCCGGATCCAAGCACATCAAGGCATTCAGCGACTCCCAGCTCGTGGTCAACCAGATCACCGGGGAGTACGAAGCTCGTGATGCTCGGATGATGCAATACTTGGCGGTGGTCGGAGGTCTCCTATCCTCCTTCGAATCTCATTCGGTGGAGAGCATCCCCCAAGAACTGAATGCCCAGGTGGATTCATTATCAAAGCATGCCTCATCATCTTTCGAGGAGCTCGACCGCACCATTCTGATCGAGTTCTACCTCAAACCGAGCAAGACCTCTCGGAGGCTTCCTGCCTCAACACCGATCTCCAACCCGACAACTGGATGTCGCCCATTCTGAAATTCCTTTCGGAAGGTGAACTCCCTCTAGACCGTTCCGAGGCTAGAAGAATCAGAGTCCGATTCGAGAGATTCATCCTGATTGACGGAACGCTATTCAAGCGCTCATACACAGTGACCGACGGCAGACCCTACCTCCATTGCCTGGCACCCGACGAAGCCAAGTATGCCTTGAAAGAATTGCACGAAGAGATCAGTGGGTGTCACATGGGGAGCAGATCACTCACTCGAAAAGCCCTAAACCATGGTTATTACTGGCCGACCATGTTGCAGGACGCACAAGACCTCGTCAAAAAGTGCGGGCCCTGTCAAAGGTTTTCGTCAGTAAAGAGACTCCCGCAGGTCAATCTCTACTCCCTGGCCAGTCTGACCCCCTTCGCTATATGGGGGATGGACCTGGTGGGCCCCTTTTCTCAAGCCACAGGCCAAAGGAAGTTCCTAGTGGTCGCCATCGACTACTTCACCAAGTGGATCGAAGCCGAACCCCTGGCCTCGATCACCGAGCATCAAACTCAGCATTCCTTCTGAAACACATTGTATGTCGGTTCGAGATCCCTCAGGTGCTCATCACCAAAAACGAGACCCAATTCACCGGTAAGAATTTCCGAAAGTTTTGCGAGGACATCGGGGTCCAACAGCGCTTCTCGGCCATATGCCACCCTCAATCAAACAGCCAAGCTGAAAATGCCAACCGCCAAATCCTCGATGGCCTCAAAAAGCAATTGGACAATTCTCCTAAGGGGCTTTGGGTTGACGAACTTCCGAGCGTCCTCTAGGCGCACCGGACGACGAAGAGAATACCCACGGGCGAGTCACCTATCTACCTAACCTACGGTACCGAGGCAGTTATCCCCTTGGAGATCGGTCTACCGTCCCCTAGAATAATGGCCTTCGATGAAAATGGCCACTCAGCGAGTCTCAGGGCCAACCTGGACCTACTCGATGAGGTCAGGGAAAAGTCCACCGTCGGAAGGAGTATCTACCAGCAGCGGATCGAGAAGTTCTATAACCAAAAGGTCCGACCCAATAACATCCAGAAGGGTAACCTCGTCCATAGGAAACTAGTAGTCTCGGACCCCGGTAAGAAGAGGAAATTATCCCTTAATTGGGAGGGGCCCTATAGGGTTAGCGAAGTAGTGCACCCCGGCACCTACCGACTCACCGACATGGGGGGCGCCCCTATCAAGTGGCCCTGTAATGCGAAGCACCTCATCAAGTGCCTCGAGAGAGAGGACTGAAGTCGTTATGTAACAGAGCTTTGTAATCATTTTTTTTTGTATAAGAATGTTTGTTCTTTTTTCAAAGTGTGTTAGCTCGGATTCTGTGTAACACCCCCAAAGCCTCGACACTGTATGGCGAACTCGAGCACGTGGGTAGCTTTCTAAAGCTAAGGCAATAGGGCCCAGCGCTCTCCGCCGACCCCCTAAGCCTCGACGCCATATGACGAACTCGAGCACATGGGTAGCTTTCTCAAGCTATGGCAATGAGGTCCAGCGCTCTCCGCCGACCCCTAAGCCTCGACGCCGTATGGCGAACTCGAGCACCTAGGTAGCTTTCTCAAGCTAAAGCAATGGGGCCCAGCACTCTCCGTCGACCCCCAAGCCTCGACGCCGTAAGGCAAACTTGAGCACATGGGTAGCTTTCTCAAGCTAAGGCAATGGGGCCCATCGCTCTCCACCAAACCCTAAGCCTCGGTGCCGTAAGGTGAACTCGAGTACATGGGTAGCTTTCTCAAGCTAAGGTAATGGGGCTCAGCACTCTCTGTCGAACCCAAGCCTCGATGCCGTATGGCAAACTCGAGCACATGGGTAGCTTTCTCAAGCTAAGGCAATGGGGCCCAGCGCTCTCCGCCGACCCCCAAGCCTCGACGTCGTAAGGCGAACTCGAGCACAAGAGTAGCTTTCTCAAGCTAAGGCAATGGGGCCAGCGCTCTTCGCCGACTCCCAAGCCTCAATGCCGTATGGCAAACTCGAGCACGTGGGTAGCTTTCTCAAGCTAAGGCAATGGGGCCCAGTGTTCTTCGCCGACCCCCACGCCTCGAGCCGTAAGGCAAACTCGAGCACAGGGGTAGCTTTCTTAAGCTAAGGCAATGGGGCCCAGCGCTCTCTGTCGACCCCCAAGCCTCGACGTCGTATGGCGAATTCGAGCATGTGGGTAGCTTTCTCAAGCTAAGGCAATGTGATCTAGCGCTCTCTGCCGACCCCCTAAGCATCGACGCCGTATGGCAAAACCGAGCACATGGGTAGCTTTCTCAATCTAAGGCAATAGGGCCCAGCGCTCTCCGCCGACCCCCCAAGCCTCGACGCCATATGGCGAACTCGAGCACATGGGTAGCTTTCTCAAGCTAAGGCAATAGGGCCCAGCACTCTCCGCCGACCCCCCAAGCCTCGATGCCATATGGCAAACTCGAGCATGTGGGTAGCTTTCTCAAGCTAAGGCAATGGGGCCTCTGTTTCTTGATCTTCGGCTTGGAAGGAGCCTCGGAGGTCGCTCGCGATGGAGCCACCGCTTGCTTCCTCTTCTCGGCCTCTCTGCCTTCTCCCTCTTCAGGGCCAACCTTCTCGCCTTAATAGCCTCGGGATCTATCTCTGCAAAGAAACCAATTAACACGCGATGAGCACAAAAGAGAAACACAGAAATAAATATGAACAAAAAACATACAGGGCGGGGCGGAGCTCAGTCCGGCTCGGATCAAGTGACTCTCTATCACTTTTGGCCAACTGATACTGTGGCTCTTCCGGAGGTGCTCCACAAAGTTCCACTCCTCGACTGAGAGATCTCCCTTCTTCGGCTCCTTGAAGTTCGACTTGTAGAAATTCCACTTCGTCGAAATGTCTCACTGGTCATCGTTCCGAACGACGAAATACTTTCTCTTCCACTCCTTTATTGAGTCGGGATGTCCTTGCACGACCCTACATCTGCTCCGAGGCGACACGTAGTATATCCCCTCGAACTCACCGGACGAGCTGACCCCCAGCATAGCTCAGAACACACTCAACCGCAGCGGTACCTTCTGCTCCGAACACAGCAATATGAAGCTCACCATCTACTTCCAGGAGTTCGGCCCGAACTGCATTGGGCACAGCAAGGACCAGTTGAGAACCTCCCAGATGAAGGGGTGGATTGGCAGCCTCAGCCTCGAGGAAAATTTATTCGTAGGGAAGATACAGTACCACGGTGCTAACGGGTTGGTCGATCGAAGACCGGTGCTCAGATTCATCAGCTCGTACTCCCTGTCAATGAAAAAACTTACCCGAATGACTGGGAGATCCTCCCCCTTCAAGATCGTGGGGGTACTATCCATCTTAACCCTCACTCAGCTCGGCGACGAGGGCTGCACCCCATAAAGAACCTTATCCCCTACGTTGTCCGGATAGTTCCTGATTGATCGAGGCTGTAGAAGAAACGGGACCCCCAAATTCTGAGGTGCAATCATCCTATCAGGGATGCTTGGTAGGGTCACCCTCACCCTCTCTTCTGAGCCTTGAGAGCCTTCTCGGGCGACAGGGTCGCCAACGGCTCGAGAGCGGAGGCCCTCTGGGGGGAGTCCGTTCCCCCGACCTGACCACCCTCGGCCTCATCCTCTCCTTCCTCTCCTTCCTCCCTTCCCTTACCCTCCTCTTCACCTTCGTCCTCGGCAACATCCTCTTCCGAGCTACTACTCTCCACGACGAAGGGTTTGCGAGTCTGCAGAGGCTGCACGACTAACACCTATTCTGGCTCGTCCCACGAGGTCGAAGTTTCCCGGTCATCCGAAGAGGTGGTGGAATCCGTGAACCCCGTGTAGACGTAGCTATCGGAGGTAGAGGCGAAGGAACCAGACTGAGCTCTAGACATGACTAAAAGAACTAACTTGTGACTTGGTTGGAAAAGTGGCCAGAGAACTGGTCGACGGTGACGGAAAGCGCTAGAGAAAGAAGCTCTGAATCCTGGTGAGAGAAACCAAAAGTAAGAAAGGGGAAAGGGGGGGGGGGGGGAGGGGCGAGTATATATAGAGGAGTGGGACTCCTCGATTTTCATGAGAATCGTTACAGTAACTGCCTCGATTCTCGCAAAAATAGTTACTGTTACTCCTCGATTCTCGCGAAAAACGGTTCAACTAACGGCTAGGGGAATCTCTGAGCCGCTCGTCCTTCCGACCCCCTACAGCCTCGATGGTCGACCTGCATCTCGAGCTTGTGATATGGGATAAATTATGCAGCATCAATCAGGGCCCTCCGATCTCCTCTGAATCCTCCCCTTTAGGATCATCAGGCCAGCTACAGCCTAATGGGCCTCAGCCAGCTCAGGCCCATGGGTAAACGGGTCTAACCCCGCCCACCAGGGCTCCATACTCGTTTACCCCTGCCTATAAATACTCCACCCCTTCCTTACTGTAAAAGGTAATCAATCTTTTCCCACCTGAACCCTAGCTGTCCAGTCTCTTTTCCAGTGACTGACTAGATCATCAGAGGGCCTGTCCCTGGGACTTCTCCCGGTGTTTTCAGGCCGTGTGCAGGTACAGAAGATCCATCCGAGCCGAGCTCCTGGATCCGAGCCGAGCATCTGTCCTCCCTCCCGAGCCTCCTCACGCTCCTTCTTCCGAGCCGCTCCCGCTACCCGGGGTCGGACTGACGCCAGTATTGTGCAGGAACTTCCACCATACAAATTGAGAGAACTCACACCTGTTGTCCTCACACCCCAAAAACAAATCGCATCAGTAGCTAATATAAATATATTATAAGTTACTAATTTATGTTGGGGTAGTTGAGAGTTATATCACGTAAGTCAATTACTACTCTAAAAAACACGAGTTTAGATTATCCAATAACTAAAATTTATTTTTTTCATCTGTTAGTGGAAGATCCAAACCTTTTATTTTATATAAAAAAATAATAATAATAAAGAGAAGATCCAAATGCCACTTTATATTAGCTAAAAAAGATTTAAAACAAATAAGTAAAAGAGTCTATTGCTATAAATCTCTATACTGCCACTTTATGACAGTTAATTTTTTCTAAGAAGTTAGTTTGTTTCGATAGAAATATGGTTGAAACCTCTTTTTTGTGCCCAATGTGATTTCAATTTTTTGTTAGAAGAGATTATTTTAATCTTTGTTTGTAGAGAAAAGTTGATAAGATAACTGCATGCCATGTTAGATTTGAGGAAAAGTTGCTTTGCTTTTAAAAATGAAGGAAAATGCTAGAATAATGATAAACATAATTCGTTAAAACATTGTGTGGTTATACTTTTTCTGAAAGAAAATTAAATGGTAATGCTACACCCACTACCAATTTCACTATTGTTCTTTTCACTACCTTAGGTGGCAAACTCTTATTGAAAAGTTCTACCACCTGTTCCCCACCTACTCCTAATAGAAGTGTGTCACCTAAAATAGTGAAATTGGTAGTGGGTATGACATTACCCAAAGTTAAAATAGTTGTGATTGCCCTCAATAGTGTATATTTAAAATATTTTTTCATTTAACTTTCTCCACCAAACAAGGGAAAAATAATTCTAGAAAACTATTTTCTAGTTTTTTAAAATGGCATCCAAATAAATGATTTTTTAGTTTTTTCTACTTTTTCATGTCAAACATATAATAGAAATTAAAATCTAAATGTGCCAGAAAGCTATTTTCTAGGCTTCTATTGTTTTATTCTCTTGAAACAAAGTGCCCCTAAATAAACAAACAAACAAAAGAGTATTTCAATAAATACAGATGCATATTTAACAACCTAATAAAAATATAATAACAATAAAAGCAATAGGGAAATTGTATTGCCAAAAAAGATAAACCCGAAATAAAATAAATATAAGATTATTCTGCCATAAAAGATTTGGCAACCATTTTCCCCCCTCCATATTTGACAAAATTACAATGGAAACAAATATACATAAGCATGCATACACACAGAAACAAATATGCAAAGGGATTATTATAGAAATAAAATTACTGGAATTATGAAACAATCAGATTTTTAATATTGCTAAGAACAAGAATTTTATTTATGATGAGAGAAAAAATCGCGAACGATGTGCACCGCATAATCTTTGCACGAATCTCAAAGGGATCTTACAATGACTCGTAGGCTGCTTACAGGCCTATTGCCCGGATCCAACCCATCATGGATCGATTCCCTCATGATCAGGAAATTACAGTTGGATTAGATCTGGGCATCTTCCCTAAACAGACCCCCACTAACCTATAAATACAACCCTACCTCTACAGTAACCGTGTAATCACAATTTTATTACCCAATCATCTTTTAAACCGTTGGTTATTGACTTGAGCCTCAGAGGGTCAATCGTCTGGAATCCTCTTGGTGTTTCAGATTTTTTTGCAGGTATCCAGCGATAGTCATCCATCACCAATCCATCAAATCAAACCACACATCAACCTTGCAGTAGGATAGGATCGGCGACCAAGATATGAGTTTCTATTCACCAAAGAACTCACTATTTGTTACTCTCACACCCAAAAACAAGAAACATTAGATTGGCGCAATCTGTGGGAACAATGATCCGAGCCTCTTCTTCAGTCATACTCCGTGAAATACTGCTTCCATGGCTCCCAAAGCCAAGAAGACTGAAACCGGGGGGCTTCAGACCGACCCCGTGCTTACTCTTCCACGTCCTTCCCGAAGTCAAGTCGTCATTCAGGGGTCCTAATAAAGGTGGGTGGAACAACCTCGGGGGCAGGCCCTGAGCACCTCACGCTCAGTTGCGAGAGAGCCCGTGGTCCTGGTGATTCCCGACCTCCGAAATGTCATCGATAATCGGGTGAATTAGGAAGACCTCCAAAATAGTCTTAGTCAATCAAGAGGGGAGAGGAAACCCTCTAACCACGACCTAAGCCGAAACCACCACTCCTCCCACAAGAAGGAAAGGGGACGCAGTCGCTCCCCAAGGGATCACTAACTTCTAAACAGCCACAGAGAGGGAGGCCACGTGATGAGGGTCGAATTCCAAGAGTTCCGAGGGTAGGTCCTCTAGGCCCTCCAAAGCGGAGCTCAAACCGAACACACTCAGAGCCATCATGCGGGAGGAGCCGAGAACCAAGAGTCCCATGGGTCGAAATGATCTGATGGACACGAAGATGCAGTCCTCAAATGCCTGCAGGAGATGGAGGACCGCCTCGCTCGAATTGGCGAAGATGAAGGGCAGTCTGACCGGGAGTATCGGCCGATCCGGCCACCTTTCTCGTCCAGCATCCTCGATGCCCCCATTCCGAGGAGCTTCAAGCCCCTCGCTTTCGAGATCTATGATGGAGAATCGGATCCTGCTGATCACTTCGAGGGGGTTCAAAACCCTCATGATGCACCTCAGATCCACTCCTCTGTCGTGCCTTTCCAACCACCCTCCGGGGACTTGCACGAGAATGGTACACCAAGCTCTCCCCCAATTCAATGTTCTCCTTTGACCAGTTTGAGGAGAGTTTCCTCGCTCATTTCGTGACCAGTCGCAAGGCTGAGAAGATGTGCACTTCTCTTTTGGAACTTAAAAAGAAGGACGACGAACCCCTTCGGAATTTCATCTGCAGATTCAAGCCAAGGCCCGAACAATCTCCCCCCTCGATGCTAGGGTTACGGCAGCCACCTTTTGGCACAATGTCCGGCACGATTCACTGAAGGCCTCCTTGGCTAAGAACCCCCCTCCCCCCTAACTTTCCCGATCTCCTGCTCTGGGTCGAGAAGTATATCCGAGCCGAGGAAGCCCTGCATCTGGAAGGTTGGAAGGAGTCCATAGCTAAGGGGAAAAGGAAGTCAGATAACTCTGAGGCTTGGAAGAAGACCCAGAAAGATGCATCCGGACAGAGGCACCCCCTCCGATCCCTCGCTTCGATAAGTTCTCTCTGCTCAATGTGAGCGTGTCCGCCATCTTCATGGAGGTAGAGGGTGATGGTATACTCCGACATCCTCCTCGGCCGATCAATGGAAACAAGAAGAGAGACCAGAGGTTCTACTGTCGATTCCATCGGGACCATGACCATGACACCGACAACTGTCGGGCTATGAAAGACGAGATCGAGGCACTCATCCGGAGAGGGTACCTTGAAATGTTTACTCGGGATGGTCCGAGGGCCTCTCCACCCTCTCAGGGTGCAAACAAGCATCCAGAGGTGGAGCCCGAGGCTCAAGACTCTAAAAACTTTATCATTCTTGTAACACCCAGAATTCCAAATAAGATCGAATTCGAAGTTCCATAGGATCTTTACACTTCTCTTCTTACAATTTTACAAGGAAAATAAAACTTTTATTACATCAGATTTACATCTCAAATTACACTTAAACAGCGAAAGCAATTTACAATAATTACATGAATAAAATGTACAACACTTGAAACATTATTTAAGCAGCATGCATACTTTAATCTTGTCAATCACTTTATCCTACATAGAAATTATGGGCTCGTCAGTTCATTCAACTGACGCAAGGATATAATACATCAATTTTCTCTTACTTAGAAAGCACACACTTGTTACAAACAAAACTACGGGAACTATCCTATAGATGTCGTGTTGTGTTGTGCATTTAGTCCTTAATGCAGTTGTTTATATTATATGACACTAATGCGTACTTGTTCGGATTTTATGCATCCCATACTAAATAGGTCCGAGGGAAAGCCCTTAATCGTTCTTCATCATATAGGGTTCAATCCCTCGCCATGACTTAAACTACTACTGTAACTACAATTAGTATCCTAGATGTTCTATGAGTTACGAACCCGTGTCCAGATAGTCTGGAGGGGAATCCCACGCACTAACATGACACATCATGCAGGCAGTCTGTGGACAATTCAGCATCCGTCATGGAACGATAGCATCACCCGTAGTCACCAAACACCCCACAAGCGTCGCCACCGGAACGATAATTCCGGAGTAATGCTCACGCCATGACATGACGCATCAAGCAGGTAGTCTGTGAATCACTCTCACACTGCCAATCCGATGGCCCTCATACTCGTATTTTTCTCTTACTTTCGTCACATCTCCACTATGTATCTAGTCCTTAATTTTATTTGAATCATGAATAAAATCAATCCCCTAGAGTTAGCACTTCCTCTATACCGGACTTAACCATTAATTCCATAATACGACCCAAACTTGGTCTTTTCCTTTCAATATCTCATCTCAAAAACATTCTTTCAATGCCGGTATAAGGCATAGCTACCCTCTAGCTTTGAATTCCATCTCATGTTCATAGTATTTGAGTATTCATATTCATAATATTTTTCATAATTCATCATGATATTTGATTTTACTTTCATGTACAATTTCATGCATAGAATAAATTCATTTGTCACATGCATAATTCATTTTTTTCCACATAATTCCATTATTCTCATTTCATCAATACCAAATCTAAAATTCACACTTTCAATTTCCATTATCAAATCTCTTTTCAAAACTCTTTTAAATAATACATTTTTTTCTTCTTTATATAAAGACATAAAACTTGAAAACCAATAATCAGGGCAGTCGACTGTTCTGCAATGATTTGAAACTCGAAAACCAATGATTAGGGTAGGGCAGTCGACTGTTAAAATACAGTCGGTCGAATGTTCTGCGAAGATTTAAAACTCGAAAAACCATAGTCAGGGCAGTCGACTGTTAAAATACAGTCGGTCGAATGTTCTGCAACTAGAATCCGAAATTTATTACCTGTCAGCCGACTGTTGATTCTAGTTCGGTCGACTGTCGATTGCACCAGGTTGACATTTAAAGTAGATCATGGATATTTTTTTTGACATTTGAGAACAAAATCAGAATTTTCGCTTTATTCATAATTGAAGTCTCCACGAAATTACTTTTTCTTTTTATTAATCAAAATCTATTCTTTTAAGTAAATTAGTCCTAATTCACAAATGTTCGTTTCTCTCTTTCCAACAAAACAAACATGCAAATTTGGGATTTTTATTACTAATCTCAATAACAATAAACATGTTTAATATATTAATCAGTTCTACTTTCATAGCATGAAGGTTTCCCATAATTCACATTTATCCATAAACACATTTCTTCACATTGCATTTTTCCCACAAACATGAACATTTCAACATAGAGATTCATATTTTCTTAATTAACATACAAATGCACTATCAAGTTATCACACAACATTTCTATTCACATCATTTAATCAATTTTTCTAATGATTTCATGCAATTCCACATGGGTTCACTTTATCCTTAATCATGGTAACTAATCATAAATCAATATTCTCTTATTCATTCTAACATGATCACAAACACAAACCTAGCATGGTAACTAATTAGAAGTTTGCGAAAATTGCCCACCTTATTTGGAGAGAAAATCAATGAGAACTCCTAACGACTCTTAGAATGAACAAATGAAGCATTCTCCTCCTAGATCGTGCCACCAAGAATGCACCTTCTCCTCCTAGACTTGATGAACCCGAGCCTCCCTTGTTCTTGATGAATTGCCGGCCTCAAATGGGGATGGACACATACACAAAAGCACACAACTCAATCTTTTTCTCACTCTCTCTCAATCTTTTAACTTACTAATTTGTCTTTCCTTTTTTTTTTTCCTTTCTTTCTTTTAGGTGTAAGCATGAATAGGGTGAGGGGGTATTTATACAAATTTTGAGTGTAAATGTAAGGCTAGGATTAGTCCAAATAGTTAGGGATCAAGGGTTATGATGAAATAGGGAGCTGTAGTAACTACCCATGATGAGATAACCAACTCGCCACTACGCCCATCTCTCCCTCTCTCTTGTGCAATCCGGCCTACTCCATAGGTGCTCCATGCACGTGCTAGTGCAATGCACATGCAACACTAGCACCCCTAGTTGTTAGTTTGTTCATGTGAATTAATTAATTGTCTATTAAACTTCTCTACACTACAAGTTAAGGTAATTAAAAGGGGGAATTTAGTTTAATGGGCTCACTAATGGGCCAAACCAAGTGCTCTAATAAATTAATTAAAGTGGGCTAGAAAGAGACAATTAGGCCTAGAATTTTACTTAGGCTTTCTAGATTAAAAGAGAAGAAATAGGATCAAATGTTCATGAGAATATTTTTAGAAGAATAAGTGCATAAATTTGCACGTGCACAACACCTGAAAATACACAAACTCTTATTTAATTAATATTTGAAAATCCAGGATGTTACAGCACTCCCTCCTTAGAATAGTTCGTCCCCGAAAACTACACTTAAAGGGTGAGATAACAAAACACAACCAGAAAAGAAAGAAAAAGACGATGCAACTCAAACAAACAACTCAGGATGTTCCTTCAACATCCTATCCTCAGATTTCCAAGTAGCCTTTTCAACCAACTGGTTTCTCCAGACTACTTTGACCATCGGTATCGTCTTGTTCCTCAAGACTTTCTCCCGACGATCGACAATCTCAACCAGAAGCTCAATGTCACTCAGATCCAACTGCAAACCCTCCAGCACTTCGGGCAAATAGTGACTCGGATCTGGAATGTACTCTCTTAGCATAGACACACGGAAGATATTGTGCACCTGAGACAATTCTTCTAACAACTCTAACCGATCAGCAGTTTTTCCAGTCCGCTTCATTATCTTGTATGAGCCTATGAACCTTGGGGCTAATTTTCCACCTCTGCCAAACCGAATCACACCTTTACTAGGTGATACCTTCAGAAAGACAAAGTCACCAACCTCGAACTCAAGGTCCCTCATCTGGTTTTCTGCATAGCTCTTCTGCCTACTCTGAGCATCCACCAACCTCTTCCTGATTAGTTCGATCTTTTCAGAGGTCTGCTGCACGATCTCAGGCCCAAGCATCTGTCGCTCCCCCACTTCAAACCAACAAACAGGTGTTCTGCACTTCTTTCCATACAGAGCTTCGTACGGTGCCATCCTAATACTAGTCTGAAAACTGTTGTTGTAGGCAAACTCCACCAGAGCTAGTTGCCTTTCCCAACTACCTCCAAAATCTAGAACACAACATCGAAGCATATCCTCAAGAATATGGTTGACTCGCTCGGTTTGCCCATCGGTCTGAGGATGAAAAGCAGTGCTGAAATCTGTCTTGGTATCCAAAACTATCTGAAGACTCCTCCAGAAATGCAAAGTAAACTACACATCTCGATCAGATACAATGGTAAACGGAACACCATGAAGCCTGATGATCTCTCCAACGTACAGTTCGGCCAACTTGTCCATAGACGAAGTGAGTTTCTGTCACGACCCGCTTCCCAAAAATATGGAATACGAGCACGTGACGAAGCCCAGCGAATGATTTTTACATCATCCATAAGCTGTAGGATCGACCCGGCATCATAACAAGAATATACAAGAGAAATATATAACCAAGCATGCATGAATAATTATTTAAGCAACAGAAATAATTTAAATAAATGATAATATTCAAATAGTTCCCCATGTCTGGATCAAGTGTAAACTCAGAAACAAGTCTTAAACAGCAGAAGAAATAAATACCTTAAGGAAAGCAACTATTTAAACAGGTCCTTGCTCCAGGCAAAACCTGAAATGTCTGCTCACCAATTCCGGCAGGCAGCTCGTCTCCAAAGTCTGTTTAATAAACATAAACAGGGAAACAAGGGGGAAGCAAAAGAAAATGCCCTTAGTGCAAGCTAGGGCCACAAATAGTGAAAGCAAGTACAAGTAAGGAAAACAAGAATTGGAATCAAGAATAAGCAGAGTTATAAGAAGTAGTAGGCAAATTCAAAGGCTAGCTAGCAAGAGAAAACATTTTAATAACTAGATTGGATAACAACTGCCAGTGGTGAAACACATGTCAGGTACACCTATAAGGGTATTTAATATCAAGCGACAACCTCAAGTCTAGTGTCATATGTTATTTTGAATGTCAGGTCTCAAATGTCAAGTCCAAGTATCAAGTTGTCTAGCTCAAGTTATCAAGTTATCTAGTCTCAAGTATCAAGTTATCTAGTTTAAATTATCAAGTTCAAGTCTAGTGGTGATTACTATCTAGGTAGCACGACATGCATCCATTCTTTTACTACATGGTTGCTACAGTCAAACAATTTCGTTTAGACCTAGTAATGGAGTCTATAGGGCGGCGTACTCAAGTATCAAGTATCAAGCAAGCCATGGTTCATGAATCGGAAATTAAATAACAAGTTCACGAAACAAGTTCGCGAATCCACAAGCAAGTTCAAGAACCACACAACGGGTTCAAGAATCAAACAAGTTCATGAGCCGAGTAACCAACTCCATGAATCGAACAAGATACAACAAGTTCATGAACCAAGTATTGGGAAACACGGGCCCCCTTCCGAGTACACTTATCTATATTGTCCATTCTATAGTCTTTCCCATAACCCCGGCTTGTTACTTTTATTAACTCTTATCAAGCAAGCATACAAGTGTAATATATTGTGATTTAATTCTAGGAAAAATTGGGGATGTCCTATATAGTGTCCAGCAGCTACATATAAAATTTGGAGTCAAACGCTCGCTGTTTACACAGCTAAAATAATTCGCAAAGTAAATAATTACAGCAGTTTCGCAAAACTGCGTCTACTGACACAGCTGTAGTATAACTGCCATAACTCCTAGACCGTAGCTCCAAATTCGATCAACTTGGAGTCTATCGATATCTACACATCCAGATCTATATTTTATATTCAGGGCTCAGGCCTAAATTCCAATGATAAAAGGGTCGAAACCGCAAAAGAATATTCAGACAGCAACACTCAGAATTTATTTACTAATGTAGATTTCTTGGAAATATGTAATTTGGTGTCTAAGTTGTTAAGTAGCATAAATACATAATCATGGATGTCAAAACAACAACTAATAAATAATTTTCAAGTCATAATAGTCGCAAATTCGTCAAAATACTAAATATATATGTATCTACAAATTTTTAGGGGTCCTTAATTCATATGTCCATATGATTCATGTGTTCAAGGGGATAAAAGAGTCCAATTGATTATTATTTAATACGAGGAAGTTTTGTGACTCTTAGATTTGTGGGTTTGAAGGTTCAAAATTGATTTACAATGATATTTCAAAGGGAGTCACAATCTAACTATATGTGGTATTTTCAAGAAAACTTGTACTAGAGCAATAAAATGTACAAGATGAATATTTGCCTTAAATCGACGATTAAAAACTCCGCTTGTTGAAGCAAATTGAGAAGAAAAAATCCCCGAAGATGTCCTCGAAAAGCGCGTCCAAAAATTGATCGAAGATCGAGCTTTCCTCGCACACACGATCGGCCCAAACAGCAAACAGCGAAGATCGGATCCGCTGCGGGCAGAACACGAAACAGCAGAACGATCCAATCAGATCTCTCCTGTGCAGCGGATCCAATCCCAGAACAGCGAACACGGGATCAGGATCTGCTGCGGAACGAACACAGGACACCGATCAAGCGCACGGATCTTGAAGAGATCGGACGGCTGTGATTCGCTCCCGCCTAAATCCTCTACTTCTTCGTTCGATCTTCTTCTTCGTTCGTCGTTCGACCGAGTAGAGCTCGAGAGAGAGGAGCGACGGCGTGGCTGCTTCGTTGGCGGCGACTACGGCAGTGACGGAGGCGACGACGGCGACGACGTCGAGAAGCGACGGCGCGGCGGTGCTCTGTTCGTGGTTTCGAACAGGGGAGAGTGGAAACCAAGGACTCGGCGGCGCTGTGGGGATGGAGGCGACGTCGATGGAGTTTGTGGAGGCGGTGGTGCTGAGGGGGTCGACGAGGCGGTGAGGGGTCGAGTAGAGGTGGTCGGAGGTGGATTCGGAAGTGGGTTCGAGTTGGCGAGGCGATGGGTTCGGGAGTTTAAAGGCGATGGAGTGGGGCGATGGTGGTGGTCTGGTCGTGACTGTGAAGACGAGAGGGAGACGAGGCGATGGGGCGGGCGATGATCGGAGTTGGGGGAGAAATGGGTTGGCGATGGATACGGAGAAGAAACGGGGAAGATGATAGCAGCGGGGGTAGAGAAATAGGGTTAGGTTTTAACAGTAGAAATGTAATTAGGGTTAGGGTAGGGGTTTAAATACTAGGTTAGCGGGTTTGCGGGTTTGAGAGTTTAGGGAATCCGTTTCAAAAAGGGCCCAACAGAAGAAATGGTCAAAAAGCACAATAATGGGGATTAGAAAGATAAAAGAGAAGAATCGGTCCATTTCTCATGAAGAACGATACAAATGGCACACAATTGAGTTTGATAAAAGGACCCACAATTTGAGTTGAGGCAAAAATAATGATTTTATTCGAACTGAAATAAGATACGGGATCTCAAATAGACAAAAGAGTACAATTGAGAAAAATACGGTATAAAATACAAATACGGGGAAACAGGAGTTACAGTTTCATCGCCAAGAAGTGAGCGGACTTGGTTAGTCGATTGACTATGACCCAAATCTCATCATTGTCCTTTGAACTCTTGGGCAAACCCGTGATGAAATTCATACTGATGTTATCCCACTTCCATTCCGGAATAGGTAACATTTGCAATAGGCCTCCGGATTTCTGATTCTCGGCTTTGACCTGCTGACAAATCTCACACTTCGCCACAAACTCAGCCACATCCCGCTTCAAACCTGACCACTAGAAATATTACTTAATGTCCCTATACATCTTGGTACTCCCAGGATGTATAGACAAAAGAGTAGCATGTGCCTCCTGAAGAATACTCTCCACAATTCTGCTTGATCCGGAACACAGAGCCTCTCTCCAAACCATAACACCTCTTCCCTATCCGAAACTCTGACAACCTGCCAGCACCAACCTGCTCCTTCATATTCTTAATCTCTGCATCTTCCTTCTTGTAACACCCCGAATCCCAAATACACTGAATTCGAAATGTTCTACAGGATCTTTTCGCTTCCTTTAGTACAATTTTACAAGGAAATTTAAACTTTTCACTTTACATCAGAGTTTACATCAATATTACACTTTACATTGCACAGCGGAAGTAAAATTTACAACAATGAAACAAATGTACAACAACATGGTATAATCTTTAGGCATCCATTCCTCTTTAATCTTTAACATGTCATTTACCTGCATATAAGACTGTGGGTACGTCAGTTTATTCAACCGACGATCATTATACACGGCCATCCTCTCTATGCCAGAAATAGTATAACTTAATTTTTCATATTTAGCAAACACAAACTTGTCACATTACAACTAAAGGGACTACCCTATTGATGTCGTGTTGTGTTTGTGCACTTAGTCCTTAATGCAATTATCTATGTTACATGACACTAATGCACACTTGTTCGGATTCTATGCATCCCATACTACATAGGTCCGAGGGCAAGCCCTTAATCGTTCTTCATCTTTATAGGGTTCAATCCCTCGTTATGACTTAATCTACTACTATAATTACGGTAAGTATCCTAGATGTTTTCTGACCTACGAACTCATGTCTAGGCACTCTGGAGGGAATCCCATCGCTGACATGACTCATCATGCAGACATCCTGTGGTAATTCAGCTCTCACCATAGACATGACACCACCCGTAGTCTTCAAACATCCCACGAGCGTCGCCACCGGGACAGTACTCTGGAGCAGCATCCTCACCCAGACTCATCATGGGAATTCCTGGGATATGCTCTCGCCGCTACCCAATGGCCCTCATACTCAATGTTTTTCTCTTACTTTCATCACATCTTCACTATGTACTAGTCCTTATTTTAATAGAATCATGAATAAAATCAAAGTTCTAGAGTTAGCCTCTCCACTAAACCGGACTTATTCATTTATACAAACATGACCAACCTTGGTCTTTCATTTCAATAATTCATTTCATTTCTTTCCAAATGCCGGGGGAGACTTAGCTACTCTTTCGTTTTAATTCAAATTCACAATTTCCACATTGAGCACTTATAACTCATAAAATTCATATTCATAACCAACGGATTTCTTTTTCATTAACATGATCTCTAATTTATTCAATAATCCATAATCATACATGAATTCATACACTTCATCAATTAATAATTTCACATTTGAAATTCACATCATTAATGAATATTCACATTTCATATTTTTTTTTTCCACATTATTCTCAAGTGAGAATAAATTGCATTATGTCACACAACAAAGTTTCTTTTTGCCAAATCATCTTCTAATACTTCATTTCACTTTATTCTTGTAAGTTATAATTTTTCACAAGGTATATATCTAGAACCATAGTTCTCTTTATGCCTTTCATTCACAAATCATAGTTTATTTCATTCAAATAATCCCCAAATCATTTTTATAAAGTCCCTTATATTTTTAGAAGAATAACCATATTTTTTTCACAATTTTTGGACACTTAAAAACCCCAAAAAAATAATTTTTCAATCTTGCCGATAGCAAGAATCGAACCCAGCACCCCAAGAACACAGCCGACAGCACCAGCCGCTAGGCCATATGCGCTAAGCGCTATAAAGAGGGGACAGAGGGTATTTGATACTCTCGGTCGGTAATTTTTATGTTTACAAAAATGTGAAATAATATATGCGGCCACAGGGATTCGAACTGATCAACACAGAGAACCCAACCGCACCATATGACCACTTGAGCTACGCGCTCAGTTGTCATGAATATAATTTCAATTCCATTTAACTTATGCTCTCTGTTATTTAGAACATTTCGATGTTCAACTAGCTTTCGTTCATTTTGCTCTCATCAAAATATACTGTATAACTCCAGATTAATTCTCCCTCACATAAATTTATATATCAGTGTGAGCAAAATAATTTTTGTAATAATTAAAACATATTTTCAAACCATTAATTCAAATTATACATTCTAACACTACAATTCTTCTCTTTTTGATGTTTCTTCGCATTGTAGTATTCTAATCTTTTTGTCAATACATTTCACATTAATCCACTGATTTTAATCATTTATCTACATACAACTCATATTTGAATTTATTCATACCCATATCAACACAAAGGATCTATTTAACACATGAAATGGTAAAACTCAAACTACTAACTTTGTGTGTAGTTCTTGATAGTAATAAATGTGGTTTCATTAATCAATCCATGCTTCTAATCAATTCACATACATCACAATTTATAGAACCACATATCAATTTGCATGTTCACATCTCAATCATTCAAAAAGTCATTTTTCACAATTAAAGTGTGCTCTTCTTAATCATTTTCATGCTTCAATTTTTCTAATTAAACTAGCATGCAATCCTACTTTAGAAATAGGGAAAATTTTACCCACAACTCAAAAATAATAAAACCACATACAAGTTATTCATTAACATTCCGATCAATTCATAGACTAACTTTCCAATTAAAATATATTCTTATTAATAATTTTCATGCATCATTACTCAATATAATACTAGCATAATTCCTAATTAGAAATAAAGAAAATTAACCCACCTTGTATGGAGAGAAACAAACACAATAGCAACAAAGTCATTTGCAAATGAATGCACCTCCTCCTAGACGCGCGCACACAAGCTCCAAAAAAGCACCACCGAAAGCTCCTACTTGAATAACCGGCCCTTCTCCTCCTTGGTAGAATGCAAGCACAATCCCACTCACAACTCAATCTTTTTAACTCACAGACTACTACTAGATAATGCTATTAGACTATAGATTTGGAAGGGAATATTAAGCACAAAATAACTAGCCATGGGAGGGGGTATTTATACTAAAAATCACATAGAATGGAGGGCTAGGATTAATTGGTTGGTTGTAGGATGGAGGGCTAGGATGAGAGTAGGAGTTGCAATAACTACCCACATCTAAGTAACCACCACCATGATCACCATTACAATTTTTGAATCTCCCTCCAAAAAAGTCCACAACCGGCCATGCATAAGGCATGCATTTGCACGTGTACGTGTAGTGCACGTGCATGCAACTAGGACCAAAATTTGTGCATTCAATTTTTGTATAAAATAAAATAATCTTTTAAATTGTATTCTACATGACAAGTTGTGTAAAAATATAGTCCATGGGCTTTAGTTTATGGGCCAAATAGTTATTTTAAAATAAAATAAATAAATTACATTTTGGGCTTTAAGAAAAAGGCTTTTTAATCTAATTAAAATAAGGCTTTTGTACAAATTAAAATATCCTTACTCATCTTGATGAAAATATTAATCAAAATATTGCACGTACACACTACATGCAAAATAAATAATTTTTCCATAAATTGAAAAATCAGGGTATTACACTTCTGACTTACGATAATCCTTTCATTCAGCATTGGTTGAAGCCTCAACTGAGCTAAAGATGATCCCAAGCCTTGTAGAACGACTTCAATACCAGCCCGATCCAACTCGTCTGCAAGATGCTTCTGAGTTGTAATCAAACTAGCCAGGTTGCTCTTTCGGCTAAGTGCATCAGCAACAACATTGGTCTTCCCAGGATGGTACTTGATCTCAGGAAAAATGTCCTCAAGTACTTCCAGCCATCTCTGTTGCCTCAGATTCAGGTTATTCTGCTGATAGATGTACTTCAAGCTCCTACGGTCCGTGTACATGTTCAGTTTCTCACCATACACGTAGTGTCTCCAATGATTTAAGGCGAAGAAAATTGCAGCCAACTCTAGATCATGAGTCGGATAATTCTTCTCATGCGATCTTAGTTTCCTAGACCCATAAGCGATCACTTTTTCTTCTTGCACTAAGACACAACCAAGCCCACGATGTGAAGCATCGCTGTAGACATCATACTCAACACCTGCTCTCGGTAAAGCTAAAATGGGAGTAGTAGTCTGCTTCTCTTTCAACTCCTGAAAGCTTGCCTCGCACTGCTCAGTCACTTGAAGTTCACATTCTTCTTGGTCAGACCAGTGAGCGGCACGACTATCTGAGCATAGCCCTGAATGAACCTCCTGTAGTATCCAGTTAGACCAAGGAAACTCCTGATTTCCTTCACTGTAGTAGGCATTGCCAAATCCTTTACCGCCTCTATCTTCTGCGGATCTATTATCACTCCCTCCTTAGAAAGGATGTAACCCAGGAATGCCACCTCAGATTTTCAGAAATCGCACTTGGACAACTTGGTATACAACTCATGCTCCTGAAGCTTCTTCAAAACTTCAGCCAGATGCTCCATGTGCACCTCCTCCGATTTGGAGTACACAAGAATATCGTCGATAAACACCACGACGAAAGAATCAATAAACAGCCTCAGAACTCTGTTCATCATATCTATGAAAATTGCAGGTGCATTCGTCACTCCAAATGACATAACTAAGAATTCATAATTCCCATGTCGAGTTCTGAATGCAGTCTTATGCACATCTTCAGTCTTCCCTCAAACCTAATGGTATCCTGATCAAAGATCTTTTTTGGAGAAAACAGCTGCTCCTTGTAGACGATCGAATAGGTCGTCGATTCGGAGAATAGGATACTTGTTCTGAACAGTGACCTTATTCAGCTCTCGGTAATCGATGCACATCCTCATCGATCCATCCTTCTTTTTTACCAACAGCACCGGTGCTCTCCAAGGCGACGCACTCGGTTGAATAAATCTTTTCTTCAATAGTTCTAAATCTGCTGTTTGATCTCATCCTGCTCCGCATGCACCATCCTATACGGTGCCTTGGAAATAGGTGCACTCTCTGGCTGAATAGTGATGCTGAACTCTACGTCACGTTGCGGAGGTAACCCAGGCAAATCTTCCAAGAATACAGTCGGGTAATCCCAAACCACTGGAATTTGCTGTACCTCCACAGGAACCTTCTTCTTGCTGATAGCAGCAACCAAACCTGAACATCTCTTCTTTCCTTGGAAAATGACTTCAGGACCACCAGGAGCCTTCACTGTTACTTCTTTGGTCTTGCACTCGATGTTTGCACTGTAAACCGACATCCAATCAATGCCAATCATAACATTGACTGCCAGGATGTTTAGCTCGATTAGATCAATCCTGAAAATTCTGTCTCCAATCATGATTTCGCAGTCCGTATAGTACCGATCAGTGGTTAAAGTCGCTCCTGATGGAGTAGCTACTGCTAAGACCTTGCCTGGAAAGACTTTCGGTTTGACTCCCAAAACTTTAGCAAACTTAGGTGATACAAAAGTGTGAGAGGACCCAGTATCGAACAAAACAACAGCTTTCTTTCCAGTTAAATAAAGCCCTCCTGTTACATAACACACACTTATTACATAACAGTTTACTAAATAAAGCTGGAAAAGAGAACAACAGAAAAACACTTCTAAACATCTTCCCTCGTACCAGTGATGACGTGATCTACTTCATCAGCATCAGCTTCAGTCAAGGCAAATACTCGCCCCTGCTGGTACGACTTCTTCCCGGCCTGCTGAGTTGGTCCCTTACGGATGACATCTTGCAGCTTAGGGCACTGGGATCGATAATACCTGTCTCCCCACAATTGTAACAAGTCACCACAGGAGGTCTCACCCAAACATTTCTGGGTCTTCCAGCTATGTTGACAGCATTTGCTCCTGTCGGTTTGAACCTTTGAGCTGACGGCTGCCCCATGAAATTGTCAGAAACTGCGGGCCTCTTCCTAACTTGCTAATGGCTCCTCCGATTCTGAACAGCATGGAACTGCTCCATATCCGCCTCAGTGGTTGCAGCTCGTTTGACCAACTTGTCAAACCTTGATGAGGATTACTACCCCGGGAAAGTTGATTCTGACGAAGAAGATCCCGAAGAATTTGAAGAGGAGTGGCCTGAGTCCCGAGAGATCACTCCACCTCTGGATTCATTTGATGATTCCTCCGATGAGGAAGAACCATTTCCGAACAGTCTCATTGTGTCTCTTCAGAGGCAAGTGGAGACTCAGAAGGAGAAAGCAGAGCTGCTACAGACTCAGTATGCAAAGTGCAAGGAGGAAATTGCAAATCTTAGTCATCATATTTGGGATCTCGAGAAGAGGAAAAACATGTACGATGTACTGAAGGAAGAAGTGGCGGAACTACGAGAAGAGCTTCGAAAAGCCAAGAGGAACCGTAGGAACTAAACTGTTGTATTTTCTTACTACTTTCATTTGATGTCCGAAATATTTTAAATTCGAATGTATAAAGTTTGGAATTTAATGAAATGAAGAATTGATTTACATTCATGTTTTCTACTTCGAATTTAATGGATCTTTTGCATCAAAATATGGCCAGAAGAAGAGCTAGAAGCGGAGAAGGTCTGGATTTGGAAACGGAGTTAGCAAGGGTCGATCAGACACTCAATGTCGTTGCCATGAATCAGAACCAGAGGAGGGTGCCTGTGAATCCACTACCTAAAGCAATCAAACTCGTGGAATCATTCAAACGGATGAAACCACCCGTGTTTGAGGGGAAGTCAGACCCTGACGCGACTGACAATTGGATCGGACAGATCGAGACTATCTTCGAAGTCTTGGAGACTCCGGAGGGTAGCAAGGTGAGGTTGGCTGCACTGCAGTTCGAGAAGGATGTGGTTGTGTGGTGGCAGTTGATGTAGTGGACGATAAGAGGTATTGTTCTTGGTTGGGAGGAATTCTTGGAGGAGTTCCGCAGTCATTACTTTCCATCAAACGTCAGGAGAAGAAGGCCATGGAATTTTCGGCGCTGCAGCTGGGCGGTATGTCGGTCAGAGAGTATGAGACAAGGTTCACTCAACTCTCGAGGTATGCCCCTGAACTGGTGATGGACGAGGCAAAGAAGGCTAAAAAATTTGAGCATGATTTGAGGCCAAGTCTGTCCTGGTAATGAACTTCGGACCCAACAACTTCCTCTCACCAATGTCATCCCAGCACACTAGTGATCTGCACTTCCGCCCATACAGTGCCTCGAACGGTGCAACTTTAAGACTAGCCTGAAAGCTTTAATTGTACGAGAACTCTACGAGATGAAAATGGTCCTCCCATGATCCACCAAATTGCAACATACATGACCTCAACATGTCCTCTAGAATCTAGATGGTCTTCTTTGACTGTCCATCAGTTTGGGGATGAAAAGCCATACTGTACTTCAATTTACTCTCCAAACTACTCTGAAGACACTCCCAAAACTGAGATCTGAATCTCGTATCCCTGTCGGATACAATACTGACTGGAACCCCATGAAGTCTGATGGTCTCTTACATGTACTTCTCAGCTAGGATCTCAGTAGACTGTCCGACTCAGAAGGGAATGAAGTGAGCACTCTTCTTCAGTCGATCGACAATCACCCAAATAGCATTATGACCCTTAGGACTTCTCAGCAAAGCGGTCACAAAATCCATAGTGATGTATTCCCACTTCCACTCTGAAATGGGAAGCGGTTGAAGAAGTCTGGCGGTTCTCTGATGCTCTACCTTCACCTGCGGCAGGTCAAACACTGAGATACAAACTGAGCCACAACCCTCTTCATACCGTGCCACCAAAAATGAAGCTTCAAGTCCCGGTACATCTTAGTGCTTCCAAAATGAATAGAATACAATGACTAGTGGGCTTCCTCAAGCAACCTCTGACAAACTTCACCCTTTGGGATACACAATCTGGACCCAAAAAGAAGCGATCCATCAGCATGAATAACCATATCCGTTCGGGAACCAACCTCAACTTCTGTTCTAAAACTTGGCAACTGCTCATCACCAGCTTGAGCCTCTTTTAATCTGATCAATAAGAGACGACTGAAGCTAGAGTACCAAACAACCCCGATCAGAACTCGGCAACAACACATCCAACTCCAACCTCCGCATTTGCTCAACCAAATCTCTTTGCTGAGTGAGGAACATAGCTGCCGGTCTCCTTCTCAAAGCATCTGGCACCAAATTCACTCTACCAGGATGGTATTGCAAACTGATGTCATAATCGTCCATAAGTTCCAACCAACACCTTTGCCTCATGTTCAACTCCTTCTGGGTGAAGACGTATTTAAGACTTTTGTGGTCTATAAATATCTCCACTCGGTCCCCAACTAAATAATGTCTCCACAGCTTTAAAGCAAAGATCACTGCCGCTAACTCCAAGTCATGAGTCAGATAGTTCTTCTCATGCGACCTCAACTGCCTCGATGCATAAGCAATGATTCAGCTTTTATGCATCAGAACTGCTCCAAGACTCTTACCAGAAGCATCACAGTGAACTACAAATCCGCCTGAACCATCTGGAATAGTCAACACTGGCGCTGACGTCAACCTGTTCTTCAACTCAGCAAAAGCCTCACTACAAGACTCAGACCAACAGAACTTCTGATCCTTCCCAGTCAGCTTAGTCAAAGGTCCTGCTATCTTCGAAAAATCTTAGACGAATTTTCAATAATTGCCAGCTTGACCAAGGAAACTCCTCACCTCTGAAACTGACTTGGGAACTGGCCAATCCTTCACAGCCTCAACCTTGGACGGATCCACTGAAATACCATCGCTCGAGATAATGTTCCCCAAGAAGGTAACTCTGTCGAGCCAAAACTCACACTTGCTGAGTTTTCTATAGAGCTGATTCTCTTTCAAAGTCTGCATAACCAACCTAAGATGCTCAGCATGATCCTCCCGGTTTCGAGAATACACCAGAATGTCATCAATGAAGACCACCAAAAATCTATCCGGGAACTAGGAAAAGACCCTGTTCATAAGACTCATGAATACAGCTGGTGCATTCGTGACCCCGAACAGCATCACAAGATACTCATAGTGTCCATATCTAGTCCTGAATGAGATCTTCTGCACATTAGTCGCCTTCACCTTGACCTGATGATACCTGGAATGAAGATCCAACTTCAAGAAAACAGCTGCTTTGCTCAACTGATCAAATAAGTCATCGATCTTGGGCAGCAGATACCGGTTCTTCACAGTAATACTGTTCAATTCCCGATAATCAATGCACAGTCGACGACTACCATCCTTCTTGTTGACAAAAAAGACAGGAGCATCCCAAGGAGAAACACTGGGTCTGATGAACCCCAAGTCGAGCAACTCCTGAATCTGCACCTTAAGCTCTGCTAACTCAACCGGTGCCATCCTGTATGGACTCTTCGATATCGGCACCGTATTAGGCTGAACTTCATTACCGAACTCCACATCTTTATCAGGGGGTAAGCCAGGAAGCTCCTCTAGAAAAATTTCCAGGAAATCCCGCACTACTAGAGGCGCAGGCCTCACAGCCTGAATGCAATTCCATCACACAAACCTCCTGATCAACTGCAGTCTCAGCTCGGCCAAGGGGCATCTCTCTGGCATGGAACTCAAACTCTGCACGACATGGGATCCAGAATATAACCTTCTTGGCACAACAATCAATAATGGCATGGGATTCACCTAACCAATCCATACCGAGAATAATGTCGAATCCTGAATTTCCAATTACAATCAGGTCAACCTTGAAATCTGCGGCACCAATAACCATGAGACTCTGCCTGCACTCCCGGGAACAAACGACAACACTACCACCTGTCACAATGTTCCAAGCCTCTGACATGATGCTGCACTCCAACTGATGGCAAGCCACGAAGCAGGAAGAGACAAAGGAATGGGTCCCGGAATCAAAGAGAACATGTGCAGGAAAAGAGCAAACAAGGACAAAACCTAAAATAGAATCAAAAGCAGGAGGAAATGAATTGATGATCAAGGGTGAGGAAAACACAATGCTGAAAGATAACATGAAAGAATAATGCAAGATAGATGAAAGAAGCAAAAGAAAACAACAAGACAACAATGCAACAAAAGCAAAATATACCTGCGAAAACACCCTATGCTGTCTCAGCATCTGTAGCAGTCAAGTTGAAAGCCTGACCTCTTTT
Source organism: Hemerocallis citrina (assembly GCA_017893485.1). Classification (NCBI taxonomy): domain Eukaryota; kingdom Viridiplantae; phylum Streptophyta; class Magnoliopsida; order Asparagales; family Asphodelaceae; genus Hemerocallis; species Hemerocallis citrina. The sequence goes on along the minus strand of CM030368.1, from coordinate 151,701,422 downwards.
AGGAACAGCAGTCATCTGACTGACAATCTGGCGTTGAGGCAGAAGCAGTGCTTGATTGGACCCCGAGCTGGGACCGCCTGCTGAACTGGACCCTTGGCTGGAAGATCTGTTCTCTGCTGTGGATAATCCAGCAACGTATGATCAAGAACACCATAACCAAAACAGCGGCAATTGGCACGTCTGTAGTCCTTGCGCTCATGCCCAGGAAGTCGACAAAAGTCGCAAAAACTAACCCTTTAAGGACCCGCAGAAGAGTAAGGAGCTGCCCTGACCGGAATGGTTAGGACATGCCTCCGAATAGGCCCACCAGAAGGCCTGGAAACAATAGGGTGCGGAACAGTCTGCCGGGGAGGAGACAACCTGCCACGAGCCTGCTCCTGAGCTCAAGTTGCCTCAAGAGTTTCAGCATAAGTACGCAAGAGAAGGGCGACGAGCTACACCCGAATATCTCGCTCAAGTCCCAGCATGAATCTACGAGCACTGTCCTCTTTGCTCGTACAAGAATGGTCTTGTAAATTCCACTGCATACTCATCCACATACCTGGAGCCCTGGTTTAAGAGAGTCTAATGTTACAATATTACATGAACAATATGTAACAAAAATTCCAAAATAGAAATAACGACCAACCTGTTTCAGGGCCAGGAACTGTTGCTCTATTTCAACTCGAGTGCTGCTAGGGAAGAACTTCTCCAAGAAGCTCCTAGTGAAAGTGGCCCAAGCAATCAGCCGCACGAGCCTTTTAGACTCAGACCTCCACCAAATGTTGGCCAAATCCACCAGTTGGATGGTTACCACATCCACTTTATCAGCATCGGCAACTCGCACTGCCAAAAACAACTGCTTCGTTCGGATCAACCACTATTCGGCCTCCAAAGGCATCTCAGTGCCAGAGAATCTGTCAGGATGTATCTTCATGAAATCTGTGACTGTACCCGAACGAGAAGGGAGAGTTGCCTGCATAGGCACAGCGGGAGGTGGAACCCGGGCCTCTTCCAAAGCAGCCATTACACGGTCACTGTGGTTTTGCTACATATTGATAAACCGTTCCAATACATTGGTAACGTCCTCAAGCCCGGGCTGATCTTCCTGAGGACGAGAAGTAGAAACTCTACGAGCCAAGGTCTGCACAAGATAAAAAATAGTTAGCATCCAGATCATAGTTGATTATAATTCATTCATATGTGCATGGTCTGTGTACTTGTTGAGCCAATCCTAGATCGAGCCAAGCTTTTCTAATATATCAGTCAAACTAATACATTAGCCAAACATGGGCTCTGATACCACTAAAAAACCATGTCACGCCCTGCTTCCCAGAAAGGAGATACGAAATATAGATACGTGACTAAGTTCAGTGAATGATTTTTATCATCCATAAGTTGTCAGGATCTTTACAACAAGCACGAGCATAAACAAGAGAGATACAAGAAGAATAGTCAACCACACATGCATAACTGAATCAATATAGTCAATAAGAGTACTTGAAACAAGAAGCAATAATACTGAATTTCAAATAATCATGTCTGGAACAAAACACAAATCTGGGACACAAAACCCAATACAAAATAATCCAAGTAACCAAGTACAATTATTCAAGATAAGCAACAAGAAATATATAGATATAGAAAAAATCTCCAACCAACTAGAATCTCAGATCACCTACTCCATTGGGCAGCTGATCACCATAATTTGTAATTTAACAAATTGCAGGAAAAAGAAAAGAGAAACAAAACTTCCGTCAATGCAAGTTACGGGCCGCTTGTAGTGCAGGCACAAGCACAGGAAAGATAAATAAGAATAGAGTACTAGCGGAAGCAAGAATAGGATGGAAAGATGTAACAATAAAATAGAGGGACTAACTCAAATCAAGTGTCATGTAACAAGTTTCAAGTAACCAAGATGAACGACTAGCATGGCAAGAAGAACGAGAGCAAGTGTCATGTAACAAGTGTCAAGTAACCAAGTATCATGTAACGAGTAATAGGTAACATGTGCCAAGAATCAAGTATCATGTACAAGTAACAAGTAGCAAGTGTCAAGTGATCATGTTGTTTTCAAGTCTTGTATTTAGTCCTGACTAAATAGCACTTCATGCGTCCCAGGTTTTTACCACATGGTTGCTACATTCAAACAATTACGTTTTAGATTTCATAGTGGATCATAGAGGGCAGTGTATTCAGGGACAAGCTCCAAGTAATCAAGCTCCAAATACTAAATATCAAGCTCCAAGTAACCAAATATCAAGCTCCAAGTAACCAAGTATTACGTGTCAAGTGTGCAAGTGTCAAGTAATCACGTGTCAGGCTCCAAATAACCATGTATCAAGCTCCAAATAACCAAGTAGGATCTATGAATCCTCTTTCGAGTACACGTTTCTGTATTTTCCACTATTATATCTTTCCCTTTAAACCCCGGCTTAGTTTCTTGTTTTATAATTATCAAACAGGCATGTACGTGCACCAAACAGGGTAAGAATAACATGGTATAAACAAGTAATAGGTTCAGGTTGGAAGATAAACACGCATAGGTGAAAGACAACACATAAAAGATTAGGACAACGAGATTTCTAGTTCAGGACAGCAAGACAGTACTGTACAAAATATGGGATTCCCGTTCCCATAAACATGCAAACCTGGATCTGTCAGAAAATCTGAAAATAGACTCTCGGCCAAATCCTGCAAATATATATAAGTCATATGGTATTTCACAAAAATATGAGAAAACAGATTTGTATCCAGAAAACGTGTTCAGCCAGAAATCAGAAGTTTGTATTCATAGACAGGAAAACGTCATCAAAACTTACTGATTAAATCCAAGAAAAATCTGGGTTATTCCCTAGTATGTCTAGTATCAGAATATAAAGTTTCATAATTTTTCAACATAGATAGAATAGTCAATTAAAATCAGAAAGCAGCAAGATAAAGTAGTTGTCATGCCCCGCTTCCCAAAAGGAATATGGAATACAGTACGCGACTAAGCCCAGTGGATAGTTTTCACCATCTATAAGCTGTACGGATCTACTTGACTCATCACAATAGTAAATATAATAGTATACTCAACCAGGCATGCAATAAACAATTATAACTCAACAGTATTTAATCGCAACAATAATGAATATCCCAAACAAATACGAGATCTGAAACAAAATAATATCCTGAGACTACAAGCCCAAACACAAATCTCAATACAGTTCATGAATAAAATAGTTTAACAAAACATTAAAGCAATCTTCCAGTGCGCAGGTCAAAATTTTTGCTCACCAACTCCAGTAGGCAAACAATCACCAAATCCTGCTCATATGAAAGTTACAAGGAAAATAGGAAGACAAAAAAACATAACGCCCGTTAGATGCAAGTTTCGGGCTGCAAGCAGTACAAGCAAGAAAATGAAAAGGGATAAACCAAAGAAAAAAAGAAAGTATTGACATGGAAGAAAAACAACAAAGGTAACTGTCTACGGATAACGGAGATAGCAGGATAATAGTAAAGAGTTTAATGATAACAGTAACAGTGAAGTCAACAGTAATAGTGAAATCAATAGTAGTAAAGTAAATGGTAACAGCAAAATCAACAGTAACAATAACAGAATGTGACAGTGAAACAGTTATTCTTATGTCTAATGTTCATTACTATCTAGGTAGCACTTCATGCGTCCCAGATTATACTACATGTTTGCTACATCAAACAGTTTCGTTTTAAGAATTCGTAGTGGAACCTATAGGGCAGTATATTCAGACAAACAGTAACAGTAATAACAAACAGTAACGGTGTCATGGATCATGCCCTCATATATCCAGAAATAAACAGTAGGTACCACAGTAAACAGTGGGAAACGAGTTCCCTTTTGAATACTAATTTTATATTGTCCACTACAAGATCTTTTCCCTTAAAAACCCCGACTTGATTATTTTTCATTATTATTAAATAGGTGTGAACAACAAAAATAGGGCTAAAGACATAGTAAGAGCAAAGGATAAGTATAAGATGAGTAGAAAACACAAACGGTAACAAAAACAACTTATAACCGTCAAAACAACGAAACTTTCAGTTCTGGATAGCAAGATGCTACTGTACCAAATCTGAGATTTCCGTTGCTACAAAACTGCAAATCTAATCTGTCAAAAAAATATGAAAACTAGACTCTCTTCCGAATCCAGTGCATATATACAAGTCATACACCAGCCACAGAAACAGGGTTGAAAACAGCATTTAATACAGAAGTTATGTTCAGCCAGAAAATGAAAAATCTCATTTATAAGCATAAAAAGGATTTGAAAACATCATAATTAAATGTGAGAAAAATCTGGAAGATTCCTTAACGCATCTAGTTTTAAAATATTAAATATCATTAAATTATATCACAGATAGTATAGTCAATAAAATTGGGAAAACAGAGTAATGCAACAAAGTCTAAATTCTGAAAGTTCGGACATAGCAGTACCAAAAGAGAGATAATTCATAGAATATAATTCGAAATCTAGATCCGTCAAAAGGTTGATAAAATAGAAAAATCAGGCTACAGTTCATATTTACAAAGTTTTCATAAAAAACGAATAGAATCAGGTTGAAAACACAATTCTTTACTGAACAACATGCAGTTTGGAAATATATCGATTGATTTCACAAGCATGAAATGAGATACAAATGTTATTAATTAATTCCACAAAAATTAGGTATTGGTCCGAGTGATGTCTAAACATACTCAGAAAAATATAGAGTTCAAATTCTACTTTTAGTATTAGTTTTAAAATAATATTTCATACAGAATACATATAGTTCAAAATCTGGAATATACGATATAACTGCTGTAAAACAGCAATAACTCATCCATCGAAAATTGGAAGTCAGATATGACGAAAGTTCTGAAAACTATAAAACAAAGGCTACAAATCATGTTCACAAATTTATTTCTTTTACTGATGTTTACAGGGTAAAAATTACTGTACAAAAATAGGGCAGCAGTACAACAAAAGTTCTTTTTGGCATTTTATCACATAGTTTGGTTGCAAACGATCCAAACTAAGATGGCATACATAGCATGGAATATGGGTTACTCAAATCAGCATTGCATGTGTATAAGTTGTCTATAATGAGACAGCACAATCAACAAGCATTCATGTAACAAAATATACAACATACGGTGTGTCACAAACAACATACAGTTAAGGTGTCCATCTAACTAGTTTATTTTCATGCAACGGTGTCAACTACTGTGTACTACTCATGGTCAAGAGATGAAGGAACGGATCAACTAACAAATGTGATCATCACGAGGGTACTTACCAATCATGCAAGACTACTTACGATATTTAACTTGTATGACAAAGAAACACATACAAGCTACTTGCCTGAAAACGACGATGAAGAAGAACAGAATAATAGGAACGGATCCCGAACAACAAACACAATGAATAAGAGAATGCACGAATGAGGAGCGAGATCCAACCAGCAATAATGCGGTGGTGCACGTGTTTTCACACACACGCACACAAAGCAGCAACACAACAGCAAGGGGGCGACAGCAGGCGTGACAACAGCATAGTCCGGGGCTGTTGGGCTTCGACAGCGGCACAGCAACATAGGACGGTGACGACAGAGGAGAGGCATAGTGGTGCTTAGGGCGCGGTGCTGTGGCTAGGGAATCGCGGTGCTCGAGCGGGGCTCAGCACAACACAAGGAAGACGACGACAGCGACTAGGGGATTGGGCTGGGGTTGCTACGGCTTGAACGGGGATAGGGAGCACGGCGAAAAGACGGGGAAGAGGAGAGGGGGTGCTGCGGTAGTGGGTCTGCTGGCATCCGAGTCGGAGACGACGACAGCAAGGAGATCAGGAGGTCCGGTGTAGAATGGCTGATAGGAGAGAGATGGAGATAATATTAGGGTTTTGTAATTAGGGTTAGGGAGCGTTAGTGGGTTTATATAGAGTCAATATGGGTTTGGGTTAACTGGGTAGTATCCAATAGGAAGAAAAGAGTCCAATAAGAGGCAAATAGGTCATGAAATAGGTTTAAACAATAAACAAGATCGAGAACAAATTTGTAGATCGAAAAAAATGAGAATATTAAGGCTGAATCAAACAAGAATGAATCAAGGAGAACAACAACATACAATTTAAGGGACGAAAATCAATAAAGCCAGAAATAGAATAAAATAATCAGAATTTAATTAAATACAAATAAAAATACAAAAATGAGTAACAGGGGTTACAACATTCTCCACATTATAGGGTTTAATTCCTTGTTATGCAAACATATAATCGTGACAAAGACAAGATTTATACATTCCGCAAATATTGGCTCCGATCCTGGTTTCCATCCGCTCGACCATACAGAACCTTTATCATGAAAACATCCCGTAAGTGTCGCTCTAGCTCAGAATAAATGAGATCTGTATCCCTTCTACCAGACTATTCATAATCCCGGAGTACATCTGCTCGATCATTCATACTCCTGGAAATAATTGAGACTCGTCTCGCATGAAAATCATAGTCCTGGACATCCGCCGGACTGTAACCATAGTCCCAGAATACATCCACCTGAACATGTAAAGCCCAGTCCTAGAATACATCCGCCCTGATTGTATAGAGTTTAGTCTTGGAATACATCGCCCGACTGTAACTATAGTCCCGGAATACATCCGCCCGACCATATAGAGCCCCCTACTCACGTTTGCTCAGACTTCGTTAGAACTCCTTTCTAGTGCATATCCTTTATGTTCAAACGTAATTAATATCGTCTAGAGCTAGCTTACCCTATCGGAATTAAACCAACACACCGAGAACACTAGCCCACACTGGCTAAATCTCAAATTTTAATATATCACAACCTGCCGGTACTTTGGGTCTCGCTCAGCCTCTAGATTCCACGCATTTTGAACATTCAAGAAACTTTATAGGTTATCCATTACCCTTTAAAGTCATTAGAATTCAATTCATCTTTTATTCGTTTCAAAAACTAGTCGTTCTCAATTGACTAGATTCATTTTTGTTCAATCAAAATTTCCAATCCCATTATAATAGGACTTCAAAATCCGTAATTCAATTAACAACATTTTCTATTCTTATCTTTCAAATCCAGTTATCAAATATGTACTAAATTGTTCATTCAAATATGTAATTTAATCCAAAATATTTGTACAAATTTTCATAAAATCTTAATTCTCTGAAATATTAATATCCTTTAAAATCATCTCTATTCAAATTCTTCAAAACCAATCACCAAATATGTGTTTAATCCTTTATCTAAGTGGGAAAATTAATCCAATAATATTTTTACAAATTTCCATCAAAATATTTCCCCCAAAAGATCAATTTATATTTTCAATATTCAGAACAGAAAATATAACCAAATTCGAGCTCACCACGACTTAACCAACCTCAAAGGCCATAAGACACATGCACTAACCAATACCCCAAGCCTATTTCTCTGTTCACTTCTTTTCAAGGTAACAACATATATAGAATCCACTATTTGAATGTTCAACTATCTTTGGACAACAACTTAATGGTCTTGCAAAAATTATATAAATTAAGATACTTATCATAAAATATATTTCTCAGTTCATATGAAACCTAAATGAGTCTACTACAATTTTATAGTTAATAACATATAAATTCGTCCAAAATTAATTCGTCTAAATCCATTTTCAAATTAGTAGGTTCAGAATCCGAAAACTGCAGCTCTTTCTACTTATAAAAATCACCTAAAATCTCATACTTCTCGAAAATTTGGTTTCTTAGACTCTAAAGAAAGGTTAACGAGTCTACTTCAAATTCTTTGTTTTTATTTCCCTCAAAATACTTCATATAAGATGCTAAAATTATAAAAAACCGGAAGGTATGCAAATCTCCAGAAACTAGTCAGAATTGTCAACTAGTCCTAAGTTTGGATTTTATTAAAATACCAAATGACATCAAAAAATTATGAAATTTTGATGAGATGTTATAGACACAAACAGGATGCACATATAAAAAAAGTTTAGCCCTAAATTTCATCTAATTAAAGAGAAATGATTTTCAGGGAGTGAGACTAAAACTCAGGACATAAACTAGAAAAACTTTTCTAAGTTAATCATATCATAATTTGACACAATTAACTAACAACACATAATCTAAGTGTAACCCCTATTACTGGTTGTACGGATTTTCCTTGATTTTGTAGTGTTCTCTTTTCTATTTTAATGCATTTTGGATCTTGGACTTGTTGTGAGCCTTCTGTTGCAATTTATTGTATTATTGTTATTATTATTACTATTCTTGTTATCTTTTGTTAGCCCATTCCATTTGCAAGCCCATACTATTGTCTACCCAAATCCATCTCCTTATTGGATCCTGAACCCAAATCCTAGTCTACCCAAACCCAAAAATCCATATACCCCCAAACAACTAACCCAGATATCCTCCCCACAATCCCCCGTATCTTCATGATCTCCCCCACTATCTCCAATTACCCCCTTAATTATATTATATTTTCTTATTATTTTTATAACCAATCACTCTTCCACTCCCTTTCCCCGTTACTCCCTCCCCCTTCCTCTTTCTCCAAAACCAAAAACAGAGAAAACCTCCCTCGCTCCTTCAACCTCTCGACCTCTCATCTCCGTGCTCCTCCTCCCACTCACGCGCCACAACCGAGCACGCCCCCTCAGCCATCGTCATCGCCTCCTTGTCGTCAACCTCCACCTATCTCCATCTCCCCGTCCTCACCCAAGTCCCCATTGCCGAAGGACTTTGCTGAACCCATCATCCATCCCATCGACCTCCAGTCCTCGAAGCTCCTCCACGACCAGCCGCAACCCATCGAACCCACTCGACCCCTTCACCACCGAAGTCGCCTCCCACCTCGTGGTCATTGCCATCCAAACCCTGAGCCCCGGAGTCGTCGGCATTGTCTTCCTCTGTTTTCGAGCAAAAACAGAGAGTGCACATCAAAGTCTCGCCGCTACGTCGCTTCCCGACCGTAGCATTGCCTCCGTTGTCGTCAGTCATCGCGCCGCTCTGTCGTCATCCAGAGTCGCATCATTTTTCGCCCGCTCTCTCTTTCTCTCTACCGAAGGTTGAAGACAATCACCCATTAAGTGATTTTGCTGTTTGGTGTTCGACACACAGCAGATCCAGATCGCTGTTTGCTGTTCGGGCCGATCTGGTGTGGGTTTTACCGAGAGCTGCTGCTGTTACTTTGTTGTTGGTTTCTTTGCACGGGTCTCGCATGTGCTTTTGGTGTTTGTCGCCCGGGATTCTGATCCCGTTATTCCTTTTTGTATATTTGAATCGTCTACAAAAGGCAAGTCCACTTGAGCTTGGTTCATTTTCTAGCTCGAGATTTTTGACCTCTTACGCAAGTAGTTCCACTTCGATTATCTTAACTTTGCCTTATATACTTTCCGTTGGGGATATCTAGGGTTTACACGAGCTAACCCGAAGTATCCTTGACTCGTGCCAATATACATTGATTCAAATCCAAACATGTATGCACACACGACATGAATGAATTAACTAGAATTTGCATATGAGAAATATACTATGATATGAACACATGTTGATTGATTGAGATATGAACAAATGTTGATTGATTGAGATCTCAAGAATTGCATCGTGACATTATAATCTTGCTTTTTATACAGTAGAATGTCACCTCAACTTGCTGTACATTAATGATAATGCATTGTATGATAACTAGAACATATTGATTAGTTACCTTGATGAATTTATGTGATGATTCTTGTTATGCCTTGCTGCCTTTTCTGTTTTGTACTGAGGTTTCGACCCAGTTACAATAGGAACCAGTCAAAATAATATAAAAGAGAATTGTAGCCTAATGAATCTAGTTTCCAGAACAATTGACGGATCTTGGTTCCGATCCGTGAGCTGTGAGATATCGCAGTTTTAGTCCCTGATGGTCTGTAATTTTCAGATCGCAGTTTAATATAACACCGACACAACATTCAGTTGGAACACCATGATAACAGTATTATAATGACATGAAACTCTGCAGAAACTTAGTAGACATGTTTAGGATTCATTCCTAATTTTTATAAATTTTTATGTTGATTTTATGTCTAGTTTCCACCCATTAAATTTTGATATTAAGTTGATGCCAGAACAGCTAAACTGTAACGATTAGGATAATTGACCTAGATAAAGTCAGAATTAATAAAAACTTACTGAACATAAATTGTAGCCCCGGATTTCTAGATCACATTCCCTTTTTGCGGAATCGAATTCCGAGTTGTGGTTTTTGAGTTACTTCTGTGTTAGTGCTGTTATGTCTGTTCTTTTCATATTTACATTATTTGTAGTGTATCATGCCTTGTATCATTTTGTTGCACCTCTATCATCGCTTTGACACTCTTATACATACAATTTCATTACCATGAATGAAATAATATAATATTAAACAAGCCGAGGTTAATAAGGGTTGACTTAGTAGTGGATAATCTCAGAAAATATACTCGGTAAGGCCTTATCGTTATATCGTATTGTCATGGAAGGAGGAGTATCGATTGTGAATTATTGATTGTAAATTGTAAATTATTGTTATCGACACCGAGTACACGCTCTGTAGATCTCACCACTATGTCTAAAACGTACACTGTTTTGCGTGCACCGAACCTGTGGTATGGGAAGCAATAGTACGTGCACTAGATAGGAAAACAACATACTAATAAACCTAAGTTGACACTTGTACACTTGACCATTACTTATGGACATTATTATTATTTTTGAACTCTGATCTTGCTTCATACTCTTTGATGTACCATGTTCCCTTACTCTTTGCTTTTCACTACTTGCCATCCATACTTGCTCTAAGGACATTTTCTTTTCCACTCTAGTTGATCCAAATACATGTGAACAAGAAGATCTTTCAGGCGGCATTGGTGAGCAGTTCTTCTAGGTTTAGAGCAGGAGTTGCTTCACAATAAACTATCTCCTTCTATGTTTTTTTATCGCATTGTTATCCATCTGATTAAACTTTGTATTCCGAGCTTTTTGACCCGTAACCACTGTTTGTTTTCTCAATTATTGGTTATTATGTTGAACTATTGAATGCTTAATTTCAGCTCTTATTTATGTGATTATATTTATCTGCATGGTTGTGATTATTCATTTTTCATATTGTTGAGTTAAGACTGGTACAGCTCATAGGTGATGTTAACATCATTCGCTGGGCCTTCGTCACGGACTCGTATTCCCGTATTTTGGGAAGCAGGACGTGACAGACTTTTAGTGGTATCAGAGCTAGGTTAGGGTCTAACTATGTTCGAGTTTAGCCGGTTTGGCTAATGTGTTAGTCATGTTTGGCTTATACGTTAGTCAAGTTTGGTTCTACCCAGTCCAACTCAATAATATGTGCACCACGTCAATCACATGAACATGTAATAACCAATATATAAGCTGGATACTCCTATCATTTGATTCCTCTTTGATCCCTTCTTATTCAAGTCTTTCAATCCTTGGTTCCTTCCGTCCCTTGCAGTCCTCATCTTCATTGATTCCTTATTGGGTATAATTTTATTCTTTTGTGCCCATATTCCTTTAATTCTGGAGTTTTCCATTCTTTTCTTCCCGCTTGGTTCGTCGATCCGCATTGGTGGATCTTCAATGACATGTTAGAGGCGTGTTTAATTTCTACGTTACTGTATATTTTTATGATATATTTATTGTGTAAATTTGCTACGCTGCATATTTATTTTCTCATTCACATTTGTATTGTGCTTATGCATGTATTTCATTCCATTTTTTTTCCTACTTTTATAAATTATTTTCACTACTACTATTTTGTACTATTCTGTTTGATATTTATAATCTATACATCTATTTTGATATTCCATCGTGTGACTTTCAAATCCATTTTTTAGTTTTCTACTATTTTTATATCATGAATTTCAGAACATAACATCATACTTAAATTAAATGTCCCATATCCCTGTGCATACGGAAGGTTACATCTTCCATTTTACCATTTTGGTGCAACCTAATGTCGAGATGGCAAATATGCAACTCGATGTCAATTAAGGCAAATTGCAACTAGATGTCGGGGAGGCAAAATGTGCAACCGAATATCCAGACAACAATCTGCAACCTGATGTCGTGAAGGCAAACATGCTACTTGATGTTAAGGAGGCAAGGTTTTCTACCTATTTGCTAATTGATATTTCAAGACTCTTTACTTATATAATAAAACTAATGGTAAAGAAATATTTCTTTATGACATTTTGTTTATATAATTACACTTTATGTTTTCATACAATTTGAACTAGTATAGTTAATTTTACTCTGTTTTGTGTTTAAATTTTTTTACATTTATGTTAAGATTGAGTACATCAACTATGGTCTAAGTTTCCGTTCTTTTGTGAATTACTATTTATTGCCACCATTTTTTAATTCTTTAACATTTAGATTTCTCACTTACTTTTGTTTGCACGTCCTAATTAATGATTTGACGCTTACTTTTGTAATATTTAATGAACTCTTTTTAAGTCTTCTTGCATATATATATTTTGGCCCATTTTGCTCATGACTCTTTAATGTGTTTTTCGAGTATTAATTATAATGGCAACATTCACTAATTATTATGTCTTTTACATTCATTGTTATTAATATTTTCTTTACTAGTTATTTTCCCAAAACTATTTTTTTTATCACCTTTAAAGTTGTGTTCCTTTGTTGTTTGTATGGTTATCAATCTTTTTTTGTATTTGGGGTTTTATCTCTTCACTTTTTGACTTCTTATTCTTTGTGAATAGTCTTCCTATTTTCTTGCGATTGAAGATTAATGGTGTATTTTGACTTCACTTTCTATTTATAATTGATCGACTATATATATTCCTGTTTGATTTATTTATAGAGTTGATAAGCCAAATCCTTATTTTGTTTTATAATGTTATTATTACTACTACTATTATTATTGCTATGACTTTCGTTATTATTATTGGTATCATTATTATTATTGATATTACCATGGCTATTATTATTATTGTTTTCATTATTTTATTATTGTTGTTAATATTGAATTACCTTCATACAAAAAAAAATGTTGAACCCAAATTATATTCTGCCTTGCATTATTATTCTTACCAGCATTGTTAATATATATTTTTTGTTATTATTATTATTATTATTATTATTATTATTATTATTATTATTATTATTGCATTATTTTCATGAATGTATTGAATTCTATTATGTCATGTAAGTATTATCATTATTATCAGTATTGTTAACATTTTTAATGTTATTATTATTATTATTACCAGTATGATTATGATGATTTTTATTACTGTTATTATTATTGCTATTATTATTTTTAATATTATTGTTATTATTATTGTTATTATTATTGATATTATTATTTTTATTATTAATATGTGTTGTTATTATTATTGTTATTATTATTTTATTATTGTAATTACTATTCTATTATTATTGATATTATTATTTTTATTATTAATACATGTTGTTATTATTATTTTTGTTAAAGCCCATTAGTTTTGATCTATAGCATATCTTTTAATTATTTAAATTGAAGCCAAACTTTATATTCATTTTGCATTATTTATTTATATCTATCTTGAGCCTATACTCTCCTTGATCCTGGTGTCTCATTCTTGTCTTCCTGCTCGGTTCGTCGATTGGTGTCATGTGGCCTACAGCGGCATGTATGTTGCTTGGGACGTCACCATCAAAGTAGCGCAGCGAAAGCGTGGTGAACCCAAAACCCATAAGTCCCAGTATTCTCTTATTGTTCCTTCTTCTTTGCATCGTTCAGATGTTGTTCGTCTTTTCACTCGCCATCTTTTGTCGATTTATTATTCAACATCGATCTTATCTATGTCCTTTTTTTTATCCTGGTGATTCCATCACTTGAGTTTTTCTTTTTTTTTTCTACTTTTCCTGCCTTGTTATTTATTAAGTTGCTTCTGTTTTGTCCTACTGCCTGCCGGAATGAATTTCAAGGATGAAATTCTTCTTGTAAGGTGGGTAGGATTTGTAACCACTGTTTCCAGTTATATGGATTTTCCTTGATTTTGTAGTGTTCTCTTTTCCATTTTAATGCATTTTGGATCTTGGACTTGTTGTGAGCCTTCTATTGCAATTTATTGTATTATTGTTATTATTATTACTATCATTGTTATCTTTTGTTAGCCCAATCCATTTGCAAGCCCATACTATTGTCTACCCAAACCCATCTCCTTATTGGATCCTGAACCCAAATCCTAATCTACCCAAACCCACAAACCCATATACCCCCTAACAACTAACCCCGATCTCCTCCACACTATCTCCCATATCTTCATGATCTCCCCCACTATCTCCAACTACCCCCTTAATTATATTATATTTTATTATTATTTTTATAACCAATCACTCTTCCACTCTCTCTCCCTGTTACTCCCTCTCCCCTCCTCTGTCTCCAAAACCAAAAACAGAGAGAACCTTCCCCTTTCCTTCAACCTCCCGACCGCTCATCTCCCTGCTCCTCCTCCCGCTCGCGCGGCACAACTGAGCACCCCCCCTCAGCCATCGTCGTCGCCTCCTTGTCGTCAACCTCCACCTATCTCCATCTCCCCGTCCTCGCCCAAGTCCCCATTGCCGAAGAACTTTGCTGAACCCATCATCCATCCCGTCGACCTCCAGTCCTTGAAGCTCCTCCACGACCAGCCGCAACCCATCGAACCCACTCGACCCCTTCACCACCGGAGTCTCCTCCCGCCTCGTCGTCATCGCCGTCCAAACCCTGAGCCCCGGAGTCATTGGCGTCGTCTTCCTCTGTTCGAGTAAAAACAGAGAGTGCACATCGGAGTCTCACTGCTGCGTCGCTTCCCGACCGTATCGTTGCCTCTATCATCGTCAGTCGTTGCGCCGCTCTGCCATCGTCCAGAGCTGCGTCGTTTGTCGCATGCTCTCTCTCTCTCTGCCAAAGGTTGAAGACAATCACCCATTGGGTGATTTTTCTGTTCGGTGTTCGGCACACAGCGGATCCAGATCGTTGTTTGCTGTTCGGGCCGATCTGGTGTGGGTTTTCTGAGAGTTGCTGCTGTTGCTTTGCTGTTGGTTTCTTCGCACAGGGTCTCGCACGTGCTTTTGGTGTTTGTCGCCCGTGATTCTGATCCCATTATTCCTTTTTGCATATTTGAATCATCTACAAAAGGCAAGTCCACTTGAGCTTGGTTCATTTTCTAGTTCAAGATTTTTGACCTCTTATGCAAGTAGTTCCACTTCAATTATCTTAACTTTGCCTTGTATACTTTCTGTTGGGGATACCTAGGAACACGAGCTAACCCGAATTATCCTTGACTTGTGCCAATATCCATTGATTCAAACCCAAACATACATGCACACACGACATGAATGAATTAACTAGAATTTCCATATGAGAAATATACCATGATATGAACACATGTTGATTGATTGAGATATGAACAAATGTTGATTAATTGAGATTTCAAGAATTGCATCGTGACATTATAATTTTGCTTTTTATATAGTAGAATGTCACCTCAACTTATTGTACATTAATGATAATGCATTGCATGATAACTAGAACATGTTGATTAGTTACCTTGATGAATTTATGCGATGATTCTTGTTATGCCTTGCTGCCTTTTCTATTTTGTACTGAGGTTTCGACCCAGTTACAATAGGAACCAGTCAAAACAATATAAAAGAGAATTGTAGCCTAATGAATCTAGTTTCCAGAACAATTGACGGATCTTGGTTCCGATCTGTGAGCTGTGAGATATCGTAGTTTTAGTCTTTGCTGGTCTATACTTTTCAGATTGCAATTTAATATAACAACGACACAACTTTCAGTTGAAACACCATGATAACAGTATTATAATGACATGAAACTCTCCAGAAACTTAGTAGACATGTTTAGGATTCATTCGTTATTTTTGTAGATTTTTATGTGGATTTTATGTCTAGTTTCCAACCATTAAATTTTGACATTAAGTTACTGCTAAAACAGCTAACCTATAAAGATTATGATAATTGACCTAGCTACAGTCAGAATTAATAAAAACTTGCTGAACATAAATTGTAGCCGCGGATGTCTAGATCACTTTCCCTTTATGCAGAATCGAATTCCATGTTGTGGTTTATGAATTACTGCTGTGTTAGTGCTATTGTGTCTGTTCTTTTTAGATTTACATTACTTGTAGTGTATCATGTCTTGTATCGTTTTGTTGCACCTCTATCATCACTTTGACACTCTTATACATACAATTGCATTACCATGAATGAAATAATATGATATTAAACAAGCTGGGGTTAATAAGGGTTGACTTAGTAGTGGATAATCTCAGAAAATGTACTCGGTAAGGCCTTATCGTTAATCGTATTGTTATGAAAGGAGGAGTATCGATTGTGAATTATTGATTGTAAATTGTAAATTATTGTTATCGACACCAAGTACACGCTCTGTAGATCTCACCACTATGTCTAAAATGTACACTGTTTTGCGTGCACTGAACCTGTGGTATGAGACGCAATAGTACGTGCACTAGATAGGAAAAAAACATACTAATAAACCTAAGTTGATACTTGTATACTTGACCATTGCATATGGACATTATTATTGTTTTTAGACTTTTATCTTGCTTCATATTCTTTGATGTACCATGTTCCCTTATTCTTTGCTTTTCACTACTTACCGTCCATACTTGCTCTAAGGACATTTTCTTTTCCACTCTCGTTGATCCAGCTACAGGTGAACAAGGAGATCTGCTAGGAGGTATTGGTGAGCAGTTCTTCTAGGTTTGGAGCAGGAGTTGCTTCACAATAAACTATCTACTTCTATGTTTTTCTTTTTCGCTTTGTTATGCATTTGATTAAACTTTGTGTTCCGGGCTTTTTAACCCGTAACCGCTGTTTGTTTTCTCATTTATTTGTTATTATGTTGAACTGTTGAATGCTTAATTTCAGTTGTTGTTTATGTGATTATATTTATCTGCGTGGGTGTGATTATTCATTTTTCATATTGTTGAGTTAAGACTGGTATAGCTCATGGGTGATGTTAACATCATTCGCTGGGCCTTCGTCACGGACTTGTATTTCCGTATTTTGGGAAGCGGGGCGTGACACTAAGCATGAATACCCAATTTATATAGATTATCTAATATGCAATTCTAACAAGAATAAATTAGAAAGTTAAGGAACGCCCACCCAATCGTTTTCGATAAGCTCGAGTTGGTGTAGCTATTATGATGCCAATTCCCACGTAGAAATTACGCAACTCGTCATGTGCTCCCCTTCGTACTATGCTTCCGGCAAGCGTAGTAGAAGAAGAAGGTTGTAGGAGATGAGGTGGTGGAGTCGGGTTGTTGGCCGGTCGGGGAGCAAGGTGTAACATTCTAGAATTTTAAATAATTTTTTTGGCATTAATAAATGAATTAAGGTAAATTTTTGGTGATTTAATAGACTTCTTCTAAAATCTATCTTTTTGCACGCGCAAAAACACGTATAAATATTTTCTTGGGAAACACAAAGTCAAAAAAATTTAATTGGAAGACCTATTATTTGTTAGTGAATATTAATTTCAAATTTCTAGATTTTATAAATCACTATTGGTATTTTCACAAATATTGCTAAATGAATGGGGTCTTTTTGCAAAAATGCCACTTGGAGGCAAAATTTTGAAAGTCGATTTTTCTGGGTTGCAATTTGAGGCCGGCCAGACCTGGAGAGATTTGTGGGATTTAAATCCCATCTCATTTAGTTTAATTAACTACCTAATGTGATAAGACTATATATGTAAAGATATCTCTTAAGAGTGTTTTGTAAATCTTCTCAAAAACCCTAAAAAGAGCATCCCGGCCTATATTTAGAGAGTAGTAGCCGCCCACTGAACTCAAAAACTCTACTTTGCATTATTATTTTGGTGTTGGATCTTGAAGCTTTGCAAAAGGAGGAGAAGGCTTTCTTATTACTTTTATTTCTTCGTTAATCTTCCTTAAAGGTGAGTGATATTTTTATCTCTTGTTTTGTTGAATATGATGGCTTGTCTAGTAAGATGCATGCTAGAAGATTGTATGTTTGATGTAGTGAATAAATATGATGAGTAAGTGACAGTTCTTTTGCTTGTTATCTACTTACATGATGAATTAAGTATATGACACGAAATAAGATGATTAATTGAATAGGTTGCATGTTGAGTTCTTATCGGACTATAAATTGATGAATCTAAGTGAATGAATAATCAAAACAACATCTCCATGAAGGAATTAGAAATCGATGATCTATCATGTATAGTTGGCTGAAAATTTATCTTTTGCACAGATCCTAAATCTTTATACCATGCTTGATTGATCATATATGAGATAATGTAGAGGTTGTATGAAAATACATGGAATATTAGATAAGATCAAAATTTTGTTTTATGAAAAGTGTTGCCTTCCTTTATATTTTGCTGATTTGATCATGTAGACTGAGACCCGTATGAGTCTTGATGCATATGGTTGGATAAAGTTGTGTTGTTCACTGTTTTCCTCATCGACATGTTTTGCTTGATATTTTGTTGGGGAAAACTCAACTATTGATTGAAATTAAAAACAAGTGAGTAGGGGCAACTGTTTAGTAGTAAGTTCGTATGTATATGACATCGGGTGGTATGGATTTTGTAGTGAGAAATCAAGATTTATATGTTAAAATTGGAGTGAACTTTCGGGTCTATATAATGCAGGCCGAAATTTGAGTATTTGAGACTTTTGCAAAATTTTCAATGAATCTGATTTGTACTGAGACTGAGATGGTTTGATCAATATACAGCTCATATGTAATGGATTCTTTTAGGCCTTTACTGATGTTTTCAAGAATTAAATTGAAAGAAGGGGTCTTCTTTATAACTTTTCATTCAATACTGTGATTTGGAAAATTGAGATTTTGTGAAGTTTATAAAAGGATTTGATTGACTCAGGCCTATTATATTGTAGATTTCATCATACGAAACCACGGATTCATACATACATACATATATATATATATATATATATATATATATATATATATATATATATATATATATATATATATATATCAGTTATGCGAGAATTGTGAGTTTTTGGCGACTACAGACCACCTGACAGATATCAGTTATGCGGGAATTTTGAGTTTTTGGCGACTACAGACCACCTGACAGTCGACTATAGTGTTTAATATTGCATCCATCGGTCTACTGTCAAGTCTCTGACTGTACCATTTAAATATTGACAATCGACCGCAGCAATTCGTACTGCGCTTGACGGTCGGCTGTCATGTTCCTCTTTTGTTTTGGGTTTGTTGTTCTTTGAGCACTGTCGGTCGACCGCAGTAGTTTTCCCACTATGGCTGTCGGTCGACTGACATAGCTTGATGTGTTCTCAATTTTATTATGTATTTAAATTATACTTGGGTGGTTTTAAAAAGGGTATATGGTTTCGAATTTGAAGAGTATTCTATTACGAGTTATCTTCTCCTATGTGCTTCGGTTTTGATTGAGATTATTTCAGTTTTATTGAGCGAATTATATGGTTATGGTTGCACGTGGAGGTGCTTGGTCTGGATTGTTGGATATTTTCATTTTGAAATTCTCTTAACTTATTAAATGAATTCGAAAGATAAGAGTTGTTGTGATAATCTTGCAATTTTGAGACTCTAGTGGTTGAGTGGGACCCTAGTATATCGGTAGTTGAGATTTTGTGGTTTATGGCCAGTTGGGGCCTTGATGTTGTTTATGTTGAGTTAAGTTCGATAGGGTACACCAACTCTAGGGAAGTTGTGGTTAATTAATGAACTTAATAAGTATAAGGACAGATGGTGATATGATGAAATGGGAGCAAACTTGAGTTATGCACTCCAGGATGATTCGATGAGTGAGATAATTCCCAGTACTCCGGGATGATGGCTGAAATAGGCCATAGAATGATCCACGTGAGTGGGATTGGTCTCCAGTATTCCAAGAACAAGAGTGATGCTCATGGGATATTTATGCAATGAGGATTCCAGGATGACCTGCGGAGTGAAACATTTCCCTTTATTCCGGGACGATGGATGAAATAGGCCACAGAATGATCCACGGAGGGGATTGGTTTCCAGTATTCCAAGGGCGAGAGCCAATACTTGAAAAATGTCTAAATCTTGTAGTAGTCATTGTAGTAGGATAGTTGCATAACGTGGGATTGAACCCTATAAAGTGGAGAACGATAAAGGCTTGCACTGGATCTATGTAGAGTGGGGAGCATAGATTCGACAAGTGTGCATTAGTTTTCATCATATGCATTTTTGATTCCCTTGACTTGATTTATGCTTGTTTTTTGTTTTCTACACTTGACACTTATCCTAGTTCACTTGATGATTTATGTTTCTTTTGTTGTTATTTCATATTTCATTTGTTATTACCATGTGACTATGATGACTATGATTTTGTTCCTTAAGTTTCGTTTAAGTTGTTTTTCTTTTGAATATTACTCACACCGTTATGGCTGACTCCTGTAGTTTGGGGGTTAGAGTTATCTCTAGCCTCATGTTTCACAGGTAGGTACTATTAGCCTAGAGTTGAGAGCATGTGGTAGAATGTTTTATATTATCATATATGTTGTAAAAAGATGTATAAATATGAGACTGTGTTGTAAGATGAATTGTAATTCAAGGTGTTTAATTTTCCGCTGTGCTTGTAAAAGAATTGATGTAATAAAAGTTTCAAATTTTCCTGTATTTGTACTATGTTTATAACTACAATTGAGGTAGATGCTGGGAATTATGCCACGTATTTCTAAGTTTATTTATTGGAAATTTGGGGCACTACACAAGGAGTCAAAGTGGAGGCTCGGGCTTTGTGCAGTGTGAGACCGTCGGCAATGGAGGAAGAAGGAGAGATGAGTTTTGGAAAATGAGAAAGGGATATAGGAATGAGTGTAACACCCCGAATTCCATTTACATGTAATTCGTAGCACAACATGATCTTTTACTTCATTTCGTACAATTTTACAAGAAAATTAAAACTTTTTATTGTACAACAATGTTTATTACAGAGTATACACCAGAATGAATACAACATGAAATAAAAAATTCTAACATCAACAGCTTTAATCATGAAAATAATCTTAGCATCAATTCATCTTCATGTCCCTTTTGCTAATCCAAGTCCTGCACTGGAAAACTGTGGGCATGTCAGTTCCTTACAACCGACGCAATATCATAAAACGGCGATCCTCACTATGCCGTAATATAACGATCTCTTACTTTAGCAAACAAAAACTTGAATTATATTAAAGTGTAAAAAAAGTGACTATCCTAAACATGTCAGTGTATGATATGACTTAATCCTAATGCAGATGTTTACGCTATGATGACACTAATGCATACTTGTTCGAATTCTATGCATCCCATTCTACATAGGTCCGAGGGCAAGCACCTACGTACTCCATATTATAGGGTTAAACCCCTTTCCATGCATCCTACTACTATGACTACTAAAAGATTTAGACACTCTACGAATATTGGTTCTCGCCCCGGAATACAGGAGATCAATCCCGCTCTGTGGATCATTATGTGGCCCTTTCGTCCATCGTCCCAGAATACTGGGGATTATCTCTCTCTGCGAGTCATTCTGGAACCCTCATAGCACAAATGCCTCATGAGCGTCGCTTTCGTCCCGGAATACTGGAGATCATTCCCGCTTAGTGAATCATTCTGTGGCCCTCACGTCCATCGTCCCGGAATACTAGGGACTGTCTCTCTCCAAGGATCATTCTGGAGTCCATAACTCACGTTTGCTCTAGTTTCATCATGTCACCAACTAGTTCCTGTCCTTAAGTTTTAATTTTAAATCATCACAACCTAGTGCTAGTTTACCCTACTAGACTTAAATTAACACAAGAGAAAGTCGGCCCACACTAGCTACTTCTCAAAGAGAGAGTCAACCCACTTTGGTTACTCCTCAAATTTCCATTATTCATAATGCCGGTTACTAGGGCCTCACCTATCCTCTAGATTAACATCTTTTATATTCTTAGTTTCATTTATTCAAATCTTATTCAATTCTTGCATCCATTCATTTATTGATCATGAAGTAAATACTTCTTGGTTAATCAACCAAACTAAGAATTCACTTTAATAAGCTACAAAGTTTCTTCGATTAAGTAAACCTTTTTCATATTCATCTATATTTCAATTATAAATCTCAATTCTATTCAAAAGATAGATTTATTAGTTTCATAAAAGAGCCTTATATATCTTTGTAGTTAAAATCACCTAGAATCATCATCAATTATTTCGTCTAAATTTCTTTGCAAAACAGTAAGTTCAAAACCAGAAAACCGCAGTTCATGTTACTTGTAAAAATCATCGAAAATTATATACTTCAGGAAACTTTGTGTTCTTTAGATTAAAAATAAAGGTATACAAGTCTACTACAATTTCTTAGTTATAAGTTTCTCCAAAATATTGTATTTATAACACTGAATTCTTCGAAATCTACAGTAGGGTCGAATTATTGAAATACTGCCACTTGTACAGTCTTGTAAAATTCATTATAAATTCAATTCTTTGTAAAAATTTGATTTCTTAGACTTTACAGAAAGGTTAACACATCTAATTCAAGTTCTTAGTTTTGATTTTTCTCAAATTACTTCATTTAAGATGTTGAAATGAAAAATTCGAAATAAGTACAGATTTCCAGCAACTAGTCAACTGTCAACCAGTCCTAAGTTTGCATTTTGTTAAAATAGTAAAAGACATCCAAAAATTATGAAATTTTAAAGAGATGTTCTTAACATATACGAGATGTTCCCTTAAAAATTTTAGCTCTAGATTCCATATAGTTTAATAAATATGATTTTCTGAATTACAACTAAAACATTAAATAGCAACTTAAAAATGCCCATATCATATTCTCACACAATTTCTTGTGCTAAGTTTAACAATTTTTATACACAAATGAATGCAAAATTCCTATAACCCAAAAATGACATATTATTAGTACTTAACCACCTCAACATACTATTGAAATAGAATTTTGACATAAAGAAAATTTTCATTTAGCATACAACAATTTTTCATGTTTCAACACCGTATGCATCACAATCAATCAACTAAAAACTTATACAAAATATCAATTTTAAACATCCATTTTTCCCAAACATGTATACTACAATACTTTAGAAAGTTCAAGAAATCACCCACCTTATGATGCAAAAATTGAAATTGAAATTTTTAGGAAGTTGCTCCAACCTCCAACCAAAGCAAGCCTTCTCCTTCTAGCAATTTGCCAATACCAAAAGCTCATTCTCTCTTTTCTCTCTTTCTTTTCTTTCTTTTCTTTCTTTTGATTTTTGGTGCAATGTTCATGAAGTAAGAGGTGGTATTTATAGGGTATTTGGGTGAATGAAGAGACTCCCATTACCCAAATTAATCACCCACTCACAAAAATTAATCACCCACTCACAAAACCACTTCACAAACCCCTTCTCCTTCCTTCATGAATTAGCCAACTCTTGGGTGCACAACACGTGCACGTGCACCCAACGTGCACACACTTCTCATTCTTTTAATTATTTGTTATTAATCCATATGTAGGTGTTTGTTACATGACAAGTGTGTGAGATTAAAATGTGTACATTTAAAATGTAGAATAAAATCATGGGCCTCTCTTTTTAATTAATTTTCCTAATGAGCTTTAAAATAGACTTTAGGCCTATGGGTTTTAATTAGAAAAATAATACATTTGTGACAAATAAAATGAGAAGAAAAGTGTGCATGACACCTAAAAAAAATTAGAAATAAAATACACATAAAAATTTACGTGCAATGCACATGCCAAATATTTAAAATTAATTTGAGAGAACGAAAAACAGTCAAAATACAAAACATGTATATTAAATAATGTTACGAATATTTCATGTAATGAAATCGATACGTGTATTGAAAACACCTGCAATATACGTAAAAACCCAAAGATTAAAAATAAATGTTTAAGTTAGCTCAAAATAGGATAAGATGAGTTTTGAGGATACGAAAAATGTATAAATAGTTGAAATACAAAAATATGTAGAAAAATACGTTATGACTATTACTCGTAACAGTACGAAATATATGTGCGTAACGCACGTGGAGCAAAATTGTCATCACTCAATTTTGCGAGGTGTTACAATGAGTGTATGTATAAATGAGTATTATATAGAGAGTGAGGGGATCGGGATTGAGGTTGAGGATGAAGGAGTAGGCAGTATCTTGAGAATGAGGTGTGAGGGTGGATACCTGTGTGTGTGTGTGTGTGTGTGTGTGTGTGTGGATTTGGTTGTATTATATAAGAAGAGAGTAATTTTTGGAGGGTTAAGATAGAAAATGGATTAGTTTGAGAAATAATTTGGGAATGTCGGGAGAAGCAGAAGGAAAGGAGAAGAAGAAGACAATGGGGAAAGAATATGGTGATTTGGTTTGGAATGTAGTATGTTTGTATGTATATATAAATAAAAATTGGGGGATAGGAGATAAAGGAGTTGGCTGTTAGTGGAGTAGATTAGGGAGAAGGTGGAGATAATTGGAGTATGTAGGGTATGATAATTGGAGTGGATTAGAAAAAATTAGCAGGAGAGTTGATTTTGTAGGATATCAGGGAAAGGTTGTCGGGTGAAACAAGCAGAATGAGAAAAGATGGGGAAGAAAACATAGAAGGTGGAGGTGATAAAAGAGGAGTTAATAAAGAGATTAGAAGCTTTTGGAGAAGTTTCCCCCCCCCCCCCCGGGGGGGGGGGGGGGGGGGAGGGATAATTGGTAGCGAAATGAGAAAGAGCGTATGTGTGTATTAAAATATATGTATGAAAAATATATACGAATGAATTTAGAAAATATTTGAGTTGGCTCAAATAGAAATAAAATAAATTCAAATAAAAAAAATCTGAGAGAACGGAAAATATATAAACGATCGAAATACAAAAATACATAGAATATTAATACTAATATTACCCGTAACAGTTCAAAACACATGTGTGTAACTGGTGCAAAATTGTAATAATTCAATTTTGCAGGGTGTTACATCACCTCTCACAGCTTGACCCTCAGTCGGTAGATTTCGAAGTGCTTTTCGCTTAAGGATAAAATGCAAGGAGTGTCTATCAGAAGGACGAGAAAGCTCACCAACTTCAGCAAGGGCGAGAGCCATGTCGGCATTAGAAAATAACATCTTCAGACGAGTCAACTCCTGCGCCACCTCTTGCGACCATCTAATGTGAAAGCTGAACGCCCCATCTCGATCAGTTGCCTCTTTGCAATGGTGGGCAATAATCCCCTCGGCCTGAGCCACCCTGCCTCGGAGTAAACGCACCTCGTCCTCGAGCACTTCTGTAGCACCCCGAATTTCTAATAAATAAATATAAAAATACATGGCACAATTTCCAGCATCTACCTCAATGTAATAGTAAACATAGCAAAACACAGAGAATTTTTCAACTTTTATTACATCAATTCTTTACACAGCACAGCGGAAATTAAACACCTTGAATTACATTTCTTTCTTTTATAATTTGCATAAGCCATATTATCATTCTACCACAAGCATCCAATCCCAAGTTAATGGTATCTACCTGTAAAACATGAGGCTAGAGATAATCCCTAACCTCCAAAACTACGGGGTCAGCCTTAACGGTGTGAGTGTTATCAAAAGAAATACAATTTAAATGAAGCATAAAGAATAAATTTCATAATCAACACATTCCCACAGTAGTAACCTATGGAAAATGAAATGACGATAAATAAAGCATAAAACATCAAGTGAAAATAGGCTAAGTGTCAAGTGTAGGAAAATAGGAAAACATCATGCATAATACAAGTCAAGAAAACACAAATGTAGTATGATGACTCTCTAATGCATACTTATCGGATTCTATGCATTCCATACTACACAGGTCCGGTGCAATCCCGTATCGTTATCCACTTTATAGGGTTTAATCCCTCATTATACAACTAATCCTACTACGGTGATAGAAACAAGATCTAGAATACTCTGCGAATAGGCCTAACAACCTTCGATGCGCAAGCATCATATAAGCATAGATCTAACTCCGGAGAATTACCTTCCTACCATGTACCCCACGAATAGGCTTGTCGACCCTCGATGTGCAGATACATAGTACATTCCGCGAATAGGACTGCCGACTCTCGACGTGCAAATGCACCGTATGTTCCGTGAATAGGTCTGCCGACCCTCGACACGCGAACATACAAACTGTCCTCTAGATGTAGTACCCCGAATTTCCAATATGATATCTCAAAACTACGTGGCACAATTTTCAGATTCAACTTCAATGTAATCATAAACATAGCCACCAAATACAGGAAAAATTAAACTTTTTATTACATCAGTTGTTTACAAAGCACAGCAAAAAATTAAACACTTTGAATTACAATTTCTTTCTTTTACAACTTATTCTTTTACAATTTGCATAAGCCCTATTATCATTCTACCACATGCATCCAATCCCAAGCTAATGGTACCTACCTGTAAAATATGAGGCTAGAGAAAACCCTAACCCCCAAAACTATAGGGGTCAGCCATAACGGTGTGAGTGACATAAAAGAAATGCAACATGAATAAAACATAAAGTCATGAACAACATATATCAATAGTAGAAACAAAAAGAATATGAAATAACAATAAATAAAATATGAAAACATCAAGTGAAACTAGACTAAGTGTCAAGTGTAGGAAAACAGAAAACAAACATGCATAAAACCAAGTCAAGAAAACACCAGTGCTATATGCTGACTCAGTAATGCATACTTGCTGGATTCTATGCATCATACTCTACATAGGTCCGGTGCAAGCCCTTATCGTTCTCCACTTGATAGGGTTTAATCCCTCGTTATGCAACTAATCCTACTATGATGACTAATATGAGATCTAGATAAACTGTGAGTATTAGCCAATGCCTCGATAATTCTGAAGGTCAATCTTTATCCACGGATAATTCCGGTGACTATTTCACTCACACCTGGGAATCTTAAAGAATACCCCACACTGCAAGCTATAGCGCCTCATCACACGAATACCCCATGAGTGTCGCCTCAACCCCGATAATTCCGGAGACTATTTCACTCACATCGCAGGCCATACTGAGGTCCATAACCCATGTTCTCATTTCATCATATCACCATCTAGTGTCTGTCCTTATCTTTATAAGTTAATTAGTTGATTATGAATCTCCTAGAGTTTGGTGTACCCTACCGGACTTGACTCAACTGATCAACAACATTGCCTCAACTAACCAAAACACAAAATTTCAATTAATCTATTGATCAACAATAAGGCCTCAACTAACCAAATCACAAAATCTCAACTGATCAACTAATCAACAACAAGGCCTCAACTAACCAAATCAAAAAATCTCAACTGCCGGTAATTAGGGTCCTAATTACCCTCTAGAGACTCATAACTCAACCATCAACCCAAAACTTTCAATAAAACTCACAAATCCATCATCAAAACGATTATATGAAGAAAACTTCTTAAATCAACAAAAATCCAAATCTATATAATGTACTCATAAAATTCCATAATTCAAATAAAATATTAAATTCATTAAATAACAAAAAACCATATTTGAAGTCGTAGAATATCACATAACATCAATTCCTTCGAAAACCTCATATATATCTCTTTATAAAGTCATTGGAATGAAATTTAAATTCTATTATAAACAAAATATAACTTTTTGTAAAATACTGTAATCTATAGTAAAAGCATTATCTAAAACAGTAGATCAATAATCCATAATATCGAGGAAATAACCGTTTAAAGAAACGAAGAAAAACTCAACAAAACAATCCAAAAAACAGCTGACGGTCGACTGCCCAAATAATTCAAAAACAGGGCGGTCGACTGTCGAGTGTGAATTCTCAAAAAAATAGAGCAGCGGTCGACTACCAAAACAATGCAAATTAGCGGTGGTCGACCATCCCTTTTGAAAATCTCAAAAAAAAAAAAAAAAAAAAACATGTCGGTCGATCATGCGGTTGACCGCTAGCTGCTATGCAGCCAGTCTCGAAATTTTGTGCATGTTTCAACTGATACAATACTTAAACTTCATGAAATCAAAGACAACTTTCCTAAGATGCTAAAATATGACTGGTACAACATGTAGGAGTTTATAGAACAAATCGAAAACACATCAAGATCTCAAAAGAGTAATTTTTCACAACTTTCTTCAAAACAGTGCATATGTATATGTAAGTGTGTATATGTGTATTTTTGCTTCAGTTAAAGCTTCAAAATCTCATCAATAGGAAGTAGTATAATGTCTAATTCAATCTCAGTATGCAATAATCATGATCCAATTGAAAACTTCACAAAATCACAAAATTTCTTCAAAACAGTCTTTAGTGTGTGTGTGTGTGTGTGTGTGTATATATATATATATATATATATATATATATATATATATATATATATATAAGTGTATGTCTGTATGTTTCTATCAGTAAAAGCATCAATACTCATCAAGTAAGAAGTAGTATAATGTTCAAACAACCTCAGTATCAAAATAAATCAAATCTCAATCGAAAACTTCATAAAATCCACAAAACCAAGTTTCGGCCATTCACCATCAGACCGAAGCAAATAGTCAACCCCAACTTCAAAACTTGATTCTTCTGATTCAAAAATTCATCTTGTAATCCATAACACCCATACACAACCTCATACATTAGTTTCCCATGAAATAAAAGCAATTATAACAATCATTCATCAAGGTTTAGTCATCCAAAAATCAAAACAGAGTATACCTCTACTCTTACACAGTAAAGATGAAGTTTTTGTTCACTTTGCATTAACACAACATACAATCTCATTATAGCCAATCAAAACAACAAGTATATGAAGGAAAACAACCTACTCATGATTTCTATTAAGTTCTTAACAATCTCAATTCATCAATTAGGGTTTTAAAAAATTAATAGCATAGTTCTTATAAAAAGATTCAATTTTTAATTTATCAATCCATCAAAATTTATTATAACTTCATACAATCCCTAACATGCTTTCTAATAGACAAATCATCACATACAATATGGATAGAATAATACAAAACAAACATATGTCACTCACCTCATTGAAGAAATCAATCGAATTAATAAAGAATGAGAAAAAACCCTTCTTTTGCAAAATCCAAGATCATCGCTTTGAAACTCCAAGAAAATAGTAATAAAGAAATCTTTTTGTGTTGTGCAGTAAGGAGATGGCTGCACCTCACCTTTAATAGGCCGGAAATAGGGTTTTTTAGGGTTTGTAAGTAGATTTGCAAAGTATCTCTTTTAAATATATCTTTACATATATATAATACTTATACTTGGAAATTAGATAAAAACCAATTTAATTTGTATTTAAAAGCAAAACCAACACTCTAGATCTGGCCGGCACTGTTGTAAAAACCCAGAAAAACGAAATCGTACTTTTTGCCCTTTAAGTGGCTATTTTGCAAAAAGACTATTCTTTATCAAAACTTGTAAAATAAACCAAATTTATTAAAACAAAAAGTAAAGTATTTACCTCTGAGTTGACTAGGCATCATGCTTAGCACAAAATTAGGAAATCTAGAGTTTTCACTCCAAGTGGTAATTTTGCACAAAAGTCCATCTTTTTATAATATTTGCAAATTTGTCAAATAATATTTTTAAAAATCCAGAAAATTCAGAAATAATATCTACTAATACATATTAGATTTTTCATTTAAAATTTCTGACTTTTACTTTCCAAGAAAATATTTGCACAAGATCCACTTAAATTCCATATTTGCAAAAATACCATATTTGTTTAAATTTTTACCAAATCAACTTTAAATAAAATTTAAATAGATTTTATTTTCAATAATGACCATGGCAAGCCCAAAAATCAGTAAAAACAAATTTTTATTATTTGTTTGAGATCCAAACAGCTTTTTACATAAAAGCCCATCTTTTTCGAAGTATTTATAAAAATAGTTTCTTTACTCAAAAAAATCCCAAATTTTAGGATATAATTAATTTAAAATAGGAGAATGTATCCAAAAATTTAAAATTGGAGATTTGCACCAAAAAACGAGTTTTGCACGTGTAAAATTGAGAAATTCATAAAATAGTCAAATAAATTCAAATAAATCTGAAAATTAAAATATTATAAATAAATGTGGAAAATCAATCATTAACGATAAAATTTTAAGAATTCAAAATTTTCTAACTCTGCACATGTGTTGCACGTTTAAAATTGCAATTTCAAGAAAATAGTCAAAATAGTCAACTTTACCAATATAATATTATTTAGTAATGCAAAATAAATTATTGTATTTTGCGGGGTGTTACATCACTCCCCCCTTAGAACAGTTCTGTCCTCAGAACTAGTCTAAGCAAAAGAAAACAAAATACAAAACTTACAAGATAGTTTCAAAATTTTACTGTATCATTATTTTTATAGTTGGATTTAATTACTAAGTAAAACAAAAATAACATATAATTATAGCTAGAAGAGTAAAAGGTGAAAATTGACATGACAAAAGTATAAGAAATCCAATTGAATACACCATTAATCCCTAAAGGTAAGAAAATAGCAAGACTATTATCATAGAATATGAAGTCAAAAGTGAAAAGTTAAAACACAAATATAAAAAGGTTGATAACCATACAAACAACAAGGGAACACAACCTTAAAGGTTATATAAAAAAAATAGTTTTGGAAAAAAAACCAGTCAAGATACATAGAAATACGAACAAATTTAGCTAAGTAAAGAAAATATTAATAACAATGAATGTAAAAGACATATAATAATGAGTATATTAGTGAATGTTGATGTTATAATAAATACTCTAAAATCACATTAAAGGGCAATGAGCAAAATAGACCAAAATATACATATGCAAGAAGACTTAAAAGAAGTTCATTGAATATTCCAAAAGTAAGCGTCAAATCATTAATTAGGACGTGGAAACAAAAGTAAGTGAGAAATCTAAAATGTTAAAGAATTGAAAAATGGTAGCAATAAATAGTAATTGCAAAAGAACGAAAACTTAGACCATAGTTGATGTACTCAATCTTGAAAATTTTTGTAAACACAAAATAGAGTAAAATCAACTATACTAGTTCAAATTGTATGGAAACATAAAGTGTAATTTTATAAACAAATGTCATAAAGAACATATTTATTTACCATTAGTTTCATTATATAAGTAAAAAGTCTTGAAATATCAATTAGCAAATAAGTAGAAAATCTCCTTTAAATTTTTTTTTAATAGATCACGAAAATAAAGGCATTTATCAGAATTACTAGATTCAAAACCTAAGCTCTTTATTGTTGTATCAAATTTTTCATGCCATAATTTGGGTACTTGTTTTAATCCATACAAAAATTTGACCAATTTGCAAACTTTTTTCTCTAAACCTTCAAGTACAAAACCTTCAGGTTGATTCATATAGATTTCTTCATTAAGTTCTCCATTTAGGAAAGCCGTTTTAACATCCATTTGGTGAATAATTTTTTTTCTTCAATAGATGCAATAGCAAGAATAATCTTTATTGTAGCAATATGACAAACAAGTGAGTAAACATCAAAATAATCTACTCCACTTTGTTGAGTATAACCTTTAGCTACTAGTCGTACTTTATACTTTGCTATACATCCATCAAGATTAAGTTTCTTCTTCAAAACCCACTTGTTTCCTATGGTTTTAGCCCCTTTTGGCAGATCAACTAATTTCTAAGTTTTATTTTGAAATAAGAATCGATCTCGTCATCAATAGCCTCTTTCCAAAGTAAACCATCCCTAGACCGAAGGGCTTCCTTTACACTAAGTGGATCAGCCAACAATGCATATGTTACAAAATCATCACCATAGGTTCTAGGTGTCTTATCTCTGGTGGAGGTTTTTCTTGGCTCATTTTCATTTGAAATTTTAGTGTCAATTATGCTAGGTTTAGATTCTGTTTGTAAATCATTGACTAAGTCTGTGTGGCCAGATAGTGTTATACCGTTGTTTTTGATGAACACATCTTCAAAGAATCCTGTATCTTTAGATTCAATTATCTTGTTGAGATATATGTCATAAAATCTGTATATCACACTATCAACTGCACTTCCTAGATACACACAAGTATTTGTACGAGGTCCTACTTTAGGCCTTCTAGGGTCTGGTATTCTAACAAAGGCAATACAACCCTATATTTTTACTTTATCAAAACTCGGTGTGTGTTTATGCCATAACTCATAAAGTGTTGTAGATAGTTTAGAGTGTGGTAACATATTAAGAATATTATTTGCAGTCAATGCAGCCTCACCCCAAAAACTCGAAGGCAATCCGGCAGTCAATAACATAGAATTCAACATTTCTGTGAGTGTTCGATTCTTTCTTTCGGCTATACCGTTTGACTGTGGTAAGGTATTGTTGTTTCGGAGATAATGCCATATGAAGTGCAAAAATCTGTAAAACCCATTGATACATATTCCCCACCTCTATCAGATCTAAACCTTTTTATTTTAGCATTTAACTGATTTTCGAAATGGTCTTTAAATTCTTTGATTTTATTAAGTGCTTCATCTTTAGTTTTTAACAAATAAATATGACAATATCTAGAATAATCATCTATAAAAGTGATTAAATACTTCTGACCTCCTTGCGTCACAAAATTTTTAAAATCGCATACGTCAGAATGAACAAGCTCAAGAAGTTGTGTACTCCTAGAAACAGAACTAAAAGGTTTTCTAATGATCTTTGTATTAGCACACACTTCGCATTTGTCATATTTTAAGGATGTATCAATTGGCAGATTAAGTGCTTTAGCAACGACAAGTAATTTAATGTAGTTCACATGTCCCAACATATTATGCCATGTGGATGGGCTATATAATTTGGAACTAACAGTATTAATCACTTCATTTGACAAACTAAGTCTATACATGCCATTGACTAGATAAGCACAACCAAAGTAGTATGAGTTAAGAGATAAAATAGCTCTGCCATTTATCATTGAAACTACCATGCCAGCATGATTCAGTAAGCTAATAGAAATTAAATTTTTTGCTAAAACAGGCACATATTTAACATTACGCAAAATTAAATTTTTACCTGATGAAAGACTGAGGTTTGCGGTTCCAACCTGGAGTACCTTGACTGATTCTCCATTCGCCATAGAGACGGACTCGTTTGCATTCTTGAGATCAGTTAGCAGGTTCTTATCATTGCAAGCATGGCATGCAGATCCCGAGTCCAACAAGCAGAGGCACTGACCTTATCGTCACCAACAACACATAGAAAATTGGTGGGTTCAGTGTTGCCCTTCTAACAAGTTCGCCTTTTCCATGTTGGGTTGTTCTATTTTGGGTGGCCTGCACTTAGAGGCGTGATGACCTCACTTTCTATAGTTGTAACATTTTTTCCTTCTTCTTAACAATTTTCTTCATGACTTCTAACTTATTTGGTTCACCTTTAGGATTAAAGTTCTTCTTCTTGAACTTAGGAGTGCGTTTAGTATTGGTTAATACATTAGCAGTTGAAAGTTATTTATTAACAAGTTCTAAATTCATCCTAGTTCTAGTCTTATCTTTAACTTTGATGCAACGTTTCAGATGTGCAAGTTTAATTTGTTCAGACAACCTATACATCTCAGTCTTAAAAGATAGCCACGAAGCATGTAACTTATAAATTATTGCACTAGCGAGAAACTCATCACACACAGTAATGTTTTATGAATTTAATTTCTCTACAAGATTCTTTAAATCTGTTACCTGAGGAAGGATAGCCTTTTCTTCTTTAAAACAAAAATCCATGAACTTATCAACTAGATGTGCTTTAGACACTTCCTCTTCATTCTTAAATTCATCTAGTAAATTATCCCAGATTGGTTTAGCCGTTTCATAATTCAAATATGTCGAGCCCCAAATTTCCAATAAATAAATATGAAAATATGTGGCACAATTCCCAACATCTACCTCAATGTAATAGTAAACATAGCAAACACAGAATTTTTTAAAAATTTTTATTACATCATTTCTTTACATAGCACAGCGGAAAATAAACACATTGAATTACAATTTCTTTCTTTTACAACCCATTCTTTTACAATTTGCATAAGCCATATTATCATTCTACCACATGCATCCAAATCCCAAGCTAACGGTACCTATCTGTAAAATATGAGACTAGAGATAACCCTAACCCTCAAAACTACAGGAGTCAGCCAAAACGGTGTGAGTGACATCAAAAGAAATACAATGAAGCATAAAGAATAAATTCATAACCAACCCATTCCCACAGTAGTAACAAGACAGAATATGAAATAACGATAAATAAAGCATGAAAACATTAAGTGAAACTAAGCTAAGTGTCAAGTGTAGGTAAACAGAAAACATCATGTATAACACAAATGCAGTATGATGACTCTCTAATGCCTACTTGTCGGATTCTATGCATTCCATACTACGTAGGTCCGGTGCAAGCCCTTACCGTTCTCCACTTTATAGGGTTAAATACCTCGTTATGCAACTAATCCTAGTACGGTGATAGAAACAAGATCTAGAACACTCCGCGAATAGGCCTAACAACCCTCGACGCGCAAGCATCATGTAAGCATAGATCTAATACCGGAGAATCACCTCCCTGTTGTGTACCCCACGAATAGGCCTGCCGACCCTCAACGTGCAGATACACAGTACATCCTGTGAATAGGCCTGCTGATCCTCGACATGGGAATGCACAGTATGTTTCGTGAATAGGCCTGCTGACCCTCGACACGCAAACATACCAACTGTCCTCTAGGTACACAACAACACACAGTCCTGGAATACATCCGTTGGACTAACAAAAGAGCCCATACTTACGTTTCCCAAGTTCTATCACATCTCCACTAAGGCGTGTCCTTAGGTTGATTATTATTAATTAAAGCACAATTTCTCCCTCTTTAGAGTTAGTGTACCCTACCGGACTTAATTCCACCAAAACAACCCCAGGCCCAAACTGGCCTATATCCACAAAATCTCATATGCCGGTTTACAGGAATCCCACTCAACCTCTAGAGTGTCACAACTCAAATATCAAGACAAAATATTTCATTAAAATTTCTTAATTCCATTTCCAAATCGTTTATATTAAGAAAACTTCTTTAAATCAAACAAATCAAATTTTTTCCAAATACCCACAAATTTCCAGAAGTAAAATATGAGATTAAATTTCTTAAACAACTGAGTTTCATATTTTGAAGTCATAGAAAAATCACAAAACATCAATACCCTCGAAATCCATATATAATTCGCTTTCTAAAGTCATAGAAATTACGAGTTAAACTCTATCATAATCAAAATGTAACTCTCTGTAAAATACAGTAATCTGCAGCAAAAACTTCATCTAAAATAGTAGATCAATAATCCATAAGTTCGAAGAAATAATCGTTCAAGAAATCAGCGAGAAAAACTCAACAAAACAACATAGATAGCAGGTGTCAGTCGACCGACATCTTAGTTCAAAAAGTGACGGTCGACTGACATGCTAAAAATCCGAAATCCAAAAATTTACGTGTTGTTCTTGGGCGGTCGACCGTCATGTAAAAAACAGCTCTTTAATTTCCGTGCACTTTTCAACCGATACTTCGATCTTTAAAAGCATGAACTTGTAAATTTAAAACCCTGAGATGATCAAATACAACTTGTCTAACATACCGGAGTTCATAAATCAAATCAAACTCTCAACAAATTCACAAAAGAGAAAATTTTCACGATATAAGAGTAAATCAAATCAAACTCTCAACAAAGTCAGGAAAATATATGTATATATATTTGTATATTTGTGTATATATATCAGTAATATTAACAAGAATCACGGTATAAAAGTAGTATAATGTTCAATTCAACCTCGGTATCATTATAAATCAAAGATCCAATCGAAAACTTTACAAAACTAAAAAAAAATCAATTTCAGCCTGCACCATCAGACCCGAAGACATAAACTCAATCTTTCAATGCATAAAACTTGATCTTTTGGATCCAAAACCTCTCTTGCAATTTGTTAAACACATATACAACTATTTATATTAGTTTGCCCATGATTATATGCAAGTATAACATGTATTAGTCTAATTTTTCTTCATCAAAACATCAACACAGAATGTCTACATACATACAAAGTAAAGAATCCATCTTTATCCACTTTTATGCATTATAAGTCTTACAACCCATTATATACCATCAATTCAGTAAGAAGATGAAGGAAAACAACATACCCATGATTCTTACTAAGTTCTTAACATTCTTAAGTCATTTATATGGAGACTTTATTCATCAATTGCATAACATTCATAAAAGTTCCACTTTTAATTATCTCATCCATCAATATATTCATTATATCATCATACAATCATTTATCATGCATTCTACTAGACAAATCATCATATATAATATGAATAGATCAAAAGAAATCAAACATATGTCACTCACCTTATTGAAGAATCAACGAAGATAATAAAGAAATAAGAAGAGCTCCTCCTTTCGCAAAAATCCAAGATCCTCGCTTCGAAACTCCAAGAAAATCAATAATAAAATATACTTATGTTTTTGTGCAGAGGAGGGACGGCTGTAGCAGCCACTAAATAGCCGAAATCTGAAGTATTAGGGTTTTGAGAAGATTTTACAAAATATTTCTTTAGAATATATCTGTACATATATAGATTCTTTATACTAGGTTATTAGATTAACCAATTTAGTTGAGATTTAAAACAAAAGTAACCTCCCTAGATCTGGCCTGACATCTATATCAAACCAGAAAATAAATTATGTAATTTTCGCCTCCAAGTGGCAATTTTGCAAAAAAAGACCATTCTTTAATAAATTAGCAAGATAAACCAAATCTATTAGAATAAAAATTAAACTCTTTACCTCTGAGTTGGTCAGCCATCATGCTCAGCCCATAAATCCGAAAATCTGGAGTTTTTACTCCAAGTGGTAATTTTGCACAAAGCCCCTCTTTTGTAATATTTGCAAACATGCCAAATAAAAATAAAAAAATCCAGAAAATTCACAAATAATATCTACTAATAAATATTAGGTTTCCCCAAAATAATTTCTGACTTTGAGTTTCTCAAGTAAATATTTGCACGTGTTTTGCACGTGCAAAAAGATAAATTTCAGAAAAATATTTATTAAATCACCAAATCACTTTAATTCATTTATTAGTCTCAAAAACATTATTTAAAAATTCTAGGGTGTTACATCACTCCCTCCTTAGAATAGTTCAACTACTACTAATAGGGACCAAACATCATAAGCAGAAAAATGCAATCACATTAATGGAAATATGGTTTAAAGAATACAGTCATGCAAGGAAAATACAATTTAATCAAAAGAATACAATCACACAAAGAGCTCAAGAAAATCCTTCTGCATGCGATTCTCGGGATCCCAAGTAGCTTCCTCGAACAGCTGGTTCCTCCACAATACATTGACCATAGGTATCACCTTATTCCTCAACACCTTCTCCCGATGGTCAACAATCTCTACATGCTGCTCCTTATAAATCAAGTTCAGCTGTAGTCGTTTAGGCACTTCTGCCAGCTGATGACTTTGATCTGGCTCATACTTCCTCAACATCGACACATGGAACACATCATGCACTTGCGCCAATTTCTCCGGTAGTTCCAACTTATATGTCGTCTTACCAATTCGCCTCAAGATCCTGTATGGCCCAATGTTCCTTGGTGCCAACTTGCCTCCCTTTCCAAACTGATCACTCCTTTAGTTGGAGATACCTTGAGAAAGACTGCATCCCCAACCTCAAACTCCAAGTCCCTTCGTCGAGTGTCTGCATAACTCTTCTGCCGTCTTTGAGCCTCGAACAACCTCTTACGAATCAGCTGGATCTTCTCCAATGTTCTCTACACAATCTCCGACCCAAATATCTGCCTCTCTCCAACTTCTTACCAACAGACGGGTGTCCTGCACTTCCTCCCATACAAAGCTTCATGCGGAGCCATACCGATACTTGCATGGTAACTGTTGTTATAGGCGAACTCAACCAATGCCAAGTACCTCTCCCAACTGCCACCAAAATCCATAACACAAGCCCTCAGCATATCCTCCAATACCCGATCCACCCTTTCAGTCTGACCATCGATCTTGGGATGGAAAGCAATACTGAATTCGGTTCTGGTACCCAAAGCTGCTTGCAAACCCTTCACCCTTCCAAAACCTCGCATCCCTGTCAGAAACAATCGACAGGAAACCTATGAAGTCTCATAATCTCATCAATGTACAGCTTTGCTAGTTTCTCCAACGACCAAGTAATCTTCATAGACAGAAAGTGAGCTGATTTGGTCAAACGGTCCACAATAACCCAAATTGAGTCATTGCCCTTCGGGCTCCTCGGCAACCCAGTGATGAAATCCATGCTGATATTCTCCCACTTCCATTCAAGAATAGGAAATGGCTATAGCAAACCTCTAGGCCTCTGATTCTCCGCTTTGATCTGTCGGCAAGTCAGACATCTCGCAACAAAGTCTGTCACATCTCTCTTTATACTCGACCACCAAAAGTGTTGTTTGATATCCTTGTACATCTTCGTGCCTCCAGGATGTACTGACAACAAGGTATTGTGTGCCTCCTGCAAGATACTCTCTTTTAAATCTTCATTCTCTGGTACACACAACCTCTCACCCATCTATAGAACTCCATCTTGGACACGGAACTCTAATAACTTACCTTCGGAAGCCTGCTGCAACATCCTCTGAATCTCTACATCTGATTTCTGAACTTCCATAATCTGCTCCCTCAAAGAAAGTTGCAGCCTCAGTTGAGCCAAAGATGCTCCCAAACCCTTCAGTACAACCTCAATACCTGCCTGATCTAACTCTACTGCCAACTCTTTCTGAGTAGTGATCAAACTCGACAGACTGATCTTCCGATTAAGCCCATCGACCACCACATTCACCTTGCCTGGATGATACTTGATCTCAGGATGAATGTCTTCCAACACTTCCAATCACCTTCTCTGCCAAAGATTTAGATCCCTCTGCTGGTAAATATTCTTCAAGTTCTTGTGGTCAACATACATGTTGACCTTCTCTCCATATACATAATGCATCAACTACTTCAAGACAAAGATAATAGCTGCCAATTCCAGATTGTGCGTTGGATAGTTGTTCTCATGCGGACGCAACTGCCTCGAACCATATGCAATAACCTTCCCTTCCTACATCAAGATGCACCCCAAACCACTGAGAGACACATCACTGAAGATATCATAGTCCTTCCCAGCTTGTGGCAAAGCTAAGATAGGTGCAGTCGTCAACCTCTCCTGTAGCTCAAGAAAACTCGTCTCATACTTATCAGTCCAAGTGAATGCCACATTCTTCCGAGTCAACCTTGTCAAAAGAACCGCTATCTATGCATAGCCCTGAATGAATCTCTTGTAATACCCAGCCAATCCCAAGAAACTCCTGACCTCCTTCACTATCGTTAGCCTGGGCCAATTCGTTATTTCTTCAACCTTTTGAGGATCGGTGGCTACTCCCTCCTTAGAAAGGATATGACCAAGGAAAGCTACCTCAAACTTCCAAAACTCATACTTCGACATCTTGGCATACAAGTTATGCTCCTGCAACTTCTTCAATACCTCTGCCAAGTGTTTAGAGTGCTCTTCCTCCGTCTTCGAATATACCAGAATATCATCAATGAATACCACCATGAAGGAATCAATAAATGGCCGCAAAATCTGGTTCATCATGTCTATGAACACTGCCAGCGCATTCGTCACTCCGAATAGTATCACCAAAAACTCATAGAGCCCATGGTGAGTTTTGAAAACTGTCTTGCTCACATCTTCCTCCTTAACTCGGACTTGATGATACCTTGACCGCAGATGAATCTTCGAAAACACCGCTACTCCCCAAAGCCTATCAAATAGATCATCAATCCGTGGAAGCGGATACTTGTTCTGAATGGTCACCCTGTTCAACTCTCGGTAGTCAATGCACATCCTCATTAACCCATCCTTCTTCTTTACTAACAACACTGGTGCTCCCCACGGTGATGTACTTGGCCTGATGAATTTCTTACTCAGTAATTCCTCAATCTGCTTCTTAACTTCATCTTGCTCCACCGGTACCATCCTGTATGGAGCCTTAGAAATTGGAGCACTTCCTGGCTGAACATTGATGCAGAATTCAACATCTTGCTGCGGTGGTAACCCCAGTAGATCTTCTAGGAATACCGCAGGAAAATCCATGAAAATTGGAATGCTTATGACTTCATCTGGAATCATTAACTTAGATACCATTGTAGCCACTTTCAGGTTCTTCTTCTTTCCCTGAAAAGTCACTGTAGGACCTCCCGGTGCCTTCACTAACACCTCTTTCTTTTTGTATTCAATTGTAGCATCATATATTTCTATCCAATCAATGCCCACGCTCACATCCACACCCAAGACTTACAGTTTAATGAGATCAATGCCAAATAATCTCTCACCAATTTCGATATCACAACCCTCGTAATACCGACCAGCAATCAATTCTTCCACTGATAGCGTTGCCACTGACAAGACTCTGCCTGGAAATATCTTTGGTTTCACACATAAAATTTTAGCAACATTGGGTGACACAAATGTATGCGAAGAACCAGTATCAAATAAAACTTTTGCTTTTATTCATTAATTAAGACAAATCCTATTACATGAAGAATGATACTCAAATCTCCTATTTATTCTTAAACAAAGTTTTACTTAATACATCAAATAAATGAATTTAAAATTCTTGAATATCCTGGATCACATCTTCTGAGTTACCCGCATCCTCCTCAATTAATGCGAATACTCGCCCCTGCCTCTGGAATTTGCCTCTGCTTGCACCATCCTTCTTCAACTGTGGATAGTTTGGTCTGATATAGCCTTCACGACCACACTGATAACAAGACCGCACCTTAGGTGGCTTGGTGCATGCTTACTAATAATGGCCTGCCTCTCCACAGTTGAAAAAAGTCACGCCTTGAATTGCGGGCACCTTCTGCTCTGGCCTACTGTACCTTCCCTGCTTCGCTAGGAACTTCTTCCTACTCTGATTTGCTGCTGGCCTCTTATTCTTGTTCCAGGTCTCCTGCTTCTTCTGGAACCGATCCATATCTTTCTATGCCATTGCTGCTCTCCTGACTAGAACCTTCTGATGCTAAATGGTATCATCCGAGACCTCAAATTCTGCTTTAAGCCATACTCAAATTTCTTAGCCTTCTTCGCTCCATCAACTATCAGCTTTGGTGCATACCTTAACAGCTAGGCAAACTTAGTCTTATATTCACGCACTGACATGCTGCCTTGCTGCAGATTCAAGAATTTTGTTGCCTTTTTCTCCTGAATATCCAGAGAAAAGAAATGTTCTCTGAACTCCTCTAGAAAAGCCTCCAAGTCACTTGTTCACCCCCAAAAGTCCTCTTCACTGACTACCACCAGATGTCAGCATCCTTCTTTAAATGCATCATAGCTAATTTCACCTTGTTGGCTGCTGGGGTTTCCGAAACCTCGAAGACTACCTCCATCTGTCTA
Source organism: Hemerocallis citrina (assembly GCA_017893485.1). NCBI lineage: Eukaryota > Viridiplantae > Streptophyta > Magnoliopsida > Asparagales > Asphodelaceae > Hemerocallis > Hemerocallis citrina. The sequence continues at coordinate 151,659,922 of CM030368.1, read as the reverse complement.
ATCCAATCATCAGCCTCATTTGGATTAGACTGCCCCTAAAAAATAGGTAGCTTCATCCGCTTGAAGGACTCCACCTGCTTAATTGGATCTGCATTAAAAAACACTCGTCAAGCCCCTTGATTCTGATTCCGAGTCATGTTGTCTGCCATGAATGTGTTCAAGGTCTGATACACACTGGCAATTCCGTCTCTAGATCAAGTCCGGTCCCATGGGAACCCTCAGCCCCATCACCATTTCCACCATTTCCGGTCCTAGGTCCTGCCATTATACTGAATACTGCAAAATGAAGGAAAAGATTAGAGCATCACATCACAATTCATATTCACATCAATACCTTATGGCAAAATCTCAATCATGCTCCAAACCATTTTATCTTGTTTTAATTCTATGTGATACTCACACTCTAATGTCTACACCTAGGTACTTATGCTCTAATGTCCACCTAGGTTTATTCTTATACCATGTTTATCATTACTATTGAAGCATGCTTTGATATCAAACTCTGTAATGCCCCAAATTTTCAATAAATAAATATGAAAATACATGGCACAATATCCAGCATCGATGTCACGCCCCGCTTCCCAAAAGAGAATACAGAATACGGATAGATGACTATGCCCAGCGAATGATTTTCATCATCCATAAGCTGATCAGAAATCTTTACAACATCTCACAAAATAATCAGAGTCGGAAGCAAAAGAGTCAACCACACATGCATAATTGAATTAATAAACCAACAGAATTTACTTGAAGCATAATATAATAATCTCAAATAAATCAGAATCTGGACAAGTCAAATATCCTGGGTCACACGCCCAAAATACAAAATAAATATCAAAGTACTCAAAATACATTGTTCCAAAGCGACAATAATAATAATAGCAAAAAGATGTGCAGCATTAATATTTCATTTTTTCAATACCATCGGGCAAACGATCATCTGATCTGCAATCAATAAATTGCAGGAGAAGGAAAAAGAAAACAAGTACTCGTCAATGCAAGTTACGGGCCACTTATAATGTAGGATACAAGTACATGGAAAACAAATCTAAATAATAGCGGAAACAAATATAGCATGGTATAATACATCAACAGTAATATCTTATGTGAATCAGTAAGGCAAAGTCAACTAACATGGAATACTAACAGTTCAGATGTTTGTATCAAATGCAGTGTCATATGGCAACTAATAGTGTCCAGTAACAGTAAGCTCAGTGTATTAGTGTAACAGTATAACAGTATCAGTCCAACAGTATCAATCTAACAGTATCAGTCTTATGTTCTTACAGTCTTGTGTGTATTACTAGCTAGGTAGCACTTCATGCATTCTGGTTTTTACTATATGGTTGCTACAACAAACAGTTTTGCTTTTAGATTTCATAGTGGACCATAATGGGGCAGTGTACTCAGGTATTAGTAACAGTAGCAGTAGCAGTAAAAGTAACAGTAACAGTAATAGCATGGAACACTAGTTTCCTTCTAAGTACATGTGTTCATATTTTCCACTACTAGATATTTCCTTAAGAAACCCCGGCTTGATCACTTTTATTATGGTTATCAACAGACACGATGGTGCATGAAATAGTGTCAAACTAACATGGTATAATCAGTATTAGGTTCAGGAAAACAAATAAACATGCATAGATGATATACGGTCACATAAATAAGTAAAACAGTGTATGTTCATATTTAGGACAACATGTCAGTACAGTACTAAAACAGTGATTCTGGTTACTACAGAAATCAACATCTGAACCCATCAAAGAATCTGGAAAATAGACTTCCACACGAATCCAGCGATTATATATAAGCCATATAGTATTTCACAAAATCATATCTCAAAACTGATTTGAATCCAGAAAATACGTTCAACCAAAAATCAGTAAAACGAATTCACAATCAGGAAAACAGCATCAAACCTTCTCAAATAAATCCAGAAAAAATATGGGGTAATCCCCTATATGTCTAGTATCAGAATATAAAGTATCATAATATTCCAATAAAATTAGTTTAGTCAACAAAAATCAGAAAACATCAAAAAAGGATAGTTTGGCAAATTTGGAATTCCCAACACTGCTGTATGAAAATTGTAATATCTCGCAAACCGTGAAACGAAATCCAAATCCGTCAATGGTAGATGAAAATAGAAAAAATAAGCTAACTTTAATATTTCATAGATATTTTTCATACAGTAAAAGGAATTAGGGTGAAAATACAATTCTTTTCAGAACAGCGAGTAAAATACAACAATTATAGTTTTTGTTCAAAGCATGAAACATCGTATAAAACTCAGCAATAAAATCCACCAAAATTCTGGGTAATCCCTAGATATGCATAGAAATACTGTGCAAAGTTTCAGGTCAATTTAGGACTAGTATCAAAATAGTTTAATCATCAAAATCATCAAGAAACAAAATCTGGAAATAGAATACACCTCTGTAGTAAATCGGCCATAACTCACTCATACAAAAACGAAATCGATCAAGGTCAGAGAGTTTGGAAAGAAGACGGATTTCTCTAAAAATCATGTTTAATACTGAAGTTAAGATTCTGACCTTAATATGGTCTAAAATAGCAATCAAAACTGATCATCGACAAAATACAGATTTTCTCTTGAAAACAAAACCAACATAAACCACACGAAACTCGTTCCAATCACAATCAAACATGGTATAGATTCTACTGAGTGTCCAAACATCATGAAATAGCGTATATAACATCTTCACGACCAGTATATCACATAGATCTCATCAAACACATAATTTTCCTAATTATCTCACATATATGAATAGATCAAGAGCGGTCAAAACCTAGTTGTTTTCATGTCGATTTGTGTCGTGAGGCAACTATGGTAAAATAGCACTATAGAGACAATACCCATCAAAGATACATCACACATGAGTTGTCTCTAGAACCCAACTATACTATAAGCGGTATTTTTGACTTGTATCATATAAAAGAAATTTGAGTGCAAGTTACTTGCCTTAACCGAAGACGAAAACGAACACCAAGAATAACCGGAACGGATCCCGGCAACGAACAAAACCCACGAACAAAAATCTACGAACCAATGAACGACTCACACGATCACACGTGCGAACTCCACAAGTGCGAGAGATCAAGAGAGAGAGATAGTGTCGAGACGGCGGTGGCCTCTTGACTGGCTGCTGGTCGACGGCGCCGAAGGGAGGGAAGAAAGGTGGAGATGTGAAGTGCTCGGTGTAGGAGGTTGCAGGCTAGGTGAGGGGGATCGGGATCGGGGCTAGGTTGGGTGTTGGGTGCACAGGCCGAAGGTGGAGGGCGTCGGGTGTGGGGCTGGGGTGTTGGTGACTGACGCAACAAGGAAGGGAGGGAGGCCGGGTGTATAGGAGTTAGGGTTAGGGTTTAGGTTTTAGGGAAAGAGTATATATAGGGTGTATTTAGGGTTTAGAAATATGAGATGGGTAATTGGGTATTGGGTTGTAGATAGTTTAGGAGTAGTAATAGGATTAGTTTAATAGGATTGATTAGGATAAATTGTACAGGATTCAAAATTGAATTGTGGTTTAATTTGGCTTTGATAATCAATTAGGGATAAAATAATAGGATTGGAAATAGGATGAGCAACCAAATCACCATGAACACCCAAGAATAAAAAGAAAGAGAACGAGACCCAAATAAGAGAAAAGAACAACAATCGATGAAGAACGAAGCAAAAGACAACAAATCAAACACAAAAGAGCTCAAAATGAAATAAAATGAATATATATTGAAAACAATTCCAATATACGGTCCAGAAAAATACAAGAGAGTATAAAATACTCAAGAAAAAGAAAAATACATCAAAAATACGAAAAACGAAAAACAGGGTTTACAATCTACCTCAATATAATAGTAAACAAAACACAATTTTTTTTTCAACTTCTTTTACAACAATTCTTTACATAGCACAGTGAAAAATAAACACCTTGAATTACAATTTCTTTCATTTACAACCCTTTTTTTACAATTTGCATAAGCCATATTATTACTCTACCACATGCATCCAAATCCCAAGCTAACGGTACCTACCTGTAAAACATGAGGCTAAAGATAATCCTAACCACCAAAATTATAGGGGTCAGCCATAATGGTGTGAGTGACATCAAAAGAAATACAATGAAGCATAAAGAAAAAATTCATAACCAACCCATTCTCACAGTAGTAACAAGACGAAATATGAAAAAACGATAAATAAAGCATGAAAACATCAAGTGAAACTAAGCTAAGTGTCAAGTGTAGGAAAACAGAAAACATCATGCATAACACAAATGCAGTATAATGACTCTCTAATGCATACTTGTAGGATTCTATGCATTCTATACTACATAGCTCTGGTGCAAGCCCTTATCGTTCTCTACTTTATAGGGTTAAATCCCTCGTTATGTAACTAATCCTACTACGGTGATAGAAATAAGATCTAGAACACTCCGCGAATAGACCTAACAATCATCTACGTGCAAGCATCATGTAAGCATAGCTCTAATACCGGAGAATCACCTTCTTGTCGTGTATCCCACGAATAGGCCTGCCAACCCTCAACGTGCAGATACAAAGTACATCCCATGAATAGGCCTGCCGACCCTCGACACACGAATGCACCGCATATTTCGTGAATAGGCCTGCCAATCCTCGACACGCGAACATACCAACTGTCCTCTAGGGACACAACAACACACAGTCCTGAAATACATCCGTTGGACTAACACCATAGCCCATACTTATGTTTCCCAAGTTTTATCACATCTCCACTAATGCTTGTCCTTAGGTAGATTATTATTAATTAAAGCATAATTTCTCCCTCTCTAGAGTTGGTGTACCCTGTCGGACTTAATTCCATCAAAACAACCCCAAGGCCCAAACTGGACAATATCCACAAAATCTCATATGTCGGTTTACAGAAATCCCACTCAACCTCTAGAGACTCACAACTCAAATATCAACACAAAATCTTTCATTAAATTTTTTTAATTCCATCACCAAATTGTTTATATTAAGAAAACTTCTTTAAATCAAACCAATCCAAATTTATCCAAATGCCCACAAATTTCCAGAAGTAAAATATGAGAATAAATCTCTTAAACAACTGAGTTTCACATTTTGAAGTCATAGAAAAATCACAAAACATTAATACTCTCGGAATCCATATATAATTCGCTTTCTAAAGTCATAAAAATTATGAGTTAAACTCTATCATAATCAAAATGTAACTCTCTGTAACATACAGTAATTTGTAGTTAAAGTTTCATCTAAAACAGTAGACTAATAATCCATAAGTTCGAAGAAATAATCGTTCAAGAAATCAGCGAGAAAAACTCAACAAAACAACACAAACAGCAGGTGTTGGTCGACCGACATCTTAGTTCAAAAAGTGGCGGTGACTGACATGCTAAAAATCCGAAATCCAACAATTGACCGTCGACCGCCAAAGGTCGACTGTCAATTTACGTCTTGTTCTTGGGCGGTCGACCGTCATGCCAAAAATAGCTCTTTAATTTTCGTGCACTTTTCAACTGATACTTCGATTATAATCTTTAAAAAAATGAACTTGTAAATTTAAAACCCTGAGATGATCAAATACAACTTGTCTAACATACTGGAGTTCATAAATCAAATCAAACTCTCAACAAATTCACAAAAGAGAAATTTTTCAATAGTTTCTTCAAGTCAGGAAAATATATGTATATATATTTGTATATATGTGTATATATATCAGAAATATCAACAAGAATCACGGTATAAGAGTAATACAATGTTCAATTCAACCTCAGTATCATTATAAATCAAAGACCCAATAGAAAACTTTACAAAATTTCAAAAAAATCAATTTCGGCGTGCACCATCAGACCCAAAGACATAAACTCAATCTTTCAATGCATATAACTTGATCTTTTGGATCCAAAACCTCTATTTCAATTTGTTAAACACATATACAACTATTTATATCCGTTTGCCCATGATTATATGCGATTACAACATGTATTTGTCTAATTTTTCTTCATCAAAACATCAACACAGAATATATACATACATACACAGTAAAGAATACATCTTTATTCACTTTTATGCATTATAAGTATTGCAACCCATTATATACCATCAATTCAACAAGAAGATGAAGGAAAACAACATACCCATGATTCCTACCAAGTTCTTAACATTCTTACGTCATCTATATGGAGATTTTATTCATCAATTGCATAACATTCATAAAAAGTTTCACTTTTAATTATCCTATCCATTAATATATTTATTATATCATCATACAATCATCTATCATGCATTCTACTAGACAAATCGTCATATATAACATGCATAGATAAAAAGAAATCAAACATATGTCACTCACCTTATTGAAGAATCAACGAAGATAATAAAGAAATAAGAAGAGCTCCTCCTTTCGCAAAAATCCAAGATCCTCGCTTCGAAACTCCAAGAAAATCAATAATAAAATATACTTTTGTTTGTGTGCAGAGGAGGGATGACTGTAGCAGCCACTAAATAGCTGAAATCTGGAGTATTAGGGTTTTGTGAAGATTTTACAATATATTTCTTTAGAATATATCTTTACATATATAAATTCTTTATACTAGGTAATTAGATTGACCAATTTAGTTGAGATTTAAAACAAAAGTAACCTCCCTAGATCTGGCCAACATCTATATCAAACCATAAAAATAAATTTTGTAATTTTCGCTTCCAAGTGGCAATTTTGCAAAAAGATCATTCTCTAATAAATTAGCAAAATAAACCAAATCTATTAGAACAAAAATTAAAATCATTATCTCTGAGTTGGCCAGCCATCATGCTTAACTCATAAATCTAAAAATCTGGAGTTTTTACTCCAAGTGGTGATTTTGCACAAAAGCCCTCTTTTGTATTATTTGCAAACATGCCAAATAAAAATAAAAAAATCCAGAAAATTCACAAATAATACCTACTAATAAATATTAGATTTTCCCAAAATAATTTCTGACTTTGAGTTTCTCAAGAAAATATTTGTACGTGTTTTGCACGTGGAAAAAGATAAATTTTAGAAAAATGTTTATTAAAACACCAAAATCACATTAATTCATTTATTAATCTCAAAAACATTATTTAAAAATTCTAGGGTGTTACAATATACACGTCTGCAAGGCAATCTGATATGCTATTTAATAAGAATTCTCCACACAAGTCCTCATCAGTTACCCACATTGCATCATCAACATCTTCAACACATTCATCATAGATTGTTTGACATGTATAGAAAATTTTCATAAATTTCATTCTGTATTGTTCCTTTCTCTTTCATCTATTAAATTCAAGCACTACTGAATCCCTCTAGTTTAGGAACCTCGTACGGACGATTATGTTTTTCATCTTTAAGGAATAAACAATAGATTCCAAGAGTTAGAGGGTTCGTTCTTTTGAATGATTATAGTTTACGCAATTTCAGCAAAAGAAGAGGTGCTTTATTGTTTACGCAATTGCACAAACCCAAATAATTTTGAGGGACTCGTAAAATTATATAGAACTCAAAAAGTGTGAGAGAATTGAGAGAAATTACCTCTTCAATAGTACTGTTTAGTAAAATTTACCCTAAAAAATATGCACACATCTCGGCCTTAGTGTACAACCTTAAGGGCAACATCCAGGTCCTGGCCCACCTCTTCTCGACTCTCCCACACACTCAGTGTGGAGATGCTTTGGAGGAAAAAAACAAGAGAATGAATAGTAACTAATAAGTACTCCGCAGATTTTGTGTGTAATGTTTCTAAGAGCTTCTCTCAAACATTGGTGTTGCATTTGTTCTATGTCTAGTTGCTAATTATGTGTAATGTATCTTGATAGGTTTGATATCTGTTGATATGGTCTGCGAGGGTGGTGGATGTATTTTTGTATTTAATTAAAATGCTATATATATGAAATTACAAATGCTGACTATTTTTTAAATTACTTAAAAGTTGGAATATGTGAATTCTTGAAAATAGTTCAAAATTAAATATTATCATCACAATTATTGCATTATATATCACATTGGCTAGATTCAAGACGAGAGTCGAAGAAGAAAGCCAAGATACTTGAGGAACTCAGGGGCACATGTGACAACGATCTAATGAAGCCAAGAAGTGGTGGCATGCAGGCAATTCCCCAAGTTGATCAAGGATATGGCATCTCTGTTTCTTTTTATATATTTTGTGGGACACTATTGGTCCGATATTTCTGTTAAACTCTTTTTTTAGCACTATATGCTCTACTTTACCGACTGAAGAGGTTTTTTTGCTACGGCCTGTGATTAGTGTGAGAAAAGGGGATGAGATCATGTCTTTGGGGCTAGTAGAGGTACACGACGATAGTTCAGTGCCATCTCTACGACTCAACGACATGCCATCTCGAACCATGACTCACCCATTGCTCGATTGAACCTCCTCCAGTGATTTTTTTGTAACCGTCTTACAACTTTACTTATCAATCTATATACTTTCTGTGAGGTAGGATAATCCTACCTTTTGCCAGTCAAAAAAAAAAGTTATTGCATTATATATATATATATTTTCTCTTCATATCCTATATTTTTTTCTTGCATTTGCATGTGTCCTTTTACCAGTATAGATAACATATACTAGGGGTCTGCACCGGGTTGGGTTTGACCCGAACTCGAACCAACCCAACCCGAACGAGTTGATATTTTCAGCATTGGAAACTCGCTTAAATCTGATTTGGTGGGTTTGAAAATTTTGATTAAAATCCGGGTTGGGTTTGGATTTCATAGGAAACCCACCTGATCAAACCTAAACTCAATCTGCCTCATACCCAGGATAGTTTTGTACATTTAACTTATATATATTCTTTAGTTATAATTTTTATCCGGACATTTAACTTATATATATTCATTAGTTATAATTTTCATCTATCCTGATCTGACATTACAAATTATATTATATATAGATTGATGACTATTTCAATTGATGATCTAATTTGGTAGAAGATTAAAAATTCTTGATTTCCAATATATTACTCTTAATCGAAAAATTGCTAATCTTATACTGGTGTTATCATGTGCAAACAACAACAAAGCCTTTTACCTTGTGCAAATTCCACAAACTGAAATAATTTTGAGGGACTGATAAAATTATATAGAACTGAAAAAGTATGAGAGAATTGAGATAAATTACCTCTTCAATAGTACTGCTTAGTAAAATTTACCCTAAAAAATACGCGCACATCACGGCCTTAGTGCACATCCTTATGGGCAACATCTAGGCCCTGGCCCACCTCTTCTCGACCCCCCCCCCCCCCCGAAAAAAAAAATTCTCATCCTCTTTGACGCCGCCCTCCACTCCTCCCTCCTTTTTCGCATCTCTGCCGTCTTTGACCGTCGCAATGTCCCCCTCTCCTCCTTTTCATCCGCCTTACCCTACCATCCGCCACCTCTCACCTTACCAAACCTCATTCTTGGATCCGACACTACAATCATTCCCGTCTTCAACCCATACTTTTCTCCAAATCCAAATTTCGGGATTTCAAGAACACAAATTATAAATTGAAAATAAAATCAGGTAGTAAATTAGAGTTTCAAAATTTAATACATAGACCACACAGATACAATTGATTTAGTTAAGCAAGATTTCTCAAAAGCATATTTCAGAAACACCTTGCGTGCTACATTAGCATTTCATCGAACACTTAATGAGCAAAACACAATTCTAGAAAATAATTACCAGATTTCTAGGTTTTCAAGTGTTTCCTATTCAAATATGCATGAGACAATATAAAAAGGGGGAAAGCAGAAGAATACCAAATTACATTCTTAAATTCGACATGCAATCATCCCCGTCATCAACCCATACTCTTCCCAAACTTCATCGAAAATACTGCATTGATGAATGCGGTGGTTCAGAAACAATGAAGGAGGTGGCATGGTGCATGGGAGGTGGTAGAGTCGGAGGCAAGGTCGAGGTTTGGGGAGGGCTGTGCGTGAGGGGGTAGTTTCGGAGGCGAGTCAGAGGCAAAGAAGGCACATGGGAGGCAGGTTGGATGAGACAATGCCTGAGGTAAGGAGGATGAATGGGAGGCAGGTCGGAGGGGACAACGTCAGAGGCAAGGAGGGCACATGGGAGGCGGCAGTAGCGGCGGAGGTGAGGAGGGAGCGGCAGAGCGAAAGGCAGATCGGAAAAGAGGAGGGTGGCAGGAGGGGGGTCTGAGGCAAGGATGACACGTGGAAGGCGGGTCGGAGAGGCAGTGTGAGATGGCTTAGAGGCGAGGAGGGTGCGTTGCGTGTAACAGGCAGCGTGGGAGGCGAGAGGATTTTGAAAGTGGGAGGTGATGAGATTGTGGCTAGGGAGAGTTTGGGGTTTTTTAATATTATTTATTATTTCTTTATTTTATGAAAACGTGAGGAATGTAGGTGTTAGTTTGAATGACATTCATACATTTTTTTCAAAATTGAGGAACATGAGAGGGGTAAACTTGTTGATTCTTGGTTTTGATGACTACAACACAATGCAAAGTTGTGCTACCACCTATATATATTGCAGGATGTATCAAAAACAATACCATGGTGAAATACACAAAGGCAAAGTTGATCCAATGAAGCTTTCAAGAGAATCGATTAGATCTACAAAGATCTAAGTTCAAGTCACATTTGATCAAGCAAGCTTCAAGACATAAAAACAATGGCTCAAGCTCAAGTCAAAGACTCAAGTTCAAGACAAGACTCAAGTGCTTCAAATGTTTTGTATAAAGTGTCGTGTAACAATTGTCATTTTTATCTTTTGAGTCTTAGGAACTTGTAATAGCCTTGTCACACACACACTCACACTTATGTTTTAATAATTGAGTGTTTTACAAAGTTAAAAGGTCGAAACAAGCTTGAATATGTTCAACTATTGAGTACCAGTCGACCGTTCTTTGGAACCAGTCGACTGTCTTAGTACGAAATTGTCTGAACTCATACAAGCTCTGACCAGTCGACTCATTATGGCAACCCAGTCGACTGTTCAAGTCGTTTTCGACAGTATTCTGAATTTAAAAACTTGTTTTTCAAATTCAAATGATTTTTTATCCATTTTAATACGGTTTTTGGAACTGTTTTACAACGTCCCTCTGATTCCTCTTTATAAATAGAGTATAGGAATCACCATGAAAAGGTTCCAAGCATTCTCTTAAGTTTTGAAGTTTTTTGTTTTTGAGAAGAACAAGCTTTTTAAAAGGCATACATATTCTCTAAGTCTTGGTTCTCTGAAAATCAGTTTAGTATAACATTGAATTTGTTTTAGACTGATTTCAGAAGTTAACCTAATAGCCACCATAAAAAATCACAGATCACAAACAAGGCTATAGGTTATTGTAACTCTTTTTGTTATTGTTTTCACTTTTGGATTGTGAGAGTGGTCCTTTCGGTTGAAGAGTAGGGCTCTTGGTTGTAGAATCAGTTTTTCACTCTAGGGTGTAGAGTGGGTTTGCTCTCTTAGTAGGGAGAAAGGTTTACGGGTTTGACATAATTGTTATCAAATGCCGTAGGGTATTCTTGTACTTTTTCAAGAATAGTGGAAAATCTCATGTGGGTTGCTTGGGGACTGAATGTATGTCGGGAGGACCGAACCAGGATACATCGTTGTGTTCTCTGTGGTTGTATTTTCTTCACTTGCAATCTCAATTTTGTTAAGTTTTAGCTCAAAAACTTGTCTGGAAAGTCGATTGGTTTCTGCTATAAGTCGACTGGTCAGACTCCTAACTCTCAGTAAAATACTCTTCTAATCTGACACTTCAGTCGACTAGATATCTCTTTTCAGTCGGCTTAACAGAACGAAAAGTTCAATTTCTTAATTAATTTTTATACAACACTATTCACCCTCCCTCTCCTCTAGTGTTATTTGCCTTGCCTACAGGATCCAACACTTGGTATCAGAGCCTGGTTGAGTGCAATGGCAACTACTTCTAATGTAAGCCAATACCATGAAGGCCAATCCACACAAAGGCCACCCCTATTCGATGGAACCAATTACAACTATTGGAAGTGTAGAATGAAGATCTACCTTCAATTCATCAACTATGAGATTTGGAACATGACGGATACAGAGTACACCGCTTCTACAATTTCTTATGCACAATGGAACGATGAAATGAAGGGCAACACAATGAACAATGCAAAGGCGATGAATGCTCTATTCTGTGCTCTTACCAAAGGGGAGTTTAATCGTGTGTCTAATGCAATAACGGCATATCAAATTTGGCACACACTCGAGGTAACTCATGAAGGTACTTATAAAGTTAAACAATCTAAGATATTGTTCTTGTTCACAGGTTCGAGATGTTCCGCATGAAGGAGAACGAGAATGTGTCAGATATGATCACACGGTTCACGGATATTACAAATTCTCTTGTGGCTCTTGGAAAGACGTACACTCAAGCCAAAATGTTGAGGAAAGTTCTTCGTGCCTTAACCCTCGAATGGGAGAAGAAGACCACCGCCATAGAAGAGGCTAACGATTTAACACAACTTTCTCTTTAGAATCTTGTGGGAAATCTTATGGCATATGAAGTTCAACTTGAAGAACGCAAGAAGGATCTAGAACCTCAACAATCAAAGAAAAAGACACTCGCTTTCAAGGCCATGTCGGACTTCGAAGATGAAGAAGAAGATGAAGAAGAAATAGACATGTTCACTAGAAAGTTCAAGATGTTTCTAAGGAAAGGTAAATTTAATTCCAAATTTAAAGATACTAATGAACTTCCCACTTGTTTCAAGTGTAACAAAACAGGTCATATGAAGAAGGATTGCCCATTAGAAAATGCGAAATCCAAAGGAAAGGCTCCTAACTTCAAGTAGGACAAGTATATAAAGAACAAGTACATGAAGAACAAGAAGGCATATCAAGCAACTTGGGACGATAGCGACTCTTCATCGGAAGAAGAGAATGAAGAGACAAATGAAGTTGCGAATGTATGCTTCATGGCTACACAAAACGAAGTAAGTGATAACTTTGATTCAAATAACTTATTTGATGCTTTTAATGAGATTTTTAAAGAACTTAAGAAGGAGAAAATTAGAGTTAAAAACTTAGAGAAAGTTAATCAAACACTTTCTCAAGAGAATCTTGACTTAAATGTTGAAGTCAAGTCTTTAAATTCTCGACTTTCTAATTTGGATATAGATCTTGTATCTCTTTAAAAAAAAATTATGAAGAGATATCCAAGAATGTATCTAAATTTAACAAAGGAAAGGAGAATTTAAATGAAGTTATCCAAAATCAAGTTCAAACTAATAAGAGATTTGGACTTGGTTTTCAAAAGTTCCTTGAAAAACATCATGTCTCTAAAAACACTAGTAGTAATAAGTCTGAATCTATCTCTTAAGAATAAATTATATGAGTTTTTTTGAAAAACCACAAACTTTTGTTTTCCATGAAAAGATTAATTCTGTAGTTCAGACCAGTCGACTGAACCCAAATTTCAGTCGCCTGTCCAGAGGTTCTAAGTCTTATTCAAAGAAACGAAAACCTCAGATAAGTCGACCTATTTCACTTCACAGTCGACTGGCTTCTAGTAACAGTCGACTGAAAGGTTCGATAAAGTCGGCTGGACAGAGCAAAAGCATTTGGGTTCCAGTCAACCTGAGTCTAAAAGATAGAATTATTTATATAAATTCATATGTTCTTAATGTATGTAATTCTGTAGATTATATTGTACTTTTGGTGGAAAATCAAACTCACTTTGGGCTTGGTTTCTCAAAAACTAATCCCTTTCGGACCCAACGAAAAGGGTACCATATTCACAATAATTATTTTATATGTACCTAAAAGAGAACGTTGGATACTTGACAGCGGATGCTCCAAGCATATGACTGGTCATGCTAACCTTCTTTCTTCCATACAAGAGATTGATAGAGGAACAGTCACATTCGGTGACAACAACGAAGAGAAGGTTATTGGTATATGCATGGTCGGTAAGAACACTACCCCTACTATAGAAGAAGTTTTTCTTGTTAGTGGGTTAAAGCATAATCTGTTAAGTATTAACCAATTGTGAGATAAGGGATATAAAATTGTTTTTGAAAAAGATGCGTATTTAATTTATGATTCTACCATGCAAAATGTAATTTTTCAAGGCTTTAGGGAAAATAATATTTATGAGTTATGTTTAAAATCAAATGATTTTTCGAATGGTTTTTGCTTAGTAGCTTCTAACAATGATTCTTGACTTTGGCATAAGAGATTTGGCCATGTGAATATGAAAAAAAATTGCTAAATTGACCAAGTACAATCTAGTTAAAGGACTGCCAAGACTATCCTATAAAAAGGATAAGTTATGTGATGCATGTCAACTAGGTAAACAAGTCAAATCTACTTTTAAGACAAAAGAAATGATTTCTACTAGTATGCATCTCGAATTAATCCATATGGATTTATTTGGTCCTACTAGAGTCGCTTCTTTAAATAAAAGTAGGTATGTATTTGTTTTAGTAGATGATTTTTCAAGATTCACATAGGTTTTCTTTTTAAAACATAAGAATGATGCCTTTGAAGTATTTGAAAATTTTTATAAACGGATTCAAAATAAAAAATCTCTAACCATAGTCACTATTAGAAGTGATCATGGTGGATAATTTGAGAATGAAATATTTTCAGAATATTGCAACAAGAATTGTATAACACATTCATTTGCATTTCCTAGAGCTTCACCACAAAATGGAGTGGTTGAAAGAAAGAATAGGACTTTGCAAGAGTATGCACGTAATATGCTTGTTGAAAGCAATTTGCCTAAGTACTTCTAGGCTGAAGCTGTTTCCACAGCATATTATGTTTTAAATAGAATTTTTGATTAGGCCTAAGCTTAAAAAAACATGTTATGAACTATTTTTTGATAGAATTCCTAAAGTATCTTATTTTAAAGTATTTGGTTGTAAGTATTTCATTTTAAACACTAAAGATAGTTTAGATATGTTTGATCCTAGATCTAATGAAGGTATCTTTATTGGATACTCAAATAGGAGTAAGGCATATAGAATTTTCAATAAGTCAACTTTGACTATTGAAGTATCTATGCATATTTCGTTTGATGAATCTCTGCCTTCATCTACTGTTATTGAAGATGATAAAAATGTTTCATCACCTTTAAATAACGTTATTAAATCACTAGAACAAACTACCCTAGCAGATAAGTCGACTGATAAGGAAGTCAAGTCAACTGATGGACTAGTTAAGTCGACTGATCCTGTTGTGATGACTCAAACTTTACCAAAATCATTTGTTGAAGTTAGAGATCATCCTCATGACTTAATAATTGGTGACATCTCACGTGGTATTTAAACAAGATCTCATGTTAATATGATTTCTCATAAGGCTTTCTTGTCGGATTTTGAACCGAAGAATATATAAGAAGCTTGTGAGAATGAATTTTGGATAAATGTCATGCAAGATGAATTAAACCAATTTATAAGAAATGATGTGTGGGATTTAGTTCCATGACCCCTAATCATAGTATAATTAGTACCAAATGGGTATTCAAGAATAAGTTAGATGAATCAGGACAAGTCGTTAAGAACAATGCTAGATTAGTTGCTCAAGGATATAATCAAGAAGAAGACATAGATTTTGATGAAACATATGCTCCTGTTGCTAGACTAGAATCAATTAGGATCTTATTATCTTTTGCATGTTTTATGAACTTTACACTTTTCCAAAAGGATGTTAAAAGTGCTTTTCTTAATGGTTTTATTAAGGAAGATGTTTATGTTAAGCAACCATCCGGTTTCGTATATGAACAATTCCCAAACCATGTTTTTAAATTGAAAAAGGCTTTATATGGTCTTAAATAAACACCTCGTGCTTGGTATGATCGGTTAAAGACTTTTCTATTAGAAACTGGTTTTGAAATAGGTAAAATAGATACTACATTGTTTATTAGGAAAATAGAGACTGATATCCTAATCATACAAATATATGTAGATGACATAATTTTTGGATCTACTAATAGTAATCTCTGTCAAGATTTTGCTAATACCATGAAAAATGAGTTTGAGATGAGTCACATGGGTAAACTCAATTATTTCTTTGGACTACAAATAAATCAGTCACATAATGGCATATTTATTAATCAAGAAAAAATATGCTAAGGAATTAATCAAACGGTTTGGCATGAATAGCACTAGTAGTAAGACCACACCTATGACTATTACTACTACACTTGACAAAGCTAAATTAGGTAAGAGTGTCGATCAAAAACTCTATCGAGGGATGATTGGCCCACTCTTATATATAACTGCTAGTAGACCAGACATTATGTTTAGTGTATATTTGTGTGCTAGATATCAGTCAAGTCCTAATGAGTAATTTAAAAGCTGTGAAACACATTTTAAGATACATTAAAGGCACATCTGAGTATGATTTATTTTATCTACGCACCGATAATTTTCAACTTTTGTCGTATAGTGATGCGAATTTTGTTGGTAGTAAAACTGACTGTAAAAGTACTAGCAGTACTTGTCACTTTTTGGGACATTCACTAGTATCTTGGTGCAGTAAAAAGCAAAATTCAGTATCCCTATCTACTACAGAAGCTGAATATATTGCTGCAAGTTTGACTTGTGCACAAATTTTGTGAATGAAACAAACCTTATTAGATTATGGTATTTCATTTTCAAAACCTGCTATAATGTGTGATAATACCAGTGCCATTAATTTATCTAAAAGTCCGATTCAACACTCACGTACGAAATACATTGATATTAGACATCATTTTCTACGTGATCATGTTTTAAAGGGAGATATATCTTTGGATTTTATTTCTACTAATAAACAAGTAGCAGATATCTTTACCATACCACTTAAGGAAGACACATTTATCAACTTTAGAAGAGAACTAGGAATTTGCTGTTTTCATGATATTTCTTGAATTTTTAACTTGTGTAAGGCGACTTAACAATATTTTCCAGTCGACTGACCAAGTATTTTTCGTTGTTTATTTTACTGAACTTTATGCTCTAGACAGTCGACTGTGTATAATACTAAGTCGACTGACAGACATATTAGTTGAAGTTTTCGTTTGGTTCTCATTGCTTTCGATTCAGTCTACTGATCTTCAAACCCAGTCGACTGTCGCGACATCAGTTTGTCTTTCTAATTCGAAACGACACATTTTTTGGAGGATTTTTTTTAATTCTTTTTACCCGTTGGCTTATCCCAACCATTGATTCACTTCTGATTCGATCTCTACCCTCAAACCATTAGTAAAACCCTAGCTTTTACCCCTCTTCTTTCACTTTCCTTTGTATAAATTTGTTATGGTTTTGCAATGTGTTTGTTCTTTATGCAATGCTTTCCATTATGTTATTGTTTCTTTCCTCCTTCCTTTTTTGTTGATGACAAAGAGGGAGATAAAAGGATGTGTTTGTTTTGTGCATGTTGTACATTAGTTAGGGGGAGCATATTTGTAACTTGTGCATGTTGTACATTAGTTAGGGGGAGCATTTTTAAATTATTATTATTGTAAGCTATTGTGTTGTTATCATCAAAAAAGGGGAGAATGTTGATTCTTGGTTTTGATGACTATAACACAATGCAAAGTTGTGCTACCACCTATATATATTGCAGGATGTATCAAAGACAATATCTTGGTGAAATACACAAAAGCAAAGTTGATCCAATGAAGCTTTCAAGAGAATCGATTAGATCTACAAAGATCTAAATTCAAGTCACATTTGATCAAGCAAGCTTCAAGACATAAAGACAATGACTCAAGCTCAAGTCAAAGACTCAAGTTCAAGACAAGACTCAAGTGCTTCAAATGTTTTGTATAAAGTGTCGTGTAACAATTGTAATTTTTATCTTTTGAGTGTTAGGAACTTGTAATAGCCTTGTCACACACACACTCACACTTATCTTTTAATAATTGAGTGTTTTACAAAGTTAAAAGGTCGAAACAAGCTTGAATAAGTTCAGCTGTTGAGTACCAGTCGACCGTTCTTTGGAACCAGTCGATTGTCTTAGTACGAAATTATCTGAACTCATACAAGCTCTGACCAGTCGACTCATTATGACAACCCAGTCGACTGTTCAAGTTGTTTCGACAGTATTTTGAATTTAAAAACTTATTTTTCAAAGATTCCTCATATTCACCCCCCGTTTTCTAGCTCACCCCCATTCTTAAGTTGCCCTTTATAAATTAAAATTCCTAGACATATCCTTTTTAAGTTGTGGGGGGTAAACTGTTTGCTCACCGCACCTTCCCTCCAAATTTCTTGGTTCTGCTCCCCCCATCCGCTCCCCCCATCCAAAACTAACAATTCCCATCCATCCAACCCAAAAAAAAATTTCATCTTTCTCCCCCCTATTGTTTTTTCAAATCACTTGGACTCTTCATCATCATGCAACTCTCTAATGGAAAAAGTGGAAGAAGAAGAGGCAGTGAGAATTCAAGAAGAATCTAATCAAATGGATTTTGAGTCACTTGAAGTCAATGAACATCAGGGTTTTGGCAACTCACAAGCTACGGTATGTTAAAAATTCATCTTTTTAAGATTTATGGTACTAATCAACAGTCAAATTTTTTAGGGTTTGTTAAAACCCTAATGTAGATTAAATGAAATTTGTTAAATCTTAGTCAATGATGGTTATCCACTTAAAAATGCAATTTTTTTAAGGGTTTTGTGAGATGGACATCACATGAATTATGTATGCTCTTTCTTGTTTGATATTTATAATTGTATTATATCGATTTTTGTTTTAAAATAAATTGTGTGTATGACAAGAATTATGCAATTTCTTATTTGATATTATGTTATTGTGTCTTTGTATTGGAAGCATATAGTGTTTGTAAGTTGTGTGATTGATAGTTTGTTGTATGAATAGGTTGATTGGGGTTCTTTGCACGTTGAGCCTATAGTACCACCTTTTGAAACATTCCAGGGGTAAGACAATAGTCGCGGGTGATACTCCTAGTGTTGATACCGATTGGACACCGTATTTTAAAACCGACACTGTAAGGAATTTTTTTTAATGCTCTTTTATTGTCATTTGAATTACTATCTAGTGTAAATTTCTTACTCATTGTGTTTGCATTGTTTGATGTAGGTGTTTGAATCTCTAGATAAGTTAAAATATTGGCTCAAAGATATTGGGAGGAGGCACAATATGGTGGTGGTTGTCAACAAATCTGATTTTAAAGGGAGGAATCCAAGAATTTTGTTTGGTTGTGAAAAAAGTGGAACCTATAAACTGTAATGCCCCGAATCCTCGTTACCGGATATCCGTGACGTAACCAGAATCTTTGCCTTCAAATGCATCTCAACACAGTAATAACACGGAAATTTAAAAACTTTTTATTGCCAAATAAAGTCATTACATCATTGATTACAACCAATGTCTTGTTCTTGAACAAGAATACAAATTACATAAACTCATTACAACTTATTACAACCATACATCACTCATTTCGTAAAGCTAACAACTTTCTTTCGGAATGGCAGTCGATGGCTCACTGTCGAGGCTCCGCTGAACAGTCAATCTGCTTCCCTGGGACTTGCTCCTCGGCTTGAGTCTTTTGCTGCGTGACTCTGATATCTCTGCACCTGCTCGAAAAATAGAACCGGTACCTAAAAGGTGGGGAATGTCAGTACTTCGACTGATGCAATACTGATAATGACAGCAATCCTCTAAACTGGCAACCACAAACCATCTTGAATGGAAAGAGAAACGTGCATCCTAAATTATGTAGTGCTCGTGTATGCCATGATCTAACAACTAAATGCACCAATCACAAGCCTATTCTAAAGCAAGCAAGATTTGGGATTCTGGATCCGCCTGCATCCCATACTACATGCATTCCAGACCCAAGCATAGCCTAATCTAATGCGCTAAACCAGAATGCACATGATGCACCTACTCTAATGTAATTTATTTGGGAACGTATACATCCCATACTACCTACTTCTCCAAAATCAACTTCGATGGAAACGTATGCATCCCATACTACATACTTTCCAAAGAGTTCGCCTCTCCTGATTATAGGGTTCAATCCCTCGCCATGCATCTTACCCTTGTACTCATCCAATTCCCAATAGATTGTCCGTCGCCTAAGGAGGTTACAGTTGGTCGGTCTAGTTCTGCCACTGCAGTGCCTAAGTGGTAGTCGTAGCTACCACTTGGTACCCACGTACGGACCTCTTCAGAAAGCCGCATTGAATTCGGTCGCAAGACCGTATGATTCCCATGTCCACCCCTTATCCGGCTATGGACTGACGCATGCGTGTTCACCCCTGATCGGGTTATGAACTTATATATACACCAAAGGAATGTGAGCACCTCGGGAGGTTAAATCCTCCTAGCCTCCGTACCTTAACCGGGACGTGAGCGCCTCGGGAGGTCAAATCCTCCTAGCCTCCATACCTTGACAGGGACGTGAGCACCTCGAGAGGTCAAATTCTCCTAGCCTTCCGTTCCTTACTCCGGCAAACCTTGGGAATTAACAGATCGAGATACGAGCCGATGACTCATTCATGAGTGCCGAAAATGTATCCCTACGACTGGAAGGTACAATACCGACTATGGTCTGCTAGGACTAATACAATTTCCCAAACCCCTTAATATGTCATTCTAATCCCAACCTTACTCTAATCACTATGGGTAACAGATAAGATTGCTTCCACATTTGCCTATCAACCTCTGGCCCGTAGCGATACCGGTACGGTTTGCCACTTCTCCGGCTTGGAATTGTCTAGCATTACGGCCTACATTCGCCGCCACCCCGGCTGTGAATGTATGTTCACCCCTGATCCGGGGCTATGAACTCATCTTAATGGCACGGCTCGGATGTCCTACGCTTCGGTAGAAGTTTATAATGTAGGGTTGACAGATGCAGGGTATCCCTTACCCTAGTGACTATCCTGAGTCATGCATCCCACTATGGGAGTCAACAACATCACCAACAGACACCAAACGTCCCCATTCAAGAATTTATTAACACTGTAGTACATCGGGGAACGAGTCCATACAATACCTAGTCAACACTTCAGACTAAGCAACCTAACGGGTTTCTGCCCGAAACTTAAAATGGTCATAATTCTCTTGATACAACTGTATGAGCCCAATCCGAAAAGGTAAGATCCTAGGCTACAACTTCCTAGTTGATCATGAACTCAAATCCAATCATCTTGATCCCCAAAATAGCCTCTCAAGCCTCAGCATGTGCACTTCCTGTACACGAGCTGCACCTTACCGGTAGCACAAGACACTACTCGTTCATCAGAACGTCACAAACCCAAGTTCTATAGGAGAGTGTGAGTGTCCTCAACAACTCTCTAGGTTGGTCATGAGTCCAAAATTCACCAATAGGTCACCCTAACACACACATCTCTCATCAATGCACCAAGTCACACACTAGGTCTTTCTAAATCAGAGCACTCAGATCCATTCAAGGTCTTTGTCCAGTATTACAAAAATCTCACGAAATCAACACTTTACTGGAAATGCCTCAAATTAGTCTTGTTGGAAAGATCTAGATGTCTACCAGCATGGTGCATGCTAATAAAATCATATTAAATTTCATACTCATCCAAATGAAACAAATTTACAGTGATAAAACTAGAGATCATAATGAACAATATGCAAAAGAATTCATGTCAAAAATCCAAGTATACAGTGAGTTCTCTCTATTTCAATTAAGCACAAAAAGTCATCATGTTCTTCAGTTCAGCTTCAGCTACTGATTAAAGGTCAATTTTTATCGAGCCCATAAATTCATCCAAACATTTTCCTGATTTTTGTATAGAATCTAGATGCATGTAGGAATACAGGGTAAAAATTTTAGATCAAGAATATGCTCCAATAAATTAGGAAAATTCCAACAACATCAGTCATCCTGTTAAACAACTGCTGATTCTGCCTGACGACATAGTTCTACCATTCGATTTTATTAAAATATCAAAACTTCATAAAAAAATCCGAAATAAATCATGAACTATCTAAACATATATAGGAACAATTCCTGAAAATTTCATGGTCTAATTCTTTGTGGTTTGTTCTCGAAAAAATCTACAAAATAGCATTCTGAACAAGTTTTCTAGTTTTAGTTTCTGATTTCTTCTTTCAAGCTCTTAGATGTTCATCCTAGCACTTCCTATCATACATTCATGCAAGAAAATCGATTAAGAGAAATAAAGGAAGGTTTAGAGTAACTCCCCACCCTTGGTTGCTGTATAGGAATTGATCTCCTTGAGCTCCCTTCCTTTGAGAATCCTTTCTTGAGTCTTCTTCTTCACTATCTCTTTTTTCTTTCTTTTTTTTTCTTTTTCTTGGAGGAGTTCTGAAATTCCAGAGCAAAGGAGGTGGGAAAGAGTGGAGAAATGAAGGAGAAGAGAGGGGGAGAAGTAGACCGGATTTCAAGGGGGGTATAGGCTAGGGTGGTAGGGTGGTTTTAATCAAAACCATGGCTTTTAGCCACTAGTTTTGTGGTTGATGTGTTGGCTGCCCAATTTAAGTTTAAATGGGTTCTTTTGAATGCGAGACGAGAGGTTTATCGAGCGTATGCAATATATATCCACTATAGTATCATAAAGTGTTATATTTGCATAGGCGTCGTACCGAAAACTAGTGTTTGTGCTAGTATAGGTCCTCCTCGTTCTCGTGCATCTTTAGAGTGCAATCCTCCTATGAACCATCCCGCAAACCTAACCACACACCACAATAGCAAAATAAACCCATAATACTGCAATTATGTGCACGCATACGGACAATATACATACATACATATATAATTCAGGTATCGTACAATACGGGGTGTTACATAAACTATCTAAGAAGGCTAAAATCGTGGAACCGGATAAAAAGAGGGAGGTGGGTGCTAAGAAGTGTGGTTGTCCATTTTCGATCAAGGCAATTAGACATCCAAGGGGCGATGACTACTGGATCATTGAAATATGACGTTCTTGGAGATGGAAATTGCAGTTTTAGAGCAATTGCCAAAGGATTGAACATGTATGACAAAGAGGGTTGGAAAGAAGTCAGGACTAATTGTATTATGGAGTTGGATGAACACAGAGAATTGTACTCGAGAATGTGGGGTGGGGATGATGTAGTAAGTTCTGTTCGCAAGCACATTGACCATTTTTTCTCTCCCACCAAGCATAATAGGCATTACTAGATGTTAATGCCTGAGACCGGATATCTTATTGCCAATTTCTATAGTGTGGTGTTATCATATTTGAGCAAGAGTAGCACAACCCATACACATAACACCAGCTTTACATTTACGCAACAACATTCAATTCCACCAGTGAGCTGCTATGGTAAGAAACCTATATTGCCTTTGATTTGCATCATGTACGTTCCTGTAGAAGGTCACTTTGTTTTGTAAAACTAAAAGAGCACGCTCCTATTGGTCCACCAACAACATTTTCCAAGAGATTTGCACACCCCAGCGCCATTGGATGGGAGAATTTGATGACAGTTCGAAATGAGGCATTCCTAAGACTCTTCAAAGGCAAAAGCTATGGTTTTGATGACAAAACAGAAGTGATTGAACTATTGTTATCAGACTCCGACAAAGAAGACTAGTTATGTTTGTTTTTTTATGGTTCTATATATCTAAATTATAACATGGAGTCTAAATGTTGACTATGGTTTTTGTTTGAATTTTTATTGTTACCTTCTGAATGTGGTGTTTTCATTTTTTTGAGTTGTTGTTACTTCCCTAAAAAATGGGCAAATTCTAAGTTTCTGCTCGTGACCGAATGAAGTAAAAAAGGGTTTCAACGGTTGGGGAAGACGGGTTTTGAGATCAGAAAGAATGACAGAATCGATAAAGAAAAATTTCTTTTATACGGGGTGTGTTACCAATGGGGTGTGTGCTCAAGATTTTCTGTTTTCTTACCGGGGGAGAGAACCAAATGGGGAGAGCGGCTAGAAAACGGGGGGTGAATACCAGGACTCTTTTCAAATTCAAATGATTTTTATCCGTTTTAATACGGTTTTTGGAACTGTTTTACAATGTTCCTCTGATTCCTCTCTATAAATAGAGTATAGGAATCACCATGAAAAGGTTCCAAGCATTCTCTTAAGTTTCAAGTTTTTTGTTTTTGAGAAGAACAAGCTTTTTAAAAGGCATACATATTCTCTAAGTCTTGGTTCTCTGAAAATCAGTCTAGTATAACATCGAATTCGTTTTAGACTAATTTCAGAAGTTAACTTAATAGCCACCATATAAAATCACAATTCACAAACAAGGCTATGGGTTATTGTAACTTTTTTTGTTATTATTTTCACTCTCGGGTTATGAGAGTGGTCATCTCGGTTGGAGAGTAGGGCTCTTGGTTCTAGAGTCGGTTTTTCACTCCAGGGTATAGAGTGGGTTTGCTCTCTCTAGTGGTGAGAGGTCTACGGGTTTGACATAGTTGTAGTCAAACGCCGTAGGGTATTCTTGTACTTTTTCAAGAATAGTGGAAAATCTCAAGTGGGTTGCTTGGAGACGGGATGTAGGTCAGGAGGACCGAACCAGGATACATCGCTGTGTTCTCTGTGGTTGACTTTCTTTGTGGTTGTATTTTCTTCACTTGTAATCTCAATTTTGTTATGTTTTAGTTCAAAAACTTGTCTGGAAAGTCGACTGGTTTCCTCTATAAGTCGACTTGTTAGACTCGTAACTCTCAGTAAAATACTCTTCTAATCTGACGCTTCAGTCGACTGGATATCTCTTTTCAGTCGACTTAACAGAACGAAAAGTTCAATTTCTTAATTAATTTTTATACAACACTATTCACCCCCCTCTAGAGTTTTTTGCCTTGCCTATAGGATCCAACAAGACTGATTAGCTTAATATATAATTATAATGACTAGAATCGAGTAGAAATATACTTATCAGGGTAAAACAATTGGATTTATCCAAAAGAGTTGACCTGAACTCCTAGAATCCAAAACCCACCCGAAACATCCCGAAACGGACGACTCCGGGTTTGTCAAACCCGATGGGTTTAGGTTTAAGAAAAAATAAGGCTAAATTTTAATAAAAACCACACTAGGTTTTGGGCTAGTTTAAAAAAACCGCACTAAGTTTTTTTTTATAAAAAAAGCACACAAAATTTCAAAAAACTCCACTGGGTTAGTTAGGGTTAGGGTTAGTTCGGGGGGGTTTATTTATACATCTATTTAGTTAAGTGATGTTTTTTTAAACACATATGAAAGATGAATGTGGTTTTTTTAAACACAAATGAAAGATGAAAGTGGTTTTTTTAAACCCTAACCCTAACTAACCCAGTGAAGTTTTTTGAAATTTTGTGTCCTTTTTTATTAAAAAAAACATAGTGCGATTTTTTTAAACTGGCCCAAAATTTAGTGTGGTTTTTTTAAATTTAGCCAAACAATAAAACAGGTCGGTTCGGATTTGAGCGAATTTTCATACTATAAGAAACCCACTCTTGAGATTGGGGTTCAGTTCTGGTGCGAATCAAACTCGACCCGGTGCACGCCCCTAGCTGCCACACCACAAGTCCACAATACATACCTTTCCTAATGAAATGAATTTTTTACCAAACTATCCCACTTTTTGTAAGTATGTACGAAACTATCCCTGTTAAAAAATTTAATACCAAAATATCCCTATCGCTAACGGGGTTAACGAGTCTAGTAGTTTCCCTAGCGCTAACCCTGTTAGCTTGCTATGAGGATACAACTTTTCCCCTTGAGTAATAAAGTACCTGGCCATGGCCTTCTTCTCCAGCAGCTGCCGGTCCACCATCTCCGGCGGCATCTTCTCCCAACAACCCCCTCTCCTCCCCACCACCACCGCCTCCTCCAGTCCCAACAATCCTAGATCTCCCAGATCCAAACCCCTCCTCCGCCCCCGCCGCCGCTCCCTCGGCATCTCCCCCTCCACCTTCCTCCTCTTCATTGGCCTCTCCCTCTGCCTCCTCCTCTTCCTCTTCCTCCTCCGCTTCCACTTCCCGAACTCCCTCTCCAAATCCCCCCCTTCTCACTCCGAGTCCCAATCCTCCTCCGTTTCGCACTCCTCCAAACCCCGCCTCACCCGCCGCCCTAACATCCGCTGCCCCAACTCTGGCTCCGCCGCTGACGTAAAAAACCACGGCGACTTCGCCTTCGCCAAAGTCGACATCACCACCAAGGATCTCTATGCAGTCACAACTTAACTGAGTATAGACACGTTAACTCAGTTAACGTGCCTATTATTACCAAGGGCATTAACTGAGTTAACGTGTGTGAAGATTTTAAGTTTTCAGAAAGTTGAAACTTCCTGGAAATTGGAGATACTCACACACGTTAACTCAGTTAACGTGCCTTGTTTTACCAAGGCCGTTAACTCAGTTAACGTGTATGCCTATCTTCACAAACAGACTAATAATCGACACACGCTAACCCAGTTAACGGCCTTGGTTAAAGAGGCGCGCTAACGGGGTTAGCGTGTCTATATTGGGTTAGTTTTTTGCCACACCCACACAAGAGAAAAAAGTTGTATCTCCTACAGCACGCTAACTGAGTTAGCGCGAAGAAAATTACTAGGCGTGCTAACTCATTTAGCGACAGAAATGTTTTGGTATTAAATTTTCAAACAGAGATAGTTTCGTACATACTTACAAAAAGTGGGATAGTTTGGTAAAAAATTCTACTGAAATCCAATCTCTGTTCACAATAAATAAAAGTAAAAATATATATAAGTATCTTCTTCCCTTCAAAACTTAAAAAAACCCTAGATTTTTCTTCCCCAAAAACTAAAATCCAACCTCCCCACGCCCCCCAAACAAAGAAAACCATGTCCTCCTCCTCTCACCCCCACCACCACCGCAAACGGTCATCATCCCCTCCCTCCCACCCTTCCAAAAAACCCTCTCCTTCAAACCCAACTCCAAATCAGACCTCCTTCCCCTCGTACCTGACCACTCCCAACCTCCCCCCCAACATCCACCTCCTCTGCCGCCTCGTATCCACCACCCCTCCTCCCTCCCTCCCCCCTCTCCTTTCCTCCCTCCCCCCTATCTCTCCATCCGATCTCGAAACCCTCCTCAAACTCTCCTACTCCCACCCCCACTCCTCCCTCTCCCTCTTCCGCTTCGCTGCTACCCACCCCTCCTTCTCCCCCTCACCCCCTTCCCCATACTCGTGGAACCTCCTCGTTGACCTCCTCGGCAAGAACCATCTCTTCCCCCTCATGTGGGACGCCATCCGCTCCATGCCTTCCCCATCCCTCTCCACCTTTGCCTCCGTCTTCTCCTCCTTTGCCTTATCCGGCGACTTCCCTTCCGCTCTTTTGGCTTTCGACCAAATGCAGGTCGTTTATGGTGTGCTGCGTGACACTGCCGCTCTCAACTCGCTGCTGTCTGCTGTCTGCCGTGCTGGGCGGACTGTCGTGGCAAGGGACCTCTTGAGGATGAAACAAAATGAGGTCCCTCCTGACGGGGACAGTTTCGCGATTCTGATGGAGGGATGGGAAAGTGAAGGGGATGCGAGGAGGGCCAAGGAGACGTTTGATGAGATGGTGGGGATGCTTGGGTGGGATGGGAAGAATGTGGCAGCTTACGACTCGTTCTTGGGTGCGTTGATGAAGGAGGGGGGGAAGGGGTTGAATGATGTGTTGAAGTATGTGGGGGTGTTAAGGGAGAGGAGGTGTTATCCGGGGGCAAAGTTTTTTAGGAGGGCGATGGAGGAGTTTGTGAGGGCGGAGGATGAGAAGGGGGCGAGGGAGGTTTGGGAGTGTTGCGTTGGGAGGAACGGGTGTTATCCGGACAAGGAGATGTTTTGGTTGATGATTAAGGTGCAGTGTTACGCCAATCAGACGGAGGCCGCACAGAGGTATTTGGATGAGATGGTGGTGTATGGGGTGTTTCCAGATGGGAAGGTTTATAATTTGGTTCTTCAGTACTTGATCAAGGGGAGGAGGTTGAGGGAGGCGAGCGCGATGTTTAATGAGATGGTGAAGAATGAGGTGTGCCCGAGCGAGGCCAATTGTAATTCGGCATTTAGGATCTTTATGGATGTGGGGGATTGGGAGATGGGTATTAAGATTTGGAAGTTTATGGTGGAGAACGGGTATTCGGCAGAGGAGTGTGGGAATACGATGGTGGGGAAGTTGAAGGATCTTGATAGGCTGCCGGAAGCTTGCAGGTTTGCGGAGGATATGATTGATAGGAGGGTGAAGTTGAACTCAGCAACTTTGTCTAAGTTGAGGACCAGCCTTCTGAAAATTGGTAAGGGAAGTATCTATGATCACATCCTTAGGAAATGGAAGCTTCACTAGGATGTACAGTTTCCCTTTATATATTAGGGAAATGTGCTTAAAATTATCAAGGACCTTGTGCTATCTCTATCAAGAAACAACTCCTTTTGTTATATTACATGTTGAAGAGTTTCTTCCAGATAATCATTCTGAACTCGTTACTTGGTTGATTTAGTGATAATGTATTTTTGTGTTTTATATTCTTTCACTTACTTCTTTTAGTTACATTTTTCTATTGAGCATTCTTCCATATAATAAGTCTTATGGATGGTCTCAATATTCGCATTTGATGTTTCCTTTCTAACCACGATAAGCTGTATAATATCTCCCAGCGTTGCCATATATTAACTTGTCAATAATGCTAAGCTATATTGTCTCTTCTTGTGGTTCACATAAAACTTAGCACATACATACAGACTACAACATTTCTAGAGAGATATAGGTATGTTATAATTTATTCTAGGTGCCTTGTGCTTTATATGCTTTTCTTTCTGAGAGTGATGTATATAAGGTAGCTGGATGCTTCAATCTTCTTTACTTAGGATTTATAGACTATGAAAGGGTAGTTATTACTTATTAGTATGGTGATATCCCTGCGTCTGTCTGCATGATTGGTTTCCTCATTTGATGATCAGCTGACTAAAATTGGTCAATCTATTAGTCAATAAGGTAACTGATGGATTAAATTCTTCTCTGTTTCGTATAGAGCTATTGGTCAATCACGATTACTAAATCTATTTGGATGGTGAATTTTATTGTCTATTTAGAAAGGTTTTGATTAAGAAATAAATGTTTCTGATGATTCTATTCATCATTATTTTAAATATGCACATCAAGATACCACCACTTGCTGAAATGACAGTAATAGAGTCTGGATATGAGACAATAATATATATGCAAATCAAGGATAATTTTATTGTAGGCAATAGAAAACTCGAGAGGTATAGAGATGTCATGTGATTCAAGAATTAGATATTGAGCTGGGCAAAGAAAAACTAGATATTTGACAGATATTCCAGTTTTATCTTTTTCAATCATGAGACAACTTCCAGCATCGAAATTCTTCCCGTAGGTGAGCGATTCGAGCACAACAGGCCTATCTCAAAGACATGTGACATGCACTGATGCATGGTTGCTAAGCTTTGAGATGATTCCTCACTACCGGAGTGATCCTTCACGAGATTGTAGTCCACAATTTCGAATACTCCACTGGGATAATCCTTGCATACCTATTCCCTCAAACTTGATTCTTCATCGAACATGCCATCCGATGGCCTCTTTCCAGTAAAAATTTCAAGCAGTAGTATTCCGAAACTGTATACATCACTCATTTTTGAAGCTCTTCCCGTCCATATATACTCTGTTGCAAACATAATTAGTTATGAATCCAGAATGAAGCAAGATAGCACTCTTATAACCATTAAATAAATTAATTGTAAGGGCGATCAATTAAGCCATAACAATATTCTTAAAATTATTATAAAAAAAAGCCATAGCAAAATAAGAGTCCCTACTTAGAATTTTTACAAACTTAATATATATATATATATATATATATATATATATATATATATATGAGCAATGTTCCATTGCGAACGGGTCTGTTTGCACAAACCCGTGCAAACGGTATTGCTGGCCAACTTGATCCAATGGCCGTGATTGAGCTCGTCCATCATCCCATTCTCACTTAAGTTGTGAGGGGTAATTTGGGAGTTATTTCCAAGGTCAATGTACGAAAGGAAGCTGAGATTTGCAAAGTAAGGAGAGATGGTACCTTCGAGGTACATATTGAAAAGCGAGATGGCAGTGACTCGCTGCTTGTGTTGATGACTGCAGGAGACACCAAACCAGTTAGAGAAGGAGGTGTTGGTGGTCCAGTTAGTGGACAGAATGCCTTTGAGATCTGTGACTTCAGCTTTAAAGGCCAATAGTGATTCGAGATCAGTGATGTTGTTGGGATGTTGTATTGATGTGGCGGGCTTGATATTGTAGGAGGTAAACATGTGAAGGATGGAAAAGAGGAGAAAACGAGGCCTCATATCTATGTAATTATAGTGCAAGGCTAAATAAAATTGAAGTGAAGGGCTTGTGTTATATTAGTTAGTCGACTTATAGTTGAAGAATATACAGGCAGCAGATTTACATGGAAGACTAACAAGAGTAAACCCCATGGTCTTTTCCACAGGCAACATGACTGGATGGAATCGGAAAAAAACCCCCGATAAACGGAACGTGACTGGATGGAATCGAAAAACACCGATCTAAATATGAATCAAATTATTCAGAAATTTTAGTGGTATATCTTGTAAGTTCCTTAAAAACTGGTCTGCATATGCATTAGTTCCTTCTAAACTGGTCTGCATATGCATTTGGATGCAGCTAGATAAATCCTATAAAATCTTAGTGCACTGTATCAGCGAAAGGAAATGCTTCAGATTTGTCTATTCAGATTCTTTGGGTTTGGATACCCAAATCGATCCAAGAGAATTTTAGGGTGTGTTTGGTTCAAAGGAGGGGAGGGAAGGGGAGGAATTTTAATGGAGGGGAGGGAGGGAGGGAGGGAGGGATTTTAATTAAGACTCTATTTGGTTCAAAAGAGTTGAGGGGAGGGAAAATAATTCTCTTCTTGTTTGGTTCACAAGCGGAGGGAAGGGATTTTATAATTAAATTTTTTTTTATACCCTTTTACATTTTAGGAGAGCCTATGTATTATTGTTTCTAATTCTAATTTGGTAATACAAACAAAAATAATTCTGAGAGTGCCTCTGATCCACATCATTTAGATATGTGAACATTGATCAATAATGACGATGGACGGAGACGAGAGGGGAGGCGACGGGAGGGGGAGAAAGAGAGCACGAGTGGGAGAGAGAGAGTCGGGGATTTGCTTTTTATTTTAGAAAGAGAGATCTTAGGGATTTAAATTTAAAAAGGGCAATTTAGTCCAATCACTTAAAAAAATTAGACCTACTTTCTCTCAACTCCAAATTTTCCCAATATTGGAGGGGAGCCAAAATTGGCTCAACACCCCTCCATTCCCCTCACCTCCCATCCTAAAAAATAAACCAAATAAGAAATGTTTTAAAAAATCTCTCCTCTCCCTCCCCTCCCCTCCCCTCCCCTCCCCTCCAACCAAACAGACCTAAAAAAATTTAAGTAAAAAATCTGACGTTGTGAGGACTCGAACGTGAGACCTCTTTCATATTAGTTATGCATGTGCAATACACGCGTTGGTAGATTGACAAATGACACTAAGGCCTTCTCTCATTATAATATTATACAGATATATATAAATATAAAAGGGGACTCTTATATATATATATATATATTTAAAACTAACATCATGATTCATGATAATTTTTTTTTAAAATCCTTTAATTTAAAATACATTATGATCCAAAAATATTATTAGCTTTCAAAGAGTACAAATTGAGCCTGACAACACCAGTTTATTTTAAAATGGGTATTGGTTATTAAAATGCAAACCTGATAAATAAATAATTAATAAGCCACATGTCAATTAAAGAAAAGAAAATCAAGATTCAAGTTTACATGAGGCAAACCCGCCCTAGACGGTTTACTGGCTACCGTAGAAGAAAGAAAAAGGAGGAGAGGGAAAAAAGGAAGAAATAAGAAGGCTTGGATTTGTCAGTGACTAAAAACATAGTTTGCTTCAGTTTTTATACAATCAGTAATTCAGTGCTATGCGAGTGACAAGTAATAACAGTGTGTTGCCTGTTGTTATTTTTTTTTAAGGAAAGCCTGTTGTTATTTATTTGCCATGTTCACTTGATTTATTTTTTCAGCCTATTTTCATTTACGAACTGTGAAACTATGCAGCAAGGGCATGTTCTTTTGAAGTCGGTTCATGTTGTATCATTCAGTTTGTGTCAGACGTATCGAACTCTAGTATTTTCCAATGTTATTTCAAATGCACTATTTTGGTCTATATCGTGTTAGTGAGTTGTAATGGTGCCATTTCTGTTTTGCTTGTGCATCATGTTAGCGTGCAGCTGGTAGTGTGAATGCAGGCTTAGTTGTTGGTAGTGTGAATGCAGGCTTAGTCAGAATGAGAAGACCGCAGTTCATGTTTACAATCATGTCGTTTTAATGGTACAAGTTTTTTAATGTTTTTTTTAATTTTCATCTGTTATTTTAATGGTAAAGTATAATCACTCATATTTCCACTCTTTGTGATTGCGCGGTATCATCCGCAGCACTATAGAAAAGGGATTGTTGGTGGATTTTGAGAATGGGAGATAAATTATTGTCTTCTTATTCTGACCTTTTTTTAACAGACAATTTTCTTTCTTCTAGGAATTTATATTGGATTTGTGTTAAGAGTATGCACCTCAGGATCTGTCCCTTGCTGTCGGGAGTTGATGACATCGCGGGAGTCTGGCTGTACAGGGAATACCATAGAGGGAGTGGACGTGCAGACCGACCTCCGGTTCTCGACCGGACGGGGTCCGGGTCGGTGGAGACAGGAGCCTGGGGACGCAATCTTGCTGGGAGGAGGCTACGACAACGGTCGGCGAGGGGGTGGTGACGGCTGAGGGGGAGGGTCCCCATGTCGGCTTGCGGTAGCCGCTGTCTTTGCCTTTCTTACTGGAGGCATGGCCGAAAGTGGCTTTTGCCGTGAGATCTGATTTGAGAGACAGGCCTATAGTTTTCCACAAACAATGCCAATTTATTGTTTTTTTTTTTCTTCTGGTGTAGGACCAATCAGATGATGAGTTCTTTTTTAGGAAGAAACTTACAATCTGGACCGTCGATTAGATCTGAACAGTGATAGGTGAAGTCTCTGTGATCTGAGTCTGAATCGTTGACAGCGCTTGAATCTGGATTGGACGGTTGAAAGATCGTCAGTGAACCTGCACAAAATCTGAACACCGGGGTTGGCCCTGGCGAAAGACCCTCTGACGCCCAAGTCAGTAACTCAGACAAAGACTAGAGTTTTGGTGGCAAAATATTGATTACCCGTTAGTGATTCATGGAGGAGAGTAATTCCAAATTTTAATTATTTTTCGGAATTCTTATAAAAAATCAATGGGGAGTACGAATTTCGGGGAGATCCGAAGACCTATATTGTGTATTTGCGCTAGGACGCTCGAACGACATGTCGAGCATTGACCCGTAAGGTGCTCGGCAAGGTCGACCCTAGGGGGTTCGGCTGGGCGAGGAGGAGAGGGTCCGATCGAGCCGGGTGTCGAGCTTAAGTTTTTCATGCTTTTCCTTGCGAGGTTCGAACGACACGTTGAACACCGAGCCTATGAAGATAGATGTTTTTCTGGTGAAGGGCTTGAACGACACGTCAAGTACCGAGCCTAAGAAAAATATGCATTTTTTGGTGGGGGGCTTGAACGACACGTCGAGCACTGAGCATAGAAGATAGACGTTTTTTGGTGAGGGGCTCCAACGACACGTTGAGCACCAAGCATGTGAAAAATATGCATTTTTGGTGGGGGGCTCGAACAACACTTCGAGCACCGAGCCTACGAAGATAGGTATTTTTTGATTGGATTGGGGGCTCAAACGACACGTCGAGCTCCAAGCCTATGAAGATAGGCATTGTTTGATGGGGGAATACGAATGACACGTCGAGCACATAGCCTATAATTTTTTGATGTGAACGGATAGAGTCGAAAGACTCCAGCCACAGCGAAAAACACATAGCCTATAATGATAGGCATTTTTTGATGGGGGGCTCAAATGACATGTCATGCTATGAGCCTATGAAGGATAGGCATTTTTTAAAGTGGGGCTTGAACGACACGTTGAGCTTTGACTTTTTGTTATATCGGGGGGGGCAGTGTAGAGCGTTAGTGGATTGGTCAGGAAAGTCTTCGTTCTTAGCGATGGTGGAAATCGTGTCCATCATTGATGCAGTTATCGAGGTGTGCCACATCATCGACATAATTATTGGGGATTTTCTCACGCCTTTTAGTTTCCGCTGTTGGATAGATGATGCGTGGATGATAGAGATAGTGCCATGTCAACACATGCGGTTATCGAGATGTCTCTCCAGATTCTTCCCCATCAGCTTTATATAGCCCCCCATCCCGTTTCTTTTTTCTTTTTACTTGTTCATTTTTCTACCAAAGCTTCTCTCTCCTCATCGATCTCTCTCTCTAATATTCTAATTTCGGCGAGATTTCCGGCATCCGCCGTTGTTAGTTTCGTCTCTTCTTTCCCAGATAGTTGTTTTATCCAAATAATGTCTAGGATTCGGTCCTGTGATTTAGCCTCCACATCTTGCTAGGAAGAGAGTGAACCTGAGTCGACTCACTTCGAGCCGCTGAAAGAGGTGGAGTCTCGTGCGTCGTCGTCGTCGGAGGTCAAGCGGTCGTCTTCCGAGGAGAGAGACATAGTTGAGGTACCTTCCCCCGAAGAGGAGGATGATGTCCAAATACATGTGCCCATAAATCTCTGAGACGTAAGAAGATGAAACTAATTCTTTCTGAGGCTAACGTGGTGGCTGAGGTGGAACCAATTGAGTACTTGGAAGATCGTAGCCTGGAGCATCCTCTTTACACAGATCCCATACTCACTTGAGAGTATCCTCAGGATCTTCAGGATCTGATTCAATATGGGGATCGACCTCCTTCACTTGGTAGGCAGTTAGTCGAAGCTGATCGTACGTCGAATATTTTTTCAAGGGCCGATCCCTTGACTATTCTTCATCTCGAGGGAGTTTGAGCTCTTTCTCCCCAGTCCCGGCATCCGACCCACCACCTTGTGTAACTACCATTTTCGTTCTTTTCATTTTTTCCCTCTTTTGTAATATTTTATTTGCAATTGAATAAAATACTTTATTTCTTGATATTCTGATTAAATTTGTTCATGAAATTCTTCGTTCTTCTTGATTTAGCTATTTTTGTTGATCCTATTCTCTTCTTTTGATTGTGGGTATTTTTATTTGAATCCTATTATTTTAGATGCATCTCTTATTGAACCCTAAAACCCAATTTCAATTGTTCTTAACCCAAAACCGCTATTATTGGATCCTAAACCATTAACCCAACACCCTAATTGCACCCTATAATACAATCCTATTGCAAACTCTAAAAATTGCACAATTGAAACCCTAAGAGTTGTCTATTCTCTCTCCTATTTTCTCTCTCCTCGAATTTCCTACTCAACCCCAAATCCCGAAACTCATTACTGTGCTCCTTCTTCCCCGGCCAAACTCCGGCCACCCCCCTCGTCGCCACTCTCGTCGACACCCCCTGTCGACGCCCAACGCTCCCAAAATCCGAACCCCCCTGCCTCTCCCCCATTCCCCATCGAGCAGCAGCCAACCGAACCCCCCAGCGCTGCCCTGCGTCGATCCCAACCGCCTGCGACGCCGTCGACCTCCCGTCGACGTCGAGCCCCGATCCCAGACCGCAAGCCCTTGCTTTTTTCTTCTCTATTGTTGCTGTTGCTTGCTATTGATTTCTTTGGGTTCTCTTTTGCATGTGATTTGCACGTGCTAATTTGTGTTAGTTCGTGGGTTCGTTGCTTCGGGTTCTCATCCCGTTATTCTTGGTATTTGATTTCGTCGTCTATAAGGAAAGTCACTTTCCTCTTGAACTGTTATTGAATCAAATTCAAGTTTTTGTTGAAACTCTTGCAAGTAGATACCATTGTTTATCGTATTGTACATTGTTCAACTCTTTCGTTGGGTATATGGAGGGCTTACACGAGCTAACCCCAATTTACTTGACTTCGTGCTTCTATTGACTCCAAAGATTGAATCTTTCATGTGTCCATATAGAATTGAGAATAGGATTGTTCATATAATCACGACACAATTAATCTATTGTAGAAATACTTGCTAGGTTGTATGTTGGATTGATCGATTGTTGTTTGGTTGATGTTAAATTAGTGTATGTGTGTTCTTAATTTTATTTATCATGATTCTATATCCATCATGCTGATTATGAAGTTTATCGACTAATAGAATTGATAGCCATCATGTTTAATTAATTTATCTCAAGAAAAATACCCAAAAACTTGTATGTTGCTTGCTGGTTGTCTGTTGTCGGCTATTTTCGACCCAATACATGATCTTAAAATAAATGACTTTCTGAATAAGAGTTGTAGCCTTATTTTTCTAGTTTCCAGAACATCTTGTATTTCTGAATTCCGAGTTGTGTAGCAAAAATTATGCTCGTTTTACTACAGCTGTGTTTTTATTTCCAGATTTTCAAATTCTTGTATGTTTCATGTTTAAACTGTTAAAAAGGCTGATCTTAAATGATAAAATTTTGCTCTGAAAATTTACACATTGTTACTTAGCCTATTTAGGAGTCTAATAAATATTTTTAATAATTTTATTATTGAGTTTTTGCTGATTCTAAAAATAAAATAATATGATATCGAATTTCTGTTTGAACTTGAAATCTGTAAAGAATGATGTGTTTGAACTAGTTACTGTTGTCGGATTTTGAACTGTAAATATGAGTTGGATGCTTTGGGAAGTCTAGTTTCTAAAATTTCTGACGGATTCAGTTTTCGATTTATGTAGCAGCGGGAAATTACATTTTGTACAGACTACTCTTGGTCTCCAGAATTTCACTTTTCTGTTTTTCTTAATTTAATTAATCCTATATCGTAGAATTGCATGAATTGAAGTATGTATGTTGCATTGCATGATCCTAATGAGTTATTCTCATCATTCTAATTGTCTTATCCAAGTTTATCATCATATTGTTTCCCTATTGTTACCATCGTTCATCTCATGTCTCATATTTGCATATTGTATTGTTGCATTAATAAAATGATTAATAAGCCATGGTTTAAGGTATTGACTGGAGTAGTTGATGACATAGTGACTGTACACGGAAGTGTGAGCCATGTTTCCTAAAATATCGTGTGTTGGCTATTGTTATTGTTATCGGTTTATTGTTGGATTACTGACTACAATATCCCAATTGATTGTATATTGTTTTATTGTTATTGAGCCAACCAGTGTGCACCAATGCTGCAAATAATATTATCGTGCCGTGTACATGATCTATAGAATTTTCCACTTAAGTCTAAATGAAATTAATTGTATGCATCGAGTCTGTAGTATGGGATGCAGTACTACGTGCATTAATTAGGATTAAAATAAATATTAGACTTAAGAATTGATACAACATCGACATTACATATTGTTCATCATTGTATCTATTGATATCGAATATTGGCCAAGTCTTATTGATATTGATCATTGAATATTGTTATCAATTATTAAATCATTGTTATACATCTTGCATCGATTATTAATGATATTGATTATTGCTATTGTCCCATGTTATTGATTTCTATTGATCCATTGACTTCATTGTTATATCGTTATTTCATTGTTCCTTGCTTTCTCTACTTGCTGTCCATGACTTGCTCTAAGAACAATTTTCTTCTTTTTTTAGATGAAGTGTTCACAGGTGATCATGGAGAATTACCAGCTAGAATTGGAGAACAAACTTTCTGAAGATTTAATGCTTTCTAATTGCTTATCATTTTATTGAACTTAATGTATTGAGACTTATTATTATTTGAGATTGGATTTATTATTGTATTGGGCTTATATCCCGGATTTTATTATTTGTTTCCAAATATTGGATTATTGTATTTAGATATTTTATATTACTTAATTCCAAGTATTATTGTTCATGAGATAATTATTATTGCTTGCGCAATTGTTTTGTATTGATTATATTGTTGAGTTGATCAGATAAACAGCTTATGGGTGACGTTAGTCATTCGCTAGGGCCAATATCATTTACTCGTTTTCCGTATTTTTGGAAAGCGGGGCGTGACACCTTGTTTGCTCCGGGGTTTATATGTTCCCCTTTGACGATTTACTGTCAGGCTTGCATTTGCTGATCCACCCCTTCATCAAGGATGTGCTGAACTGGTTAGGGGTGTACCCGTTGTAGCTGGGTCCTAACTTGTGAAAGCATATGGTTAGCTTCATTTTTCTTCGAGGGAGGAGGGACGTGGCGTCAAGCTTGAAGATTTTGTGGCCGTGCCTTCGTCTTTGCTCTCTCCAAGTGGACTCGGGCCGGCACTACCTCTCTCCTTGGATCAAGAAACATGTAGTCAAGAATCACCCTGACATTATCAAGGACGGGAGGTCCAAGTACTTCGTGGTGCCGAACCATGGGGCATCCCCACGCATTGGAAGTTCAATGTTTTGAGGGTCAAGATCCCCAAGGAGAGGGAGTACACAGGCAGATTTGACTGCTTGTTTGCTCAGGGGGTGGTCGTCTAAACCAAGCTGAAAGAAAACCACTTGGTTAAGTGGGGGCTGAGTCCGACGGACCGTAGTAGGTTTCTCTTGTTACAATTTTTGGTGCGCGTTCCACTTTTTTATCTAACTTGTCTTTTCTTTGCAAAGATGGTCAATGAGGAAGAGGTTCCCGCTTGAAGGCTCGAGTTGGAGAGGAAGAAGCTGGATTGCTTGAAAAAGAGTCGCAAGAGGTCTACTGGGGCAACCTGAACTCTCCCGTCTTCGAAGAAGGTAGTGGTGGTGGCAAAGGAAACCCTAGCCAAACCTTCGAGGGCCCTTCTGAGCCCGCAGCCCTCACCGTCACTGAGATAGTAAGCAATCCTCTCCTCACCCTTACTCTCGCGGCACGAGTGCTCATTTCCACTGCCGATGAGCCGATCTTCAAGTCAGATTAGAAGGTAACGATCTGTAGCGCCCCGAATTTCTAATATGATATCTTAGAAATACGTGGTACAATTCTCAACATCACCTTCAAATGTAATATTAAACACAACCCAAAATACCAGTAAAATTTTTCTCAAAATTTTATTACAATAATATTTACATAGCACAGCGGAATACATACACCTTGAATTATAAACTCTCTTTCTTTACAACACTTTCTTTTACAAAATCACACAATCCATTACATCACTTTAACTCAAGCATCCAAATCCCAAGCTATCGGTATTCACCAGTAAAATATGAGGCTAGAGATAACTCTAACCCCCAAAACTAAAGGGGTCAGCCATAACGGTGTGAGTGACATATAAACAAGCAACATAAATAGAGCATAGATTCATCAATAATAGGAAATAAGCAAGAGTAAGTGAATTAGGAAAAATCACGAAACACGACACACATCAGGTGAAGCTAGACTAAGTATCAAGTGTAGAAAACCGAAAACACATGCATAATACCAAGTCACGAAAACATCAATGCTATATGCTGACTTTCTACTGCGTACTTGTCAGAGTCTATGCATCCCACTTTACATAGGTCCGGTGCAAGCCCTTAACGTCTCCACTTCATAGGGTTTAATCTATCGCTATGCAACTAATCCATCTACGATGACTATTACGAGATATAGATAAACTGTGAGTATTAGCCCATGCCCCGATAATTCTGGAGGTCAATCTCTATCCACAGATAATTCCGGAGACTATTTCACTCACACCTGGGAATCTTCGAGAATACCCCACACCGCAAGCTATGGCGCCTCATCACACGAATACCACATGTGCGTCGCCTCGACCCAGATAATTCTGGAGATCAATCCCACACCACATGTAATTCCGAGACTATTTCACTCACACCTGGATAATTCCTGAGATTATCTCACACCGCGAGCCATACTGAGATCCAGAACCCATGTTCTCATTCATCATATCACCACTAGTGACTGTCCTTATTATTAGATTATTTAATTACTTTACAGATCTCCTAGAGTTGGTGTACCCCACCGGACTTAACACAATAACTGATCAACTAAAATGCCTCAACAGGCCCAAACATAAATATCTCAACTGCCGGTATACTAGGATCACACGCACCGTCTAGAGACTCACACCCAAATATCCAAACCAATCTTCCAACATAAATTGCTTAGTTAAAACAACTTGAAAACATATGTTCAGTAAAAGATAAAGTATAGAATAGTAAGTTATAGATTAAAACATTTAGAGAATAAATCGTTTGAAAGAAAATTTAATTATATCAAGATACATCAGTATCAGTCGCCTAAAGATAAGCGTCGGTCGACTGTCCAGAGAGAAAAAAATTCAAGAACTTTGAGAAAATAATTCTATGTATTAGAAGTCGACTATAAAAGGTCATCGGTCGACTGTCCAGAGCGAAAAATCCAAAACGTCAATAAAAATAATTCTAAGAAGACTGTAAAAGTCATCAGTCGACTGTCCAGAACGAAATTTCAAAAAAACTAGAGAACACAGCAGTCAGGTCGCGACGGTCGACTGTAAAATTTCATCAGTCGACTGTCGACTTGTAGACTGCAGATTTTTGGTTGTGCACATTTATACCGATACGTAGTTTTACTTAATGAAAATGATTTCTACAAAAAGCATATTTCTTATATGATCAAATACAACTTATAGGATATATAATAGTTCATAAAACTAGATCAAAACTATTTGAATTTATAAAAATAGCGATTTGTTGATTTTTTTCAATTAAAACATGAATTGTGAATATAATCAAAACAGAGTTTCCAAAAAATTAATTATTCATTGAAATAGCTTCGTATTCAGGTCCAAACCATATCAATACTAGAATCTCAAAAAAAAATTCCCAATTTGGATATATTTTCTCAAACTCAACTCGATTCCAAATTTTGATTCTCAAGATATGATCTCTTGATTCATAAATTCTTTCTCAAAATTTCTCAAACCGATTCACCATTATAACTCATAAACATAATCAATTTATAACATTACCATATCAAATTTCATTCAACCAATACTCAAAAGTGATAAAAAATATCATCTTTATTAAATTTATGCACGAAATCTACCATATTCAATCAATCCAACATTAATCCAAAAGAAATAGCCTACCCATGATCTCCAATAGGTCATTCATCAATCTCGAATTACCCACATACGATTTCACTCATAAATAAGTAGGGTTTCACAAGATCCAATTTTTATCATCAATCCAACATATATATTCATACCCAAACCCTAGCATGCTTTCTAGGAGATGAAACACCACATACAACATTCAGAGAACAAACAAAATAATTTATATTACTCACATACAACATACACAAAACAAAATAAAACAAAACAAGCCACTCACTTTGTTGAAGTAATCGAACGAAAAAGAATAGAAATTAAGAAAGCCCCCCATTCTCAAGAAAATCCAAAGTTTTCTCCTTAGAACTCCAAAATAATAAGAAATAAGAGATCTCCTGTGTTGTACAACAAAAGACGGCTGCACAAAACCCTATATAGTCCGGGATTTAGGTTTCTAGGGTTTTAGAAAATATTTGCGAAATAATCTTTTTACAATATACCTTTACACAAATAGATTCCTTTATTAGAAAACTAGTAAAACCCAATTTAATCAATTCAAATTCGAAAAGATCCCCTCCAACATCAGCCGGCACTGTAGGAAAATCCAGGAAAACAGTTTTGCACTTTCACCCCTTAAAATAGCAATTTTGCGAAAAGATCATCTTTTATCAAAACTTGTAAAATAAATCGAATATGTTGAAATAAAAGATAAAATCGTTATACTTGAATTGATTAGGTATTATATCCAGCCTAAAAATCTAAAAATCTGGAGTTTTCACCCCCATTTGGTAATTTTGCACAAAAGTCCTTCTTTTTGAAATATTTGCTAATAAGTTCAATAATTATCAGAAAAATCTAGAAAATCACGAATAATATCAAATAATAAATAATGAGTTTTTCCAAAATAATTTTTGGTTTTAAGCTTTCAAAGACAACATTCGCACATGTTTTGCACGTGAGAAAGATGTTGCGTTTGGTTTGTTGTTTTGAAAACAGTTTTATGAAAACAGCTTTCTGAAAAGAGTTTTATGAAAACAGTTTTCTGAAAATGAGAGTGTAAAAGCTGTTTGGTAATAATTTTTTATGAAAACAGTTTTTTGAAATGAGAGTATAATGTATGTATAGGTTTGGTTGTATGTATATACTGTATACAGTATATATACTCTGATACATACATGTTGTATACAAATACATACATACTGATATATAATAATATAAAATATTTTATTATAATTAATATATTTAATAATATACATATATATAATAATATATATGTAATAATAATATATTCAAACTATATATTAAAAAATTTATTATAATAATAATAAATTATATAATAGTATATATAAAATAGTATATATAAAATAATAATATATATAATAATAATATAATATAATAATAATATATATAAAATAGTATATATAAAATAATAATATATTATAATAATTGTATATCTATATAATAAATTACAAAGAAAGCTATCAAGTGGCTCACAATCAATCCACCCTAAAATCAAAGGCCTAAATCAAACCTCACAAAACATATTTTCTCTCCAAAATTTCAAACTCCAAAAGTAAACTTTCCCCCCAAAACTAAAAAACTTATTACTTTATTACTATCTCTCTCTTCTCTCTTCTCTCTTCACTTTTTCATATTTCTCTCTTTCTCTCTCTCCCTATCTCTCTCTCTCATTCTTTCTATATTTACTTAGAAATCTAGATTTTCAGAATTTTAATATTTTTTTTTTGCACATGTTATATTGAAAATAGTAAATATTTTTTCAACCCCACACTTAAAGTTCTAAAAAGTTAGATTTTATACCCCCATTTATAATTATTTTTCAACATATATTAATGGAAACGTGGACTTTTATTTACAACTAATTATTGTCATACTATTCAAACTTGAACTACATAATTGTTGTTTTACTGTTTACAGGCTTTTCATGTTTTATATCGTTCCGAAGACGTGCCGTAGGCACGTGCCCACGGGCAAATCTAGTTATATAATAATATGAAATAATTTATTATAATAAACATATTTAAATATATATATATATATATATATATATATATATATATATATATATATATATATATATATATATATATATATATATATATATACATATATATATATATATATATATATACATATATATATATATGTATATATATATATATACATATATATATATATATATATATATATACATATATATATATATATATATATATATATATATAAAATATAATATAATAATAGTATATATAAAATAGTATATATAAAATAATAATATATTATAATAATTTTATGTTATATAATAATATGAAATAATTTATTAAAATAAACATATTTAAATATATATATATATATTAAAAAATTAAAATAATATAATACAAATATACTATATATATTATAATAATAATAATAATAATAATCATAATCATAATAATAATAATAATAATAATAATAATAATAATGTAACAATACTATATTATAAATATATATAACAATATATTAAAATAATATATATAATAATATATAATAGTAATATATAATAATAATAGTAATATATAATAATAATAATAATATATAATAATATATATAATAATAATATAATATAATAATAGTATATATAAAATAGTTTACATAAAAAAATAATATATATTATAAAAATATAATATAATAATAGTATATATAAAATAGTATAAATAAAATAATAATATATATAATAATATTATAATAATAATAGAATAATAATAATAGTATATATAAAATAGTATATATAAAATAATAATATATTATAGTAATTGTATATTATATAATAATATAAAATAATTTTTTATAATAAACATTTTTAATTATATACATATATATAATAACATATAATAATTATAATAATATATATGTAATAATAATATATTCAAATTATATATCAAACAATTTATTATAATAATAATAAATTATATAATAATATATATAATAATATATAATAGTAATATATAATAATAATAATAAATATTATAATGATAATAGAATATTATAATATTATATATAAAATAGTATATATGAAATAATAATATATATTATAATAATAGTATATATATTTATTAAAAAATAAAAATAAAAATATATTATATATAATAATAATAATAATAATAATAATAATAATAATAATAATAATAATAATAATAATAATAATAATAATAATAATATATGTAACAATAATATATTATAAATATAATAATAATAATAATAATAATAATAATAATAATAATAATAATAATAATAATAATAATAATAATAATAATAATAATAATACATAAATATATTTAGAGAGAGGATGTGAAAAAACAGAAAATAGTTGAAGTGGAGTTTTGTGAAAACTGTTTTCACAAAACAACCAAACCAAACGGGTTTTGGGATTTTGGAAAACAAAAAAAAAGAAAAAAAAACAACAAACCAAGCAGACCCAAATTTCTAAATGAACATTTATTAAATCACCAAAAACCATTTTAATTCATTTTCTAATCTCAAAAATAGTATTTAAAAATACGGGGTACTACATCACTCCCTACTTAGAAGAGTTCTGTCCTCAGAACTACCACTAATGGGGTCCAAACAAATCATACCAACAACGGAATGCAATATCTCATAAATGGAAACATAATTTAAACAATTTCATATGAGAACATAATCAAAATAGAAGAAATACAACTCAACTCAAAGGTACAGTCATACAAAAGAATTACAATCACATATAAGAAATTACAATCATACAAAAAGCTCAGGAAAATCCTTCTACATGTGATCTTCTGGCTCCG
Organism: Hemerocallis citrina; assembly: GCA_017893485.1. NCBI lineage: Eukaryota > Viridiplantae > Streptophyta > Magnoliopsida > Asparagales > Asphodelaceae > Hemerocallis > Hemerocallis citrina. The sequence goes on along the minus strand of CM030368.1, from coordinate 151,615,103 downwards.
AAGTAGCCTCCTCGAACTGCTGATTTCTCCACAGCACCTTGACCATAGGTATCACTTTGCTCCTTAGAACCTTCTCCCTACGGTCAACAATCTCTACCGGCTGTTCCTTGTAACACAAGTTCACCTGTAGACCTTCAGGAACCTCTACCAACTGATGACTCTGATCTGGCACATACTTCCTCAACAACGACACATGGAACACATCATGCACCTGTGTCAAGTCCTCCAGGAGCTCCAATCTGTAAGCCGTCTTGCCAATCTGCTCCACAATCCTGTATGGCCCAATATACCTTGGCGCTAACTTGCCTCCCTTACCAAACCTGATCACTCCTTTGGTCGGAGACACCTTGAGGAAAACTGCATCTCCAACCTCAAACTCCAAGTCTCTTCTTCGAGAATCTGCATAACTCTTCAGCTGACTTTGAGCCTCAACCAACCTCTTTCGAATCAGCTCAATCTGCTCAGACGTCTGCTGCACGATCTCAGGCCCAAACATTTGCCTCTCGCCAACCTCATACCAACAAATAGGTATCCTGCACCTCCCCCCGTACAAAGCCACATACGGAGCCATCCCGATACTCGCATGGTAACTGTTGTTATAAGCAAACTCAACCAATGCCAAGTATCTCTCCCAACTACCACCGAAATTCATAACACAAGCCCTCAGCATATCTTCCAGCACTCGATTCACCCTCTCAGTCTGACCATCAGTCTGTGGATGAAAAGCGGTACTAAAATCAGTTCTGGTGCCCAAAGCTGCTTGTAGGCTCTTCCAAAACCTTGAAGTGAACCTTGCATCCCTATTGGAAACAATCGACACAGGAACTCCTTGAAGCCTCACAATCTCACCAATGTACAGCTCTGCCAATTTCTTCAACGACCAAGTAACCTTCATAGCCAAAAAGTGAGCCGACTTAGTCAAGCGGTCCACAATAACCCAAATCGAGTTATTTCCCTTCAAACTCCTCGGCAAACTCGTCATGATTTCCATACTAATATTCTCCCATTTCCACTTCGGAATGGGCAACGACTGAAACAAACCTCAAGGTCTCTGATTTTCTGCTTTGATCTGCTGACAAGTCAAACACCTTGCCACGAAACTTGCCACATCCCTCTTCATACCAGACCACCAAAAGTGCTGTTTGATGTCCTTGTACATCTTTGTGCCTCCAGGATGTACTGACAACAAGGTACTGTGTGCTTCCTGCAAGATACTCTATCTCAAATCTGCATTATCCAGAACACACAGCCTCTCACCCATCCAAAGGACTCCATCTTGGACACGAAACTCTGATAAGTTGCCTTCTGAAACCTGCTGCAACATCTTCTGAATCTCTGAATCTGATATCTGACCTTCCACAATCCTCTCTCTCAAGGAAGGCTGCAGCCTCAGCTGAGCCAAAGACGCCCCCAAACCCTACAGTACTACCTTGATACCTGCTCGATCAATCTCTGCTGCCAACTCATTTTGAGTAGTGATCAAACTCGATAAACTACTCTTCCTGCTAAGTCCATCAGCTACCACATTCGCCTTGCCCGGATGATACTTGATCTCAGGACGAATGTCTTCCAACACTTTCAACCACCTTCTCTGCCGAAGATTTAGGTCCTTCTGTTGATAAATATACTTCAGGTTCTTGTGGTCAGTGTACATGTTGACCTTCTCACCATAAACATAATGCCTCCACTGCTTCAAGGCTAAGATAATAGCTGCTAGCTCCAAATCATGCGTCGGATAATTTTTCTCATGCGGACGCAATTTCCTCGAACCATAAGCAATAACATTGCCTTCTTGCATCAAGACACACCCCAAATCTCTGAGAGACGCGTCACTGAAGATATCATACTCCTTCCTAGCTTGTGGCAAAGCTAAGATAGGTGCAGTAGTCAACCTCTCCTTTAACTCAAGGAAACTCGCCTCATACTTATCAGTCCATGTAAATGCCACATTCTTCCGGGTCAAACCTGTCAAAGGAACTACAATCTGAGAATAGCCCTAAATGAATCTCCTGTAGTAACTAGCCAAGCCCAAGAAACTCCTGAATTCCTTCACAGACGTTGGCCTGGGCCAATCCTTTACTGCGTAAACCTTCTGAGGATCAGTGGCCATCCCATCCTTAGAAAGGATATGACCAAGAAAAGCTACCTCAAACTTCCAAAACTCACACTTCGACAACTTGGCATACAAGCTATGCTCCTGTATTTTCTTCAATACCTTTGTCAAGTGCATAGAATGCTCCTCCTCCGACTTCGAATACACAAAAATATCATTGATGAAAACCACTATGAAGGAGTCAATAAATGGCCTCAAAATCTGTTTTATCATATCCATGAACACTGCTGGCGCATTCGTCAACCCGAATGGCATCACCAAGAACTCATAGAGCCCATGACGAATCCTGAAAGCTGTCTTACTCACATTTTCCTCCTTGACTCGAACCTGATGATACCCTGATCTCAAATCAATCTTTGAAAACACAACTGCTCCCCGAAGCCTGTCGAACAAATCATCAATCCGCGGAAGTGGATACTTGTTCTGATTAGTCACCCTGTGCAACTCCCGGTAGTCAATGCACATCCTCATTGACCCATCATTCTTCTTGACTAACAACACTGGCGCACCCCACGGTGAAGAACTCGGCCTGATAAATCTCTTACTCAACAACTCCTCAATCTGCTTCTTGACTTCATCTTGCTCTACAGTTGCCATCCTATACGGAGCCTTAGAAATCGGAGCACTCCCCGGCTGAACATTAATGCAAAACTCCACATCTCTCTGCGGCGGTAATCCTGGCAAATCTTCCAAGAACACCATAGGAAAATCTCTGACAACCGGGATGTCTCTGACTTCATCTGGAACCACCATCTTGGATACCATTGCAGCCACTTTCGGAACTTTCTTCTTCCCTTGAAAAGTCACTGCGTGACCACCTAGTGCTTTCACCAACACCTCTTTCCGCTTGCATCAATTGTGGAATCATATATTTCCATCCAATCAATGCCCACGATCACATCCACTCCTAAGACTTGCAGCTCAATAAGATCAATACCGAATAATCTCCCGCCAATCTCGATATTACAGCTTTCGTAATATCGATTAAGAATCAATTCTTCACCTGACGGTGTTGCCACCAACAAAATCCTTCATGGGAACAACTTAGGCTCCACACCTAAGACCTTTGCAAAATTGGGCGACACAAAAGTATGCGAAGAACTAGTACCAAATAAAACTTTTGCTTTAATTCCATTAACCAAAACAATTCCTGTTACATGAAGAATGATACTCAAATCTCCAATTATTCTCAAATAAAAGTTTTACTTAATACATTGAATAAAAATAAATTCAAAACTCCTGCATACCCTGGATCACATCTTCCGAGTTACCCGCATCCTCCTCAGTCAATGCAAACACCCGCCCTTGCCTCTGGAATTTACCTCCACCTGGACCATCCTTCCTCAATTGTGGACAATAAGGCTAAGAATGTCCCACTTGCCCACACTGGAAACAAGTCTGCTTCGCCAACTTAGGACACGCTGACCTTAATGACCTGCCTCCTTGCAGTAGTAACAAGTCACTTCCTGAGTTGCAGGTGCCTTCTGAACTGGACCTGTAACCCATGTTTTCATTAATACGTATTTTTAAAAGTATTTTTCCGTATTTAAATTCTCAATACCTTATAACTATTTCCCTATTTGATTTTATTATTCAAACTATTTTGGAGTCCAATTGTTTAGTATAAGCCCAAGTTTGCATTTTTATTTTTATTAATTATTAATGTGAGCCCAGTTGTTATTTAAGCCCAATTCCACATACTGATTTTACTTAATTTTATATTTAATCTGAACCCAAAAATTCAGCCCAACAACCTAATTGTTTTGTTTAAATATCTTTAAGCCCAAGCCCATATCCACCCCCTATTGGATCTCTCACCCAAACCTAATAACCCAATCAACCCCAATCTCTCCCTAGCAGCCAATCCCTATGATTTCTCCTAATCACTCCCCACAATCTCCACAATCCGTGACTCCCCAAAATTTGAATAACTAAATCCCTACTATTAAGCCCTACAATCTCTCCCCTCCTATTTAATTTTTCATTATTATTTTAATAAACCTACCCCGACTGTTTAATACTTCCCTTCTCTCTCTCTCTCACCCGTTCACTGTCTCCCTCTGTTTCTAACCCAAACGTAGAGAACCCGAACCCCCTCCCCTTCGTCTTCATCTTCGAGCGCCTCGCCCTGAGCGCGGCGCCGCCATTCTCTTCGTCTCCTCCCGCTTGAGCACCGCCGCAGCAACCCCTCCACTGATTCATCGAAATATCACCCTAGCCTTCGCTCAGTCGTCTTCCTCCTTCCCCCTCGTTGATTACCCCCTCGCCATTGCTGAACTCAACCCCTCGGAGTACCGCCGGCGCTACCCCTAGTTCCCCCGCCGCTCCTTGTCCACCGTTGCCAGTGCCGCCTGTCCCGTCGCCCTCCCGCTCAATCCAGACGTCGCCTCCTCTGTTTTTGTCTAAAACAGAGCTCCGCTTCGTTCGTGCCGTCGCGTCGCCTTGGTCACCCCCCGATCGCAGCACCACCGCCGCGTCGTCATCTTCGTCCTGTCGCAGTCGTCGCCGCAGCTGCCTCGCAATCTCTCCCGCAATCTCTCTCTCTCTCAGTCGCGTGGGGAAGAAGATCCGTGAGTGGTTGTCGATGCTGTTCGGTGTTTGTCATTGAGGGATTTGGATTTGCTGTTCCCTGTTCTATCCTGGATATGGTGTAAGGAACATATCTGATTAGTGGGTTTTTGCCGTCCCGTGTTTTGGCGCAGCAAATCCTGATCTTGCTGTTTGCTGTTCGGGCAGATCTTGGGTGGAGTTTTGCTCTAGTTGCTGTGTTGTTGGCTTGGACTTCTTGCACGTATTTTGCACGTAGTTTTCGGAGTTGCTGTGTTGTTGGCTTGGACTCCTTCACCATTTCTTATCGAATATTTATTGTATCATATTCGATATTTTTATTGAATTCCGCAAGTGGATCCGTATTGAATATCGTAAAATGTTATTGTATCTATCGTTGGGATACCACGGATTTATACGAGCGAATCCAAGTGGTAATCTCGACTTCGTACCGTCTTTTTGCCTCTAATGTATAGGAATCTTACATGCACCCATGTAGATAGTTAATGAATATAAGAATAGGAAATCATTATCACACTTCACCTCATGACATTAAAAACAACTATTGTGGATTGTATATTAGGGTTGATTGTTTATGTGATTGCTATTGATAAATTAGTTGAATTGTAATTAGTAGAATTATGGACATCATCAACCTTAATACCATGTTCACATACGAATGACTCGCTGTGATATATGATTATTAAACTCCAATTTATCATTCTTAACTTTTTAACCGTTTTATTCAAAATAAACATGTTGACTATTCTGGAAATTACGCCAACCTGAACCTTACCGTGCTGTTTCGACTTAGATAACTTCTTTAAAATCAGTCGCTTCCTGAAAATGAAACATAGCCCTATTTGTCTAGATGTCAATAGACACCAGAATTTTCGAATTCCGACATATTGCCCGAGTTATGACCCTTTTGTTACAGCTGCACTGTAATTTTAGATTCATGTACATCCCATGTTAGGCTGATAAATTAAGTGGACTAATGATCATAAATGGCCAAGTAAATTCCAGATTTGTAGATAACATGCTTAGGGTATTAAAAATTATTTTTACTGATTTTTTGTAATGATTATTTACTGCCTTTATAACTGAAATTAGTCAACATCGACCCCAGCTAGAAACTAAAATCTATAAAGATCACTGAATTTCACCTAGCTACCAATGTCGGAATGTAGCTTTTAAGTAGGCGTTGGAACCGGGCAGGAGTCTAGTTTCTAGAACACCTGACGGATCCGCATTTGCTATCCTGTAGCAACGGGAATTCTGATTTTGGTACAGCAACCTACTGCTGTCCAGAATTGGGTTCTTATGTTTAATAATATATAACTATATCTATAATGTTATTTTTAGTGTATTAAATTGTATATAGAATATTGCATGATCTTAGGGTTGTTTTTTCACCTTTATTAGTATCCCTTATTAATCGCATTTTTGTATGTTAATTGAATAAAGAAAGTAAATCAAGTCGGGGTTAAGGGATGATTAGGGTAGTTGATGACATAGTGACTGTACTCGGAAGAGGGACCCGTGTTTCCCTAATTATCGGTCTATTGGTTATATCGGTCATCGGTTAATTGCAAATTACTAACTTCAGTATCTCGATTGATTCGGTCATCGGTTATTATTGAATATTGTTCCCGAGTACATGAACTATAGAATCTACCACCTTAGTCTAAACGAAATTGATTGTATGCATCGAACCTGTGGTACGACACACATGAGACACATTAGTACGTGCATTAGCCAGGATAAAAAAATGAATAATAGACCTAAGGCTCTCATCACATTATCATTGCATATTGTTATCTTATTGAACAGTGTTATCGTTATTATTGCCATTATTGATATTGTTTATCGTTATCGTGATAAATCATAGTTATTGCATATTATACTATTATCTCTTTGTCACTGTTCAACACTATTGATTTCATCGTTTATTGAATTCATTGCTATACCACCATTGTCATTGGTTCTCTGTTTCTCTACTTGCATGTCCACGACTGGCTCTAAGGACTTTCTTTTTCCTCTCTTTAGATGAGCAACTTACAGGTAATCAAGGAGATTTACCTGACGGAATAGAAGAGCAGCATTGGTGAAGGAGATGTTTTACTGTGTCGCTAAAATAAATATTGTTTTATTTGATGACTTTAATAAAATTGGACAAATACTATTTCTTTGTATTGTGGGCTTCGACCCGAATATTGTTTGTTAGATTTCCAGATGTTGGGTTATTTTAATGTTGGTTATTTTTATGCTTAAATTTTCAATATTATTATTTATGTGATTATTCTTTTATTGCATGCGTGGTTGTTTTATTACTTGTTATATTGTTGAATTGGATCAATAACAGCCGATGGATGACGCAAGTCATTCGCTGGGCCGTGTCACGTGCTTGCATTCCGTGTTTTTGGGAAGCGGGGCGTGACAGGACCACTAAACTTAATTTGCTTCACTGGGAACCCCTTCCCACTCTGACCTGTTACTGGCCTCTTATTCTTGTTCCAGGTTTCTTGCTTCTTCTGGAACTGATCCATGACCCCCTCTGTCATAGCTGCTCTCCTGACCAGCTTATCGAACCTCCTTATGCCCAAAGGAATCATCCTCGACATCAAATTTGGCCTCAAGCCCTGCTCAAACTTATTGGCCTTCTTCGCCTCATCAACTATTAGCTCCGGTGCATACCTCAACAGCTGAGCGAACTTAGTCTCATACTCTCGCACAGTCATGCTGCCCTGCTGTAGATTCAAGAATTCTGTCGCCTTCTTCTCTTGAATATCCAGGGGAAAGAAACGATCCCTGAATTCATTCAGAAGAGCCACCCAAGGCATTTGCTGGTCCCCCAAAATCCTCTTCACTGATTGCCACCAAACACCAGCGTTCTTTTCCAACTGCATAGCGGCCAACTTTACCTTATTGGCTGCCGGAGTTTCCGAGACCTCGAAGATTGTCTCCATCCGTCTAATCCAATCACCGGCCTTATTTGGATTAGACTGCCCCTCAAACATGGGTGGCCTCATCCTCTTGAAGGACTCAATCTGCTTGATAGGATCAGCGTTAACAAACACTGGTCGAACCCCATGGTTCTGATTCTATGCCATATTAGCTGCCATTAGTACATTCAAAGTCTGATACACCCTGGCAAACTCAGCCTCGAGATCAACTCCCACCCCTTGGGAACTTCCAGTTCCATCGCCATTGTTACCATTCCTGGTCCTGGGTCCAACCATTCTGAATACTGCAAAATGAGGGAAAAGTTAGAGGACCACAACAACACAATTCATATTCACATCAATACCCTCTGGCAAAACCTCAACCATACCCCAAAAGTAAAAACATCATGTTTCAGCTATATGTGATACTCACTCTCTAATGTCCACACCTAGGTACTCACGCTCTAGTGTCCACACCTAGGTTATTTTTATACCATATTTATTATTACTATTGAAGCATGCTCTGATACCAATCTCTGTAGCGCCCCGAATTTTCAATATGATATCTTAGAAATACGTGGCACAATTTGTAGCATCAACTTCAAATATAATATTAAACACAGCCCAAAATACCAGTAAAATTTATCTCAAAATTTTATTACAATAATATTTACCTAGCACAGCGAAATATATACACCTTTAATTACAAACTCTCTTTCTTTATAACACTTTCTTTTACAAAATCACATAATCCATTACATCACTTTAACTCAAGCATCCAAATCCCAAGCTATAGGTATTCACCTGTAAAATATGAGGCTAGAGATAACTCTAACCCCCAAAACTAAAGGGGTCAGCAATAACGGTGTGAGTGATATATAAACAAGCAACAAAAATAGAGCATGGATTCATCAATAACAGGAAATAAATAAGAGTAAGTGAATTAGGAAAAATCACGAAACATGAAACACATCAAGTGAGGCTAGACTAAGTATCAAGTGTAGAAAACCGAAAACACATGCATAATACCAAGTCACGAAAACATCAATGCTATATGCTGAATCTCTAATGCATACTTGTTGGAGTCTATGCATCCCACTCTACATAAGTCCGGTACAAGTCCTTAACATCTCCACTTCATAGGGTTTAATCTCCCGCTATGCAACTAATCCTACTACGATGACTACTACGAGATATAGATAAACTGTGAGTATTAGCCCATGCCCCGATAATTTCGGAGGTCAATCTCTATCTACAGATAATTTCGGAGACTATTTCACTCACACATGGGAATCTTCGAGAATACCCCACACCGCAAGCTATGGCACCTTATCACACGAATACCACATGTGCGTCGCCTCGACCAAGATAATTTCGGAGATCAATTCCACACCATAGGTAATTCCGGAGACGATTTCATTCACACCTGGATAATTCTGAAGATTATCTTATACCGTGAGCCATACTGAGGTCCATAACCCATGTTCTCATTCATCATATCACCACTAGTGCCTGTCCTTATTATTTAGGTTATTTAATTACTTTATGGATCTCCTAGAGTTGGTGTACCCCACCAGACTTAACACAACAACTAACCAACTAAAATGCCTCAACAGGCCCAAACATAAATATCTCAACTGGCGGTATACTAGGGTCACACGCACCTTCTAGAGACTCACACCCAAACATCCAAACCAATCTTCCAACATAAATTGCTCAGTTAAAACTACTTGAAAACACATGTTCAGTAAAAGATAAGGTGTAGAATAGTAAGTTATAGATTAAAACATTTAAAGAATAAATCATTTGAAAGAACATTTAATTATATCAAGATACATCAGTATCAGTCAACTATAGACAAGCATCGGTTGACTGTCCAGAGAGGAAAAATTCAATAACTTTAAGAAAATATTTCTAAGTATAGAAGTCGACTATAAAAGGTCATCGGTCGACTGTCCAGAGCGAAAAATCCAAAACGTCAATAAAAATAATTCTAAGTAATATCAGTCGACTGTCCAGAACGAAATTTCAAAGAAAACTAGAGAACACAGCAGCCAGGTCGCGACAGTCGATTGTAAAATTTCATCGGTCAACTGTCGACCTGCAGACTGCAGATTTTTGGTTGTGCACATTTCAACCGATACGTAGTTTTACTTTATGAAAATGATTTCTACAAAAAGCATATTTCTTATATGATCAAATACAACTTATAGGATATATAATAGTTCATAAAACTAGATCAAAACTACTTGAATTTATAAAAATAGCGATTTGTTGATTTCTTTCAATTAAAACATGAATTGTGCATATAATCAAAATAGAGTTTCTAAAAAATTAATTATTCATTGAAATAGCTTCGTATTCAGGTCCAAACCATATCAATACGAAAATCTCAAAAAAAAAATCCCTAATTTAGATATATTTCCTCAAACTCAACTCGATTCCAAATTTCGATTCTCAAGACATGATCTCTTGATTCATAAATTCTTTCTCCAAATTTCTGAAACTGATTCACCATTATAACTCATAAATATAATCAATTTATAACATTACCATATCAAGTTTTATTCAACCAATACTCAAAAGTGATAAAAAATCTCATCTTTAATAAATTTATGCACGAAATCTACCATATTCAATCAATCCAACATTAATCCAAAATAAATGGCCTACCCATGATCTCCAATAGGTCATTCATCAATCTCAAATTACCGACATACGATTTCACTCATAAATAACTCGGGTTTCACAAGATCCAATTTTTATCATCAATCCAACATACATATTCATACCCAAACCTTAGCATGCTTTCTAGGAGATGAAACACCACATACAACATTCAGAAAACAAACAAAAAATTTATATTACTCACATACAACATACACAAAACAAAATAAAACAAAACAAGTCACTCACCTTATTGAAGAGATCGAACGAAAAGGAATATAAATTAAGAAAGCCCGTCCTTCCCAAGAAAATCCAAAGTCTTCTCCTTAGAAATCCAAAATAATAAGAAATAAGAGATCTCCTGTGTTGTATAGCAAAAGACGACTGCACAAAATCCTATATAGTCCGGAATTTAAGTTTCTAGGGTTTTAGAAAATATTTGCGAAATACTCCTTTTACAATATACCTTTACATAAATAGATCCCTTTATTAGAAAAGTAGTAAAACCCAATTTAATTAATTCAAAATCTAAAAGATCCCCTCCAGCATCAGCCGGCACTGTAGGAAAATTCAGGAAAATAGTTTTGTACTTTCACCCCTTAAAATAGCAATTTTGCGAAAAGATCCTCTTTTATCAAAACTTGTAAAATAAATTGAATATGTTGAAATAAAAGATAAACTCATTATACCTGAATTGACTAGGCATTATATCCAGCCTAAAATCCAAAAATATGGAGTTTTCACCCTATTTGGTAATTTTGCACAAAAGTCCTTCTTTTTAAAATATTTGCAAATAAGTCCAATAATTATCAAAAAAATCTAGAAAAATCATGAATAATCTCAAATAATAAATAATGAGTTTTCCTAAAATAATTTTTGGTTTTAAGCTTTCAAAGACAATATTCGCATGTGTTTTGCACGTGAGAAAGATAAATTTCTAAATGAACATTTATTAAATCACCAAAAACCATTTAAATTTATTTTCTAATCTCAAAATTAGTATTTAAAAATATGGTGTACTACATGGTCACTGACTCCATGATCGAGGTGAGGATCGCGGTGAAGGAGATGGAAAATTTTGCTTCGCCCCGGGATCGGGGGAAGCTGGCTTATGAGACTTTTGAGGCCAATTATCTCTAGTGGTCCCATGCCGAATGTATGGTGATTAGCCAACCCAATTGTCATTTCTTATTCTCATTTGTCTAATTTATCAAAGTGATTGATATTTTCCATTTTGTAGACTGTTTTCCACGGTGTCGAGATGAAGTGCCAGCATGAGTATGAGATGAGGTGCTTTCAGAGTAGGGTGGCGAGGGTCGAGAAAGAGTACCTCGACCCCAAGGTGGCCCTCGATGACTCAGTGGAGATGGTGAAGGCCCTGGCGATGGAGATTTCCTCGTTCACCGTGAGCGAGAGGGGCTACTGAAGGAGAGGGAGGAGCTGGAGGCAAGGGTGGGGGAGAAGCTGAAGGCGGAGATGAAAAAGGAGATGGAGGCCGTTTGAAATGAGGCCCTCGACATAGTTGTTGCTGCCGAGGACCAGGGCTACAAGAAGGCCATTAAGGATGTCGAGGAGCGGGTCGACACTTCAGTAGATCGGGGTACAACTACCTTCTTAAGGAAGGGGATGAGCCCAAGGAGAGTTGGTACGAGTAAGGGGGAGAGGCGTCCAAGGATTGCAGAGAGCAGAGCACCTCCGTTCTTCCGGGGGGTTGGTGATGGAGAAGAGCTGACCTACGGGGTCCTCTGTAGTGTGCAAAGAGATGCTCTCTCTCCCCAAGTCTTGAATATCATTTATTTTTTATTTGCTTTTTTTTTTGCCGAACCGCTGACCAGCCATCACTATGTACCTTTCTTTTGATTAATGAAAGATTTTCCCTTTGCCGAACTATTTTGTTTTGAAGTAATTTCTTGATTTTTCATGTGAGATCTTCAAAGTTTTGAAGTTGAGGCTAAGTGTCTTTATGCTTGCCATGATTCATTTGCTTTTATTGTAGTTCATTGTGTACACCGAGGGGGACCCCTGGGGAGATGGGGTGGCTCATCTTCGTAAGAAGTTGTACATGACAGAATTGGGGCTCGCCCGCTTGCCCAACACATCGTATGAAGTGGAGCTTGAGCTCGATTGCATTAGTTGAGAGGGATGCTGAACTCGTTTGTTTTCGCAAAGGGTTGCACACGGCTATGCTTGAAAAGGAGAGTTGGAAGGCGGTGTTACTCGAGAGGGACCAAGAGCTTTCTCTCTTGCATGGGGACTGCCCCATTGGTTTTCCATTGTCTCCCTCAGTGGAGAGAGATGGCCACGGTGAAGAAGTTCTCCTGAGGGAGTTGCTTGTCGAGAGGGATTTGGCAATTTATTGCCTTAAGGAGAAGCTGGGGGGGGGGGTTGCAAATGCGGATCACTCCTTCATCCTAGTGGTTGGGCGACACCTCAAGAGTTATGCACGGGTGCTCGAGCGACGCCAGGAAACCCACGGGTTTCCCAGAGCGGAGTAGCTGGGTCATCGAGCATGGTATCTATAAGGGGTGGGCTGCGTCGTAGCCATCGTGATGTCCAGACCCGATCGGTTAGACTTGTCCCTCCTTTCGACTGTTTGGGTGGTCAAGGTGAATCCTTTCGGATGAGGAAGTTTTTCAGATGAACCACAACTCTTAACTGAAGTATTCCTCTCCCTATCGACCATAAATGATCAGTGGGGAGGGAAAGTAGATTGGTCCGACGTGTTTTTGGCTCTTAGAGTCTTGTGTCAATGTGAATAAGATATTTCTCATGTATCCTCGAGCTTGTAATAAGATATTGTCATGAAATGAAGGTATTCTAATTGTCGAAGTTTTGTCTCTCATTTTCTCTATGTTTGTGATTTATTGTATAATGTTTGAGGATTTGCTCGAGTAGCTGTAGAGGCGAGCTATGCTCCTAACTCTATGGTTTTGAGTTAGCGGGTTGTGGGAGCATCTCTTAAGGAAGAGATGGACTCTGACCTTGCTTATTCGAGAGTTAATAAGTTACAAGAGTGGTTTTGAATGGTGAATCGAGCTCCAAAATTGTTCGTTCACAAGTTGTGGAAGCAACTACAAGCCACAAATTTGGGCTCTGAACTTGTTGTTCGAGGGGTTAACGAGTTGCATGAGCAGTTTCGAATGAAGAGCCCAGCTTCGAACTTGCTTCTTTAGCGAGTTGCGAGAGCAGCTTTAAGCCATGAGTTTTAAACTCCGAACTTGTTGTTCGAGGAGTTAACGAGTTGTGGGAGCAATTTCGAATGATGACCCCACTTCCGAACTTGCTTATTTAGCGAGTTGCGGGAGTTGCTTTGAGCCATGAGTTTGGACTCCGAATTTGCTATTCTAGGGGTTAGCAAGTTGCGGGAGAAACTCTCGGGAAGAGCCGGACTCCGAACTTGTTGTTCGAGGGGTTAACGAGTTGTTAAGGAAGTTTGGGAGAGGAGCTGAGCACCTAACTTGTTGTCATCATCCAGAGAGTATTACAAGGATTTTTGAAAGAAAATGCTAAATTTTATTGAAAAAATCTAAGTGACTGCTTTGGAGGCTAGCCTTTATTACATGCTCTGGCCATTGTGAGGTTTGGCCTTATTTCAACTATTAAAAATATTAGTGGCGGGCATTAACTTCATGAGTTATTCGACGTTCGAAGTTCTGGATATCTCCTTGCCACCCAGGTCTTCATGTCAGTAAGTCCCCCGGGGGAACGACTTTGGAGATCTTATATGGTCCTTCTCAGTTTGGAGCGTGTTTTTCCTTTTTGCGTGGGTCAGAGATTTCGAGTTTCCATAGGATGAAGTCCCTTTACTTGAGGTTTGCCAGACGAAACTTCTTATTGTAAAACATCTCTACCCTCTACTGATAGAGGTGTCTTCGTAGTGTAGACTTTTCACGAATTTCTTCTATTAGATCAAGGTTGCCCTAAATTCATTTGCGTTCTGTCCTTCATCGAAAGAGAGGAGGCGAGGGGAAGGTAGTCCAACTTCTAAAGGGATCAGTGCTTCAAGAATCTATCAGTTGGCATCCTCGGCTTGGTCGTTGGTCTGGGAGTGCGAGATGGATGAGAAACATTGTTCGATCCCTAGATCAACATAGAATTTGCAGAACCCTTTGGCAACGAATTGGGTTCTATTGTCAGTGATGAGGATTCGAGCGATCTCGAACCGACAAACAATGTTCTTACAAAAGAGTTGTTGAATTTTGTGTTCGGTGATGAAGCCTTGTGGTTTCACTTTGATCCAAGGATTTTTGAAAGAAAATGCTAAGTTTTATTGAAAAACAAATCTAAGTGGCTACCTTCGAGGCTAGCCCTTATTATATGCTCTAGCTGTTGCGAAGTTTGGCCCTATTTCAACTCTAAAAAATCTAAGTGGGGGGCGTTAAGCGCCCTCGTTGAACTTCATGAGGTGTTCGACGTTCCAACTCCTGGATATCTACTTGCCTCACAGGTTTTCAAGTTGGTAAGTCCCCGGGGGAACGACTTTACATACCTTATGTGGTCATTCTCAATTTGGAGCGAGCTTTCCCTTTTTGCGTGGGTCGGTGATTTCGAGTTTCCATAGGATGAGGTTCCCTTCCTTGAGGTTAGCCGGATGAACCTTTTTGTTGTAGAATTTCTCTATCCTTTGCTGATAGACGTGTCTTCGTAGTGCAGACTTTTCGTGAATTTCTTTTATTAGATCAAGGTTGCCCCAAATTCATTTGAGTTCTGTCCTTCATCGAAGGAGAGGAGGTGAGGGGAAGGTAGTCCAACTTCTATGGAGATCAGTGCTCCAGAGCCGAAGGTGAGGTTGAATGGGTATTCTCCTATGGGGGTTCTTTTCATGGTCCTGTGGGACCAGAGCACACTCGGAAGCTCCTCTACTATAGTCCCTTGGGAGCTTCATCGAGCCTCTTCTTGAGGTTGTCAAGGATCTATCGGTTGACATTCCTGGCTTGGCCGTTGGTCGGGGGGTGCGAGATGGATGAGAAACGTTGTTCGATCTCTAAATCGGCACAAAATTTGCAGAACCCTTTGGCAACGAATTGGGTTCCATTTTCAGTGATGAGGATTTAAGCGATCCCGAACTGCCAAACAATGTTCTTACAAAGAATTGTTGAATTTTGTGTTCGGTGATGAAGGCTTGTAGTTTCGCTTCGATCCACTTTTTGAAGTCGTGAATGGCTACCACTAAGAAGTTCCTTAGTCCGGTTGCATGGGGAAACGGTCCAAGCAAGCCCATTCCCCACATGGCAGAGGGGATTGGGCTCGACATGGGGCTAAGGTCGACCTGGTGCACCTAGAACTTCTGGTAAGCAGTATTTTGGCGAACATGTTCTTGAGCATCGTCGAGGAGCGTAGAACAATAGTACCAATGATTAAGGATCCTTGTGCGAGCGATCTCGCTCCCATGTGGCCACCACCGATACCTTCGTGCACTTCTTTAAGAGCATACTTGGTCTCTGGGAGAGGCATTACAGGTATGGTTTGCCATCTACCAAAGTGTAGGAGCGTTGGAACAAGTCTCCTTCTTCTAGCATATACCTCTATGCTCTTATCTTGATCTTCCTTTCTTCTTTTGGATCTGCTGGGAGGATTCTTTTGCCGAGGAAGTTGACTAAGGGTTTCATCCAGTTGCCCCCGGATGCCTGTGGGGTGATAAACATAAGCTCCAAGGTTTCCTCCTCGATTCTTGGCTTGAGTAGGACTTCAATGAGCATGGTGTAATTGAGTCATTCGAAGGAAGAGGAGGCTAGCTTAGAGAGGGCATTCGCTTCCTAGTTTTCTTCGTGGGGGATCCGAGTGACTTTAGCCTCTTGGAATGTAGCTAGGAGCTTCTTCACACAAACTAAGTACTTGACCATGCGATCATTCCTGGTCTCGTATTCTTCTAGGATCTGGTTCACCACCAGCTGGGAGCTGCTGAACACTTTTACCTTTAGGGCCCCAACTTTTCGAGCTAAAAGGTAGCCAACAATTAGTGCCTTGTATTCAACCTCATTGTTAGAGGCTCAAAAGTTGTGGCAGAGTGAGTACTGGATGATGAATTCATCTGGGCAGAGCAGGATAACCCCGACCCCGCTCCTTTTGATGCAAGAGGAGACATTGACGTAGACACTCCAAACTGGGGATCATTGCCTTCCTTGGCGGGATCAGGGATAATGCTCTTGACAATGAATTCGGCTAAGGCTTGGGCCTTGATGACCGTCCTCGGTCGGTAGCTAATGTCGTGCTGGCTCAACTTGATGGACCACTTAATAAGTCGCCCGAAACTCTTGGGCTTGTGAAGCACTTGCTTGAGGGATTGGTCGGTGAGGACCAAGATAGAGTGTGCTTGGAAGCATGTGTGGAGTTTGCGGGCAGTCATGACAAGAGCGTAGGTCATCTTCTCCATTTTGGAATAACGAAGCTCGACATTATGAAGGACTTTGTTTACATAGTAGATCGAATTCTGAACCCTTTCGCGATACTGAGGGTCTGATCCGGAGTGGCTAAATAGAGGTGGAGCACCTCACCTAGCTCAGGCTTGCTTAGGATCGGGGGATTGATGAGATAAGCTTTAATCTGTTCAAAGGCTTCTTGTTGTGCTTGTCCCCAATCAAAGCCCTTTGCTCCTTGGAGATCTTTGAAGAATGTGAGGTACTTCTCCTCCGACCTAGAGTGGAAGTGTCCGATGGCAGCGAGGCATCCTGTAAGTTTCTGGACTTCTTTAAGGTTGGACGGAGAAAACATGTCGAGTTTAGCTCGGATTTTCTCCGGATTGACTTCGATTCCCCTTTGACTAACCATGAATCCTACAAATTGTCACGAGGAGATCCCAAAGGCACACTTTGAGGGGTTCAACCTCATATTGTGCATTGAAAGCTTCTTGAAGGTCAGTCACATGGTCATTCTTCTTCATGCTCTTCACAAGCATGTCGTCTACATAGACCTTTACGTTACAACCGATTTGTTCCTTAAAAACTTTGTTCACCAAGTGCTGGTGAGTGGCTCCAGCATTCTTCAGTTCAAAGGGCATGACTCGATAGTAGAGACCTTGGTTGGTAACGAAAGATATTTTCAGGATGTCAGGAGGGAACATTCAGATATGATTGTATCCCTAGAAGTAATCCATGAAGTTGATGAGCTCGTGCCTGGATGTGGTATCGATCAATGCATTAGTGTTGGGGAGAGAGAAGGGGTCATTTGGACATGCTCTGTTGAGATTGGTGAAGTTGATGCAAATCCTCCATTTTCTATTTGCTTTCCTTACTATGACTACGTTGGCTGGCCATTCAGGATAGCTAACTTCTTGAATGAAGAGGGTGGCTAGGAGTTTGTCAACCTCTTTCTTGACCGCTTGTTGCCTATCGGGGGCGAACTTGCGGTACTTTTGCTGGATCGGGTTGACGTACGGATTAATATTGAGGCAATGCATAATCAAGTCTTCCGAGATTTCGGGCATGTCGGCGGCGGTCCAAGAAAACAAGTTTTGGTTCTCCCTAACGCAACTGACAAGTTGTTCTTTAACTCGGTTGGAGAGAGCTTTACGTGGAAATATTTGACCAAATCTTCCTGAGAAAAAAGGATCTCTTCTAGTTCATCCATGGGATCAGAGTTAATATTCCTTTCTTTAGGGAGTTCTACGACGTCAAGCAGGAAGACTAAGCCCCCTATTGTGGCTGTGTAACATGCGTGACCGCGTCTTGGCTCCCCCCTCCCCCCATTGTGGCTGCGAACATGTGGTTTCCAAGCGTTTTCGGCCAGCCAAATCTAGGTTCTAATCGATGGTCCAGATTGCGGCTTCCTCCCTCAATAAAAGAACTCATAATCTGATTGCCTCCTCACCAAAATTAGCAGCAACAGATAAATTCCCCAACCCTTGAGGAATCTCTCCCGTTAGGTTGTTAAGTTCCAGAGCAAGCCTTGTGAGCATTGTGAGGTTGCCGAAAGAAGTTGGGATAGTTCCACTAAATTGGTCAGAACCAATATATAATACAATGAGCTTAGGCCACATGCCAATATTAGTCGGTATGCTTCCAGTGAACTGATTCTCAAACAATCTGAGTTCTCGAAGATGCTGGCATTGAGAAAAACTCGATATGACTTCCCCAGTAAAATGATTGGGACCGAGAGAGAGAGAGAACTTGGATATTAGCTAGAATGCTAGTAAAGGTGTTGTTTGATGGGAGAGAACCTAAGAGATTGTTGCTACAAACAGTGAAATAGACTAAGGAAGACATGTTTAAGATGGTGGAGGGAATGAGACTTGATAGAAAGTTGAAATGAAGGGCAAGATGGGAGAGTCCAGGTTGGTGGTCAAGGGCTTGGGGAATGGTGCCGGTAAGGGAATTATACCCAATGTCAATGCACAAAAGGAAGGTGAGATTTGCAAAGTTAGGAGAGATGGTGTACCTTTGAGAGACATGTCAAAAATCGAGATGACAGTGATTCACTGTTTGTGTTGACGACTGTAGCAAACACCAAACTAATTACAGAAGGAGCTATTGGTGGTCAGAGTGCCTTTGGGATCCGTGCAGGGAGTAGCTACCTGGTTCCAAGGGGCCGTAGCTGTGCCCCCGGATTTTTATATTTTTAAATATATATAGTGAGAAATAAGATTAATGGTCTATGTATAATTTAAAAATTCATTATACACAAAGCCCATTAACCCAGGTCTCTCCTCCACTCTAGATCAAACCCCCCCAAACCCAACCATCTCCTCCTTGTTCATCAACTTGATATCTTCATGTTGGATGTGTGCTCTAATGGCCAATTTTTTGAAGTTGCGGAGGTTAGTGGGCTTGCTGGAAAGATGATTTAGTTAAAGAAGTATTGTGCATATCCACTGGTGCATTTGCTCTTAAAGTTGGCATTACTATTACTCGTTGCAACCGCAACTTTAAAGAGAGTATTTTTTGTAATGAAAATCATCAAGACTTTATTACGTAACCAATTGGGAGATGATATGATGAATGATTGTTTGGTGGCATATATTACAAGAGACGTATTGGTTGTCATTGACAATAAATATATCAGTCATATTTTCTTAATATGAAGTCTCAAAGGATTTTATTGCCAAAGAAAAGGGCTATTTACAGAGGCATAGCTACTAGGTCCCGAGGGGGGTGCGGCTGCACCCCTATGAATTTAAAAATTATATATATATATATATATATATATATATATATATATATATATATATATATAGTATAAATTTTTTATTAAGGGTCTATGTGTAAATTTTGAAATCATTTTAAAAAAAAAAAGAGTAATGCTTTAGCCACTACCAATTTCACTACCATTTTCTTCACTACCTTAGGTGGCATACTCCTATTGGAGAGTTCTCCCACCTACTCTATCTTCCTCTACCTATTGGAGTGTGCCACCTAAGGTAGTGGAGTGAAATGTAGTGAAATTGGTAGTGGATGTAGCATTACTCAAAAAAAAATCCCAACCCAACCGATTATCACCTTGACTCTTTCTCTTTCTCTTTGCTTTCTCTGGAGTCTGAACCCTCTTTCTCTTTCTCCCGTCCCCAACCCGACACAAAAAATCCTCCGCTGCTCCACCAACTCCTCCACTGCTCCGCCATCTTCGAGTTTCCGATCATAATTCCTTCTCTTCCGAGGCTCCGACGGCTCTTCCTCTCCATCAAAACCCAAAACCTAACCCGAGTTCCAAATACATGTAATTCATAGCACAAACATGATCCTTTACTTCAAATTCATACAAAAATACAAAGAATTTAAAATTTTTCATTTACAACATCGTTCTTTACAATAGCACAACAAAAATGAATAAATATAATACAACATATGATAATAAAACCTCTTCAATCTTGTGACATCCCTCACAGTAACTTCAAATCCATACCAAATCCAATCCTGCAACTAGGAAATTGTGGGCACGTCAGTTGAATACAACTGACGCAATACTATAATACACCGATCCTCAACTTTAACAATCACAAACTTCATGCACAAAACAAAAGCAATAATGACAAAGATGAATAAAAACAGAAAGTGAATCTAATTTTTAGTGTATAAGTGTATGCCATGAAATATAAATCAAAATGCATAAAACAATGGCATAAAACAAGTATCCAATAAAGCAACAAATGCACACAATGCACACGAATGCATACTTGTTCCGATTCTATGCATCTCTTACTACATAGGTCTGAGGGTAAGTCCTTAACGTTCTCCTCATTATAGGGTTAAATCCCATGTCATGCAACCTAACCTGATGACTGTACTCCAACGCGTAATTACGTATGAGTCGCACTCCCAGGATATTGGACCTTACCGGCATACCCCTACTAGCCCACACATCGTGGATTTACCGGGCGTATCCGCAGCCAAGAACCCCAGAGATGATCTCCCGCAACTACGAACCAAGCCCTACCCCTAGCCCACCTCAGTGGATTTACTGGGCGTATCGTGTCCATCCCGAACATTCCTAGGAACCGCAAGTTCTTTACCGGCCGTTTCGCAAACAGAACAAGCATACCCCTAGCCCACACATGTAGATTTACCGGGCGTATCCTCAGTTGTGAACATTCCTAGGGACTAGGGAATGCAGTCCTTTACCGGTCATTTCATCGACCTCACCGGCCTACCCATATGCCATACATGTAGATTACCGGGCATATGCTCGGTCATGTCCCGAACCCCTAGGAACTGCAAGCTCATTATCAGACATGTTCGTCATTGTTTTCAGCCATAACTCCACCTAGTACCTATCCTTCAATTCAAACATAAATAATTCTACCTAGAGCTAGCTTACCCTACCGGACTTAAATCAACACACGAGAACATTAGCCCATACTGGCCACTTCTCAAACTTTTCTAATTACAATTTTGCCGGTACCCTGGGTCTCGCTCAGCCTCTAGAATCCACACATTTCAAAATTCATAAACTTTCTAGGTCATCCATAACCTCTTTTATAATCATTACATATTTTCTTCATTCATATACTCAATTCATCTCTTGTCCTTTCAATCCAACTAGTCATTCTCAAATAACTAGATAAAACTTTCTAAACTGTTACAATATAACGTCAAACGCCTCAATTCAATCCAAATCATCTCTGTTCTAGTAATTCAATTCAAATTGCCAAAATCTGTACTAAAATTTATTCATTCAAACATGGAGTTTAATCCAAAATATTTGTACTAATTTCCATCAAATCTTAATTCTCCAATATACTAATATCCTTTAAAATCATCTCTATTCAAATCCTTCAAATCCAATCACCAAATATGTGTTTAATCCTTTATCTAAGTGGGGCAATTAACCTAAAAAATATTTGTACAAATTACCATCAAAATATTTCCCCACAAAATCAATTTATATTTCCAATATACTCAAAAATAGTAAATACAACCAAATTTAAGCTCATCAAGACTCAAACCTACAATCTTAAAGATCCTAGACCACATGCACTAACCAATACTCCAAGCCTATTTCTCTATTAACTTCTTTTCAAGTTAACAACATATATATATATAATCCATTATTTGAATGTTCAACTAGAGACAGCAACCCAATGGTATTTTAAAAATTATATAAATTCCAATACTACTCCAAAAATAGGTTTTTTAGTTTCAGAGTTGCTGGTGATGTTCGGTGCAGGAGACGATCGGGGTGCTCAGGGGAGAGGCTAGAAGGAGCGCGATGGAGCAGGCAGTGAGGTGAAGGGTGGTTGCGAAGGCGTCGGGGTGCAGTGAGCAAGAGAGACGATCGGGGGTTGAGGATGGCAGTCGGGGGCTGTAGGCGTTGTGGGGATGTTGCGGGCTGTCGAGCTGTGGAAGACGACTGTTAACGAGTTGTGGTGGGGTTGCAGTCAAAGGAGGAAGGGGGAAGACAACAGCAAGAGTGGCTGCCGTCGGCGCTCAGCGAGGAGGCAGCGAGAGAGAGCTCGAGTTGCGGTGATGTTGAGTGAAGGAAGTAGCAGCGAGGCATCAGCAGCGGTGGAGAAGGTGGTGGCAGTGGGTGCGAGTTGGTCGACGGTGAGGCTATGGGAGTGTTGCGGTGCTGAACGGGGGCGGCTAGGTGGCAGACAGTTGTAGTTGATCAGCGCGGTGATCGGGGAGACAATGGGGTACTGTCGAAGTGTCGACAATGGTGGCAGAGCGGTTTGGCATAGTAGGCTGGGCATCGTGGTCAGCTGCTGGCGGGAGGCAGTAGCAAGGGTGGCCTCGTGTGGTCGCAGTCGGCAATGGGTTGCTTGGGTTTCGAGAACGAAGAAGAAGGAGTTGGGTTTCAGAGAACGAAGAAGAAGAAGAGGAGGATGATGTGTTAGGATTGAGATCAATTGATATAGTTAAAGAGATTCGAGATAAGTGGGAGAGATTATAGGGATAGTGGATAGTTAATAGGAGATTAGTGGGCTAATTATGTTGGTTATGCAGTTAGAGAATTTAGATGAGAGCTGAGTGTGCTTGGGTTTCGAGTTGGCTGTTATGAGTGTGAATCGCATATTTGGGTCGTGTGCTTCACAATTTAATATAGAGTTAAATACAATTTCTGGGTTCACAAAATAAATAAAATTGGGTTGGGCTTACAGAGTAAATAAACAAAATTTTAGAATGGATTAGGAGTTTGGGCTTGACAATAAAGAGAAATCTAATAATTAAATTTTATACCAAACGTAGTCGTTGTCTAAGACAACTACCAAGATTGAATTAGGTCGTTGTCTCATACAACAGCCTACTGTATAAAAAAAAAAAATGAGGCCAAAATTTGGTATGCTCTCTGACTTGAACTTGCCAATATTCTCACAAAACCATACTAACCTTAGCAGTTGTTCCAAACAACGACCTTCTTTAACCTTGGCTGTTGTCTGGTACAACAGATTTAGTTAAGCTAATTGTTTGAGAGTTTTTATGGTTAGGTCTTTGTGATTTTTTATTTATTTAAGAAATTCTGTAAATTTGAAGAGCGTGAATAAAATATTCATAATTATAAAAGATTTCCCATTTAAAATACTTATTTTTGGAAGGAACTATTATTTTCTTTCTTCTTATGGAATGACTTCCCATTTAAGGAATGTCATTAAGTTGGTGAATTTTTTAATGCAGACGGCTACTTATAAAAGATACGTAAGTGATAATCTCATATTTTGCCAATATTAATAAATGAGAAATGGCTTGGAGGGTTAGGGTTAGGGTTGGAGGGTTAGGGTTAGCTGAACATGGATGTACTCTCTTATATTCATAATTATAAAATGTCCTGAAAGTGGTACATACCCTTAAAATTATAAAATATTTGGTTTAAACCCTAGAACGTTGTTGGTAGAAACTACCTTAGATCATATCGTCGGAAGATATTTGTGGACCAATTTGTCAATTTGTCTTCTTTTTGAGCTGAACAGACAAGTACTCCTCATTTGCACATTCATATGTCCTATTTTTGTACGTGTTCCAAAAAACCAAAATTTACATAGGGATGATGTGGATGTATTTTAAAATAATTTATAAGATCAAAAATTTTATTTAAAGTTTTCCATATAAAATATTCAAATTTACCCAAAAAAAAAGAACATAAAACAATAAATTCCTATAGGGCTACCCTTAGGCCGTTGTTGCAAATAACGACCTAGGTTATTCTAGATCGTTGGTTGGAACAACAGCTTCCCTTTAGTATTAAAAATATGTGAATTACCTTTCTCCCATTAAAGGAACTTTTCCTTACGATATACATGATCTCAATAGATGTGTTCATGCACTTTCTTAGTGATGTCATCATATAAATAATTAAAAAAAATGCCGCAAAGTATAATTTCATCGTCTTGTAGGACATGTCCCTTATTTACATTATAAACAAATAATAATAAAAATTTCCCCACAAAAAAGGAAAAAAACCCTGAAAAGTATAAAAAATAGTGAGAGACTTAACATAGGTCGTTGTTAGGAACAAATGACCTAAGTTACTTTTTTTTTTACAATTATTTATTTTAAGTTCTTTTGTTTAAAAAATTATTAATATTCACCATTATTATTATCTTGTTTGTTAGTGAATTTTTCTTTTAGTGAATTTTTTTAGGAGTTAGGGTAGGGTTAGGGGTTAGGGTTAGGGTAAGCTAAATGTACTCTCTCAATTTCAAAATGTCCCAAATTTATATGTTCCAAAATTAGTATCCAAAAAAAAAAAAAAATTATTCACAATGTTCCAAATTTGAAGGATAATTTAAAGGAGAATTCACAATGTTCAAGTCAGAAAGCAAGGCAACTGATTTTTTTTTTTATATTAACTGAAGCCATTGTCTCCAATGACGACCAAGGTTAAAGGAGGTCGTTGTCTCGGACAACGACTTCACTTATACCTCAACAATATACAAATGGTTATTGTTCAAGTCAGAAAGCAAGGCAACCGAAACAAAAATATTTATATTAATTGAAGCCATTGTCTCCAACGACGGCCAAGGTTAACGGAGGTCTCTGTCTCGGACAACGACTTCAATTATACCTCAACAACATACAAATTGCTATTGTTCAAGTCAGAGAGTAAGGCAACTGAAACAATTTTTTTTATTAACTGAAGCCATTGTCTCTAACGACGGCCAAGTTTATATTGGGTCGTTGTCTCCAACAACGGCTTCAGTTGTTATAAAATAGGCATATCAAGTGAGAGAGCAATTCTTTTGTCTTCATTTTTTCATTGAGCTTAGGCCATTGTATGCAATAATGGTCCAGGTTAATGAAAAAAAAACCCAAAGGTATCAGTCGTAGCTATAGCTGCTACACTTATCTCCCATCAGTAACAATATCCACAACAAGTGATTCAACCATGATATTCTTGTCTCAACTGCACATAAATACCAGACATCAATATCAATATAGTCAACAACAACTATAGCAATAAGAGCAAAAATTTCAAAACTCAATGAATAAATATAACAATACCAATAACATTTACAACACAAGTAATGAACAACAATAACATCTTGCGGTTCAAAACTAAACAAACAAAGTTCTCTTCAACACGAATCAAATATCTCTCACACTAACCCAGAGTGTAGTTTTGTGGCTTTCTCCTCTTCCAAGAAACTTGTTAGTGACTACGCCCAACTTGGGTGACTTGTGATGGGCCAGTCATTTCTTCCTGCTCTTGTGCTTCTTGTTCTTCGTCTTCTTCTTGGATCTCGCCTTGGGGTGGATTTTGTAGTGACAAGTGATGCCTGGGGCGTGAAGGCCTACTAATCACGCTCTTACGACGAGAAGAACGTACCGTCTTTGACAAATAATGTTCCAAACGTTCTCCATATCCTATCTCTTCAAGTGAGGCTCTGCAATTGCAAAGTATCTCGCATGCAAAAGATTTCATGGCCTCGGATGCATTGGTCTTTAGAATAGTAGCGCATTTCATTGCATTATCCCATGCATGATTAATTTAAAACACAAAGAAAAGTACAATACACACATTTAGAATTATGACCTAATCAATTTAAAAACATTGAATCAAAATACAGAAAAAGTGAAACAAGTTTGACTTACCAACAACTGATATGATGATGCCTTCGGTTAGTACATGGATTGTGACGTAGAATATGCCGGTGGTGGTGCTCTCTCTTTCCTTCTCTCTAGAATTGGTCCTTGAATGCCAAATGATACTTCGTTCTTCAGAGATATGTACAAATGTGTTATCTCTCGGTACCAAATCATGTACGTTGTAAGAGACATGCTATCGTACAACCTGACATCACCAAATACCAATTCAAATCTTTGCTCATTCCAAATTGCCACATAACCACAGTGAAAATTTGTCCAGTCATGAATGGGCATATGACCCGTACCTCTAATGGCATGCTCAGTGTTGTACCTGCGTTTGATGGGAATTTCTTGCTCTAGCCCAAATTGGCGAAGAACTCTATCCGGCCAATGATGTTCCACCGTACCAAAGGGCCAGCATCAACCACAACTGCGAACCAACCGTACACACTAATGGTAGTTTCCACGCAATCGGGGGAATAAGGCTCCCAAATTACCAATTCATCTCGCAGTTGATCGAGCTCGTCTCTGTAGTATAATTGAACGCCTTTTGGGTTGTCTTTGTAGCTTCGTCTATTGGCCTAATACACTCCTAAAGGTGGTCGCATCTCAACGATGGGTGCAGGGGCCACCCAACCCTCCGTGGGTCTCGTAATACGAGGATGACCCAAGTGTAGACGTTCCCATACCCAAATCTGAAGCAAGACCATTGGCCCAGTTATCTCAACTCCATCTAGAGCAACTGCACACAATATCCTGTACAGGGTGGCTAATGTGCAACTTCCCCAACTATATCGGCTGGCTAAGCTTAGGTCAGCGGGCAATTATAGATACATAAGTGGAACGGTAACTCCGGTGGAGTTAGGCAAGAGAACACCTCCAAGCGCAGTTAGAATATATGCCCTAGTGTAGCATTGCACGTCGTAGTCACTCGATTCATTGATCAATTTTCCTTCATAATTTTCCTTTAACTATGTCAGTTGGATTGATTTTTCGACAAAAATAGTGTTATCACCCTCTTCCTCATAATTAAACTCTGTACCGAGGAGATCATTACACAACTCTATTTTCTGAAAGTTCATATTACCAGTCATGATAATCCCATCTATTGGAAGACTGAAAATCATGACGAAATCTTGCAATGTTATCGTCATCTCTCCCACCGATAGGTGGAAAGTGTGTCTCTGGCCTTCATTGCACGACAAGGGCTGCAAGAAGTTCTCAGTCTAGTTTCACCTTACCCATCAAACCAACTCCGTAAAAACCAGTTTGGACAAGGAACTCGTGGGTACGCGGGTGCATTGTTAATGTCTCGTGCGTGCGGAAATTACAAGTCCGCGTCATCCCTCTCCACACTTACTCGGATCTGTGGCGATCTTGCTGCAAAGTGAGTATGTGTGGCTGTAAAGGCCCTGGACCGCGATATTCACCGGAAGACGATGCACCAACCTACACCAACATTTAAAATTTATTATTGTACATAAAATATTACGTATACAAAATTCACAATGAAAACTAATAATACAACAATTCGTCAATACACTATTCATATATATATATATGGATATGAAACTGGTTCGCCCCTCACACTACCAGCTGGCCTTCCTGTTCACCTTGTTCTAACCATTTCTCTATAAAACAAAATAAATCAATTGGTCAATACACTATTCATATATATATGAAATAAAATACGTGAGAAAATTGCACAAATGACATCCAAAAATTCCACACTTTTGTGAGTAGGTCAGACTCACCATACATAAGCCAACGCAACTTGTGGAATCGAGCTTTGACTCACGGTTTGCAAGATATGATAATGTATAACTTTCACTCATGAAAATGAGTGAAAAGCGACCGTGAGTCGAAACTTACTTCTACAAGTTGTGTTTTCTTGTGAGTGGTGAGTCCGACCTACTCAAAAAAATTTGTATTTTTTGGAAATTCTTTGTGCAGTGTTCTAGTGAAAACTCACTCAAAAAACATCAAAGTATATTTGTTGTTATTTGATATACGGAACAAAACCACACAAATGACATCCAAAATTTCGAAATTTTGCGAGTAGGTCGGACTCACCACACACAAGCCAACAAAACTAGTAAAAGCGAGTTTCGATTCATGGTTTGCAAGATAAGGCAATGTATCACTTTCACTCATAGAAAATAAGTGAAAAGCGATACATTCCGTATCATGTAAACCGTGAGTTGAAATTTATTTCTACAAGTTGCGTTGGTTTGTGAGCGGTGAGTCCGACAAACTCGCAAAATTTTGTATTTTTTGGATGCAGTTTGTACGGTTTTCTAGTGAAAAGTCACTCAAAAAATATCAAAGTATAACTGTTGTTGTTGTTTGATATACAGGACTAATCTGCATAAATGACATCAAAAAATTCTGAAAATTTGCGAGTAGGTTGGACTCACGACGTACGAGCCAATCCAACTTGTAGAAGTGAGTTTCGACTCACGATTTGCATGATACGACAATGTATCGCTTTTCATTCACGAAAAAGAATGGAAAGCGGTACATGGCCATACTTGCAAACCATGAATCCAAATACACTTCTACAATTTTTGTTGACTTGTGCGTGGTGAGTCCGACTTACTCCAAAAATTTCAAATTTTTTGGATCTCATTAGTGCGCTATTACCAATAACGAACAACAATAACTAATACTACATCTATATCTACAATAACAACTACATATAATACACATCATGAAACTAACCTATAATTAACTGTGCATAATACAAAAATTGTAGATTCAAACACTGAAACAAAAATCCAATCAATTAATATAGCTAGATCTACTAAACAAGAAAAGAGTTAATACCTTTCACAATGTGGATTTTTGGAAATGAGATAGAGGAGGTGGTTGCGCTGCTGTAGACGAAGGAGGAGTAGGGTTTAGGAAATTTTGTTAGGGTTAGGGTTTGGGAGATTTCGTTAGGGTTAGGGTTTTTTGGATTCGGCAGATTCAAAGGAAGAGGGCAAGAGTTCGAGAAGAGAGAGAGAGAGAGAGTGAGTGAGTCATGTAAAGGAGGATGAGCTAGAGTTTTGATTATGGGTTTGGGAGCTCAAGAAAGAAAGAAAGAGAGAGTATACTGAGTGCGAGAGAGCGAATATAGGAGGAGAGCGAGATTTGTACAAGTGTTTTGAAACACTTGTATAAACTAAGCCATTGTTCCATACAACGGCCAAAGTTATACATAGGCCGTTGTGTGAAGTAACGACCAAAGTCAAAAAAAAATTTCGAAGTACCTAGGCCGTTGTTTCCAATAGTGGCCTAGGTTCAATTTTCGCCAAAAAAATACAAGTTCTTCAACGGCGAGCGAGAAAAAGAGTAAGAGATTGAATAAGTCGAAGAGTTATTTGGGGCGAAATACCGCATTTACCCCTCGAAGTTAAGTGATAGAGGGGGGCTGATGGCGGGATCGATCCTGGCCGTTGGATCTAAATTGAAGCAATCCAACGACTAGGAGCTCAGTTTGCAACGGATCTGTGCAAACAGATCCATTTGCAACTGAGCTTTGCTCTCTCTTTCTCTCTCTCATTCTCTCTCTCTCTCTCTATATATATATATAGTAAGTATCGCGTCCCCCAGATGAAAATCCTGGCTACGCCACTGGATTTGTGACTTGAGCTTTGGCTGCCAATAGTGATTCAAGATAAGTGATCTTGCTGTGTTGTTGTGCTGGTTTGGCAGGTTTTGATATTGTAGGAGTTAAACATGAGCATAATGTACAAGAACAGAAAGACAGGCCTCATATCTATGTAATTATACTGCAAGGCTAAATGAAGTTAAGAGATTATAGTGCAAGGCGGATAGAATTGAAGTGAAGAGTTGTGTTATATTGATCGTACTACTTGTAGCTGCTGAATAAACAATTACAGGAGAGGACTGAGGAGTTGAGTGGACCGACTAGCTAGAACTACAATAGTTGACCTCATGGTCTTTGTAAGTGGATTTGGATGCACCAACATATTCCTTACAACATGATAAGAATACTTCATAAAATGAAACACATCATAGTTTTGTTGAATATATACGTGCTTTGTATATTACAGTCCTCATTCTTAGCTCTTTATAGTATCATTCTGTAGCCCTTATTTCTTTACATCTTTTACTTTTTACCTTTGTAATTGTATAATTACTTGACTCAAAGTCTCAATAAGAAATACATTATTATTCTTTCAATATCTCTGACTTTTATAAGTTTTACTTATTGTTGCTGAAATTTTCAGGTGTGGGAGCAATCAGATGATGAGATTTTTTTAGAAGGAAGCTTACAATCTGGACCGTCAATCAGATTTGAATTGTGATGGCCGAAGTTTCCTTGATCTGAATTAAATGGCTGAGATGTCTCCTTCGAACCTGCACAAAGTTTGAACACCGGTGTTGGCCCTGGCGAAAGATCCTCCGACGCTCAAGTCAGTAACTCAGAAAAAAAAAAAAAAAGAGTTTTGGGGACAAAATATTGATAACTTGTTATTGATTGAGGGGAAAGAGTATTTATAGGCTAGGAGCCTTGCTTCACAAGAAAGACTTGAGAGGGTATCTATTTCAGATTTGGTTGAAGATTTCCTTGGTTAGGGGATAAAATTAGTAATTTGATTCATGATTTGAGAGATCCGATTGCCAGTTGTAATTAGCTGAAAATCTCTCTTTCTTAGACTATAATAAGCCTTATCTGCCGGCCTGGAGGCGGTCCATGTTTCTCTAGCGAACCCAAAGTTGCTATAAAATTACCTTTATGTCCTTAAAAGTTTTGATATGCGTGCAAGAATCGTACTTTCTGATTTTTACCAATATCACTTACTATTTTCCAAGATGGGCAAGTGGAGAATTAGTGAAGAAATACAATTAATTGTATTTCTACAGACAACTTTAATCTTATCATTTGCCTTGTACCATGAAAAATAAAATTTAATATATATTTATGCTAGAATAATACTATATGTTTAATGAAAAACACACTCATACACACATACATACAAATATACATGCATTCATCTCTGTGTATGGATGAATGTTGTACTCTTTTTGGGTTTTCGCTATTGTCTAGGATCCCAAAAAGTAGAAACTTTATAGTAGCTGGAAGCGACTAAGAATCAAAATCAGAATCAACGATATTGATTAATTTTTGGAGTCCAAAGTACATAATCCAACCATCTATGAAACCATTTAGAATTGAACACCAAACAGATGAAGCGAATGCCAGACCAATTTGAACACTCAAATAGATGAAACAGTTGTTTGGAATTACATGTGGCTTGTGTGTGCCCGCATATCCTGCAGACACGAATGCCGGACCAACTTAAACTCCACCTTGCATGGGACTTCTTTTTTTGACTCATTTTTGATTTTCCAAACTTTAACGGATGAATCAATGCAAATTAACAACAAAACGTTTGTCAGATTTTTGA
Organism: Hemerocallis citrina; assembly: GCA_017893485.1. Taxonomy (NCBI): domain Eukaryota; kingdom Viridiplantae; phylum Streptophyta; class Magnoliopsida; order Asparagales; family Asphodelaceae; genus Hemerocallis; species Hemerocallis citrina. The sequence continues at coordinate 151,583,959 of CM030368.1, read as the reverse complement.
TTTTGCATTCATTCACACATTTTCAAAAGGACAAAACGGTTGTCTGCCTTTTAGTTTTACATTCATTCACCTTTCTCCCCAGAAAGCCTGTAAATTGATGCCTCCACTTCTCATTCCACACCCTCGAAATCTCCAATCCAGAACTCGTCTCTTGTCTTTCTTCGTTCTTGTCTTCTCTTCAGTCGGTGATAGAGTTCTGCGCTTCATTCATTTCGGGAGTGTAACGTGATGCTGCCTGATATGGCTAAAAATAGGATTAAATCGGAATCGTTCAAATCGGGCACGAATCTTAAAGTTCTCAGGGGGTAAAATGGTAATTCGGCCTACAAACGGGTCCGAATGGGGAACTGGGTCTTTCTTCAAAGCCCAAAAGCCCAAAAACGGATCTGTCCTACTGGATATGAGTAGCAACCCGTTGCAGACCAACCCAGATGGATAAAGAGAGACTTAAATTCGTAATTATCTCTAAGAGGCAGTTTTAACCACCTCTTATCATGAAACAAGTCTAACCTCTCCATCTTATCCATAAACATCTGGAAGTAGAGATTTACCCTTATCTCGAAACTGATTCCTAAGGCGACTATAAATACCCCTCTCCCCCCACCATGACATGGTAATCAACCTTTCTTACCTAAAGCTCTTTCTTAATCTTTGAGATTACTGACAAGAGCATCGAAGGGTTTATCGCCGGGATCCATCTCGGTGTATCAAACTTTGTGCAAGTTTGTGGCAGTGGCAAGAAACAAATCAACACGTAGGTGAAGATCAACAGGTTCGCTCTATTGTTTTCCTCAAAGAACCCACAAATTCATCTGTTTGCTCCCACACCCGAAATAAACAGCAACAGATTGGCGCTGTCTGTGGGAAAACAGAGACAGCGATCCAGTCCTATTTCATCAGCCAAACTAGTTTCAGGCCATGCCTCCCAAGAAGGGGAAGACGTCGGTCTCTAACCGTAGGGCTACTCCTGCTCCTTCTCCTCCAGTCTAGGAGGCCCCCACTCAACAAGTCCAACAGTCTGGATAGCCTCTCCCTCAACCCGTCAAGCAACCGCAGCCTGGACGGCCTCTTCCTCAACAGCCTCAGCCCAAGCAGGCTCCTCAAGGGCCACAAGGGGATCCCGCGGAACCCTCCCACCAGAGTCAACAAGGGCAACCTCCTCATTGCGACCATGTTCGATACACAACCCCTCGTCCGACTCCATGGCCTTGCACAGTCCCCCTACGCCGAAGGATCTCCGGCACATCATCGTCAATAAGAAGTATGGGGTAGATCTTCGGACCCGCTTAGATTAGAGGCGGACCCATGATGGGATCCCTCGTCGGAAACGTCAGAGGGGTCCGAAGATCCGGTCTCCTAGGGCTCTATCCCTCCATAGGTTAGATTGCAGAAGGTCCAACTCTCCCAGGAGGCGAAGGGAGTCACCTCAGCATTGTCAAGGGAGAAGCTGCTCTCCAGTTGGCCGACCCGCACCTCGGGACCACCAAGAGCAGGAGGCCCCTATTACAAGGGCTGAGTTCCAGCAATTTAAAGGGGCAGACCTGAGGGCCCTCAATGGTGCTCCCGACCACAGACAGCGGGCTCCCAGTCCTCAACCTACCCCAAGCTATCGACGCCGTACTCCGAGTCCTCAACCTGCCCCAAACTATCTTCGTCGCACTCCCAGTCCCCTTCCGCGCGAGGACGAGTCCCAGGCCTCAACAAGGTATGACCGGAGGGAAGATTCGGTCTACCGCCGTCTCCACGGGATGGAGAGGCACCTTGGCCAACTGGATAGAGAAGAAAAGCAATGGGCGAAGAACTTCTGCCCCAGTAGGCCTCCATTCTCCCGAGCCATAATGGAGGCACCAGTCATAGATAACTTTAAACCCCCTCATTTCGAATCATACAACAGGGAGTCCGACCCCGCTAACCACATCGAGAGTTTTAAAACTCTCATGATGATACACCAGGCATCGAACGCGTTTCTCTGCAAAACTTTTCCGGCCACACTGAAAGGGCCAGCAAGGGAATGGTACTCATGACTAGACCCGACCTCTATCTTCTCCTTCGATCAGCTCGAAGGCCTCTTCTTGACTCACTTCGTAATTAGCCGTCGAGCAAAAAAAATGAGCACCTCTTTGCTATTGCTTCATCAAAGGAAGGGCGAGTGGCTAAGGAACTATGTCAAACGATTCACCGCGGAGGCCAGATCCATCACCTCCCTGGACCAGTCCGTTGCTGCCTTCCAATCCAATGTCGCTAACGACATCCTCAGAGCGTCCCTTACCAAGAAACCTCCTCGGGATTTCTCAGAACTCCTGCTCAGGAGTGAGAAATATGTTAGAGTGGAAGAAACTCTCTCCCGCCTCGCTCTTGAGTGATAATCCTCTGGGAACAAACGGAAGGGCGCTAAAGAAGAAGGGGCTAAGAAGCTTCAGAAGGACAATGGAGGCCAGCATCGCCCTCCCCCCCCCCCCCCCACTTTGAGAAGTTCACTCCACTCAACGTGAGCATCTCAGCCATCCTGATGGAGGTTGGAAAGGAGGGTTCTCCCACCACCTCCAAAGATGAACACTTTTGGCAAAAAAGGGAACATGGACAAGTGGTGTCGCTTCCATAGGGACCACGGGCACGACAAGGATGACTGTCGAGCCCAAAATGACGAGATCGAGGCCCTTATTCAGAGAGGGCAACTCTCCAGGTTCGTGAGAAAGGACAGGGCAGATCCTTCTTCGCCCCCAGGGGGGGGGTAATAAGCGACCTGAGCGGCACACGGAGACCCCAGACTCCGAACCAGAGGCCGTCCTGCATCTCATCCACGGAGGCCCAATGGGGGAGATTCCAACTCCTCCCGAAAAGCCTTCGTCCGGGAAGTAAATTCCATGCAAAACCATCCCCCCCAGAGGCCTTGGGGTTCCGTTCACATTTTCAGATAGAGATCTAGAGGGCATCCGAACCCTCAATTGTGATGCGTTGGTAATAAACCTCCACATGGCCAACTTTGACATGCACTGGGTCGTGGTCGACAACGGCAGTTCAGTCAACATTCTCTTTCTCGAGGCCTTCCACGGGATCAAGCTATCCAGGGATCGACTGAAGCCCACCGGCTATACCCTCTATGGTTTCAACGGAGTGCCAGTGACGATCGAGGGTGTCATAACCCTCGACGTAACTGCTGGAAAAACTCCAACCACCCGAACCGAGCCGATGGACTTCATGGTGGTGGATGTGAAAGCCGCCTACAATGTCATCCTGGACCGACCAGGCCTAGCTGCTCTCCACACCATACCCTCGGCCTACCACATGAAGATGAAATTCCCCACCACAGCGAGCGTGGGAGAAGTCAGAGGGAGCCAGGAGGCGGCCCGCAAATGCTACATGACCTCAGTGGGAGGACCGATCTTTTCCCTCGAAGCTCTTGAACTTCCTCAAGGGAGTAGCTCACCTATATCGGAGTCGGTCGATGAGCTGGAAGAGGTGGCCTTCTCAGAAGGAGATCTGACCCAGAAATTCCATATTAGCAAAGTCCTTCCACCTCCTGTTCACTCCGACATTATCCAGTGTATAAGGGGAAATCGATACCTCTTCGCCTGGACTACTACTGACATGCCGGGAATCTCTGAGGAGCTCCTCATGCATCATCTTAGTGTCGCTTCGGGGGCCAGACCTGTTCAGCAAAAGCAATGCAAATTTGCCCCCGAGTGCCAGCAGGTTATCAAGGAGGAGGTTGAGAAACTCCTTAGAGCTCGGTTCATACAGGAGGTTAACTATCCGGAATGGCTGTCTAATATCGTGATGATCAAGAAAGTCAACGGGAGCTAGAGGATCTGCATTGACTTCACGGATCTAAACAAAGTCTGTTCCCAAAGATCCATTCCCGCTCCCGAGCATTGACGCCCCAACCTCGGGCCATGAACTCTTAAGCTTCATGGATGCGTTCTCTGGGTACAATCAAATAAGAATGTTCCCTCTCGACATTCCAAAGACCTCTTTCATCACCGATCAGGACCTATATTGTTACCGGGTCATGCCCTTCGGGCTTAAGAATGCCGGTGCCATCTATCAATGCCTTGTTAATAAGTTCAAGGAACAAATTGGGCGGAACATGGAAGTCTATGTAGATAACATGTTAGTGAAGAGCATCAGCAGATCGGATCATGTCTCTGATCTCCAAGAAGCTTTTAACATTTTGAGGAGACACAATATGAGACTGAACCCGAACAAGTGTGCATTCGGCGTCTCATCCGGTAAATTCTTGGGGTTCATGGTCAGTCAAAGGGGATAGAGGCCAACCCCTAGAAGATCCAGGCCATACTCAACATGGCTCCCCCTTCCAGTGTTATAGATGTGCATAAACTCACCGGGCGCCTCGCGGCGATAGGGCATTTTCTCTCCAAATTTGGAGAAAAGTGCCTCCCGTTCTTCAAGGCCCTTAGGGGGCTAAAGGCTTTGAGTGGGGGCAGCAGCAACAAGAGTCCTTTGATCAGCTCAATGCCTACTTAGTCAACCCCTCACTCTTGAGCAAGCCAAAATCTGGGGAAGTCTTCTACTTATACCCCACTGCTTCGGAGCAGACCCTCAGCGCTGTTTTAGTAAGAGAAGAAGATAAGACGTAGAGGCCTATCTACTACATGAGTAAAGTCCTTAAGGACGCTGAACTCCGTTATCCGAAGCTAGAGAAGATGGCCTATGCCTTGGTCATGAAGGCCTGAAAGCTCCACCCCTACTTCTAGTCTCACTCGGTGGTCGTTCTTACCGACCAGCCGCTCAAATAAGTCCTCCACAAGCCCGAGACCTCGGGGTGACTCATGAAGTGGTCCATCGAGCTGAGCCAGCATGACATCAGCTATCAGCCTCAAACCACTATCAAGGCTCAACCCCTAGCAGAGTTCATATTAGAGAGCACAATTCCCGATGCCAGCGAAGCAATAGAGGAAACCCCGTTCTAGACAGTGTATGTTGATGGGTCCTCGTGTGCCGATGGGAGTGGAGCAGGAGTCATCCTGGCGGGCCTAGATGATTTATCCTCCAATACTCACTCCGTATCAACTTTAGGGCATCCAACAACGAGGCTGAGTATGAATCTCTTATAGCCGGCCTGTGCATGGCTGGCAAGGCTAGGGCAAAGAATGTCAAGATATTTAGCCACTTGCAGCTGGTGATGAACCAGGTATCAAGGGAAATATGAAGCGCGAGATGATTGCATGGCCAAGTACTTGGCCAAAGTCAAAGAACTGATGGCCTCTTTTGAGGATGCACAACTCCAGCGAATCCTCCGAGAAGAGAATACGCAGGCAGACGCCCTCTCGAAGCTAGCCTCCTCTCTCCAAGGGCTCGAGTAGACTGTCTTAACAGAAGTCCACTTGAGGTCCAGCATCGAAGAGGAAGATCCCGAGCCTATGGAGACACTTGCCTTAGAACTTGGAGAGAACTGGATGAGGCCCCTGCTCGAGTTCCTCAAAGACGGGATCCTTCCCTTAAACCCTAAAGAGGCTTGAAAGATCCGAACCAGAGCCGAATGGTACACTCTCATTGAGGGAGTCATGTAAAAACGATCCTCAACTCAAGTAGACGGTAGACCCTACTTGAGATGTCTCTCCCCAGAGGATGCCCAATATGCTTTGAAGAAGGTCCATGAAGGAATGTGTGGCGCACACTTGGGAGCAAGGTCCCTAGCTCGCAAAATCTTGAATTATGAATACTTTTGGCACACTCTCCTTTGCGATGCTAAACAACATGTTTGCCAATGCGGCCCGTGTCAAAAAATTCCATGGGGTCCGCTGCCTACCGCAAGCTCAGCTCTCCTCTCTGTCCAGTCCTACCCCTTTTGCAATATGGGGAATGGACCTGCTCAGGCCTTTTCCTCCAGCACCTGGCCAACTAAAGTTCCTTATTATGGCGATCGACTATTTCTCTAAATGGATTGAAGCCAAGCCCCTGGCACCGATCACAGAGAATAGAGTGCAGTGCTTCTTTTGGGAAAACATTGTCAGCAGATTCGGCGTGCCCCGAATGTTGATAACGGACAATGGAACTCAGTTTACGGCGGTAGCCTTCTGCACTTTTTGCGCAGACCTGGGCATTCAACAACGATTATCCTCGGTCTCCTACCCCCGGTCCAACGGTCAGACAGAGAACGCCAATCAGCAAATTCTCTCCGGCCTAAAAAAGAGATTGAGCAGGTCGGCCAAAGGGTTATGGGTAGAGTAGCTCCTAACGTGCTCTGGAGCTATCGCACTACGAAAAGGACCCCTATGGGAGAATCTCCCTTCAACCTCACTTATGAATCCGAAGCCGTTATCTCTCTAGAGGTGGGTCTACCGTCCCCCCACTTGATTGCTTACAACAAAGAGCAAAATGCGAACGAGCTTCGCAGCAACTTGGACCTCATCGATGAAATCCTCCATTCGGCAAAAAATCTATCGACATACGATCGAGCAATCCTACAACAAGAGAGTCTGCCCTGCTAATCTCAAAGAAGGAGATCTGGTGCTCAGAAAGCTATCCATTTCTTTCCCCTACAAGAAAGGCAAGTTGGCATCCAACTGGGAAGGACCATATAGGATCTCCAAAGTTTTCTACCCTGGCGCTTATCAACTTAAAGATCCGAGGGGCAAGAGGGTGCCGAGGAAATGGAACGCAGAGCACTTTTTGAAGTACCAAGAGGGTGTTTAAACACCGCTCCAAGAAACTTCTCCTAGAGCGTTCTCCTTAAAGAATTTTAAAGTTTGTTTATTTTCTTTATTAAGTGCAATAATGGCTCGCAACTTAGAAGCAGCCGCTTAGTTATTTTCAATAAAAGTGATCTACCTCCTGGAAATTCTCTATTCCAAGTATTCTGGTTGTACTACCTTTGGGCTTACAAAAAATGCATTAAACAACAAGTTCGGAGTCCAACACTTGGTTCGATGCCGCTTTTACTACTCGCGACCGAGCGAGTACAAATTAGCTTACCATTTGGAATTGCTCCTACAACTGTTGATACTCTCTAAACGACAAGTTCGGAGTCCAACACTTGGTTCGATGCCGCTTTTGGTACTCACGAGCGAGCGATTACAAAGTAGCTCACCATTTGGAATTGCTCCTACAACTGTTAATAATATCTAAACGTTAAGTATGGATTCCAAACTTGGTTCGATGCTGCTTTTGCTACTCGCGAACGAGCGAGTACAAAGTATCTCACCATTCGGAATTACTCCCACAACTGTTGATACTCTTGCGAACATTAGCGAAACACAAATTCTCACAAGGAGCTCGAAAAATGGGTATATTATTTCATTAAAATTCGTAGTACAAGTCTAATTCCAGACCAAAGACTTACATTATTTCATCAAGATTTGAGATGCAACTCATTTGAAATGAAGACTACAAGATTACAAAATTCCGCCCTAGCCCCTCCTAGGGAACGGGACGCTCCTATTAAGCGATATGCGTGGTCGGCAAGCGCTGTGTTGTTGTCGCCTCATTTCCGTAGAAGTCTCTAAGCCGGCGAGCCGAGTAGCGTCGTCGACACCTGGGAGTCTAACAGTTGCGCCGAAAGATGCTCCACTCGACGAGCCAACCACTCTGCTTTGCATGTCCCAGGATGTCTCAAGACAGGGGCGAACAAATTGCCAACTCGTGGAATGACCTTCCTTGGGCATACTCACCCCGAGGGGAGGAAGTGCTTATGACGTTACTCTCCTCAGAAAGCCATCGCAGACGAAGGTTCTCCGCTTAGCTTCACCATCTGCTCCTTCAGCGAGTCGTCTGTCACTTTGACCTTTAGGCGAGGCATTCGGCTCAAGCTGCCCCTACAAGAAGCATCGGAGATAGTCCTCCAAAGGTGTGCCACCTCCAGACTCTTCTTGAGAACCAGGTTCTTCAATTCCTCTCTCTCGGATCTCACTCGAACAAGGAGTGACGGAGAAATTTGAGTCTTAAGCCTTGGCTGACAGCCATTGAGGGGCAGGACTCCTCGCCTTCGGGTTCCACTTCACGAGTTCTCTCCTCAAGACGCCCCAGCTCAATATTTCGACTAGCCAGGGTTGCTCTCAAATGACCCACCTCCCGCTCTGCTCTATAGAGGAACTCTCGAGACCAAGCTAGCCCCAACTTGACGATGCCCAGCTCAGAACAGAGATGTAGCGGTTCACCGACCTAAGAATTCGACCAAAATAAAATGCATAAATTACTAAGATTGAGAGGCCACATAAGGGTACTATGACTAAGCGGAACTACTATGAAGCAGTTCGAAATCAAACAAACACACAATTATTTCAAGACTTCACAACAGATGTTTAAAAGAAAACCTTCATTCAATTTAATCAAGAAAATAGGGTACAAGAAGCGGTGGCCAGTCCGCTATTAGGCATCCAAAACGAAGAGCAACTAAAAAAGTAAAAAAGAAACATCGGCGCAAGACATTAAGGGATCAGGGAACCACCTTCGCAGGTGCCTCCGCAGGAGCTGTGATCCCACGACCGTTCTCCTCGGTGGCACAGGGGTCCTCGGCGGCGTCCTCCCCCTCGTCTTCTTCTTTTGCTTCTTCCGTTACTTCGACGACCTTCTCAGTTACCGGAGCAGTCTCGCCTTCGAGGAGATCATAGAGGCAGTACCCCAAGCTGTCGAAACCGGGGACACATGCCTCCATGTGCTTCAGCGCCTGAGCATAGGACTGCTCCATGTTCGTGCGCATGTGTAGTGTCGCTTCGGCCCGAATCGCATCCACTGCTGCTTCAACCGTGGCCTCCCTCTCCTTTGCCGTGTCCTCGATGGCCTTCGCGGCCGTCTCCCTCTCTTGGATAGCTCTCTCCACCTCTTTGTCTGCCCTCTCTTTCTCCAAAGAGGCCTGCTCGTTCGCCGTTGCCAAGATGGCCTCGAGGAGCTGGATCTGAGATGCCTGAAACTCGGCCAACCTCTTCTCCGCCTTGTACATTTTCACGGCTTTGGTGCGCTCCGACCTATATCTATCGCTCGCCACCTTGAGCTCTTTTTCTTGCTCGGTGAACTGTTCCATCATATGACTGAAGTGGCAAGTGATCTGTGTCAACAAGAGAAAGAATCATGTTTAGACACGTAAGAACCTAAAAAGAAGAAGAGAGGGAGACTTAACTCACCGTCATGGTTGCCTTGGAGATCTCTAGGGCATCATCTCCAACTGCCCCTCCTTCAGTGTGGCGTGGTCCTTCGGGGTCGGCAGATGCCGAACTGCTTGCATGCAGCTTACAGCGTCCCTAAGAAAATCGTCGTGCCTCATCACACGCCAATCAGGGACGAAAAAGCTTCTTATGCTCTTCGATTAGAATTGCCTCCGCAGCCGCTGTTAGAAGGGGAGCTTCGAGCGCCAACACTTGCTCGATAGAAGTTCCCTCAAGCAGCTCGAGCAGACGAGGTAGATGGGGTAGGTGGTTTGGATTCCACATTAACCACCGGGGTCACCGACACCGGGGCCTTCACGACTTTGGTAGACGGTGGCCCTGAGGTCGTCCTCTTTTGCTTCTCCCCGTCGGGGTCCTTGTTGGCCACCGCCGACTGACCTGAAAGCATCGCCCTGAAGTCCATGTCTGGAGTCTCTGCAGGAAAAGAAGGGGAGGGGGCAATAGACATGAGGGAAAATTAGACAAAATCTAAGGAAATACAAAGAAAAATGCAAGGCGTACTAGGGTCGATCGGACCGAGACCCCCACCGAACAGGACCTCTTTGGTTAACTCCTTCCAACCCAGGGGCTCACGAGCGAGGAGTTTAAACACGACCTCATCTTCCTCCGGTGTCAATGCTGGCTCGGCCTTTGCCCACTTCGGCACCTCCTCCCTCCACCTTGTGGGAATATTCCATGGCTAGGCGCCTCAGATTAAGAAGTACTTCTCCTTCCAGAATTTGATGGAGTCGGGGTTATCTATCAGCTTGACACCGCAGCGCGGTGACAAATAGTATCGGTACTCAACCTTGCTTTTTCGATGAATACGGTAGAGCATTCGGAGTACGATGAGCTAAGGCACGACCCCTATCGCTCGGCACTGGACCACGAAGCCGTTCACATGCCTCCACATGTTCGGCATATATTGAACGGGGCTCAGCCCGTACCACTGCAGCACCTCGGCTACGAACGAGGGAAGAGACAGACAGGAGGCCGGCGTAGAAGGAATCAAAAGGAAAGGTGAACGTGTCACGGGAGCTAGGTGTGCAGGCTCGAACACCGGGACCCGGGAGAAGAAGGCTGAAATCCTTCAGTATCAGGAAGCTACTTCGAATCTGTGCTAAATCCCTCTCCGTCAACATGGTGGGGATGTCGTCGTCTTCGGAGTGTTCCCTCGGCCTGCTCTCGTTGTATGAGGCCAATCCCTAGTACACTACCCTGGCCAGGAGTTCGTCAGAATACACTCGAACCTTGCCAAGATTTGATAAAGGGCCCTGGAGCCTACCTAACGCCCTTGCTCGTCTCTCCTTCTCCACGATCGTTAAAGAGCTAACTGTTACTGCCACCCCCTTTCCCTTGTCCACCTTCGGGGGTATTGCCAGAGGCTGATCACCTTCGTGATCCGAGGTGGAGGTCTCACTCCCCGAAGAAACCCTAGACATCTCGCGGAGTATATAAAAAAAGAATATATAATTACCTTGATGTGACAGTGACAGTCGGAATACTTCGCCGAAAAACAAGCGCTTGGCCATGACCGCTAGTTGAGCCACCCAAGAGTGAAAACAAATTCTCAAAGAGTGAAAGTGAAGAATGAGAAAATGGGGTGGGTGGTGAAGACTTATAGTAATTGAGGGGCGCTGCTTGGGCTTCTGAGGATTTGGGCCCCCAAGAATGATGAAAAACCCAAGAAGCCCTGAATACAAAGAGACAGAAGGCATAATGGTGGAATTTCAAACGACGCCACAAACTTGCTGACCAGTCAATCGTCTCAATATTCTCGCCGGCCCTGATCTTGCCATGTCCCTCGGAGCCAAACTCTGAGCAAACGTGGCTCCAAGCTTGAAAGTGGGGAAAAAACACTTCCTCGAAAGACGCTCCCAAACCAATGGCTCAGATTGAGCGACGTCCCTCGGAGCCAAACTCCAGGAAAACGTGGCTCCGACCGTGAAAGTGGGAAAAAACACTTCCTCGAAAGACGCTCCCAATCCAATGGCTCAGATTGAGCCACGTCCATCATAGCCAATCTCCGAGCAAACGTGGCACTGAGCGTGAAAGTGGGGAAAAACACTTCCTCGAAAGACGCGCTCAATCCAATGGCCCAGATTGATCCACGTCCCTCGAAGCAAAACTCCAAGCAAACGTGGCTCTGAGCGTGAAAGTAGGGAAAAACACTTCCTCGAAAGACGCGCTCATTCTAATGGCCCAGATTGAGCCACGTGCCTCGGAGCCAAACTCCGAGCAAACGTGGCTCCGAGCGTGAAAGTAGGGAAAAACACTTCTTCGCAAGACGCGCTCAATCAAATGGCCCAAAATGAGCCACGTCCCTCAGAGCCAAACTCCGAGCAAACGTGGCTCCGAGCATGAAAGTGGGGGAAAAACACTTCCTCGAAAGACGTGCTCAAGCAATGGCTAAGATTGAGCCACGTCCCTCGGAACCAAACTCCGAAAAAACATGGCTCCGAGCGTGAAAGTGGGGAAAAACACTTCTTCGAAAGACGCACTCAATCTAATGGCCCAGATTGAGCCACGTCCCTCGGAGCCAAACTCCGAGCAAACGTGGCTCCGAGCATGAAAGTAGGGCAAAAAACACTTCCTCGAAAGACGTGCTCAATCCAATGGCTCAGATTGAGCCACGTCCCTCGGAGCCAAACTCCGAACAAACGTTGCTCCGAGCGTGAAAGTGGGCAAAAACACTTCCTTGAAAGACGTACTCAATCCAATGGCCCAAATTGAGCCACGTCCCTCAGAGCCGAACACCGAGCAAACGTGGCTCCGAGCATGAAATTGGGAAAAAACACCTCCTTAAAAAGCGTGCTCGGTCTAGATCCAACGGCTCAGATGGAGCCACGTCCCCTGAAGCCAAACCCCGAGCAAACATGGCTCCGAACGTGAGAGAGTGGAAAACAGCCCCCTCCCAATGCGCGCTCACGATCGGAGCGTCTGGATTGCGACACGTCGCCTGGTGACCGATCCACCATCAGATCACTTCGAAATTCACACCAACAATGAGATCAATGCCCCAGATTGCACCATGCCGATATTCATTCGATTAATTTTTTTATTTTAATTATAATTTGAATTAATTATTTAAAAATTGCGAAAAATGATTAAAAATTCAAGAAAATTAATTAAAAATTCTAAAAAATAATTATAAATTCAGGGAAATATTTTTGTGCTCCTGGCTAAATAATTATTAATTAGAATGACTAATTAATACTTTTTGAAAATAGATCATCTCTCCGCAAAATTGAATAAAAAATTCGAGAAATAATTAAAAAAATAAGAAAAAATCCATAAAATTCTGAAAATAATTTTAGGCACTTTGCAAGCTCAATTTAGCACCGTTACACCACGAGCAAGATCAAAAACCCCTTGAGGAACTTTGATAAAATCCTGTACACCATTGAAACAAAAAAACTACTGCTCAAAGGCTGTTAAACTCAGTCTTCAGGAGTGGGGGCTCGTGATATGGCTAAAAATAGGATTAAATCAGAATCGTTCAAATCGGGCACGAATCATAAAGCTCTCAGGGGGTAAAATGGTAATTCCACCTACAAACGTGTCCAAATGGGGAACTAGGTCTTTCTTCAAAGCCCAAAAGCCCAAAAACGAATCTGTCCTTCTAGATATAGGTAGCAACCCGTTGCAAACCAAACAAGATGGATAAAGAGGGACTTTATTTCGTGATTATCTCTAAGAGGCAGTTTTGACCACCTCGTATCATGAAACGAGTCTAACCTCTCCATCTTATCCATAAACATCCGGAAGTAGAGATTTACCCTTATCTCGAAACTGGTTCCTAAGGCGACTATAAATACCCCTTTCCCCCTACCGTGACAAGGTAATCAACCTTTTTCTACCTAAAACTCTTTCTTAATCTTTGAGATTACTGATAAGAGCATCAGAGGGTTCATTACCGGGATCCATCCCGGTGTATCGAAGTTTGTGCAGGTTCGCGGCAGCGGAAAGAAACAAGTCAACACTTAGGTGAAGGTAAACAGGTTCGCTCTATTGTTTTCCTCAAAGAACCCACAAATTTATCTGTTTGCTCCCACGCCCAAAATTAGCAGCAACACTGCCATTGACACTCCGCAACCTTTTTATGCTAAGAGACAGATGCCACTGCATTCCTCCGACACCGGGCAAGGAGGCGAATTTGTTTTAAGGACATTGTGTGACACATAAGACTCGGTTAGACTCGGTTTGGTGTTTATTTCTGCTTACTTTATTTTCTTTGTATATTTTTGTACTGTTTTCAACATCCTCTTCTTATTTTTTTATATTTGTGCCTCTCGGTCAAAGCATTTTCTTGCAAACTTTTCTTACAAGACCAACTCCGCGTAGATGAACATTAGACGATGTCAAAGAAAGAAAAAAAAGAGAAGAACAAGAAGATTTAGCTCAATTATTTGACTAACAAGTACGTATAAATGTTCACTTTACAGAGTAGACATATGATAGTGGAACAATACTCTCATTCTTTTTCTTTTTAATTCTAAAACGGTGAGGCAGAAAATCCTCCCTGCATTTGTTAGAAATACCAGTTGTTAGAAATTCGTTGCTGAGTTTAGCGACAATAGACCCAATGATGAACAATCAAACAAGTAGATTAAACCAAGCACACAAAGTACACAATGATTTGTCCCAGTTTGGAAAAAACCCTAATTCAGGGAAGAAATAAGGGAGATATTATTCAAGTAGAGAATATACAAATTATTGCACTCTCACCTAGAACATATCTATCTCTCAAGCCTAACTGAAAGATAATCACTTGTTGTCTCATATGAAGTACTCTCAATCACAACTCTCATATGAAGTACTCTCTTTTGCCTCTCAGTGGAGACTTACATAATAATATATAGAGATCTAGAGAAACCCTATGTTGTAGTCTTGATATATAAGTCATCCGATGTATCCTAAATAAAAAGACACACGATAGGAGATGTACGATCTAACTTGGAGAGGAAGTTGGGCCCAAAAGGTCACCATACCTAAGTTCAATAACAGCCACAGCACCAGCGGCAGTCGACTACCCAAAGTTGTAGTCGACCGCAATAGCCTGAATTTCGTCTAGAGCGTTAGGACTGTCAATTCTTGTTGGCTACTGCTCTTGCCGTTGCTTCTTTTAGTTGTGACTGCTTCGACCTCATTCGCTTCATCACCTCCTACTTCTCATCGAACTACAAGTATGCAAGATATAAAACCCAACAATCTCCACCTTGGATTGCATACACGTGCTATCAACACTGTGTGATCAAACTCATCTAGACTCTTTCATTATCCACCTTTAAATAAATTTGGTTCAGTGGCTTCTTCAGTTAGTTGAATCAATTTGCTACATTTTTCTCCAATTAGTCTACCCCCTCAAGGGCACACCCTAGCAATCGTGAACATGGAGGCGCAACCTCTGTACGAACTCCATCTATCCCGAGGAACTCCACCTCTCGATGGTATTCGAACATTGCAGTCTCGCTTTAGTGATTATAGTGAAAACAAACTAGATAATGCTTTAAGAACAATGGACTTTAAAAATCGGCTGTGTTTTTCCGTTCCTACAAAGCTTGTAGAGGTTGTATGAGACACTCCTCTTTCCCAACATCACTTTACGACGACCTTCCCAGACTGATAGAACTTCACATTGAGCTGTGTACCAGCAACCTCGTGCTTTAAGAGTTCCTAAGGATATACATTTCTGTTTAAACAAAGTAAAATGCCTGACGTTCCCTAGTGTGAACTTGTTTTCATCTGGCGCGTCCAACTCGACTGTTCCCTTACCTACTACTCCTCAAAACTCACCAACCACCATTCTCATAGAACGATCTCATGTCAATTTTTAAGTAGAAAACATATCCCTCTCAGAGCAAATATGAGAAGAACTCTCCGAATAAAAAAACCAGCCTAAATATACATATATAGAATTTGAAACAAGAGTACAATATAAAGTATCACCTGAATCAGCGGCACTAGCAACACTAGCAATGTTGGCGCGCTTGCGATTCAGTAACTTTCGACAATCCCTCTTGTAATACCCAATCCATCTGCAATGGTGACAACAGATCCTCCCTTACTTGCACTTTCTCTTCCACTCTAAATACCATCCACCCTGATGCAACATGTAGAAGTAAACATTAATCTCTTAGTCCCCCTGCTAAGTCCATCCTCCCCCAAGCCCTTGATCAACGCTGCAATCGAAAACTTCTCCTTATTAGATTCTCAATCTAGCATGGTGGTTATCCGATGCTTGTATAGATTTTTTAGTGAATTTATCAAGATGAAGCGTTACGATCAACTACATTTGGCGCCCTTAATTCAATTCACTCTAAATTGGATTCCCCAATATCATCTTGAAGAGCAGTACTTTCTTTCATTGAGTAACTAAACAGTTTTCTCTTCCAGCACATTAGTTCTTGCAATGACGATTCTGCGGCGTCAGTTATGAGTCTTGCCTAAAGATTCGTCGTGTGCCTCTACATCTGACTCCGTTCACCGAAAATTTCTGAATTAAACTAAAGGCTTCTACATAATTCTTCAACCGAATCTCATGCTTTATGTTAGACGGCCTCCCCTGCTCGATCTTCGTGAAACTCTGATATGTCATCTTCTCCAAAGAAACTCGACCAACTCTTGAACCGCGAAAGATTTCTAACCTGATGCTCCGATACCAATTATTAGATTTGAGGAAGCTCTTATACCAATTGTTAGGAATTCGTTGCTGAGTTTGGCGACAATAGATCCAATGGGAAATAATCAAACAAGTAGATCAAACCAAACACACAAAGTACACAATGATTTGTCCCGGCTTGGGCGAATCCTAATCCGGGAAAGAAATAGGGGAGATATTATTCAATTAGAGAAGATACAAATTATTACACTCGTACCAATAACCTATCTATCTCTTAAGTCTAACTGGAAGTTAATCAGTTATTTACAATGGAGAACTCTCATTCTCAACACTCATATGAAGTATTCTCTCTTGCCTCTCAATGGAGACTTACACAATAATATATATAGATCTAGAAAAACCCTAGGTTATAGTCTTGCTACATAAGTCGTCCGATATATCCTGAATAAAGAGACATATGATAGAAATCGTACGATCTAATTTGGAGAGGAAGTTTGGCCCGAAAGATCACCCAGACCTAAGTCCAATAACAGCCATAGCGCCGGCGGTAGTCAACTGCCCAAAGTGGCAGTCGATCACAATAGTTTGAAACCCATCCAGAGCCTTAGGACAGTCGACCTACTTTGGGGGAAGTCGACTATCAAATCTTGCTGGCTGCTACTCTTGTCATTGTTTATTTTCGCTGCGATTGCTTCGGCCCTCCTTCGCTTCATCATCTTCTACTTATCATCGAATTACAAGTATGCAAGACATAAAACCAACCACAAATGTTGAATGCTATTCAGCCATCCCAACAGACTGGGCATATGATATTCATTCCATAACAGAATACCCCAAACCCAAAAAACTGTTAGAAAATGGGTGTTTTAACACCATTTTACGAACCAGCTTTGAGGTAATTTTTTGATTAAGATCCATTATTAATTAGTGAGATATCTTTATGGATTTGTGATCCTCTTCATGAGTACATCAAAATCATATATTTACGTGCTCAATACGGTTTTGGGGTGAATGAGAAATTGTCTCCCAAAGTGAGACACTTGATGTTTGAAAATGGGTTGAGAGACTTTAGTCCCATATCCAAAAAATCATAAGAATTAGAAGGGTATATATAATAAACCCTTTCTTGACATTGTAAGAAAACAAGCCCGAATGCTCTCTCTCGCGCGCGCGGGGGGGGGGGTTCAAATCTCGGACCAGATTACATGCGTCTAGTGTGCGCCCTCACGTTCTGCGAACACAAATGCCAGACCAACTGATCCCCACTTCATGTGGGGATCCTTTTTAAATCGAAAAACAGTTTTGTCTGTCGTTATAGTTGGTGTATTCAACCACTTCTTTGCCGTTACGGTGTGTGCATTTACTCATATGTTTTCCCTCTGGCCCTAAATATAAAGGCCCCTTCTCCCCTCATTCATCACACAAGAAACTCTCTTCCTTCCTGTCCTCCTCTGTTCTTGTGTCGGTAATAGATTTTCAGCACATCAATCAGTTCGGGAGTGTAGCGTTGTGCTGTCGTTGACACTCGATGACTGTTTCATCCTGCGAAATAGACGCCATAATGTTCCTCTAGCACCAGTCAGGCGACAAATTTGTTTTAAGGAATTTGTTTAATACACAGGACTCGGTTCGATTTCATTTTCCTGTTATTTTATTTTCTTTACATTGGTACGGTTTTTAATTTGTATGGTTTCCGATTCTCCTATTCTCTTTCTCTAGTTTTGTGCCTCTATATCAAAAGATTTTCTTACAAGGTTTATGACAAACTTAAAACATATTTTCATTTTATTTCTCTGATTTGAGGCACTCTTTTCTTTTCTTTTTTAATCTGAAAATTTACACTTGTGTTGTGTGTTTTCAGACCCAAAATGGCAACTGCATCAGAGAATGTTATAGTGCTTGAAACGGCCTAATTGCCAGCTGTTGAGACGGTCCAAGTGTCGATCGTTGTTGTGGCACGAGTGTTAATGTCTACTGTTGTACCTGTCTCAGTCTCCCATGGAGAAAAACATTTGAAGTTCAACGGGCCTGAGGGAGAAATCTCCAAGTTGGGGCCTAAGGGAGGAATCTCCAAGAAGCCAAAGTTTTAAGATAAGTGCTTCAACTGTGACAAGTTAGGTCACAACTCTACTGATTGCAGACTACCTAAAAGGAACAGGAGCAATGAAGCCAATGTAGTTGAAGACATTGCTCAAGACAATTCTGAAATCAACATCTCAGCTGTGGTCTTGGAGGTGAACTTGATGGTTCAAACCCCAAAGAATGGTGGATTAACATTGGAGCTACCTGCCATGTGTGCTCTAACAGAAATATGTACTCCACTTTCGAACTATTAGAGAATGGGGAGAAAATGTTTATGGGGAACTCGAATACTTCAGAAATCAAGGGCCATGGCATAGTGATCTTGAAGATGACTTCTGGAAAGGAACTAACTCTAAACAATGTTGCGTCGTAAGAACCTGATATCTGGTTCTTTGCTTAATAATCATGGATTTTGCTTAGTATTTGTGTCAAATAAATTTATTTTGTCGAAGAGTGAAATATATGTTGGTAGAGGATACACGAGTGGTGGAATATTCAAACTCAATGTAATGACCGTGGTCAAGAATATCAATAAAGCTAGCTCTTCTACTTATGTGCTTGAGTCTTCTAATTTATGTCATGGTAGACTACAACGTGTTAATTATGATACTTTGCATAGAATAATTAACTTGAATTATATACCAACATTCCAAATTGATTCCAAACATAAGTGTGAAGCTTGTGTTGAGGCAAAACTAACATGATCATCATTTAAAAGTGTTGAAAGAAATACTGAACCCCTCGATTTAACTTACAGTGATATTTATAATTTAATAATGATATAAACAAGAGGTGGTAATGAGTATTTTATTACTTTTTTTATGATAGCACAACATACTATTATGTGTATTTTCTTAAAAGCAAGGACGAAACTATAGAGAAATTTATTATCTATAAAAATGAAGTTGAGAATCAACTCTATAGAAAAATTAAGGCACTAAGAAGTAACCGAGGTGGAGAGTATGAATCGCCATCTGTTGACACTTGTGCTAAGCATGGGATTATACATGAAACTACAACACCTTATTCATCTCAGTCCAACGATGTTGCTGAGCAAAAGAATCATACCTTGAAGGAAATGATGAATACAATATTAATAAGTTCTGGTTTGCCACCAAACTTGTGGTGAGAAGCTATTCTTTCAGCTAATTATCTTTTTAATAAGGTACCCAAAAAGAAAGAAGAGAAAACTCCATATGAACTATAGAAAGGAAGAAAGACATCCTACAATTATTTACGAATGTGGGGATGTCTTGCCAAGGTGGTAGTACCTCCACCTAAGAAAGTGAAAATAGGACAAAAAATGGTTGATTGCATTTTCATTGGCTATGCACATAATAATAGTGCATATCGGTTCTTGGTATGCAAATCCAATATCCCTGATATACCAAATAACACGATAATAGAGTCTAGAAATGGATTGTTCTTTGAAGATTTATTTCCATGTAAGTTTAAGGAAGAACCAAGTTCTTCCAAATGAACGCATGAGACTATCAGTGAAGATAGTGAAAACCAAGATGAATAAGTTGGAGAGGAACCTAGACATAGTAAAAGAACAAGGAAAAATCTTTTGGTCCAGATTTCTTGACTTTTATGCTTGAAGGTGAACCTCAAACTTTCAAAGAAGCGGTGAGCTCTAGTGATGGTCCTCTATGGAAAGAAGCCATTAAGTACGAAATTGATTCAATCTTGTAAAATCATATTTGAGAACTAGTGGATCTTATGCCAAAAAATAAAAAAAAACAAACAAACAAACGCCAGGATTTGAGTTATGTGTTGTAGTGATAGTAGGGTAGGAATGACAACTGCTAGTAGGAGATCTTCCTTAGAAATGGGAGGAGAATGTTGATGCTACTCCTACTGACTTCACTATTTTGCCCCATCTAATCATTGGAATGTGACACTTTGTTGCCCCTTTTCTAGGTAAGAAATTGACTGTGTGGTGAAGGAAATGCCAAGTAAGTCAATCCTCATTGCCAAGATAATAAGTCAACCAAGTCAAGGCTTGACTAAACCAACTAGAGTGACCTGATGTGTGTACCAAGAATCGAGCTTTGCAATCGACTGTTTTAAGAGCAACAAGTTTCTATTCTTTTGAGTGAAACGAAAGAGATGTCCCAGTGTGCCTTTTTAGTTCGTTACGCTTGAGCAGGGGGTAGTTTTCTTGGATGGAGATGTCCTGTCGTCAGCCACGAGAGCAATGAGAGAAAATCTGGTAATGAGACAGGGGTTTCAACGAAACGATACTCTGGTTTCCGTGTATGGTATTTGTGGATTGTAGCTCTATATTCAACTTCAGGGCTTGACTGGAAAAGTATTGAAATGGCAAAATAGGAAGTCCAAATCCTATTAAAAAAGTAACTGAAAATGGAAGAATGGGTATCATTCATGCATATTTATATGTATGTTCCAATAAAAAAACAATTTTTTTTCTAAATTATTTAATTATTTAAATTCATTTTTTTTGAAAGAATAAAAAAATCGACAAAAATATATATGAAAAAACTCAAATATTTGCATCCACGTGAATTAGCTTTTTGACTCCCCGAACACTCAAGGCTTTCTTCCGTGAGGTTTCCCGTTCATTCTGTACCCATTTACTATTGGGAAGGTCATTTTTTAGTCTCCATGAAGCTCAATAGCTATGGCGTTTAGTAAATGAGGAACCAAGAATCTAGAGATGCAATACCCATGAATGATAACAGCTATTTTTCAAGGTTTTAGAGGAAAAGGAGAGGAATTAGAGTGTGGTT
This sequence comes from Hemerocallis citrina, assembly GCA_017893485.1. Classification (NCBI taxonomy): domain Eukaryota; kingdom Viridiplantae; phylum Streptophyta; class Magnoliopsida; order Asparagales; family Asphodelaceae; genus Hemerocallis; species Hemerocallis citrina. The sequence goes on along the minus strand of CM030368.1, from coordinate 151,563,401 downwards.
TGATGAGCTGTCACTAAACCAAAAAAGAAATACGAGAAAGAACTGGGAGTTGGAGCCTACTCAAAATAAAGAAACTCAAGGCCTTAGATTCTCATGAAAGCCATTGATAATCATCTTTTTCAGCCCTCAGATAAAGAGACGTCTACCCACCCAATAGGTCGGACCAACCTTCAAAAATGAAACGGTCCCTCCGTAACCAGTCATCCATAATATCAAATAAATCTATTTCTTCTTTGGCAAATTTACCAAGAGCCAATCAGAGTAATCCTCCTATTCAACTACTTCAACAATTTCCGAACACTTCAAGCTTGTATCTCCATAGGTTGATCGTCTCTATGCCACTTTTTTTAGCAAAATTTCCAGCTTAAGGATTGGTGTGGCATGTCAATGTAACTAGTGACCTTCAAATGCAGTCAAATTCCTTCTTTACTGGTCTCAATTTTCCTTGTTAGCCTTCTCTCAAAAATTCTCTTTCATCGCTCTGATTTATAAAGTGCTAGTACCCTAGTCTTCCTGCTTAGCTTTCACGCCTTGCTTCTCAAAAATACGGAATACGAGCACGTAACATTAGCCCAGTGAATGACTAACGTCACCCATAAGATGTTTATTCGATTAACTCAATAATATAATCAATACAGAACATATGCACATGCAATAATAATAATCTCATGAACAATAGTACTTGGAATGAAGCAATAAAAATATCCAAATACAATAATAATAATCCAACGTCTGTAAACAATAATAAAATCCGAGACATAAGCACAAAACAATAATAATCCAATCCAAAATAATAAGAAGTCTCAATACATTAAGTTTATTAAAGCAATAAGCAATTAGAAAGCAATAGTCTTCAGAATGTTTGTTCTCCAATTCCAGCAAGCAATTCTCTTTCATTACCTGTATACACTTCATCTAAAAAGAGGAGAAAAATTGTCCTTAGAGCAAGTCATGGACAGCAAGTAGAGAAAGCAGGGAACAATGGAATAACGATATAACAATGAATCAATGGATCAATAGGAATCAATAACATGACACGATAGTAATAAATAATAACATGGTAATCAATGCAATGGTGTAACAATGATTCAATATTCGGTAACGGTAATCAATGATTAATGTCAATAACACTTAGAAAATATTGGATACAAATAGGAACAATGATGAACAATATGCAATGTCGGTGATGTGTCAGTCCTTATGTCTATTATTCATTTTAATCCTAACTAATGCATGTATTACTGCATCCCATACTACAGGTTCGATGCATACAATCAATTTCGTTTTAGACTCAAGTGGTGCACTCGGTAGATCATGTACTTGGCAACGGTAACAGTAAACACTATTCACCTTTCGGTGTACGATACGGTCATCGGCAACAATACGGTACACGATAGATTGGGTTACGGCCATAACCACAATCACACGATAAAACGGTAGCCGAAACGGTAATTAGGAAAACACGTGCCCTCCTCCAAGTACAGACACAAGTTTGTTCACTACTCAAATCTCCCTTTAACCCCGACTTATTAATTATTTATCAATGCGACAATACAATATGCAATTAATGGACATTTCGGTGAACGTTAGTATCAATAGGGGACAATAGGTTGATAACATGGATATGACGGTTAAAATAGTGACAATACTCATTGGAAATATGCAATGCAATATACATTCATTAATTCATGCAATAGTACAACATAGGAATAAGTAATCTATTAAAAAGTGGAATATAAAATTCTGCACAGCAAGCGCACTCTGTACAAAAATGCAGTTTCCCGATGACTCAGAAATCGAAAGTTGAATCCGTTAGAAAATCTGGAAACTAGACTTCCACACGGTTCGAACACATATTTAAAGTTCAAATTTCAACAACAGTAGCAGGTCAATCACACTATTTTTTACAAATTTCATGTATAGGCAGAAATTCGACATCTCGTTGTTTTAATTCTAGAAATAGCAAATACTCGATATTAAATTTATTAAAAATACTTATTAGATTCCTAAACATGTAGTTTAAGAATCTGGAAATTTTTAGAGTAAAATTTTATCATTTGATCAGTCTTTTTACTGTTTAAATATGAAAGGTACGAGAATCTGGAAATCTGAAAGTAAAAACACACCTGTAGTAAAACGGGCATAAATTTTGCTAAAAAACACGAAATTCAAAAATTCAAGATGTTATGGAAATTAGAAAGATAAGGCTACAACTCTTATTCAGAAAGCATTTCATTTTAAGATTGTTTACTGGTTCGAAAATAGCAGTTCACATGCAGGTCAGCAAGCATATATAGGATTTTGGGTAGTTTTCTTGAAAAATAAATTAATTAGACTATATGGGTATCGATTCTTTAGTCAATAAATTGTGTAATCAACATGATGGGTGTAAAAACATGATAAATAAAACTAGAACATGCTCATACATCAATTTATCATCAATCGATCAAACAACATACAACCTATCAATTGTCTCTACAATAATTTATTTCTGTGACGATTATATGAACAACTCTATTATCAATTCTATATGCACTCATGAAAGATCCAAACTTTACAGTCAAAAGTGGCACGATGTTAAGAATATTGGGGTTAGCTCGTGTAAACCCTCAATAGACCCAATGAAGAGAATCAATATAGTGATACGATAATGAATAAGATCTACTTGCAAGAATTTCAAAGAAACTTGAATTTGATACAATTAACAATTTAAGAGGATGGTGACTTACCTTATAATTGGTGAAAACGAATATCAAGAATAACGGGATAAGGATCCCGAAGCAACGAACTTACGAACCAACACAATATAACACGTGCAAAATACGTGTTAAAGAGAACTCAACAGTAACAAGAGACAACTGCAGCAACAATAGCAAAGAGGGCCAAGGGCTGGCAGCGAGGCGGCGGAACGTCGACACGACGGCATGGTGACGGCGGCGTTGCGGTGGCGGCGCGACGGAACAGGGAGGAAGGGGGGTGATCGGGATTTGGGATTCTGTTGTTGTCGAGCGAAGCAAGGAAGGAGGAGAACGGAGTGGGGGTGTTCATGTGGAGGCGACGAAGTGGGGTCGCCGGAGTTGGCCGGGGGAGTTGGGGAAGGAGGATGAACAGTATGGGTTCAGGGCTTTGACGGGAATCAATAGGGGAGAAAGAAAGAGAGAGGAGAGAGAAAGAGGAGAGAGAGAGTATACGGCTAGGGTTTTAAAATTGTGCAATTTTTAGGGTTTGCATTAGGATTGTATTTATATGGTACAATTAGGGTATTGGATTGATGAATTATGGTCCAATAACAGCGGATTAGGGTTAAGAACAAATCAAATTGGATTTTACAGTTCAATTAAGAGATAAATCTAAATCAATACAGTTCAACTAAAAGTACCCACAATTAAATAAGAGAGCAATAGGATCAATAAGAATAGATTAATAAAAAAGAACGGAGATTCATGAACAATTCTTAATTAAAATAATACTCAAGAAGGAAAATAGGGTTTTTGTTTAATTGCAATTAAAAACATTACAAAAGGGGAAAAATTGAAAATTACAAAAACGTTAGTTACATTAGCTTATCTCTTCTATTTCTCATTTGTAAGGCCCTTCGTGTCCCTTGCATGAATTAGATAGCCCATTCCTTGCTGATTGCCTAACTTCGGATATTTTCAACGATCACACTACAATAAACGTCTGAGCAACTAGGAACATGCTTGAATACAGAAATATATTTGTACTGTTGTATAATAGTTTCTCTAGAGAAAGACAAATAGATATTGACACATGATCTAGTCAAATCACATCTGACTAGATCATGTTATTCTGCCTTCTTAGCTTATCTGCAACCAGAAGACGAATAATATTAAAAAGGCCATCTTTAGTGCAAACAATGCAATAGCTTCGGTTAGAGCAAAGCCCAAAATGTCATAACCAAATAATTGTTTAGCTAATGAGGAGTTTCACGCCACGAAAAATCGAGGAACCAACGGGGCACGGTTAGCCAATCAGCTGGCATTGGGTCAAGAACTTAAGGAACGAGCACAGAGCCCTAGTGAAGTGGTACCTACATGCTGATCACCAACTCACACTGAGTAATCTTTGTTGCATAGTCAATTTTGGGTCAAGATTCAGAAGAGGCTTTTGTGTCCACCTCATTCTCTTTAGAGATATGGAACTCCAACTATTGACTCCTCCTGGAATTGCGTTATCGGATCTGCCATTAGTGGACACCTACCACTTTTCGCCGGTTAGAGAGGCCCTCTTTAATACATCAAAAAAGATGTTCATGGGGGCCAGAAAGAACCGATCATAGGAACTTTGACCACCTATGTGCTGGTAAATGAAAACCACCTCTACTGGATCTACCGAACGAATCAACCAGCCCAGTTGAAAGAGTTAACACGCCAAAAGGGCCACCAGCTTTCCCCCAATGGCAAGGAAAATGAAATATAGAGTACCGATATTCTTGTGGTTAGTGGAGAACAACCAACGAACCAGATTTATCGTGAAAGTGAATTTAACTAGAATTCCTCTCAGAGAGGGGCCTCGTAACTTAGTTTAAAGCGGGCTGAAAAAGAGAGGAACTACTTGCACAACTTAGGATGATATGATGGGATTCTCATCATGAAGTACCTAGTTCATAGAAATAATTACACCATGAGGCCACTAATGAGGAATATCGAGCTCTAGAAGTTGGTTGTCTCTCGTGGGACGAAGGAGGTAATCTGTCTCAGTGATTCATTGAACCTGTTACCAGGCAAACTGAACAAATTAGCTCAGACCCTGTGTCTACACTTGGGCTCTAAGACTGAGATGCCACTTCCCTATGAGCAAGTAGAAGGTGATTCTCCAGTTGAGGTAGTCAATTCGTAAACTTCTGAGCTTCAGTCTCGCATCAATAACAGGATCAGAACCCTTTCCTGCTTTCAGTCGAGCGGGTATACTAACCTTTCAGTCTTAGGAAAGCTGTTAACCAACTCCATTCCATGACTTTTTAGTTTATATATAATGGAGCATCCTATCCTCTCTTTTCGATTGATTGGCTTACGGATGGAAGGTTCGGACAATAATTCCTAAGGCCGAGTGTTGGGCTTTCGGGATCAAAGAATATGAATCATCTCTCTCAGGTTGATAAACTTGTTGGAAGTGAGGGAACGAAGGTAAGCTCAACCAATTCTAGAACGGATTTCGCTGAGCTTAATTATTGGGTCCTTATTACTACCAAATTCTCGATCGCTTTTCCATTGCTCTTGGAAAAAGGACAAGACCACGTGTAAACCCTTTCCCCAACCTTCATCAGTCAAAGAGATTCTTTCACAGACGAAATTTACAACTAGCCAGCTTCTTCTCCAATGAAATTAAACGAGCCAACTTTCCTTCTGGAAGAATAGTCAAATATTAGTAAGAAAGCTAATAGCATCCCAACCCTTTATCTTGAAGGTAGTATTTAACGTTGTTTCCACCTGCATGCCTAACCGCTAGGACCTATCCTAATACAATCCATCTAGATGTATGTATCATTCTCATTCCCTCTATCCTTTCTTGGCTAGCTTTCTTCGGAAGCTGTCATGTAAGAAACCAAATAGGACTACTACCGTAACTTTTAACAGGGGATGAAATAAAGCTCCTAGCTAGAGAGTGATGCTCCTAGCGTATGCCGATAAAAATTCAATATTTGGAAAAATGAAAGTCGTTGCCAGAGGAAGCCTCTTAGTAGCTAAGGTGAAGCCTGATAGACTCTATATCTTATGAATAAGAAAGAAGTAAAGCGAAATCCCTTAGTAGGCTCCATAGCAAGGCAAGGGAAAGCACTCCTTTCATGAGGTTACACATAATGAGAGAAAGACAGGGAAGATACTGAGAATAAGCTTGTGATCAAGAAGCTGTTACTGATACATCCACCTGTCATTCCAAGGGGGACTCTTTGACTTCTTACTCCATCATGAGACTTTGTAAATAAGGTATGGTGCCCCGCCCTATTGCGCCTTCTTGTACTGTTATCGATATTCAAAATTCTCAGTGCAGTGGGGACCATAGCCCATCCTCTTTCTTTATAAGTTGTTAATTGATTTCGTGCTTGCCCTAAGGCTAAAGGGAGAACTGCATGTACTACTAGTTGAATAAAAGCTTATACCCACCTACCAGCCTACCTTGTTCATATCGAGCCCAACAAGAGAGACACTCTTCAAAGTTAATATAAGCAATTCATTTCATAAGCTTGAAAATAGGCGCGGTAAACCAATTCAAATAGAGGAGTTCTGAACCAGCATCAAGCCCTCTTTCGCTCTTTCTAATGTCCTAGGCGAAGGTAGTGCTAGTGAAATGAAACCCCAATAGATCACATTTTTTTTATCACTCCACATAGCTCACATCCCCGCACGAAGAAATCTCTTAGATGGGCGGATGCCAACAAATAATCAAAAAGTATGAGATTTATGAGAAAGAAGTGATAATAGGTCTCTTTATTAGAGTCTACCTTTACGATATGAGCACTAAAGACTCACCTCTGACCTCTTCAGAGTTTTATAGGCTTGCTCAAGACCTTGTTCATCAAGTACTGCTCGCATTTAATCAACCTGGCTATTCCATTTCTAAGATTGAGAGTTCTGAGGCTTTGACTGCCGAAGCGAAGATAGAAAGGAATGGGATAATATCGGGTGATCAGAATAGATGTCTCGGATTTGGTGGAGCTTAGAGCATCTGTAGTCGTGGGCTAAATACCCAAATTTTGAAAAAAATTGGAAAAAATGCGCTGTAGTCGTCGTCCAAATTTGCAAAATTTGGGTGTACGATGAATAGTGTCTTGCCAAATATAGCAGACGATTTGGCCAAATGCAAAATATAGCTAACGAACTATTTTCTTTCGTCCGTCAGAATTGACGAAAGATTAAATTTCGTCTCGTAGGTGAGACGTACAAAAATTGAGTTCGGACGAAGGATTAAATACTGTTTGAGAAAGGAAAAGAAAAAAAAAATGTCAGAGACGAAGGATTATACACCGTCAATCTCTAAAGCCAGCTAGGTGCCAAAATCACAATTGACGGGAAGTAATCTTCCGTCCCAGGCAAAAAATTGATTTTTTAAATTTTTTTTTTTTGTGTCTTTTAGTGCTTAAAAAAAAAATTTTTTTTTTAAAAAAATTTGGGACGAGAGATAATCGATCGTCCGGCCATATTTTAGCTTTCAACGACTGCAACGACCAGCCATATTTTCTATTTCCAAATGCCAAATACCCAAAATTTAGCTTGGAACGACTACAGATGCTCTTAGGGACCAATATGACGACTGGGCCCTATGATAAGGTAGGCTCATACACCTCAACAACACTTTGTCCATCCTCTTTTGCTGGCCAATGGAATGGATAGCTGAGTCCACCTTGGCTTGTTCAGTCTGTGATATGAGTAGATGAATCAACTTCATTCGAAGATGGTGAAAGCTCGGAACAGAATAAACGAGCAAATCTAATCTTACTCTAATAAGTATACTAGACTCTTTGCTTATTGCAAATAAAAAGGGAGTTTTTTTTTATTTTAACTTTGCTCGATAAAAAGAAGACCCTAAAAATAACTACTCTTTACTCAAGTTCCCAGTAAAAACCAACCTTTCATTAATTCTTTTGAATTGACCTTCTTCATTTTCTGAATGACTTAGTTATGACAAAATAGAAATATGAAATTCTTGACTTGAGTAGTTTGTTTCCTCCCTTCGCTTGCCATCTTGCCCAAATTAACCTTGCTCTTCTCCATGCTACATGACTAGACTACTTCTGGGGGCAATATCATGGGGAAATTTTCTCTTCCCTAAGGTAGCAAAGCAAAACCAACTATTTCAAAACCAAGACCAATTAGCTACCACGTCTGGAATAAAAACCTAAGAGATATGATAACTGCACAATTCAAGATCAATGCTTGCATCTGGCGAAGAACGAAACTCCTTTTATTTTAGTGGAATTGATTCTTATATGTTTGTTCAAAGCCTGCCTACTTTTGATGACATGAGATTGAAGACTCCCCCCCCCCCCCTTCCATTTTCATAAAGTAAAGGCAACTGATCCTTCCTACGGGCGCCTTGTTCCTTCAACGAGTGAGTGCTATTCCCATTCGTAACTTTGGTCCAGCCAGACCTACCATTTATATAGACAACTTGCAAAAGCTCATGCATTTTTAATGCAAAGCCAAGAGAAGTATACCAGTCCAGAGCAATCAGTTGGAATAGAATATTTTTCACTAATGAGTTGTGCCCAGTAAATCTCTCTCTAGCGGAGGCACCTGAAGGAAGGAAGTAGGAAAGATTGACATCGTTCAATCTGCAGCGAGATCCAATCTATATCATCACTCTATGGCTTTAAAGCCTTATCAACTAGTAATTAAAGAAGAAAGGTACCACTCTACTACAATAGCGGTGTGTAAATTCAAGAAAGAGGCAGGCCAGTAAGCATATGATCTGATACCCTTACCTAAAGCGAGTAGGGCGAAAAAAGGTTCTTAGAGTGCTGTTATCTTGCTTGGGGAAGCTCTATCACTCCTAGAAGCCTATAAAGATGGATCCACGCCTTTATGCCAGCGGGACAAAACACATACACTTTGATGTATGGTACTATGTGAGGAAACATATGTGAACCTTATTACCATACCAATTAATAGGCTGTCAAGAACAGGAAGAAGATTTCGTTGCGAAGATGCGCTACCAACAAGAAGAAAAGATAAGCGGGCAAAGGCTGCTTTGTGTTAGGAAATTATGAGGATCTTGTTGAGTCTTTGACACAATCAACACAAACTACCAAGTAAGACTAGATCACACCAAACACACAAAGCAGACAAGAATTGTCCCGGTTGGGGCTTTCGTCTTAATTCGAGGGAGGAATAACCGAGATATTATTTCAACTAGAGAAGATACAAGAATATTACAATTCTCACCACGACCCTCTTTCAAGCCTAATGGAACTTGATGCTGCTTACAATGGAGAACTCTCTCACCCTCTTAGATGAAGTACTCTCTTCTTCTATTCGGAACTCAATAGAATCATCATGGATCTATGAGCCATTACAATTGTTTATATAGATCTAGAGACAAACCCTAAGTTGATATCTTGTTATAATAGCCATTGGATAGTACATAAGAGATAACCCTACTATAGGAGCCACACGATCTAACTTGAAGAGCAAGTTGGGCTTTTCATGAATCACCTAGACTCAAGCCCAAAATCCATCATCGCCGCTGTCGGTCGACTGTTCTCCCCTTTGGAAGACTTCTTGCATGGGACGGTCGACAGCTCATTAGGGACGGTTGATCGCAACTTCTGCTGTAACTACTACTGACTGTTTCTTGCCTCCACTCCGTTTCCAATCGACCTTGTATCTTCATTGTCTTATCGTCTTCTTATTCAATATCGTATGCAAGACATAAACCCAACACTTTGGACCTTGGTCTAGCGTAGCTAGTTGCGTAGTTTCTTTCTTAAGTTTGTTTACTCCTTTGCCTTGGATCGATTGGACCCAGCTCCCCCTTTGTATATAAAAACATATCTCTCCACAACACCCATGCTAACTACTCTATGGTTTGGGCCTTTAACGGTTTATTGTCAGAAATTGATCGTTTATTCACAGATGCGTTGTCATTTCCTTTTTTTAAATTCTAGTTATCAATATGCAAAAAATGAAGAAAATTTGAGATACAATTCTATGTGACGTGACTAATTCATTCATCTCGACTAATTCACAAAAAAATGGAAAAAAAAGAAATTTGTGGATCTTTTGAATTTCAAGTATTCAGTTTCACTGATAAGATACAGAGACTTACGGCACATTTGGAATTACTGGAGAGACTTTAACCACTTGAGATGGATCTATATGTTCCAGGGGGAATGATCAGATCATTAACACTGAGAAGCTTATTACATAAAAATATTCTATTTTTTTTATTCGACCGCTTCCGAAATACCTTGATTCCATACTTTTTCAAAGAAATTGAGAGGGTCAAAGAAGAAATCCGCTCTACTAAACTAATAGATCCCGCGCAGTCAAAATTCTTTATTTTCAAAATGAAATGCAAGATCGAATTCCACTTTGCGCTGAATCATCTGAGAATGTTTGCTTTCTATTCATACTACTACTAGCTAGCCGCCAAGGATCTTCGGTGAGGGCCTCACCATGTGATTATAATTATTTTGTATGAGGGGAATTACCTCAAACAATACAAATACGAGGCCCACATTTCTCAAATTATTTTTAAAATACACATTAAGATACCAAGAGTGCGTAAAGGAGATGATATGTACACAAAGTGTGGACAGGAAAGAAGAATAAAAGTAGGTAATTCAGGTTCGGTTTTATTCGACATATATAGTTCAGAAACATAGAGCTGTAGCACAAGAACAAGCTATGTTGACAGATATTCCATTTTTATCTTTTGCAGTCTTACAACAACATCTGTCATCTGAATTCTTTCTTTTGGTGAGTAGCTTGAACACAACAAACCCAACTCGATGACATTTGACACACAATGATGGATAGTTGCTACTTTTTGCGATGTTTCTTCATTACTGGAGAGATCTCTTAGAAGATTGTAATCCACAACATTCAATACTGTAGTGGGGAAATTGTTGCATACCCTCTCCCTCAAACTCGATTCTTCGTCAAACATGCCATCAGTTGGTTGCTTTCCAGTAAATGTTTCCAGCAATAGTATTCCAAAGCTGTATACATCACCCATTCTCGACACTTTCCCTGTAAATGCATACTCTGTTGCAAACAACATACCATTAAATCAGTGATATGATTATCAGAAAAAAAATATCTTAAATCAATTACATGAAGTCAGGTAACAGTAATGTTGTTTATTATTATGCTAACTTAGTTGATTTAGTTGACTCATAAACTAAATTTGTATTTTCATTGAAGTGAGTATTAACTCATGTAGCACGAAATTGAGAATGTTAAATGCACCGATCGAGGAGAAATAAAAATTAGTGCATGTTTTAAAATCAATGTATTTTTTAGATTTTGTACAATGGTTGAAATTAGGGAAACTATATCAATAGAGGGAAACAGTAGACTAAGAAACTGAAGGGTTATTCACTTATACAAATAGCCAAATTAAAAGCCTCTTAAAAAAAAAACTAAAATAAAAATTTATAATTCTAAAAAACCAGAGAATTTATAATTCTGACCAAGTTATTACAAAACACAAAAAGAAAAAAACGAATTTATTTAAGTGTCAGAAATTGAATTTAATTCGAATGGTTCAGATTTACCTGGTGCTATATAGCCTATGGTTCCTGGCATGGCTGTCGATGCAATTGACTGATTATCACCCAACAGCAGTTTGGCAATACCAAAGTCGCTTAGATGTGCAACCATTTCTTCATCCAGCAAAACATTCGTTGGCTTCAGATCGCAATGCAGAACTATATCAGGATGATGGTGGTGGAGATACTCAAGTGCAAGTGCTACATCATACGTTATGTTCAACCTTTGAAGTAGATTTAGGTAGCAATTGTCCGAATGCAACCATTTATCAAGGTTTCCATTAGGCATGAATTGGAGGACGAGAGCTTTGAAGTCAAAGCTGAAACATACACTAACAATTTTGATGAGATTTCTATGTCGAACCATCCTCAGAACTTGACATTCTGCTTCGAAGGCCTCTGAAGCTCCTTCAACTTCGAAATCCAAGACTTTAACTGCTACAATTGTCCCATCGTCAAGGCATCCTTTGAAGACCGAACCGAAACCCCCTTTTCCCAATAAGTTAGCCTCACTAAAGTTGTTTGTCGCACGAACTAGATCATGACGTGAAATTACTTTATAGTCAACCAAGGTTATATCGGTTTGAGCCTCAGCCTTGACCTTCCTCCATCTACGAGATGCATAGATAAGAAAAAAACCTGTGAGAAGAACCAAACTTGACGCAGTAGCCAGTATGATAACTATAAGAAGATGCAGTTTTCTCTTTGAACTATGCCGAACAACATTTACAGAGCAAGCTGGGAAGCCTAAGCGAGGTGCTCCACATAGTGCATCATTTCCTACTAAAATTGGAATGCTGAGATTTGAAAATACTCTTCCATTTGGAACTTGTCCTTCTAATTTGTTGAAAGAGAGGTCAAGATTGCCAAGATAACGGAGATTAGCTAAGGCCTCGGGTATGTTCCCCGTGAGAAAATTGTGCGACAAGTTCAAAAAGACCATATTGATTAATCTACCAAAAGATATCGGAATTTGACCTTGGAATGAGTTATTAGATAGATCGAGAGATGTAAGCATCTGAAGATTCTGGATAGCGTCCGTGATATTACCTGATAGCTGGTTCATAGAGAGATTCAAGAAACCCAGGGTTTTCATGTTTCCAAGCTGTGCAGGAACACTGCCATTAAGATTATTTGCGGATAGATCTAACTGAAGGAGGCTCTGTAGATTCCATAAGCTCTGAGGAATTTGTGATGATAGTTTATTGTTACTAAAATCCAAATATTGTAACATGCTGAGGTTAGCTACTGTAGCTGGTATTGGTCCAGAAAGAGAATTATAAGCCAGATATATATTGTTAAGATTTCTCAAGAAGCCAAACTCAGATGGAATTTGGCCAACTAATTTGTTGGAAGCTAGGCTCAACAATCCAACTTCCTGTAGTCTTGCAAGTGTTGAAGGTATTATACCAGTCAGCTGATTATTTTGAATTGATAGTCGAACAAGCCCAGTCAAGTTACCTAATCCTGCAGGAATTTCCCCCTGTAAATGATTATCATAAGCATAAATTTTCTGCAGAGAAGTCGAAAGATTCCCAATAGAATCTGGAATGACACCTTCAAAATTATTTGAAAACAAACAAAGATATTGTAGATTCCTGCAATTTGAAAGAGACGCGATAAATTCAAGCCCTCCAGTTAGTTGATTATCCCCCATGCAAAACCAATTGAGTTGCGGAAGTGCCTTCCCTATCCCAACAGCTACTGTTCCAGTGAGCTTGTTCGAGCCAAATTCCACATAATTCAACATGGAAGCATTCAACAGCGCAGTTGGTATTGAACCGGTGAAGCCATTCCCAAACATGCTGAGAACTTGGAGATTCGGCAACTTCCCAACAAACTCCCCCGGAATCCCCCCTGTTAAGTTGTTCGCCTCCACAGTGAATTGGACAAGACTTGTTAGGTTTCCGAATGATGTTGGGATGGTTCCGGTTAGTTGGTTGGTGCCAAGATATAGTGTGTTGAGCAGGGGCAAGCTACCTATCGTAGCTGGTATACCTCCACTAAAGAGATTAACAGACAACGAAAGAACTTGGAGGTTCATACATTGACCAAAGCTCGAAGGGATTTCACCAGTAATATGATTATTGCTGATAGAGAATTCTTGGATTCGTGGTAGCACAATATTAGATGGAAGAGAACCCGATAAACTGTTCTGATTAGGATATAAATATACTAATGAAGACATGTTGAAGATGGTGGGCGGAATTGGGCCGGAGAGAGAGTTGTACTGAAGGACAAGCATTGAGAGGCGAGGTAGGTTTCCTATAGTTGGAGGGATGGTTCCAGTGAGAGAGTTATTGTGAAGGAGTAGGCTTGAGAGGAAGGAGAGGTTTCCGAGGTATGGAGAGATGGTACCTTGGAGGGACATGTTGAAAAGTCGGATGCCAGTGACACGTTGCACGTTTTTGAGACTGCATGAGATGCCAAACCAACTGCAGAAGGAGGTGTGGGTGGTCCAGTTGACGTCGATACTGCCAGTTGGATCTGTGATGCCAGCTCTGAAGGCCAGCAGCGATTCGAGGTCAGTGATGTTGGTGTGTTGTTTTCTTGAAGTGGCTGGTTGGGGACAATAAGAGGAGGAGATCAATACTAGGATAATCAAGAAGAGAAAGGGAGACCGCTCCATTGAAATAATTCAGTGATCTTAATTATTGCAAGCTACAACAGCTCTATTTTGTGAATAATTCGCCAAAAGATTATAAATACAGACGCCGGGGGCGAGGCGGCTTTTAAAAAAATATCACTTTGAGTCACCAAATTTGAATGTTGACAATTGATCGATGTATCATTCTGGGTTACATCAAGTGATGGCCGTCTTTCACAAAGAAAAATTATCAAGTGACAACCTTCTCTTATAATTATAGTTTATAAGAGCATTGACCAAGTCCGAAAAGAATTCGTGTGGTTTTGGGCAGCTTCTCACGCTAAAGGATAAGCATAAGAGCATCTCCAACCCATCGCCAAAATGGCGTTGAGTTGGCAGATGGCGTTGGAATTGGCCTCCAACCCATCGCCATATTCAGCACCATAATGGCGGGGATTGGGTTGGGATGAACAGTGGCGCGCCATATATGGCGCGCCACTGTTCACCCAACGCCAATTTTTTTTTTTTTTAAAACCCCTAAAAATTGTCTAATTTTTAATTAAACTCTTATTAAATATTTTCCTAACAAAGTTTATTACATTCTACTTCCAGAAATAAAAATTTAATTTTTTTGTGTTCTATTGAAGATTATTAATTAAATATTAAGTATATTTAATATTTAGAAAATAATACGAAATGTCAATTACAATATATATAAACTTCGTACATTTTAGGACGACTTAATTTAAATTTCATAAACATTCAAATAAAAAACAATACAAACTACATACTGCAAAATACAATAATCAAACTAAACTCGTGCAAAAAAAAAATGCAAAATACATAACGCAATAAAATAATAACACACATAAGACTAATAATAATTTAGAAAGGTGGTAAATCGGTTCCGGATCCTCCAATATCATTGAAAAACTGTCTAAAAGCATCGGAAGATGACCCTTGATGTTGTTGTTGTTGTTGAGCTCTTTTCTGAAGAATTCTTGCTTGTTCAACTCGGAATAGCTCACGCACGTTTGGATCAGCAATGGAATTCAAGTCTTTTAATAAAACTTTATTTTCTTCTTTCATTGCTTTAAAGGCCAAACTTTGCCGCTGAATTTCCAGAAGTTCCTTCCTCTCGGATCTGGTCTTTTCTAACATCTCCAGCAGTTGTCGATTACTTTCTTTAATATCAT
The DNA here is from genome assembly GCA_017893485.1 of Hemerocallis citrina. Taxonomy (NCBI): domain Eukaryota; kingdom Viridiplantae; phylum Streptophyta; class Magnoliopsida; order Asparagales; family Asphodelaceae; genus Hemerocallis; species Hemerocallis citrina. Next base: position 151,548,385 of record CM030368.1, on the reverse strand, counting down.
TAAAATCTTCATCATTTTTTCTTTTTCCTTTGGCTTTTTTTACCCCAATGGGTCGTTGCGATGAAGTACTTCCAAAATTTTTTTCATCTAAATTTGGAAAAAATGAAGGCAGCCCAGGAGAAGATGACATTGGAGACTCTGGAGTGGGATTATCTGACTGTGGCGAGTCATAGTTTAAATTTCGAGCTATTTTTCTTGCAGTGGGTACATTGTCTTTAAATTTCTCAAAATCCTTAACTATATTCCAAACATGTTAAAATTTGAATCCTTTTTTGAACTTTGGATCTTGCATGAATAATTCCTTCGTTCGACTAAACTGTAAATTATTGTGAACATAAGGTTAAGTAATCGTAATAAAATAAATAACTTTTGAATGTGAAAGTTAAATGAATACTCACAATATCCGCATCTGAGGCACCACTTGGATTCAAATTCTCTACTTGTTTCAGACAACCATTTAACTTTTTTACTTCAGCCATTATAGTCTGAATTCGACATTGCACGGATCTTTTTGAACGAGACTCCCAACTTTGATTTCTTGATGCATTGTAACTTTTCTTCACACGAGACCAAAAATGATCTGCTGACTGGTATCTACCCGTAATAGGGTCTTGAGAAATTTCTAAATAAACTTGACAAAGGTGCACGTCTTCGCTAATAACGTATGAAGAAGCTCGGACAGACATTTTCTTCTGAGAACAAGTGGAATGAGAAAGAAGATGAGTGGAATGAGAAAGAAGATAATAATATCTCTATTTATAGATGTTAGATTGTAGCCGTTTGGATTATAGCCGTTGGAATTCAGCCGTTGGAATATATTCGTTTTGATTATAGCCATTTGGATTATAGCCGTTGGAATACAGCCGTTGGAATATATTCGTTTGGATTATAGCCGTTGGAATACAGCCGTTGGAATATATTCGTTTGGATTATAGCCGTTTGGATTATAGCCGTTGGAATATAGCCGTTGGAATATATTCGTTTGGATTATAGCCGTTTGTATTATAGCCGTTGGAATATAGCCGTTTGGAATATATTCGTTTGGAGTATAGCCGTTTGGATTATAGCCGTTTGAGACACTTAATTGATTTACTATAAATAACGTACTACAGCCTCATATCAATAACGTACTATAGCTTCATTTCAAAATTTATTCTCCTGTCTTCCATTTCCTCAAAATAAACATTCAACAAACTTGTTCATTTTATTCAATTTGAAAATGAACTTCAATATTGGAGGTCCATCTAATTCAACAAGTTCCACTTCATCTTCGGATGCCGACAATGATGCGACAACGATAAACGTTATGGAAAGTTTGTTCGCCTCCGAAGATGCAATATATCAGGGGATCGCTAACAACAACATGGTTCTTGCGCGCTACTTCAACCAACAAAGCCACCATGGTGGCTCGATTCCGGGTCATGTAGTGATCAATCGCGATAGGAAAATTGCGGATCGTAATTTGTTCAACGACTATTTCTCCGAAAACCCACGCTACAGTGAAGTCATGTTTCGCAGACGGTATAGAATGTCTCGGAGTTTGTTCCTTCGTATTGTTGATGCGGTCAAAGGTCATGACAATTATTTCCACCAAAGAAATGATGGACTCGGTAGAGCTGGATTATCAAGTTTACAGAAAGTAACAGCCGCGTTCCGGATGTTGGCGTATGGTCTACCGGCAGATGCGACGGACGAGTACATTAAAATAGGCGAGTCAACGGCGATTGAAAGTATGAAGAAATTTTATCGTGCTATTGTGGAAATATTTGCAGAGCGATATCTAAGAACACAACCGCTAATGATGTCACAAGGCTACTCTATGTTGGTCAACAACGTGGTTTTCCGGAAATGTTGGGCAGTCTTGATTGTATGCATTGGAAGTGGAAAAATTGTCCAACAACATGGGCTGGACAATATGCAGGTCGTAGTGGGTATCCAACTATTATTCTTGAAGCTGTAGCAGATTATGATCTTTGGATATGGCACACATATTTTGGCATGCCGGGCACCAACAATGATATCAATGTGTTGGAGTCATCTCATCTTTTTTCTAACCTAGCTCAAGGTATTGCTCCTCCTGCTCATTATATTATTCTAGGAAAAGAGTATAACATGGGCTATTATTTAGCTGATGGTATATACCCAAAATGGTCCACTATTGTACAAAGTATACATCAGCCGCTTGGTCGGAAGAAAAAATATTTTGCTATGAAACAGGAAGCATGTAGAAAAGATGTAGAACGAGCATTTGGAGTTCTCCAATCACGATTCGCAATTGTTGCGGGACCGGTACGTTATTGGAACAATAATGTGTTACATGATATAATGACTGCGTGCATTATTATGCACAACATGATTATTGAGGATGAACGTGATCTTCATGCACCAATTCAAGATATGAGGGAGGCTGCAGTTCCAGAAGTTGAAATGGTTGTAGATGAAAATGCAAGATTTCAACAATTTATTGCTCGCCATAGACAAATCAAGGATAAAGATGCTCACATCGCGCTTCGTAATACATTAATTGAACATTTGTGGGAGGAGTACACCAACTCAGATGGTTAATTAAACCATATATATATATATATATATATATATATATTAAGTATTCCTATTTATGTTATTGAATGTAATATTTTGGTCTTCATTTGTTTTAATTAATGCAATTTTATTTTCTAAGTATTATATTATTTGTAGAATGGTCAATTTATAATAAAATATTATTTATTAATGTTAAATATTGAGGCATATTATTGGATCAATACATTAAATTTTTTTTGTTTGTGGCTAATTGGTTAAATACATAAATAGTGAGGAGTTAGAAGAGAATTAATTTAAAAAGTAGATAAAAAAGAATATACTGAGAATATTCCTTTTTGGAGTTAGAAATGGAGTTATAGGTTGGAGATGAAGTTACTGTTTGATGTGACAGTTACTCCGTTTTGGAGTAAAAGTTGCTCCAAAATGGAGTTATGGGTTGGAGATGGCCTTAGGCATTTTGGAATCTTGAGTGAAAAAGATGGCTCAAGCTAGCTCACTTGCGATTGGGGATCGAAGTGGTCATGGAAATTCTACCGTCTACGGTTTTCTCACGTATCAAACAACAACAACAATTATAATTTGTTCTATTTTGAGTACGCAAAAACATAAAAAATCCCACAAACGGCCACCAAAAATTACAATACTTTGTGGGTAGGTCGGATTCACCACACACAAACTAACAAAACTTCTAGAAGTGAGCTACGAATCACAGTTTGCAAGATACAACAATGTATGGCTTTATTTTGGTTTTTCTTGAAATAAAGCGATACATTGCCGTATTTCGCAAATATTGAATCGAAACTCACTTTTACAAGTTGCGTAGCTTGTGTGTGATGAATTCGACCTACTGGCAAAGTTTCAGAATTTTTGGTGGTCGTTTGTGTTTCTTGTTTCGTGTGTGTGTGTGATTCTGTCAATATGATTAGTGTGTTGATTTTTTTTTTATTTTTTTATTTTTTTATGTTAGATATGGAGAATGATTAAGAAAATTCTGCTGCTGGTGACAATTCTATGTGTGCACCAGAAGGTGGTAAATCTAGGCCGCAAGTTGATGAGCACCTCAAATCAGAGTTATGTATGACATTTCGCACTCTAGAGAAAGCCGAATAGTTTTATCAAAGCTATGCTAGATGTGCGGGTTTTGCAATGTATAAGGCTGGAAATAAATACAAGGGAACCAAGAAAGTGGATATTCATATTTATGTAATAAAGCAAGGGCGTCACCGAACCAGCCTAATGATGCTAGAAGGGATCTGTTTCTAGAACTGGTTGCAAAGTTTTCGTTCCTGTAAAACTAAAGAAGAAAGTAATGCAGGAGTTTTTATTCATTTCATAAACCACACAATCACAAATTTACTTCACCCGATAGAAGACATCTGTTGCCCCAATAGTCTGTCAAAATCCGATAAAAGCGTAATTGACCAACTTTCTCAAGCTAGTATTTCTACGTGCAAACAAATGCTTTTCCTTGAAAGTGCTAGTGGGGTTCACGATAAACTAGGATTCACCGAAACCAATGCTACAAATCTATAGAGACTCGAGGGAAGGTATGAAAGGACACGACGGGAAAATGCACATTGAATTTTTCTAATTGCAAAAACAGAACGATCTTTTATTTTTATGATTACCAATTAGATCCCTAAGGCCGATTGTCTCATTGTATTAGGTTGGATGGTACTGTTAGGATGAATTATGAAAAATTTGAGGATGTACTTTGCTTTGATGCCACATACAACACAAACCTATATGGAATGTTATTTGTTCCATTAGTTGGAATCAATCATTATTGGCAATCAACGTTTTTAGGTTGTGGGTTCATTCTAAATAAGAATGTCTCTTTCTTTGTGTAGTTCTTTGAAAAGTGGTTAGGAGTGATGAAATTAATGTGCTACATCCGGTATAGTGACGGACCATGTTCGTGGGATCGGTGTTGCAGTGAAGATAGTTTTCCCTGAGACTAGGCATGCATGGTATATTTTGGAGAAGTTATCGCAGGAGGTGCGTATGTCGAATAATATCGATGAGTTTAGGGATGCTTTTAAGAGTATCAACTATAATTCCGAATTTATAAATGATTTCAAAGCGAAATAAAAATTATTGCTTTTGCAATACGGAGTTGAGAATAACAAATGGTTGAACAATCTATCTGAAATTTGTGAGAAATGGGCCCCTGTCTATGCAAGAGAGTCATTTTGGGCCGGTATGTTGAGTAGCCAACAGAGCGAGTCTATGCATTCTTCTTTGAAGCATCATACCCAAAAGAAGTACTCTTTACATGAATTTGCCGTCATCTTCGATAGAGTCTTAGCAAGGCAAAGACAAGAGGAACTTAAAGAAAATCATCGTAATAGTGAGAAGAGACCGAAATTGAAGACCCAATGGGCTATGGAGGAACAAATGACACGAATCTACACATTGAAGATTTTTCTACAAATTCCAAGATGAAGTACAGAAAAGCTTATTGTATAATGTGACTTTCATCACCGATCCTAGCACACTGGATAATGCAACTTTCTTTGTGAAGCTTTGTGGAAATTTAGAACCAGGGAGGGCGGCTCAATTTTGCAAACTCCGTCAAATGACTATTTGTTGTTTGAATTTATAAGCATTCCTTGCAATTATATTTTGGCGGTTCTGTGGTTCATCCATCACACTGCAATACCGGAGCAATATATACAAGAAGATGGACCTGGGATGTCATGAGAAAAAGCTATACATCCGTTCACAAAGGCACTAGCAGAAATTTTGCTTCTCGTTATTGTGAATTGAGCCATCACACAAAATAGATGGTCGACATTTATTGTTCTTCCAATAAAAATTACAGATACATCCTTGACCACATGCTCAAGGGAATTGAAGGCGTTTCTCTTCTGCAACCCTGATTTAGCAGAAATCCCGAAGGTAGTGCACAACCCGAAAGTAATAGACAACATGTTGGAGGCAATGGACATGCACATGGAACAGACATGGATGTCTCATGTACCCATGGGGAACCATCGAAAGTGCAATACAAAGAGAAGGCCTAGCGGAAAGAGATTGAAGCCGATAAGATAGCAACTTCACCAGAAACCTAGACAGTGCAATGCATGTGACATGCGGGACATAAACACGATTCAAGAAATTGTCCAAACAAAGCTGCTAGGTAATATATATATTTTTTTAGTTGAATTGTTTATAACTTGACTTTAATTACAACAACACCGGCTCAATCTTGTTTTTTTAAGTTGAAGTTGATAGAGAAATTTTTGACTAACTCAATCATGTCATTTATTTAGCAGGGAGATGATCGTGCAGAAGGAAGCTTGATCTTCAAAGAGATTTATATTTCTGAATGTGTATATATGCTCATGTAATTGCTTTTTTGAAATGGTGCTAAGTTGAAAAATGTAATTGAAGTTATAAGTTTAATTTTGTGTATGTAATCCCTGTTTTCGTCTATACATATTTTCTATGTATTTTTGTATTTCAATTCGTTATAAATTCTTTTCCGCTCTCAAATTCGTTTTTATTCATCCTGAACTTTCTATCAAAGTCAATTCTAAACATCAATTCTATTTGTAGTTATTTTCAAATGATTATATACTTTAATTGTAGAAATTTTATTCCTTTCTTATTTTAATTATTTATAACCCAGAACAGGTCTATTATTATTATTTGATTATTTTAATTAAATTGAAACTATTCTATAAAATATTATTTGATTTATTAATTTTGAACTTAAGCCCAATCCTGGTCCATTCTATAATTTGTCTATTTTATTTATTTGGCATACCATATTTAATCCCTAGTCTATATTATTTTATTATCTTATTATTGATTGAAGCCCAATCTTTTATCCCTTCTATAATTGTTTATTTTATTTTGTGAAGCTTAAACCTAAAGCCCAAGTCTATCAATCTAAGTCCCCACTTTTTAATCCTAAACAAATCCTATTGGATCCTAACACACACCCACATTTTAAGATCCACTACCCAAACCCAACTAGGTCCCCTCATCTCTCATAACTGCACACACTTTCCCCTAATTACTGCCCACTATCTCTTCCCGTAACCCCCATAATCAATACCCACTATAACATTAATATATTATTATGAACATCCCCCGTACACTCTCTCTCTCCTTACCCTTTCTCTCTCCCACTCTCTCTCTTCTCCTTCTCCCTCTGTTCCAAAACAGAGCGACAACAACCCATCGACCGCGCCTCGCGTGCCCCGCCATCGCAGCAGCACCTGCTCCTTCTCCGCTCTCCATTAGCACCATCTTTTTGCCGCGAACCTCCCGCACCCACCAGCATCGCCATTGCCGAGTCCCCTCGTCGTCGTGCTCGTTGCTCTTCCAGGCACCTCGTCACCGTCGCCATCCATCTCCACAACCAACGCCCTCGTCCTCGAGCACCATCGTCGTCCTCCCCGCAACTCTCCACCTCGTCATCGAGCTCCTTTCAACCCATCATCGACCTCAACCTCTCACCTCGTCGCCTCCACCTTCGACCTCGACCGCCCACCTCCTCCATCGCCAGTACGACTGCCGAAACCCACTACCTCCGCTCATCGCCACCATCTTCCACCGCTCGAGCCCTCTTTGCACTGCCATTTCCCTCGCCATCACCTCTAGCCATCTCAGCCCCGAAGCTCCCTCCATTGCTGCTGACCATCTCCCTGCTACTCCTCTGCTACCGACCAGCCACCACACCTGCGACCTCCGGCCACCGATTGTCTCCCTCGACCGCCATCCCGTACCTCGCCCTCTTCCTGCCACCGCTTGACACCCTGCAGTCGCTGCCTCCCCCTCATCTCCATGCCTTCTCCCTCACGCGCCCAGCCCTTGCGACCACCGACTGCTGCCCCCGCTCGACAACCACCCGGGGCCACCCGCTGCTCCTCCATTGCAGCACCTCCTCGACGGTCGAGTTCCACCAACGCTGTAACCCTTGCTGTTGTTGCTATCGAACTTGCTGTTGCTGCTGTTACTTTGCTATCTCCATGGTGTGCACGTGTCATCACCATTGCATGCATTGCTGCCGCTGTCTTGCTGTTCTTGCTATAGTTGTTGTTGCTATTCTCGCCGTGTGTCGCACGTGCCGTTTTTGTTGTTGCCGTCTCCGTGGCCGTCGGATCTCTCGTCCCGTTATTCTTTCATATTCAGAATCTTCATCTAACAGGAAAGTGTCTATTGAACTCATTTTTATTTTCTAGTTCAAGGAAACATTCATTAAAATCCGGCAAGTAGTAATCGAATTGAATATTGCATCTAGTTGAATTCTATTATTGATTCGTTTTTGTTTATCATACCATGTTTATTGATTCATAGTCTCCTTATCGTGCCATTGTTATTGATTAAATTCTTGAAACGTCAATTCATTGTATTATTGAACATTTAACCTTGCTGTCTTGTCAATTTCTTGACTTCGTATTGAGGTTTCGACCCATTTCCTAACATCGAAACTTAAAACCTTGTACATAGAAACTGTAGGACACTGTGTTTAGTTTCTAGAACATCTTACGGATTCTCAATCCGATTTATAGATTGTAAGTTATCACTATTTCAGTACTATCATGCTATAATTTTCAGAATTGAGACTATGCACAAAACCCGTAAAGAATTGATTGATCGACCTAGTTACTGTGACTGTTATGCATCGTGTGAATATGCACTAGAACCGGCAGAGAGTCTACTTTCTAGAAACTCTGACGAAATCGGGTTTGCATTCCCGTAGGAGCGAAAAAGTGAATTTGAGTACTAATAGGTGCTGCTGTCCAGAACCTGTATGGTTATGTTTTTGCATATAAACCCATATTTTCCATATTTAATTAATTAATCCATGTATATTTCATGTATTGTACAGCCTTGATATGTCCTTGATTTTGTATTGATTCCACAGTTTTCATTGATCGTATTGATTACATGTCTATAATTGACCGTAATAAAATAATAAAAAGCCGAGGTAATAAGGGTTGACGTGGTAGTGGACAATATAAGAAAGTGTACTCGGAAGGGGATATTGGTCACAGCCCATACTAATCATTATTATCGGTCATATTGGTCATCATTGATTGCGGATTACTGACTACAATATCCCGATTTATCGTGTATTGGTCATCGGTCATCGGTCTTTGGTCATTGATTTTGCAAGACCCGAGTACATGATTATGTAGAATTAACCACTATAGTCTAAACGTTCACTTGATTGTATGCAGCCGAACCTATGGTATGGGACGCATGATTGCGTGCATTAGATATGTTAATAAAAGACTGATAGATATGAGATGAACACTGAACATTGCACTGATACTGAATACTGGTTATTGAACATCGATTCCCGATTACTGAATTAATTATTATCGACTTTTGATTTTGTTATCTTTTATCATTTATTGACTCCAATATCGTTCCAAATTCTTGCTCTTATTATATAATTATTTATTTCTTATTTTATTGCTTGCTACTACTTGTCTCCCGTAGCTTGCTCTAACGGGCATTTTTCCCATCTCTAGATGTTGAGATTACAGGTATCATGAAGGGAGCAACTGAAGGACTTGGAGAACTGATCTTCTAAAGATTGGAGTAGAATTGATAGTCATAGTTATTTTGTTCATGTTATTGTATTTTCAGCATTGTATTACTTTCTTACTTTGTATTCCGAGACTTTGTTGACCCGAAGTTATTTGCTTTCCAGATGTTGGTTATGTATGAGACACTTCATGAATTATTCATGTTTATGTGATATTTTATTGTATGCATGGTTATTGTTATATTTCATATTGTTGAGTTAAACTGTTACAGCTTATGGATGATGTACCCATCATCCACTGGGCCTCAGTTGCATGCCCGTGTTTCCGTATAATGGTAAGCGGGGCATGACATTGTATGTACTTGTAATTGCTTTTTTGTTTATTTTTATTGTTGTTGATGAGAAGGTGAATATATTGTAAATGTTATAGTTGTTATTGTTGAAGATGAATGAGATGAGAATGTAAGGGATGGATGAGAATGCTAAGTTGGGTAGATGTTGTTATTACTGTAATTGCTTTGAAGTTGAAAATTTTGGTGCAGATGATGTGTATGTGTGCAGCTAACAACTGCAGTGGGTGTTTGTATATTTTTTATTTTTTGCACATAACCTAACCCGCTATTGGCAACAATGGGTTGTGCACACTTAACCCGTTATTGCCATTAGCAGGTTAAGTATAAAAATTCCAACATAGACTTGATTTTTTATAACAAATTTGATCAAATTCCTTTCCAACTTAACATGCTATTAATGATAACGGGATAAGTTATAATTACTCGCTATTGGCGATAACAGATTAAGTTGAAGATTTGAAACAGAGACATGATTTTTGGATTCAAATTTGTATAAATTCATCTTCTACTTAACCCATTGTTAATGATAACGGGTTACATTAAATATACATGTTATCACCAACAAGGTTAAGATGAAGAATTCTAACAGAGAACTTGAAATTCTTCAAAAGTTTCCTAAAACCTAACCTATTATTGACGATAATAGGGTTAGGTTAAATAACCTGTTATCCTCAATAACGGGTTAAGTTGAAGAATTCTAACAGAGAACTTGAAATTCTTCAAAAAGGTTTCTAAAACCTAACCCGTTATTTTATCGCGAATAACGGGTTACGCTGAAGAATTCTAACAGAAATTTGAAATTCTTCACAAATTTCCTAAACCTAATCCATTATTAAGGATAACGTGTTAGGTTCAATAAACACATTATCACCAATAGCTGGTTAAGAATTTCATCATATAAACATGTTTTTCTCCTTAGGACATTTTTTGGGTGGTGGTGGTTGGGGGGGGGGGGGGGGGGGGGGGGGGGAGGGTGTTTTATGAGGAGGGTGAATAAATATTTTTTTTAAATTAAAAAAAAAAACAACAGTTACCATGCTGAGGGCTGTTGTCTTCCTGATCCAACATTACCGTGTACATGAAGGAAGTACATGATGAATCACATTAAACATCATATTGAGAACTTTTTCCTCCCTATATCTTCAATGTGATTTTTATAGTGAGTAGCGTGTTAAGTTAATGAATTCAATCATATAAGCCGTTGTTTTTCTCTCTTCCAAGTCATATCCCTAACCCTAACCTTTGCATATTAGCTTTGGTTATATGATTTGTTGATTTGTAAAATTCTAACTTTGTTGTTTTTTTAGAACTTGACATTTTATTTTTTTCCTTTTTATTATTTTTCCCCTTAATCTTTTTTAAACTTTTTATTTATTTATTTTTTTTAATTTTTTTATTGTAGACATTATTTTATTTCCCTTTTTTAACATTTTTATTTATTTCACTTTTAAATTTCAAGAATAGGAGTAGAAATAAAGAAATTAATTATTTCTAAAAAATTAAGAATTATTAAAAAATACAAAAAAAAGAAAAAAATCAATATATTGTTAGGTTCGACCCTAGCCCTAGCCCTCTAACCCTAGCACTAACCCTCTAACCATAGCCTTAGCCCTAACCCTAACCCTCTAACCCTAGCCCTAGCCCTAACCCTCTAACCCTAGTCCCAACTTCGCACTTCGACTCTCTATAACACTCCCTTCATTGTTAATCTTTATAACATGCTATCTAGTCAATAAAGCTAGGACTTGATTTTAGGAGTTTTAGTCCGTTATATTTTTTTATTTTTTAAAAATTTATTTATTTAAGAATTGTTTTTTTTTTAAAAAAACTTTCATTCTTGTTCAACTTTTTTAATTTTAAACGCTATTTTACCTCTTTTAAAATCAATAAGTTATATTAAATTGAATTTTTGGAGTTTTCATTTTTTTGGGGATATTTTTAATAATATTTTCTCTTTTTTTAAATATTTAATTATTTAAAAATTGTTTATTTGTATTTTCCAAAAAAATATTCTATTTTAAAGTGATTTTTTAAAATTTTATTTTACCCATTTTAAAATCAAGTTATTAAGCTATATTGATGGATCGGAGTTTGTATTTTTTTTTTTAGTTTTTATTTTTCACAATTTGACTCAATATGTCATTCCTTGCAAGTACATGGTTATGTTGGATGAGGATGACAACACCCCCAGCATGGTAACTTCGTGACTTTTGATTAAAAAAAATATTTCACCCTCTTCATAAACCTGTTTGATTAAAAAGAATCGGTTTGAATTCTTCACTCTAACCCGTTGTTGGAGATAACGTGTTAAGTGAAGTTAAGACTTTATCGCCAATAGCGAGCTAAGTTGATGAGACTGAGATATTTTTGAAGAAAAGCATGTTCTCTGTTTGAATTTTTCAATTTAACCCGTTATTGGAGATAACGGGATAAGTGAACTTAATTCGTCATCTCCAATAGCAGGCTAAATTGATGAGATTTTTGGAAGAAAATCATGTTCTCTGTCCGAATTCTTCAACGTAACCCATTGTTGGAGATAACGGGTTAAGTGAACTTAACCGTCATCTCAAATAGCGAGCTAAGTTGATGAGATTTTTGGAAGAAAATTAAGTTTTTTGTCTGAATTCTTTAACTTAACCCGTCATTGGCGATAACGGGTTAACTGAACTTAACTCTTTATTTCCAATAATGGGTTAGGTTGAGATTTTTTGCTAAAAAATTCAAACATGCTGCTAATTCAAATACACAGCAACATTCTACTGCATACACATCATGTAATCAACATACAACTCGAAAATTTTCTAACAACAATCCCACAGATTATTATCCATTCATAGACATACACACAACTTCATAATCATTCTCATCCATCTCATTCTTCATATAATAACAATAACATCAATAACACCCACATAAAAACCAACACAAAGCACAATTTACAACAACAACAATACATAAATACATAAAAAGACCAAGAAACAAAATCTCAACATAACTCATCAATATCTCAACGTAAATAAAATCAACTACATATACATAAACCTCAAATTTGAACAAAATCAACTTCTTGATTCATACATACATTTCAAGTCTGAACCAATACATCACTTCTAAGTCACGGACCTACACCGTCTTCCTCGCATGACCATCAATCAACAACAAAATTGATCAAGTTACAAAAGAAGATGTATTAGTCAATTAAGAGATGAAATAATAAAATGCACAAAGTTCAACTTAGCAACATGCATAGTTTCAAAATTTTGTGAACCTGCTATGTAAATTTACAAGGTGTTGGCTACTACCTCTTCCGACGGGGCGATTTTCGTCCACTCGGTGAGATTTGTTCGGGCTTGTTCCTCTTCCAAGGGGGATTTTTGTGTCTAATTTGTGTCACTTGTGATATCGACTCATCCGAATTTTGCTTTTCTTCCTTTGACACCTCTGATTCTTGTTGTTGCAGTTGTTGTGGCCCAATAATGTGAATTCCTCCCCGTGTCATGCTCTTAAGCCTTGGTATACGTACCATTGAATTTAAGTTGGCATCAAGTTTCGCTGCATCACCTGCATCTTCAAGACTGCGGTGGCATGGTTTAAGGATTTCCCGCATTATGTCCTTCTCGCTCTCGGGCATGACACTTTTTAACGTACAAGCAACTATCCGGACTGTCTCCCATGTGTTACCAATATACAAAAAGTTCAACTATTTAAATTAAACAACATTGTGGATAAACCCTCTTCATAAATATCAAATGTTAACTTAACAATACATCCCTACGAAAAATATATAAATATATAAAGTACACTAACCATCGCTAGATATGTCGATGCCTTCAGCTAATACATTGGTTGAGAAGAGGAATACGCCGGTGGTGGTTACTCCTCCGCCGAGGGAATCAGTATTTGGATTCCCGCTGGTACAACGGTATGCAGAGATACATACAATCTTGTAATGCGCTTGTACCATGACATATACACATCTTGCCTCGAGCCATCGTAAGGTATTCGATATATAAGAACCATATGATATCTACGATTCCAATTTGCCACATGTACCTGATGAAAATCCACCCAGTCAAAATTTTACACGCGACCCATTTCTTTCACTTCATGCAATTTCTTGTCATATGAGCAGGCTTCGAGAATCTTCTACTGCAATCCGGGTTGCCGCATAACTATATTCAGATATTAGAATTCCATAACAGAGAAGTTGACGAGTGGGGCAGTCATTAACCAAAGCACGCTAGCAGTCAAACACACAGGAGGAAGTCGTTGTAATCTATCGAGGGTGTACGACACCCAACTGAAGCACTCATCGTGCAATGCACCCAAATCATCTCTATAGTACACCAGAGATGTGAGTGGGTTATCGACCCATGTGTGTCGCCCTACCCTAATATACTCCTAAAGGAGGCAACATCTCTGGAATCGACGCAGCGGCTAACCAAGCCGGTGATGGCTTAACAATGTGAGAATGACCGATGTGCATGCACTCCCAACTCCAAATCTGCATCAAAACCATCGGCCTCACCATCTACCGGGAATTCAATGCACATGCGCACAACGACCTATATATTGACGCTAAGGCTGCACGTCCCAAACTATACCGGCTGGCCAAAGTGAAGTCGCCCAACAACTGCACATACATTAGTGGCATAAGATCACTGGAGGAGTTTGGGAAGACCACATCTGTAATCAAACTTACAATGTTCACATGCGTGTAGTACTGGACATCTTTGTCAGTGGAGTCATCATTCAAATACCCGATGAACCGTGATTTCAACCATGCGATTCAGAGGGATCTACCATCACAAACTTCATTCCAAATTTGCTTCTTCATCAGTTTGGGCTTGTGCAACGACTTACACCTCGGCTTCGTCTTCATAATCTGCCCTAAGATCAACTTCAACTTTAGCAGCAACTTTCTCTTTCTTTGCAGCCCATTCAGCTTTTAAATTGACACTAAGGTAATCACATACAACTTCCATTCGGTCGAAGCCCATGTTCCCTGTCATGGCCACCCGAACTGTTGGAAGCCTGAAAATCATTGCTACATCATGGAGAGTGTTGGCCATCTCTCATATCGGTAGATGAAATGTGTGTGTCTCTGGCTCCATCGCTTGACATGAGCTATAAGTAAGTGTCGATCGAGCACCACACCCCCCATCAATCTGACCCTATAAAAACCGGCTTGGACCCAGTACGTAGTGGTACGGGGGTCCATGGGAAGAGTTGTGTGCTTCCGGAAATTACACTTCTTTGCAGACCCATCCCATACGGCTTGGGATCTTGTATGTTTTACAACATGAGAATGCTTCGGTCTTCTGGTCCTGGAGGTTTACGTCCAATCGAAGATGACGGACTAGCCTCGGCGGATGAAGAATGGCGGCCACTAACTTACACGAACGAATACAAATCTTGTTATTATTGATACAATATTACATATTGATATTCAAAACTAATAATAATAAAATATCTTACTGTTGTAAACCATTTGCCACTACCGCTACCAGAAGGGCCTGACGATCCCTTCGTTCTGACAATTTTTCTATCAACAATAATACCAAGGTTAATTGATAAGAGTTCCAATTAATGTTAAGTCACTTTATTGTAAAAAGTGAGCAAAAACGTGAGAAAACCATACAAACGGCCACCAAAAATCTGAAACTTTGTGGGTGATTTGGAATCACCGCACAGAAGCTAACAAAATTTCTAGAAGTGAGTTTCAACTCATGGTTTGCGAGATACGACAATGTATCACTTCATTTCAAAACAAACCAAAATAAAGCCATACATTGCCTTATGTTGCAAACCGTAAGTCGTAGCTCATTTCTAGAAGTTGTGTTAGCTTGTGTGTGGTGAATCCGACCTACCCACAAAGTTTTGTAATTTTTAGAGACCGTTGGTACGGTTTTCTATGTTTTCCTATACAAAATATAAGAAATTATATTTGTTGTTCAATACGTGGGAAAACCGCTCAAACAGCAACAAAAAATTCCAAAACATTGTGAATAGGTCGGATTCACCACACACAAGCTAACTCAACTTCTAGAAGTGAGTTTCAACTCATGGTTTGCAATATACGACAATGTATTTCTTTATTTCAAGAAATACCATAAAAAAGCGGTACATTGCCGTATCACAAAAACTGTAAGTCGAACCTTACTTCTAGAAGTTGTGTTAGCTTGTGTATGGTGATTCCGACCAACTCGCAAAGTTTTAGAATTTTTGGTTGCCGTTTGTGTGGTTTTACTCAAAACACGCAACAATACCTTCGAATAATCATGTATGTTGTTGTTCGATATTTGTAAAATCGCACAAACGGCAACCCAATATTCTGAAACTTTGCGAGTATGTTGGATTCACCACACACAAGCTAACACAGCTTCTAGAAATGAGTTTCAACTCACGGTTTGCGAGATACGGCCATGTATCATTTTCTATTCTTTTTCGTGAATGAAAGTCATACACGGAAGTATCTTACAAACCATGAGTCAAAACTCACTTCTAGAAGTTGCGTTAACTTGTGTGTGGTGAATCCGACGTAGTTGCAAAGTTTCAGAATTTTTGGTTCCCGTTTGTGCAGTTTTACTAATATCAAACAATAACAATTACACCTACATCTACAATTTAAGTGAACAACAACAACTACATCTAGCGTTCTACCATCTAAAATCTTCGAACAACTATATATAATACACATCAAACAAAAACCACATCTACATAACTACGCATCACAAAAATAAATTCAAGTAATTAAAAAACAACAAAATATATATAACTAAATCTACAAAGCCAAAATTTAGAGATTACCTTGCATAATGCAGATTTGTACGGCGTAGATGTTGTCAACGATGTGTTCAAATTTAAATGATGAAATAGGGTTTTGAGTTCCCGATTATCTTTCAAAGATTGGAGGTGGAGTTTCGGTGGGTTCGTAAATGTGAGAGAGTGGGGAGAGTGAGAGAGATGTGATCGGTCAGGAGTTGGAGGAGTAGGCGTCGGAGGTCGGGAGAGGGTTTGGGGGTTGGATTTTGGGTGTTCAGATTTCGGTCGGGAGTGGGAACGAGAGCCAGAAGAGAGAGAGAAAGAGAGAGAGAGAGAGAGAGAGAAGGGAGACTGAGTGTGTGTGAGAGAGTAGGGAGAGTGGGAGGGAGTATGTGAGAGACAGGTGGTTGGTTGGGAGTCGGAGGAAAAGGCACCGGAGGTTGGGGGAGGATTTGGGTGATGTATTTTGGGTTTCGATCGGGAGTGTGAGAGAGCCAGAAGAGAGAGGGAAAGGAGACTAAGTGTGTGAGAGAGGGTAGGAGTATGAGATGAAGGGGTATAATGGGGTGAAAACCCCAAAATACCCCCTCCATTTTAAGTTAAGAGGGGAAGAAGATGGGCTCTCAGCCGTTGGATCTTGATCATGTCCATCTAACAGCTGAGATCTGAGTTTCCAACGGGTTTGTGCAAACACACTCGTTTGCAATGGAAAGCTTATATATATATATATATATATATATATATATATATATATATATATATATATATATATATATTTGGTAGGAAAATGGAAGAATATGGGTGATAGATGGAAATGCCATTTTATTTGCCAAATTTAAGGAAAAAAATGGCAAATATGAAAATGGCAACCCAAATGAGAGATTGATGAGGTTCTCTAAAAGGAAGTGGGGCAGTGCCCACTACTTTTGGCAAAGAGATAACAAAGATTAGGCGGTGCCTAATCTCCACCTAATCCTCTATTAATCATGATTAGGGAGGCTTATAAATAGCCTCCCATTTCCCTCGGTTCAGTCATCCTTCACTCCAACATCCCATCCCGAGAGAAAAATAGAGAGACTTGAGAGAAATTAGGTCTGGAGTTTTTGAGTGTGTAAACACTTTGTAAAGAGAGAATTTTGTGAAGAAAAATTCTTTGGATTTTGGGTTATGAATTTTTTTTATTGTTGCAACCACTTTGTACAACTTTTTTTCCTAAAATGAAATCTGCAGAGCTCTCGAGACATAAGCAAAATTTGTGCCGAACTTCTTATCATTTATGTGTGTTATTTTCCACTTATATTTCACATTCTCGCTAATCTGGTTAAAGAGATCACAACAAAATTTTCTCAACTGGTATCATAACTCTGGTAGTGATTTCTACCGAGGAATAGTCAGAAACGATCCAGGAAAAGCCATATTCGAGTGAAAGCAATGGCTACAGGCAAAGGAAAGGTGAAAATTGAAAGTTCGCTGGTGTGGAATTTGGCTTTTGGAAGATGCAGATTGAAGTTTATCTATATCAGAAAAAATTGTATTAACCACTCTAAAAAAACCTAGAAGGCATGTAGGATGAAGACTGGGCTCTTCTCGACAGACAAGCCCTTGGAGTTATCCTCTTGACGTTATCCCGCAATGTTGCTTTCAACATGGCAAAGGGAAAAGACCACGTCAGGTCTTATGACGGCTCTTTCTAGTATATATGAAAGGTCATCGGCCTCAAACAAAGTTCACTTGATAAAGCAGTTATTCAATTTGCGGATGACGAGAGGCGCATCTAGGGCTCAACATCTGAATGAATTCAACACAATCACAACCTAGTTGAGTTAAGTGGAAATCGAGTTCGATGATGAAGTTCGAGCTTTGATTCTCTTATCCTCTCAACTAGAAAGTTGGAATTCTACTATTACAGTAATCAGTAGTTCTTCGGGAAATAGTAAATTGAAGTTCGACGATGTTTGGGATTTGGTATTGAGTGAAAAAATTTGGCAGAGAGAATCAGGTGAAGCATCAACCTCCTCAGCTTTTCACACGGAGTCAAGAGGGAGAACTTCAGTAAGAAACTCTAATTGTAGGAGATCGAAATCTAGAAGGGGTAAATCTAGACCGAGAAAGAAAAATTTCAACTGCTACAATTGCGGCAAGATGGATCCCTTTCAACGGGATTGCAGAGAACCGAAGAAAGACACCGGCGCACAGGAATCTACCAACATGACTGAGGAATTAGCTGATGCTATGATTTTAAGCGTCAACATTCCAATTGAATCATGGATCTTTGAATTAGGGGCATCTTTCCACTCCACCCCATGCTGAGAAATCATGGAGAACTACGTCAGTGGTGATTTCGGAAAGGTTCATCTAGCTGGTGATGAAACTTTGAAGATCGTGGAATATGGAGACATCGAGTAAAGTTGCCGAATCGGACTACATGGAAGCTGCAATAAGTGAGACAATTCCTGACCTCAAAAGGATTTTGATCTCAATGAGACAGCTTGATGGAGAAGGTTATTGTACAATTTTTTCAGGCTGTGAATGGAAGATTACCAAAGGAGCAGTCGTCATTTCTCATGGTAAGAAGACTGGTACTCTCTATGTAACCACAAATTTAGAGAATATCATTGCAAGCTCATCTGCTGATGGAAAATCAAACCTATCGCACCAAAGGTTTGGTCATATGAGTAAGAAAGGGATAAGACACTTATGTCAAAGTGGAAGCTACCAGATCTGAAGACCGTAGATGTCAGCCTATGTAAGGATTGTATCTTTGGCAAACAGAAGAATTTGAGCTTTTCACAGATTGGCAAGACACCCAAGGTAGAGAAGTTAGAGTTGGTTCATATCAATGTATGAGGATCATCTCCAGTTCAATCTCTATCAAGCTCGCTTTATTATGTCACCTTAATTGATGATTCTACAAGGAAGATGTGTGCTTATCTTCTCATGAAGAAATCATATGTCTTTGATACCTTCAGAAAATGGAAAGCCATGGTGGAAAATGAAACTGGTTTGAAAGTCAAGCGGTTGAGGTCTGAAAATGGTGGAGAGTACACAGATCATAGATTCAGAGAATTCTGTGCAAACAACGACATCAAGATGGAGAAACCTTTATCCATGACACCGCAACAGAATGACATAGTAGAGTGCATGAACAGAACTCTGAATGAACGTACCAGAAGTATGAGGATACATGTCGGCTTATCCAAGATGGTCTAGGCTGAAGTCGTCAACACCGCAGCCTACCTAATCAATAGTGGGCCTTCAGTACCTTTGGATGGTGGAATACCAGAAGAAGTTTATAGCAGAAAAGAGGTAAACTTTTCAAACTTGAAAGTGTTTGGTTGTATTTCTTATGTGCATATTGATCCTGCCGAATGTAGTAAATTTGATCTGCAGTCTAATAAATGTGTTTTTATTGGATATGGTGGTGATAAGTCCGGCTACCGATTTTGGGATTATGAAATTTGAAAGATCATCAGAAGCAGAGATGTCATATTCAAAGAGAATGTGATGTACAAAGATACCGGTCAATTGTAGAATTAAGCAGCTCCAGTACAGATACTGAAACAAAGGAATTCGTAGAGTTCGAGGAGATTTCTGGAAATGATGTCCAGATTAGTCTTGAAGCAATTCAAGAAGAATCAGGCACACTAGTAGTGAGACGCTCCTCCAGAATTCCTAAACCAATCCAGTGCTATTCGCCTTCTTCGTACTACTTGTTATTGACAGTCATTAGAGAACTAGAGTGTTATGATGAAGATATGCGAGTGGAGGATTCAATCAAGTGGGAGTCTGCCATGAAAGATGAGATGGACTTGTTTATGTCAAATCAGACATGGGAATTCGATAAACTACCACTAGGCAAGAAAGCTCTCCATAGAAGTGGGTTTTCAGGATTAAAAAAAAGGCACGATGGAAGCAAGCGCTACAAAGTAAGATTGGTAGTCAAAGGCTTTCACTAAAACTAAAATTTCTTTCCAGTCGTGAAGCTGAATACAATCAGACTGGTAATGAAAACTATAGCAACAGAATATTTACATCTTGAACAGTTTGATGTAAAGACAGTTTTCCTTCATGGTGATTTGGGGGATATTTATATGAAGCAACTAGAAGGCTTCATACACGAAAGCAAGAAGAACCTCGTATGCAAACTGAAGAAGAGCTTGTATAGCTTAAAACAAGACCTCAGAAATGTGGTACAGAAAGTTTAATAGCTTAATGAGTAGCAGCAGTTTCATAAGATGCCAAGTAGATTTGTAGCGCCCCGAAATTCAATAATTGAAATAAGAGACACAACTCCAAAATATTTACTTCAATGTAATCCAAACACTGTATAAACATACGAAAAATTACAACTTTTCTATACAACAGTTCTTTATTACAATGCACACTGGAAAATTAATCATATTTATTACAACACATCTCAATATTTGACTTCAGTCATCTCGAAGTCCAAGCTTTATCCTTGTTCAAGCCTCCAACTCACAAATCCTGTAAAACTGACCAGAAAAGTGGGTATGTCAGTTGAATACAACCGACGCAATACCATAGTAATAGTAACCCTCCAAATTCTCATAATCACAAACTTGTCACACCACATAAAATAAAACAACAATATAAGACTTTAAAATCAACAATTGAAACTACAGTAAATGAATAAGTGTGTCGGGAAAACAAAGGGAAAATGCATAAAACAATGTTCAAGAAAACACGATGCACACGATGCACACAAAAGCATACATGTTCAGATTCTATGCATCACATTCTACATACGTCCAAGGGCAAGCCCTTTGCGTTCAACACCTTTTAGGGTTTAATCCTTCACCATAAAACTACTCCAGTGACAGAGAAAAGATTAGACACTCTGTGAATAGACTCGAACCCCGATACGCAACCCGCCAAGTTGTACAAGTGTAAACACACAAATATCCCGCAAGCATCGCTCGAAGTCTAGAGAATCACCTTCTTCCGTTATCCCTCGAATAGGCCTGCCGACCCTTCAACGCGCAGATACATTGTACATTCCGCGAATAGGCATGCCGACCCTTAACGCGCAAACATATCGTACGTTCCACGAATAGGCCTGCCGATTCTCGACACACGAATATACTAGAGAGACACAACAAATATACAGTTCCGAAATACATCCCTTCGATTGAAAACATAGCTCATACTTATGTTGCCCAAGTTCCGTCATAACTCCCAACTTAGTGCATGTCCTCAGATTTGTAATAATAATAACCTGAGCCACGTAGAACTAGCTCTACCCTACCGGACTTCACTCGCCAATCCCGAAGCACTAGCCCCTCAGGCTAATTTTCTACAATCAAAATATCCACTGCCGGTACTCTTGGGTTCGCTCAATATCTAGTGCTCCCAACTTAATGCCTCAAGCATCCATCCAAGGTTCACAATAACCCAAATCGCATTCAAAAACCCCACTTGGTTCAATCATTCAAAAGACTATTTATATTCTCTTTTCTGAAAAACAATACTTTTCCTACAATACCATGGCTGTGAATCAAATTCTCAAACATGAATATCTTATTCCAAAAATAAACATTTGTACATCCACAAATCTCTTCATTATTCACATTTCCTTTTAATACCGTAAAAGACTCTTTCTTATATGGAAACAAAATCCAATCCAAAAAATCCTTTAAATTTCACTTTTTCCATAGATACATAAAACTCAATAAATTTATCTTTAATCCAATCAACTTAAACTGAAACAAGTCTTTTTATTGTCTGTGATCTCATCCCTAAAATCTGAAGTTCTTTAGTTCTAAAAATCTGAAATATCACCTCTTTAGAAACTGTAAATACCCCTTTAGAATTCGAGCTTTCATCTTTCAAAACTGAAACATATGTTCTCTCAAAACTGAGAATTTTACCTACAAAAATGTAGATTTGCACCCTTAAATTTATTACTTGAATACATTAAAATATGAAGCTAGATTTCCATAAAATCTGAAATTCGCGCATTCGAAACTTGATCAAAAGAATCGATTAAACTTCATGCAAATACTAGATTTAAATACACACATATACTCTGAAATTCGCACATTCGAAACTTGATCAAAAGAATCAATTAAACTTCATGCAAATACTAGATTTAAATACACACATATACTTATCTATATGCACATTAGGGTTCTCAAACTCTAACACGCAACACCACACACACACACCGAGCTCCAAGGCTCCAAGCCGAAACCCAAAAACCAAAACAATAGCAGCCCTGGGTCTGCACAGTGCTCAGGTTGGCACTGTACAACCCCGGGGACTGTGCAACCCCCAATACCGAAACCCTAACCCCTAGGGTTAGCAGCCAAACCCCAACCCTAGCGGCCGAAACCCTAACCTCCAATATTTGATTATTAATTTATAATGCAAAATCACACTATTTCATGCTCCAATCAATGAGTTTCAATTTATAAAAGTTTTACTCAATTAAACAGTGAATCAAACATAAGAATCTCATATTTAGATTGATCAACATAAATTAACATACAATCAAGATTCAATTTTTATGCCATATAATCAACAATCTCATATTAAACATACATCTCCACAAGCATCTCATAATAATTACCACAATCATGCTAACATACAATAAAAAAACTAATAAGAAATAATCCCTAGCATGATACTACACATCCATGTGATAAAATCATAACAAGAGAGATAGAGTGTTACCCACCTCTTGAAAAAAAATTGACGACTAGTAGCCTTCTCCTCCAAGCAATAAATCCACTCCTCAATAACTCAAGAAATCACCAAAAATATGAAAATAAATGTAGGCCGAAATCTTCTACAGCTCATATACATAAGGTGGGCTCAGAATTAGGGTTTCTTCAGGGAGTTTTTGCAATAAAATCCCTCTACAAACCCAAATTGCATTATTAAATTATTTACTCAATCATTCCAATTATATCAAATCAGATATGGATAAATATTCATCCCATAATATCTGTACTGAAAAAACTGGCCCCCAATATGACTAATAAATTTTAACTTCAAATTTTACCTCCAAACGACTTTTTGCAAATAAGTCCCCTTCTTTCGAAGTATTTACAAAAGTAGTTTTTCTTATTCAGAAAACCCCAAAAATTCAAATATATTCAATGATAAAGTTTATTTAGAAACTCAAAATTCCAAAACTTGCATTTCAAAAATATTTGCACATGTTTTGCACAAGCAAAACGACCATTTCACAGTAATTCAAAATGATTACATAAATTCATTTAAAAATTATTTGTTAATCCAAAATATTAAATTTAAAATTATGGGGCGTTACAAGATCATTGTTGCTACATCAAGAAGTTTGACAACAACTTCATTATTCTATTGTTGTACGTAGATGATATGCTTGTTGCAGGTCCAGACATACAAGAGATTATCAATCTGAAGCAGGAATTGTCAACGCAGTTGGAAATGAAAGTTCTAAGCAGATTGTTGGAATGAGGATCAAAAGAGACACGAAGTCGAAGACTTTGATGTTATTACAGGCTGAGTACATTAACAAAGTACTTTCTAGGTTCAACATGTAGAAAGCTAAGCCAGTGAGT